>JAWMRA010000001.1:54049513-54171408 GCA_035584735.1 Pseudotriccus pelzelni | reverse complement strand
TAAAAAATCCAATGCGCAGGCTGGAAGGTGTAAAGACCTTCCCCGGATCTTCGTTCGCGAAGACTGGCCATTATTATATAACAGACACACAAACACACTGAATAAGAGATTCCTAAGCAGACACTTCTAACAAAAAACTATACCTTGAAACTGGAGATGGTTGAATCCTTCCCGGCTGTGGTCAGTGTTTCATTGACCCAGCTGACAATGATTTCATCATTGACCTTCTCTCCACCACCAATGTCTTCAAGGATATTCAGGGTGTACCTTAAAAGGGAAGGCAGGATATTTTCTCAAAGTCTGCTGTAACCTCAGAACTGTCCTGTTCTTGACTGGGATCACCCCAGAAGTTCTCTTTGACCTGATATTTCTCTACCTCCCCCAAGCTCGCAGTGCAGATGATTTATATTATAACACAATAATTAATCTAGTAGGTCTAATTCATCCCCAATTCTTTAATCACTGTTTTGGGAGCGTTCAAAGGTTTTGATACTCAAAATTCCTAGAAGGTCCCTCTTAATGGATCTCAGTGTAAATGATTCATTCTCATAGTGCTTAAAAAATAATCACTGACGTTAGGAACAGAAGGGAATCATTCTGCTCACCTTTTGCATAAAAAGAAGGCTGGAATATTTTTCTTACATGTGAGGATACACCTTGGAAAGACATCCCAATTTGATGGTAAATAATCATGACATCTCTAGTTTAACTACCTGCCTGATAAACCTGTACCTTGCTCTATAGTCTGAATTTAGTCTGTGTTCAGTTCCTAACTGGGTCTCTTTTCAGCAGTTATGGAGCTCTTAAACACACAAACATATACCCATAGAGAATTGCATTAAAATGGGGAGAGCTACTGAGTTGTACCCACTTCAGATAGCAGGTTACAAAACTTCTGCATAATTTCCTTGTTTCCGGTATATTCTCCCCATTCCCTGATACTGAGACCTTTCAACTTCTTTTCCTCTCTTCTGTGCAATGAACATTTATTCATGTTATACAGATAGTGGCAATAATAATCTCCTGCATGAACTGACTGTAATGGCCTTGCCCACTAGACGTGCTTCCTGATCGCATC
Organism: Pseudotriccus pelzelni; assembly: GCA_035584735.1. Taxonomy (NCBI): domain Eukaryota; kingdom Metazoa; phylum Chordata; class Aves; order Passeriformes; family Tyrannidae; genus Pseudotriccus; species Pseudotriccus pelzelni. The sequence continues at coordinate 54,170,330 of JAWMRA010000001.1, read as the reverse complement.
CCTAACTAGGATGTAATCCTAGCTAGGAGTTCTGCCTTTGTATTTCAGTGCAAACACAGGAGTGATAAAGATGTAGGCTGTAGAGCCTTCTCAGTGATAGCATCAGGAAACTATTACAATGCAAACTGAGTATACCAAAATGCTCTGAAGTTTGTGGCTGACTCACATACCTTCTCATCAACTGCCAGATTAAGGCCAGGGTGAGTGTACGGTTTCCTTCATTGAGATCTTGCCCAGCAATGCCAACGAGGGAAAATTTGGCTTGATTCTTTCCCAGTTCCACTGCATAGTTGCAGTTTTCAAGCTGTTAATGGTACAGTTAATTGGTGTGGTTCAAAAATATAGGAAAAAAAAAAAAAAAAGAAGACAAGACATTGTTACTTTAAATTCCGTGGATTGCCCAGCCCAGATCTTCCTGGGCAAACAGGAACTTTGGGGCTCTGTGATAGTACAGCTGCTTGACTACTAGCAGACAGTTCCACCCCAAAAATATCATGGTAAACAGTTAACACTGAAGGAAATGTAATTCTTTGTCGTCAGGGCCTGAAAAGCAGACTATCCTGGAAAATAAAAATCTATGGTTCACGGGTACCTCCACTATCCAGGCATTGCACTGAGACAAAGGGTTAGTGTCCCAGTCAATATTTTAGGTCAGTAGATTGCTCTGGTTTAACTGGATGGAATTACTCATCCAGATAGTTGCAAAAAAGCTTTGCATTTGGCAGCAACTGTGTGATCAGTTCTTGATGCATTTGGTCAAGACTGCTTATCATCACTGTCTTCATCTGATGTGGAGGGCAGTGATCCAGACAGCTGCAATTAAGGTGGTGCCATATGTCTCTCGGTGAAGATGTATTATAATTGGTGCTTAAAACAGTGGCAGAAGCGGTCTGCAAATACAGGTTTTAAAGAATTATGCAGAAGATGTCAAGCCTTTTTACTTTACAAATATTTTTCACCTGTCAACAGAGCAAGTGAGTCGACTGTATATTTATTTTTCAGAATGAAAAATTATTCACTAACTAGACAAAAAAATCATGTAATGTGCTGTAGTTGGCACTGGAGAGCAACATGAGTACCCACACTGCTGTTTGAAACTGTATAGACATTCTCTGAGGACAAGGCATCACTACTGGAGCTATTCCAGTTTTTTTTACCTTCTTCATGTTGCCACCCAGTTTAGGATATGGTGGTTTGTTTACTCTGTTCCAGTCTACTGGCACTTTGATCTTTTCATAGAGCTGGAAGATAACCAAGGCATCTGACAGGTCACTGAAAACAACAACAAGAAAAGATACATTATTGTCCAAAGAACAGAGAAAAGAAACACGACTAAACTTAGCAGAGGTAAACTTAGTTTCCTAAAATACAAAAAGCAGCATATATTCTGTATATATATTTTGTAAGCAATTTCTGGCTGTGTTTATCATCTGAAGAAAGTGTAATACCTTGTCTTACCTATATAAGTGATTTACACGTGGATTAACACCCAGGGAGTTCATCCAGTTTCTGAACGTCCTCTCTTCCCTTGTCTCACCTAAAACAACAGATATATCAATCAACAAGCCTGCAAAACAAAACACTCCAGTAAAATAAGTGTCTTTTGAAGAAAACCTAACTCTGAATTTACAGTGTGCTGAAATAACAAAAGGAGACACTGTTTGACAGGTGAAATAAGAAAGCATGGTTCACCATGCAATATTTCTTCATGGCCTATATATTAGTATTTTGGCTGATTGGCCTTTAAATGCCTTCAAGAAATCAAGAACAGCCTCTGCCCCAGCACGAAGAGTTTCACCGTGAGGCTGAGACAGAAAGACCTGAAGCTCAACAAATGATCCATACAGGGGAGCTCCTGACCCCAGTCTAGAGCAAGCAGGCAGCAGGTTTATTCAAGATCTGATTTTTAATTTATATCCTCAAATAAGAGAATGTCAGATCAACTCCAATTTCAACTAAAAGCATGGTCAATAGTCTGTACTGGTTCAGACATCCCACAAACCTTTTTGTCTTTGAACATGTGTTATCCACAGAACAGAGACCCAAATTATGAGAAGCTGCAAGCAGGTAAAGGACAGCCTCTGTTTCCAAAGGCTGCCTGTGCTAACAGGGCAGAGAATATATGTCTGAAGGACATAAGGTTAGGCTGATGTATCACCAACTCAGAGCTGGGGATACTGTGGCACGGATGGCCAGCAGCATCTTTTATCTGCATTTTCCTGACCTTCAATGGAGCTCCAGTCGATGTCCTGGTTCTCTGGCTTATGCAGGGCAGGGTATTTGTTGAACAAGTTGGCGATGAAGGCCAGATTCAGCTTGGGGTTCCCCCGGACGACGTCAGTGGCCGTGACGAACTGCCGGCAGCCCAGGCGCTCCGCCTGCTGCAGCATGCACTCCGCTCGCTGGACATCGTCCTTCTCCTGTGCTGGCACAAAACAGGGTGTCAGCCTCACCTCACTGCCTGGCACTGCATGCGAGACCCACCTCGGGTCTCTGTGTGTGGATCTAGGAGTGGAACTGTTAAAGCAGGTCCTTGATGGATTTATAGCTATTCCCTTTCCCACTTCTACTAACGGCAAGTCTGTGTTTTCAAATGGGCTTTGCCTATAATTCAACCATCTCACCATACTGCTTTTGCAGTCATATTCCATACAAAATGTGATGGTTTTATGACATTCCCAAATAAATTTATTTAAATACACTCGCTACATGCTAGTAGTTTATCAGTGTGGTTGAATAGTTGCTAAAATTTTAGAGATGACATATAACAAAAGTCAAAACACATAATTTAATTCTTTGAAAGCTCTGATTTCTGAAATACAAGATCATGTTGCAATGCTAAAAAGGATTTGCTTGTTCTAACATTCCGGTGCAACCCTATGTTGACCAGCAATGCAAGTAACAGACAGAAAATATCGGCATTTACTCTAAACTTATCTCATCTTACCCTTAATCCTGACATGTCAATAGTAATAGCTGGAATGCCTTCTTCATCTCCCTTGGGGGCAACTTGGTTCAGCAAATGGTAATAAGCTCTTGAATCCTGTGACAGACAGAGAAATTAAAGGGAAGAAAATTACATCTAAAGCTCAGCCTCTACATGCCAGTATTTCCCTGAACAATGTGCCTGCGTGCTTCGTTTTTATTACATCGATCATTGGGCTACATAATTAAATTAATTAAGCTGTAAGCACTTAGCAGTTCCTACTTATGCTGTGTTTGCCAGATCTATTTCTTCCCAAAGCCAATATATAATGTGCTGCAGAATGTTCAACACGACACAAAATACTGTGTGCTGCACTTACAAAAAAGGACAGCAACAACGAGATATTAGAATTTACTTAATCTGAACATAGAAATAGAGATATGAAAATGCATACCTTTATAATGTTGTAGAAGTCAGGCTGCTGAGCGTTTAATAGAAGAAAATGCAGAAGGAGAAAGCAGATGTTTAAAGCGGATTTCTAAGCAATGCTTGAACGGTTATGGAAGAGAAAGCATAGTTTTCAAGGACAAAAGTTAAAACTAACAACAGTATCAGGACTTTTCAGGAAAAAGGGGAGGAACAACACAAGAATTTAATATGTTGTGTCTTTAAACTTTTGTGAAGTATAATGTTGCTTCCATATGTGGAAAATACTAACTCACTTCCAAAAGAGCTCGAAAAACTGAAAATAAAGCTACACGTTAATGTCTAGGGACTGGACTAACTAATTCAACTAATGTTCCTCAAAATATAAAGTAGATTACATGAAGTGTATTAAATATTTTACATCTGCCATACTAGCCACCATATCTAGAAGTGGTTATTTATAACAGAAGTGAATTGGGGAGACAAACTTAGAGAATGGCTGTAAATGCTGAAGTCTTGTAAATGTGTGCCTTATTTTCCAACTGTAAATACCATACGTGAGATTTAGCTTTCAACTGTAGATAGGATTTAGTCAGTTGCACTATAGTCCTCTTGGCTAGTCTACAGGGAAAGACTCCATTTCCTTTCCTTTCTTTGATATTCTCCAGTCACTTCCACCCAGTGAACCAAAAATCTGCTACAATAAAAGCTGGATTGTCAAATGTGACTCTCCACCCCTCCTGTAGCATTCCCTGAGTTTCTTTCTCTATTTCAGGTAAATGCTTGTGCTTATGCTTCAGTCCCTAGTGAAACCTACAACCAGGTGTCTCTGGAGCCGAGTTTTTCCCTTGCTATGCTGGCAGAAGTCAGATCAGGTTGTAGCTGGTGAAGTCATTGTGCTGGCCAGCCCCCTGGCTTTCCTGAAAGCCAGCTCAGACACTCTCCCTGATATATCCCTTACAGCTCTGGGATGCTGGCTGGGCCTCACACTGGGTTTTAGTGTCTGAAATCCGTGTGCACCACTGAGGTTCAAATACATCTGGTCAGAATTAAGGTCCTGTGAGAAAGCTCTGCTGAAGTCTATACCCATGATCCCATGAAGTCCCAATATGTGAAATATGCAGCATGGACTCGAGACCCATCCCTAAAGGTGTAGGGATATATTTTTCTGAATAGTCCCACTGAACTAAAACCTTCAGGTCAGTGCATTCTGAGCTACAGCAAAGGTTGGGGCAGAGGAGCCGGTAACCCAGGTGCTGTATGGAAGGAAGGATCAAGTGGGGGAATTGAAAGAGCCCCATCCTCTTCTTCTACATCTAGGTACATGTTCAAGTAAGGTCCAGGCTTTTCCAAACCAAAGTCAGACCAAGAGTCACTTAAGGAAATGTAAAAAGGAGGAGAGCAATAGAGGCAAGGAACTGAAAATATAGTGGCAGAGTCCATATTCCCCATCCAGAGCCAGCAGCTTTTTCCAGGTGTTTGGTGTGCTGGGGCTGACAGTGATGACTGGGAAGTTGGGAGGAGGAGGAATACTACTCAGTGGAAAGGTAAACCCCACTAAAAACATCCTATGCACCCAGCTCCATGTCTTTAACAAAGCAGTCTCAGCTGCTTGGATTGTTTCAGTGTTTGATCCCTGTGTGGAAGTCAGAAATTTGGGCGGAAGCTGCTGTTTTGCTGTTGTTGGTCAGTGTTTCTCATACCTTGATGTCTGAGCTGAAGTTGTTGACTTTGTTGCATCCTGCATTTTCCAGATGATAGTTTGCCCACCTCAACAGCAGGTCCTCTGGAGACAACTTCATCAGATCCTCCAGGCTCTCTCCTTCTCTCAGAAGAGCAATTAAGGCTAAGCAGGGAGAAAAAAAAAATTTTAAAAAAATTATGTGAATACTTTTTGAGGAGAATGTATGACTGTTTTCTCTCTAAAGATGAAAAGTGTTGCCAAAATTCAAGGTGGGTTAGCATGACAGAGGGCATAAACAGAAAAAGGGTCTCATCAATAAAATGAGAAAAAGGATGTTACTTGTGTATCTAGTAGTGGACCATATAGAATTGGAAGACAATTTCAGTGTGGTCTAAGAACTACCCATAAGCAGGGACATCTTCAGCTAAATCAGTTTGCTCAGAGCCCTATATGACCTGACCTTGAATTTTTTTAGGGAAGGGGCAGGGCACCGACCACCTCTTTGGGCAACCTAGGCCAGCGCTTGTCCACCTTCACAAAAAATGTCTTCCTTATATCTAGTCTAAATCTACCCTCTTTTGTTTAAAACCACTATCACTTTTGTACCACAACAGGTCCTGCTAAAAAGTTTGTCCCCATCTTTCCTATAAGCCCCTTTAGGTACTGCTATGAGGTTCCCCTGGAGCCTTTTCTTCTCGAGGCTGAAAAATCCCAACCTTCCCAGCCAGCTTTCATAGAAGTGTTCCAGCACCGTGAGTCTTTCTGTGGCACTTCTTTGGATCTGCTCCAGCAGGTCCAAGTCTTTCCTGAGCTGAGAAGTCCAGAGCTGGACTCAGTGATGCTGAGCACAGGAGCAGCATTGGAATGAAAATATGAACATAGACTTTCTGCAGCTTAGATTAAAAAAGTCTCAGTGACCCTCACACTGAAACTGGATTCACACAGGTATTCTGGAGTACTTGCACATGACTTCATGGGCTCATGCACCAGTAGTGTTAACTCATCTGTCATTTGGAGAAGATACCCTGTTTTATAGACAAATTAATATAGTATTCATAAAAGGAGAAACAGACAGGAGGGAAGGACTGACTCTTGCAACTGCAGTATGTTCAGCTGATCTCTGCAGCGTGAAAGGCTTTAGAACAAGTTTTGAAAAGAAGAACTAATAACATGGAAACTAGTTATTAATGTGATAAAAAGGGAGAGTGTGTCACACTACTCTGATCTTCTTCCAATATCTTCTGTCAATCTTTGAAAGAAATATGGATTTGCTACATAAAGGAAATGTGGAGACATATTATATCTGGAGTTCCATGGATAATTGGATACAGGGTGCAATGGGGTTAAACTGAACCAAAGGAGGATAATGGAAGAATTTGAAACTAGACAGAAGATTTTATGAAGAGAACGGTGTTAACTGTAGGCTGGAAGAAGGATTCTTGTGGAGTTGATCATGGACTGATTTTTGGATTAATGGTTCGGGGGGTTTTTTTGCATCAATTATCTTGGCACAAATACTAGCGATGTGGTAAAAATGTGAAGATGATATTCACTAGGTGGCATAGTCAATACAGAGGATGATCAGGAAATCAGACAGAGCGAACTAGATGACAGTAATAAAAACAGAATGTAATTTAATAGTGCCACGTTCAAAGACATTCACTAGGGAATTGATATGAATAACTGCTATTAGCTAAAAGCTTATACGAACAGAGGATGAGAACAACTTGAGTGTATTCGATGTCTTCTGAGCTACTCTGAGCCACCATCTGATACAACAATACGAAAAACAAACATAGTATTAAGTGCATCCCAGGTAATTCCCACAGAGGTTGAGATGTACTGCTGTCTTGATATCGTATGCTTATGAAAGTTCATTGGAAATACAGTGCCCCATGTTCAAGAAATGGGAATTTTACCTGGAAAACCTGCAGAGAAAGGCTATCAGGGAGAGAGAGAACTTGAAAAGAAATCAAAATTATCTTGGCTTGTCTACCCTGACAAATGGAAGTTTTAGATGAGAAGTGAAGGAGAAAATACCAGAAAGTCAAAAATAGCAATTAAGCAAGGCAAGGCTACCTACAAAGGAATGGAAACTAGAAACTCTGGGAACTGGTGGCTCTGGTAATGAAAGGAATAGAAATGTGAAAGGGTGGGGCAATGAAGGTAACATCTGCATGGAAACTAGAGGAAAGAAGTGTCACTCTTGGTTAAGCAGACTATCCAGAGGCACGAGGAACAAGGCAGCAAGATAAGGTGCTATGCGAACTGCATGTACACAGCCACACCCTCACCCTGCAGCTACCTCATGGAGAATTTTGGCATTGGTGAGACACATCTGGACTGCAAGTTTGTGGCTCCCCAATATGACAGAGACATTGACAAACTGAGGCAAACTGAGACCAAGCTGGTTGGATTGGTGTATGTGATATACGGGAAGAGGATGAGAAAACTATGTTTGTTTAGCTTGGAAAGAAGTTTGAGAGGGGAACAAGTATTGTCTTCAACCATTATAGAGGAACCAAGTCTGCATTTGCCCAGTATGCACATCAAAAACACGAGAAGTTGTGGACACAAGGTGCAGGAAGGGAAATTCCAACTAGAAATAAGAAAAAAAAAATTCAGTGCAAGAGTGGCTGGGCTCCAGAACAGGCTGCCCAAAGAGCATTGGAGAAGGCCCTGAGCAACCTCATCTACCTGTACTGCTGTAAGCAGGTAGCTCAGTGGCTGAATCAGAAGACCTCCAGGGGTTCCTTCCAGCCTAAATAATTTTGTGATTCTATAATTCTGATTTCACAAAGAAAGAGGAGACATTTGGCAATCAAGAGCAAGAAAGAGTAAAGCTTTATGAATGCAGATTTCCTGATTCCAGATTTAATGCCAAAACACTGATACTTGGGTGTAGACCAGCATTTCTGGTCCAAGGAGAGTGAAATGGCTCTGAACATACAAGTCTACAGACAGCCTTGGATTTTTGACTGCTGGAACTTGTGAAAAGCAAGGAAAACTACAGCAGTCAAGAAAACAGGCAACATATACTTTTAGAAAAAAACTTGTGATTTTTTTGTAAAAAACCTTTATCCTAAAGACTGTTCAGTGATAACAGCAGAGCACTGAAATCAAAAGCCATACGTACCTTCATTCCTGCTGATCTCTATGTCAGCAAAGAGTCCAATTTTGATGACTTGCCATAAAAGACCCAGAACCAGGTAAGGTTTCCCTTCTTTTAAGTCTTCTGCTCCAATGTTAACAACATGGCACCCAATGGCTGAAGCAGAGTTCAGGGCCAAGTTCAGATTTTCCTAGGGAAAGAAGAGATGTTTTGAATGATGCAGTAACTGGAGAAGGGAGGATACAGGAAGGGAGCACAGCCAAAACTAGTGAAATCTACAGGCAGCTTCACTGTGAATGCATTTATGTACATAGAACAGTGTCTTTCCTGATGCAGTGCTCCAGGTGAGATCTCATCAGAGTAGAGGGACAGAATCACCTCTCTTGACCTGCTGGCCACACACCTTTTGATGCAGCCCAGGATACATGTCTGATCACAGGGAACAGGGGAATACAGTATCTCCTGGGGAGCACAGGTAAGTTCTGGATCCCAACACGAAGGCAGAAAGAACCTCTCTTTGGCAGAGGTGAAAGAAACCATGTCACAAAGCACTGAAGCTCAGAGCATATGTCTGCATTCATGGTGGTGTCCTGGATCAATCCTGGTTACCAAACTCAGGCTCTCCCTACAGCTACTGCTCAAGCACATGCTCAAGTACAGACTTAGCTACAGCATGGGGCTGGCTCTCGTCTGCTCAGTCTTGCACATATGGAGGAATGAGAGAGCTACAACCCAAGCAACCAGCAGATATTCCAGGCCCAGCTCTCCCTAAACACTAGGCAAAAGCCCTGACGCCTAAGATCCAAGTTGCTGGCTGGCAGTGTTTACAAAAAGCACACTGACAGAGGAATCAGTAATAGTTCCTGTTAAGATTTTAACCTCCCAGTTCAGCCAAGGTCAGAACTGGTGAAGTCTGGATATTTTCTTTCTGAACTTCGGAGTATGGAGTCTGTGGAGTGTTCAGTGGAACCAGAGGGATACAGTGATTCACAGCGAGGGGCAGAAAGCAAGTGATATTTCGGGAACATGATGTTCCTTCACTATTTCCATTTAAAACAAAGTGAATAAGAAAATTTGATCCATAGGTCTACACTATTTAAAAAGGTAGCTTGGTAAACAGAGGACAAGTAAAGAGGGCAAAGAAGCCTGGAAAATATAATTTATGATACAGATTTGCAATTTTTCACATGAATTTCAGCACTGCTGGCATGACAGGGAGATCTGATTAGATACAAGATGCAGAGAGAGACACAAAGTAAATTCTCATAAGGTAGAAAAATTGGACCATTTCAAATTAATTACCTTTTCTCCACCAGACAGCTGTAAAAGGGTTAAGTTAAAGTGGAAGCTATATTGATCAAATCATGTCTATCTGTGACAGGGATTGATCTGAGCTGCACCATTAAGCTATGCTGCTGACCAAAACGATTAGAACTGAAAAATGTGATATACAGCATAAAAATCCAATTTAATGGCTTCTGAGCTTACCTGAGTCTGGCAAATATTCCATCAAATCAGAGTAGCTGAGGGCTAAACTGGGTTGGATTCATATCTATTCCACATATCTATTTATATTCTATACCCAGATACATAGGTGTTGCTCATATAAAAATCACTCTACATACTGCTCAGTGAGAAACATAATAAACTTTAAACAGGTGAAAATTAGCACTATTTTTTTGGTCCAATTTTAAAGTTATACACATGGAACAGAAATAAAGAAGTGCTTCAGTAATCGAGGTGAAATAGCAAGGCTTGTAAAAGGCAGACAAAGGCTGTGGTCCCATTTCAGGTATGTTGCACACCGTGGTACTTCCAGGATCACAGTTAATATTTTGGTGAGACATCAGACTGCAACGCAGCAGTTGTGAGGTCAAGTCCATCACCATGCCTTGGATGTGAGGTTCAGCCTTTTGAGAGCTACTCCAGCTGGAATTGGTCACTGTACTATCTAGCTGCTCTTGCATTCATATGGCATCTACCAAAAAAGTATCTAAAGCTTTGATCTGGTAAACATTATACATTGTGTTTGGTTAGTTAGATTGCTCATATGTTTGGAGAGAAACAAAAAACTTGTAAGTCTTTCAGTTTTTATGACATGGACCTCAGCATCTCACTTTGCCACAAACAACTTTGCCTGGCTGTGTTGAGCAGAACCATTGGTATATCTAGCCTTTGCTCTAAGTGATTATATGAAAGCATCTTAAGGGGAGAAGAAAAGAATCTTGTTGTACTTTAGTACCTGTATTGTGAAGGGCGTGAGTTTCTTTTTGTTGATTGTTCTCTCATCAATGGTATCTGGCACTGAAAAGTTGATCATCTTACTGGAAATGAAAGAAAAAAAAAATAACAAGAAATACATTACAGCTACACATGCACAAAATACAGATATGGCTTTTGTCACTACATTGTAGGACAAGTCCAAGAGCTGGACAGCTACTTAACAAATATAGATAGTCACCCTCTGTTTCTACATATACACACAGAGGCACACACTCAATACTTAAGCAATTCTTTTGGGTCACATACAGATTGTACTACAGCTGTGAAGCCAAGAATGCCACAAGGTGAAGTCATGTAAAAAGGTTTATTGTGCAGAAAATGTCTGTGAAAGCACTCACTATTTTGTGCTGCTTTGTGTGAAACCCCAAAAGTCCTTGGGCAAAAATAAAACCAAGTAGCTCCTCAAATTTCACTGACTTCATCTAATTGTAAGGTCTAGAGGCAAGAAAAAAATCCTCATTAAACATGAAAGATGCTTTATATTTTTGAAGATAAAAGAAGCAAAAAATCGTATTATTATTAAGGCCCTGAGTCTGCTAAGGTTCGTGAGCTTAATGTAAATTCAGCAACTTTTGTTTCAGCAGAGATGTGAGTTTTTGCAGACTCATGGTTCCCATTTGTGAGAAAGACAGGTATTATTTACCAAAGCACTATGCCATCACCGACCGCCTGGAAGAGGTCATCTGTTTCTGGATTCATTGGGACCACGTGCTTACAGTCAGGGTCTTTCTCAAGGGCTTTGTTAATCCAGTTGACAAAGGCATATTTTTCTTCCTCTGTGGACACAGTGTCAAATCCATCAGTTTGCTGTGCGGTACCTCTACCATCATTTTACTTACAAAGGCAGAACCCCTGGGGCAGACGTCTCTCCCAGCATTGTGACTGATCAACAAAACCCTATATGGAAGAAGGCTCTGAGGAGACAAGCAAATGAGCTGAAGACAGCAATGGGCTTGAGCTGGTTAATACACCCTTGATAGTCCTTCCCACTCACCAGGGTTCCCTGGTGTCACGAGGGCAAACATAATACAGAGACTGGCAATGAAGTTCATGTGATTCAACTATATGGTGCAGGTGCTAAGTTCTGCAAAGAGTATTTTGTATGTGCATCGTAATTTGAATGCATTTTTGTACCATTCTGCTAAACAGAAATCCCACATAACTTCAAATAAATTCAAGTAAGTCAATTCTATTCTAAAGTATTGTACTTTACATCCTTTTCATGTGGAATATCTAGACTGGATTGGCCAATAATTTGAATGCATTGTTGTATCACTCTGCTAAATAGAAATCCCACATAGCTTCAAATAAGTCAATTCTGTACTGTACATTACACTCTCTTCATGTGGAATATCTAGGTAGGGCAGGATTGGACTCTGCAAAGGAGCGTTTAGAGGGTAATGGGCAAATGTTGCCTGTAGTTCAACAGGGCTGCATAGCTGTCCTGTACAGCAACAGCTCACACTGCTCCAGTAGCTCAGAGAAGGAGCCCTCTGTGCTCAGGTGGGTGGAAACACCGCAGGAAGCATCCTCTGTTCTCACTGCCCTGGAGAGAGTCAGTCCCCCGCTCCTGCCCCTGGAGAAAGCAGCCAAGGGTGGGACCTCCTCCCTGAGGAGCGGCTTCAGTGTGAGCTGTGCCCAGCATGCAACAGAAGCAACCACGGCTGCCCCGAACTTTCAGCTTGGAAAAACAGGCTGGGATAAGAGCCCTGATGGTGTTGTGCCCTCTACAGAAAAAAAAAGTCAGAAACTATCTGAGTTTACAGAATAACTGACAGACTACTGGTAAAAATGTATGAGGGAATGGGCTAGAAACAGCGGGAACCTGCGCCTTGGGGAACAACGGGCCAGTCTGTGTGCTGCTGCTGCTGTGCTGGGAGGCTGTTCCCCAGCAGGACTGCATTGCATTTGAAGTAGTGGAAGATAAACAGGCTGGAGCTTCCTCCTGTAGCTGTATCCACCCCAGTAAACTGGCTCAGACTACTTTTGACAAAGACCCTGCTCTGATGCTTTGTCACCTTCACAGCTCTTTGCCACACACCAGCCTTGACTGAGCAGCCATCGAAGGTCATTGAGGCCAGAACATCTGGGCTTGCACTGAGATAAGGTGCACATAATCTCTGAGGGCTCACTTGTTGCTACCAACACAGGACAGCTGTACCTACCTGAGTAAGAGTGTTGTGTGCCAGCACTGGACTGCTCGGATGTCCCACCAATAGCACAGATCCCCTCCTTCTTGTTGATTTGTTTTCGGAATGACTTGGCAACATCATCACTCTTCAGGTTTTGGAAAATCTTTCAAGCATGAGAGACAATTTTTAAATTTTAGAGAATTAAACCAAGCTAAAACAGTGAGCTCTTAGGCCAGGAGACACATTCTCTCTGATCCATAAATAGGAAAGGACAGCTTCAGTATTTTTCAATGGGTTTCTGTGTATAATCTGTGTATCTGCTGCAGTACAACAGGATTATGCACAGATTTTATGCTTTCAAAGCAGTGAACAAGGATCAGCTAAATAACAGAAATGTTGCTTTGTAGGAGAGCAATTTGGATTTGAAGAAAACGCAAGTAAAAACCTGCTTCTCCATCACAAGGGAAATTCCACTATTTTAGCATTTGCTTTTGACCCAGTTCAGACCAGAAAAAAATTAAAAATGCCTCATAAAGTTTTCAGTTTCAATCTGCTGAAACTTTTTGTAATCATCTAGCCAGAACATAACCTTTTTGCAACTTGTAACTGAAAAACTTTATCTTGCTGCATCAACCAAACTGAAACACACAAAGTCTATGCAATAAGCAGCTGTATTCATGTAACTTGTCCCAGTTAATTTCAGGCTGTCTAGTTTGGTTACCTTCTGCTTTCAGCTTTTCCAGTGAGGAGACTCCTTGGATTGGTGAGGTGCCCATGAGACCCTATGCTTGTGTCTCTGCTGTGCCCTGGGGGCCACCTTGAGTACCCCACCCGGCATTTTACTTACTGAAATAAATCACATCTTACTTACTGAAATAAATTCATCAAAACTGATCCTGCCATTGCCCGTGGTTGTCAGATTCTGAATGAGTTCTCTGGCTTTATATCCTGGGAGAGGGAGATTGGCTGCCTTTAACACTTCTGTTAAATCATTGGCATCGATGAAGCCATCCCCACTGATATCTGCAAAGATTAAAGCAAATTTTACATTCATTTACATCAGCCAAATGAAATTTTGTGCACGTAAAGGCTGTTATTTTTATTTTACCCAAGATACATTGCATATAAAGATTTATTGTCTTGAAATCTGGTACTTTCAACTGCTCTGGTGGCATTCATACCAAAGAAAAAATTACAAATTTAATAAACCAAAACTCACAGTGATGAATTTATATTTTTTAGACATATAGTAGTATCTTAACAAAGCTAGGTTTAAATGGATATAGTGGAGAGTTTCTGTTAAAACATCATGGCTATGTACATAGATATATGAACATACAGTTTTTATATTTGGCTTTCATATATCTGCGTGTTTCTTTTTTTACAGGGTTTTTTTTTTCCCCCATCTGCAGGCTGAGGTGATTTCAAAGAACTACGTGCTGATTTCCTGCATAGTTAAGTTGCAGTTTGAGTCACTTGTTGCATGCTATGAAAAGGTACTCGGCTCTCAGCATCAGTAGCACGGATTAATACAGATTGCAAAGAACATCCGATCCATTTCTGAAGTCATACAACAAAAGGATCTCGACTTGGAGAGGAAAATGTCTAGAAGAGGTATGAGAGCTGCTTTCTAGCATTTTGGGTGAGCAATGTGAGCAACCTGGTGTGGTACAAGGTGTCCCTGCACATGGCAGGGGAGTTGGAACGAGATCACCTTTAAGTTGTCTTCCAATGCAAACCATGCTAGCATTCTATGATTTGTCTTGTCAGTGCATTCGGTGTATGGGACACTCATAGAGGCCAGATTTTTAAGATGGCCAGCCTAAGATTACTGTGTGCTCAGAAATCAAATGACCACCACCTGACAACTGAGTAATGCATAGCCCAGCAAGGCTGACAGATCTGCTAATAAAAGTTAAGAGAGCTGTGAGAAGAACAAGGACCTTTTCTTGCAATTTGGGTAGACAGTGATGGGTCTGTGTGACATGACTTTGAAGGAGACAAATCAGATAAGACCTTTAAAGGTTTGGAAAGGAAACACATATTAAAAATATATGGGGTTTGAAAGGTCATTGTAAAGGGATTACAAAGTTTTTAGCCATTTGCACATTTGTCCTCTCCATACTCTTCCTTTCCATTCACATTAAAATACAATCTTTTTGCCTTCCAAATAATTTGTCAGGAATTAACAATATTCTTAGCAAAACATTTGAGCATATTTCTAACATAGTTTTCTGTACAGCTCTTGAGTTTTTTTCATAAATCCCTCTGGAGCCCCAACATTCTCCTCTGGTAAGAGGCCATTGCTCGGCAGCGTGCTGATGTGGTTTCATCTATGAGACCTGCAGTGGCAGGAAAAAGACTTTCTGTGGTTGCTGTGACACAGCAGATCAGTGCTGGAGCAAACTCCATTTCTTCACAGGTGGTCAGTACTTGACAAAAGAGCTTGCTATGGCTTCGCACTTCAGCCATGTCTTTCCTGTTCGCTGTACTCACCGACTTTGCCGAAAGCCTCCTGTAGCTCTGCCATCTCCTCCTCTGAGAAGTGTGCTGTTGCTGCCATTTTTTATTTCTCTGAGTGGCAGCTCTGCAAGAAGAAAACACTTCTTTTCAATTGGTGCTTTCCAGGTTTGCAGCTGTGATGAAAAAGAGAGGTTTTCACTTGGATTTTCCAAGTCCCAGAGCAGCTCCCCATAGCTGAAAACCCAGGTCCTCTCTGTATCCTGAGATCAAGTGAAGGGGTAAAATCTTTGTAGTTTTGCCAGGCCCTGCTCACTATCCCAACAATTTTAATTATACTAATTTAACTGGAATTAAATCCTACCTCTGCAAACTTTTGTTTCTCAAGGAGAAAGCAGACCAAACTGTGCTGGCTCCTGCTATTCCCCCTTGAAAACACAATTCACCATGAATTTCTTCAGTAGTGCTGGCAGAGAAGCAGCAGCCCTGGGTGCTTCCCAGGGCTCTGGGTTGGAGTGAGAGCCCCAAGGGATATTTGCACTGCTTACTTTTGGGTACCCAATGAGGAGGCTGGGTCACCCTTACAAGGTGCAAAGGTGCAGAGAAGCTCCTTTGCAAGGTGTTCAGAGCACCAGGTCTGGCTTCCCAGAAGTCAGCTACTTCTTTTAAGGATTTTCCTCCCTAGGTATCTAAGTGCCTGAGGTTGGGTAGCTTTAGGAATGTGTGGCTGGAAGGAGTTTTCCCGCCTTTTCTCTCATCAAAGGTATAAAGCAGGAGAAAGGATTTGACTTTCACTTTCTAGACATCTTTCTTAATAATCAGAACAGGAAAGTTTACTTCCTTGTATCACATCATTAAATACACTGCCAGAAGATGCACATTATACCCCTCTGATTTTTCATGCACCTACTGTCCCTTGCATCTATTCATGAGGAAACTATTCAGGAGACAGACTATCTATTATTCTATATTTGTGAGAATGACTCTAGTGTCCTATGTCTCTTTAACTATTAATTAACTAAGCAACTATTTAAATAGAATAGAATAGAAACCCGAGTTGATCTTGGGAAGTGGTTGCTGTAGCTACAGTGTTCAAATGAGAGGGGGGAAAAAACCCCAGAAATACCCCGTTCCCAGACTAAAATTAATATTGCAAAATTAGAATAAAAATTACAGATTTGCTATAGCCCTCTATAAAAATGCAGAGTTAGATACAGCCTATCTGGGCTTCAGATTCAATGCTCTCCAGAACTCATGCATTGATTCCTTGTATCTGTGAAAACCACTATGGACACAGCTTTGAAATAGCCCAAAGGAAATCTAATGTGGTTAGCTTCCTGTCTGCTGTCTCCCTGTAGCATTATGCACCCTTTTTCTGCCTAGTCACTGTGGTTTTAGGATGAGGACAGCAGTGAAAAATCCATTTGTTGACTCCAACCTTCACAAGTAGAGAAATGCAGAAGAATCCACAATGCCATCACTCTTGTGGCATGAAGGCCCATGTGCAGTTTTCAGCACAATGGAACTGGTGATTGCTATTGAAATACAATATTAAAAGTGGTTCTAACCACCATACTTTCAAGGATTACCTTTAAAAATCCCTCTGATACACTAGCAATGTGGGTCATGTATACTAGGACAAAATTAGATCCACAGTCTTCCCCCATCATCCCGGCATATTTCCTGCCCCTGATTCCTTACTATCAATCTTTTCTGTTGCCTGCTGTGTGTTTTTGTGAATTGTGTATTAACTAAAATGCACCTGGACACATGAAAATCTTACACTGTCAGCAAGAAAATCCATATTCCACTGCAAGATCATCCCTTCTAGTCCAGTCACTTGATCAAGCAATATAATTAGCCACACAACTTTTAATAGCGTTAAGACTGTTCTAGGCTTAATGGGTAAGAAAACACCACAGGTTGTTGCCTGTAATATTACTTTTGCAAAGTAACCTTGAGGAAAAATTATCACCAACATAAAACTGACTCTTCTTGATCGCATAAGAAGTTGTGGCCTCTGATAAGTAGCCAAATGATCTGTTAAATACAGATAATCCTATTAATAGTACCTCCGTTTGCATGTGTGGGCATTTATACTAATAACACATAATAGGATGAAGAGCTTTGCTGTAACGACCCCTTTTGACATGTTTTTTAGGTCAGTATTATCCACTTCATTGTAAACGTAACTACGCTTGACTGAGCAACCAGATGCATCTCCGCACCAAGAATGAGAACCGGTCCTTGATCACCTGAGGAGTTCTTGTACTCAAGCTACAGAAGGATTGTCACTGCCTGCTCCAACACACAATTGAGTTTCTTCTACATTTTCACCCCCCTATTATCTCTTGATTTCAGCCTGTCGGCTCCAGCATCTAACATCACTGGGTATTGCTGACTAATACCCCACTTTGTTTTCGCAGCAATGAGATTTGGACAGGCACCTCTGCCATCTGCACAGCTATTTTGTCAGGTCAAGTGCATCAAAATCCATCCTCTCTCTGAGGGTTTGACACTGGTGCTCACCACTGTATGTAAAAGCCATACCAACAAAAAAATCCCTTTATAGCCACCACCTCTATATAGTTTCAGGGTTATCTCTAATGCTATTTTCAGCAAGAGACTACAATAAAGGTAGGGGAAAAGTTTAATGTCTTCACTGCAGATATTCGAGGCTCACCTGCAGCCAGATCTCTGCCAGCCCCCCTGACAAGCATGTGAAAGCCCTTAAATTTACACTCAATTAATCAAAACCAGAATTTTTAGATTAAAGGTTTCAGAGTTATTCCCAGTTAAAAATCACTGTAATTTTAAATTATTCAAGTAGTAAAAACAAAGCGTAAGGAAATCAAGAGAGTAAAAGTCCAGAGCTTTAGCAAAGCATGGCAAAAAGGAGAAAATCCACTTTCAAAAAGCTACTTTACAGTATATGAAATGCTTATTTTGCTTAGATCATTAAACAATGATACTGAGACAAACAGAAATGTAAAATGCTTCTGGGTAATGCTGTGAGAGGTCAGGCTCAGTATTTTCCTTCTGATTTTATCAGACAAAAGCAGAGCCATTTGCTTCTAGGGGTCAATCACTTCCAGCACTTCACCATCCTCAATGCAAAGTGAAAATACTTTGGGCATCCCATCAAGAGGACATCCAACAATCTCGGGTGAATAGTTCGATTACGGACAACCCACAAGGCACTGCAAGCACATGGTGCACTGCTCTGCTCCAAACCATTTGCAAAATCAGTATGACAAGACAGACGCAGAGAAAAAAAAAAAGCAGACAGTAAGTGCAAAGGAGAATATGTAGAAATGCTGAGTAATATGCACAAGTTGAAAAAGCTAGTTTGAAGGGAATAGTTAGAGTAGCTATCTGAGGGAGGTGCAAAGGGAAAATCAGCTGGTGGGACCCAGGGGATGGCTTTGAGCACGGCGATGTACAGCAAGAAGCAGAGAAAAAAGCTGGGCAGGGGAGAGGCATGGCAACACAGAGGGGGCTTTAATAACGACTGAATGCAAACAGCTTAGCTATCAGCACAAATGAGATATTGAAGATCAGCAGCAGCTGGGAGGAAGGATCTTGAATTTGGTGTGATGGAAGATCAGCAAAAGAACTGAAGTTCCTTAGAGAGAACGAGGTGAAAGTCAGCACATGCTTGGATGCTGAGGAAGGGAATACAGCTCCCCAGGTCAGAGCAAGAAAGACAGTGGAACTGCCAACAAGAAAGAAATGGAAGGTAATAAACATTCAGAAGGAAAATAAAAACAGTCCCTGAGACACTCTGAGGCTCAGATGGCTTCAGCACATCCAGATTACACGCTGCCTGGAAGAGACACTTCGTTCTTGTTTGCCGAACAGCATAAACCCACTATTGCAAAAGCAAAAAATAAAATTGTGCATAGGCACTCTTTCCTCCTCAGAAGACTACTGAGTTACAGATTAATGTAAAAAAAGGGAAAATGATTTCACCTAAGCTGCTGAGAATTGTAATAAACCAAAAGAGCCTCTAACGAATCACTCCCTTCCCTGCCATTATTTCCAAACCAACGTCATAGTCATGCCGTAAAGCCTCCTTTTATTTGACCTTATCCTCAGAAGAACCTATGATCACACTGATGTTTTAAGAGATCTAATAACAAGCTATTTTAAGACTGGAATATAAAGGAAGAGCTAAAATAATCCTAATACCTGAATGTTATTGCTAAATTGAAACGCAGTGATATTGATGTTCTTTCATTTCTTTTCGATTTTAAAGCCATAGTCTGAGGAGCAGCCTGGTTATGCATTGCTTGGCAAAGTGTGCACTCACCATGCAATATAAATAATAAATGGCAAAGCCATTATAACCTCAAGGTTTTCCAAGAGACGTACTAAATGGTTACCTTGTTTCATATTTTCCTCTGCTTCTCTGGTTTTTAAGCTATATTACAAGCAAGGCAATGAAAACCTTAAAGATGTGAAACGGCACTTTACAGCTAGACGTAAAGTTGTACCTTTTCCCAAAGCAAAAAAACAAATTTCATGGGACAAGGTCCACAAACACATTTAGTCAGGAACAACTTAACTGTGAATTTGGTGCCAAGGAAGTTGAATTAGCTTGTTTTTTAATTACTAGTATTTATGCACTTTATACCATCAGGGCTTTGTTTTGTTAATGTACCCTAACTTTGTTAATTATATGACAACCTCTCTAGCTGTTGGAAGAGTGACACAACACACGTTCCCTGTCATGTATAAATTTCCCTATTTCTCCTGCTATCTTCTCTTCCAACTTGCTTATTTTTTTCTGAAAGCGATAAAATAAGAGGCACTCACTGTTGCAAAACACAGTTGTTAGAGTTGGGTAAGACTGTCCCCCTCCTCACACAAAACTCTACCTTTTACTTTACCAGAGCTCACAGCTTTAGTTTCTTTTCTCTTTCTTGTCTCATCCACAAATCCAGTTTCCAATGTCCAGCTTTCTGTAAGGGTTGGGGAATACCTTCCCAGCTCTTGTCTGCATTAGACTTTCCCTCCTAGCTGATATCAAAGGGGCAACCCCAGCAATCCTCCCCCAGTGCACATCCTGCTCTGGATCATTCCACCGGCAGGCAGGATTAAGAGGAGGGGCCTCAGAATTGTCCAGAAACTCTTGTGATAGGAAGCATCTCGCAGGCCAGAAAAATGTAAGGGAAAAGGGAGTATCTTGAGCATATTCAATCTTTATCCAACATTTATTGCACGATTGTGTACCTGCCCCTTCCTGGTCACTCATCAGAATACCCCTGATAGGATATTCCTCCCCAGAAATATTTCCCTTTACCTTTCTCTCATAAGGTACCACACTTAAGTCCATATATTCATATGCGTTTATGTTCAAAAAATGTATCTCAGCTGATTTTCTGTGGTGTGGAAGGGCTGAGGAAGAGACAAGAAAAGATTTTTGAGTTAGGCTCTGATATTTTCCTTCTGGAGACAAGTTTTTGCCATTTTTGTTGGCACGAGGGGCTGAGGAAAAGACAAATTACTCAGTGGATCTCATGTTGAAAGAAGAATCAATGCTACAACCACAGCACTGTGGCCTAGAAGTTCCTCAATTTGAAGTTTCATCTTATGCTCACCAGCAAAATCCTTCAACAAAAATGTAGCAAGCAAAGCCATCTTGTAGGCAGTCAGCCAAATATGTTCTTTTGTATAATCCAGAGTAGTTTATCTCCCAATTTAACTTCACAGTCTCAGAATATTTGCTATTATCATGCTTGTCTCTCATATCTTTATTATCAGTTGGTTTTCTTACGGTTCTGGTCAAAATAATGTGCTAACATCCCTGGTCTAGCAGGGTAATCCATAGTGCACCCACAGCACAACAGGATAGTAGGTGTAAAGCTAAATTTCCCAAGCCTTTCAGCCAGTTTGGAGCTGCCAGTGATTATCTGCAGCAATAGCTCTGGGATATCCAACCATCTTAGACAAATGAACAGTGTCCTTTATTCTTGTTTGTCGCAGCTCCCAAGCAGATTGAGTGGACATTTTTTTGTGACAGTTTTTTTTTTTCTGCTAATGATGTAAGATAAAAACTAGATTCCATATGTCTCTTCCTTGCTGGAAAGTTACTCTCCAGCTCATCAGCCACTCACCATGGCTGACAGCAAATACCATCAGATTGTGAACCACATGTCAATTAGACACATTTGTTACACAAGAACTTTGAAAATCATTTAAACACAAACTGCAACATCTTCAAACACATGAAAAAAAAAAGTTAATTTTTCAAGTTGTGCACTTAGCAGTATGACACTTTCCCTTCTTAAATAGCTATAGATGAATAAGAGTATATTTTAAATTTCCTCAAAGATACTGATCTAAATTTTCAATCCTAAAGTAGACAGAAATATACTTGACTCAATTAACAACGTGTGACTTGGATCACAGTACTTTCAATTTGAATGGGATCTTGCTGTTTAAATCAGCATACAAAACAGAGAGGAGTCTTTCTGAAGTTATGGCAAATACTTCCTCCTTGGTACATTATAAAGGTTCACTGTTTAGCCCACAATAAATTACAATCTTTGCCCCAAAGACTTTTAAAAAGATTGGTGTCTACAACAGCAAATCTCACCATGTATGCAGGCACTGGAATTATTAAACTGTTCCACTTCACCTATTTTATTCCGTATACAATTTGAAAAAAAAAAAAAAAAAAAAACACAGAGAAAAGACATTTATCACTGCTCAGAATGCTACATGGTGATGTCCATGAGTTATTTTCTTAATGTTCCATTTTATAAAGGACCTTATTTGTCAGTGTGATGCCTGAGTCCTAAATCAAATACTAGTCAACAGCGCTTAGGAAGGGAAAATCCACAGGGTTTGGAGAGAGATGGAGGTGTCTTTCCAATATCACTCAGTGGCAGGGGAGGGCTAATCCTTCAAGGAAATGAAAACACTGAAAAAGCAGAGCTGTGAACCTATCAATGCTCCCTTATGTGTCTTTTATCTGTCATATACATCCTACCAGGGAGACAGTATATATGTACATATTATTTTTTAACAGAGTCTGTAGAATTTTTCTTTAAAAATAAGATCCAGTATAGTGTTAGCTCACTTATCTTTCCTACCCCTTTACCAACACAAACTAGCTATCTTTCAAGTGAAAACATGTTTCCACAGATACAGGAACATTTTGATTTTCAAATGCTGTCCAGTCATTTTTATTAATTTTTTTTTGTCCAAAGCTGGTTTTCAAACCAAGCCAAATTGACAAACAGCTTCAGTTGTTCAGCGGATGTCCCATTTGGCATGGAAAGCACTGCCCAACCCAGTTCCATGTGCAGGGGCTGCTTTGACTATGGAGGTGAGGAGCTACCTCACCTCTGCCCCATCACAACTGGGGTGGCAGACGGGCACAAAACCCTGGACACATAGATAAAATCTTCTCTTCTTATTCCTGTGTACTGCAGTCTGGCAGCAGTAGGTCAGGTCACAAAGTACTGACTCAGTCCCGAATGTCCCATGGAAGCCTGACACAAGAAAAGGAGAAGAGGACCTGTGTTTCCAGCTCGCTTGCAGGAAAACAGTTCCTCTGCGCATGGAAAATATATAAAAACATGTTCCAGCTGTAAAAAGATTTTTAGATACAAACGTACATTTGCATTTGACTGGTTCCACGTGGATTTATGAATCTGCTTCTGTCGCTCCCGTGGCAGGAGCTGTAGTCTGCTCTCAGCTCCGCAGGACACCTCCCTGATTTCAGCAATGACCAGGCCCTTCCACCCACTGAACCAGACCAGAAAATGGAGAGCACATCTGAACACAGCCCCCCTTACCAGCCGTCCCGCTGCTTGGGCCCCCATCCCGCAGTGGTGCCCATGTTGGGATCTGTAGTGTCTCTAAGTGTGCAACAGGGAACCAAAGCAGAACCTGAAGCATCAGGAGACACAGTCTTCCTGAGACCCCTTCCCCTGAAGAATGATTTGGCTTCATGGCACGGTCGCTGAGCCTGGACAGTGGGCATTCCTCTCATGCCTCTCCCACGCCACTCTCATTCCTGTGGGCGCTGCCTCCATGTCCAGGATACCCCACTTGTCTCACACAAGGGGAGGGATTTATTTCCTGTCCTACAGCTTTCCTTTCATAACTGCAAAAATGCACAAAGTGACCATAGCAGAGTTCCATGCTCCATCTCACACCACCTAAATACTGTTTCAGATTTTTCCCCAAATATTTTTCATTTTCATAAATATTTTACGCTTTGTATCAGCATTTCACTGAAGTCTGCTGTTTTGCATGAAAGGGCCAAGAGTATGAAAATTAGCTACATTTCTGAATGCACTGTACTCTCCTGAACTCCCTCATCTCCTTACTTGCCCTTTACTCAAGCTCTTTCTAAAATTCTTTTATACTTTATAAAAAACATATGGTGATGACTTCCTGGTAGGTTTTCTGTCAAGATAACTCTCCTCCATGCTACAGAGCTGCACTTTGAACTGCTCATGATTGAAATCAGCAGGCAACAGGATTAAAAAAATTGGTAGCAAAATACAAGACAATGAAGTATGTGGCAGGTTCTGTGAGCAAGGGGAGACGAGACAACATCACTAGATTTGTTTAGGAAAATGAGCTTCATATAGACTATCAAACATTTTATAACCATAGTAGTATTCAGTCCAAACCGTTACTCAGTTTCAGTTGAAGAAGCAGATTTAAAACCAGTAATATAATGCATCCCTTTTATGACCTATAGAGTGAGCGCCGTCTTCAGCTTCTGAGCTAAGTAAATCTGGACCTCATGGTCAAGACTGAAGCAGAAACCCCTGCTCTTGTTACCAGCAAGCAGGCATGTACTTCCCAGTCCCTTCTGACTCTAGCAACCCTCCTCAATGGGAGTTTCCCACCATAGAGGGGGTTTCCACATCTCCTCTCTACTCCGGAGAGCTTCCCCAGCTGCATCTCTGACCTTCCACAGAACCTCTGTTCCCATCTCAGGAGGCCAAACTGTTCCTGTCACACAGCAGAAAGGTGATATAGGCTGGAGTTCCTCTACAGGAGAGGCTTCAGGGTGTGATTTGCTTTTATCAAGATGATCAAACAGCAACCTGCTGAGCACCCAGCTGCATTTTCCAGAGATCATCTTCACTTGATATCTGTAGCAGAAGGAGATCAGTCAGCCAACTTTGCCTTCGACTTCGGCTGTGATAGCAAAGACCTGAGGTCCCACTGGGTCAGTTGTACATTATCCAAACCAAATCCATGGGCTGAGGAAACGGCCATACAACAAAACCAGCAAGGCTGCTGCTGTTACAGAGCAAAAAGTTAAGCCTACAGACTGCTGCTCATCATACTACCACCTAAAATATCTGTAGGCATTTGCAAGTCATAATTCATCTGCAGCCTGAGCGGAAATCCCAAAGGTGACAAGGGACAAACCTGACCAGCTTTAACAGTCAAGATCTTAAAAGGCAAAAATATAAGGTTAGGACCACCCCATATCACTATTTTTAAAGCAGAAGTCGCTACTACAATCACGCTCCATAATGAATTAGTTTTATTTATCTTCTGGAAAGTAAAATTACTTTTACAAAAGCCTGATATAAATATCCTAACAGCCAGCGGATTACATTGTAAACATTATGAGCCAAAATGCATTATCTGTATGAATTGGTGTTTTTGATCACTGGAATTAGAATTACTTTCTTACACGGATGCCTTCTGCAATCTAAATAATGGCTTCTTACTTTATCATGCCCTGCCAAGCCAATGCCATGTCAAAGACTACTATTCTACTCAGCCAAAAACCACTTTGCCCAATTAAATCCATCACTTTCCTGAAGGTCAGTAGACATGCCATGCACAAGACTGCTGGAAAATGCTTCACACTAATACAAAACCTGCACTGTTTTTCGTGGTGACCACAGTTTCCTGTGCAGTTAAACTGCTTGTAAGCTCAGCGAGGGTAAGTTGCCAAAAAACCAGCAGATGCTGTGATCTTACCTCCTGGGCTAAGTAGTGGGTCCAAACTGCCAGAGCAACAAACACCTCAACAGCTGCAGATCCAACAGAAAGGGAAGAACTTCTTATAAAACCAAACTTCTTTGAGTTGAGGAACTGCAAAGCAGTATGTCGAAATAGGTCACTGCGTGATCAGGAAATTCTTGCTTTTCTGCAGAGCAACTAGCCAAGCCCAAGACTATGAGCCCAAGACTGAGTCTAGAGTGGGAAGTGACTGGTGACAAAACTTCATAGTGTCATAGATTTTGTCTTTATAAGGAAATTTAGCAGTCTCTAACCTCATTACTCCTACAATAGGTCCACTGGCGTGTACCACTTCCTCTCAGTTCTGTTCTCACTCACTAAGACATGCATGCATGTGTGCACAGGCACACAAAATGCCTCCTCTCTTTGCTGATAAAAGCAGACGTGTTTGAAATGTGTAACAGCAAGGTCTGCAGTCGCACCTCATGCTCAAGGCAGGGCTGGCTGCAAAGCAAGGCTGGCATCCCTGGGACAGCATCGTCAGGGATGGAAACTCCTCAGCATCTCTGGGCAACCTCTGACAAGTTTGACTGTCCTCACTTGGAAAACGTTTTTTCCACGCATATAGTTGGAATTTCCCCTGATGCAACTTGTGGCCTTTCATTCTCAGTGTGCAACGCTAACAAAAGGCTGGGTCCATCTTCTCTATAACCTCTGATGAGGTAGGTGTAGACACCAAAAAGATTCCTCTCAGCCCTCTGCTCTCTGGGCTGAACAAGTTGAGCCCTTTCTGCCTCTTCTCTGATTTGTTGTGCTCCACCTCAGGACCATCCTGCTGTCTCCCTACAGTTCGTCCAAGCCTTTATTGAACAAGAGAGCCTCAAAAGGACACAGCACTCCTCACACCACCTCATAACTGACACAGATTTCAAGGACAGGTTTCTCAGCTACACTGAGAGTCAAGTGTAAAAGTGCCTGATGGATGCAAATACAAACTGTCTTTCAACCCTGATGATGCAGCACTGCAGAAGCCTTAACACATCTGAAAACACAACATCAAGAGAGGAAAGTTATTCATCAATCCCAAAGGGATTTTAAGAAACGTCCTGCCTTAATAGCAAAATTCCTGCCACTTTCCACAGGCTTAAGAATCATCCTTCAGCTTTTTTAACAACTTCTGTTCTGACTTTTACCTCTGAAAACAGACAGCTGAAAAAATTACCAAACTGAATGGCTTTAATAAAAAAACTGCCATGCACAATTCTTTAGACCAGCTGGAACCATCAGCTATATGCTATCATAGAGAGCTTCAGGAAAACCTTCTCATGAACAAATCTCCATAGTTAAGATCCACCCTTGAAGCACACATACATTTGCTGTATTCAGAAATACACTGAAACATGTTCCAGGCGTTTTTGATTACTTAATTCTATTACAAAAATACCTGCTCTATTGTATTTAATTATTTGATAGACTGTGCCACAGCTCCTCTTTGTTTTCTAGGATATTTTACACCAGCTTGATGGTGTGCTCCAACATTTTTCATACAGACCTTATCCAAATCCTTAATTATTTCTGTTGGTCTCCATGACATCCTAATTAATGCTGCAATACCTTTTCTGAGATAGAAAAGAGAGCAACAAAGGGATGTATGCCTTAGATCTTACATCTCACTTGCACAGGAAAACTAAGGGTGGGTGTTTCCTTAACAGAGATGTTTGCTTAACACCCTTAACATCCTCTCTTGTGTTATTACAGCTTATGCAGAAGATAGGTGAGCAATTCAGATTTTCCACCCTATCGTATGGTATTTTATATTCATATCAACTAGACTGAGCTCAGTACTGTGTCATCAGCAGTGATTCATACCAGCACAGACCAATAGGCACCAGCTGTGCTAAAGAAGTGCTCAAACAAGCTTAGAAATACAAGGACAGCAGGGATATGATGGATTTATAAGGCAGCCATAAAAAAAAGATTTTGATATATTTGCCACGTGAACCATGAATCTCTTTCTCTGCCTCAATTCGAGACCTACTGGAATGTCACTGTGTACACCTAATAATGCTGTCTCACCAAATATTATTAACCTAAGTAGTTTTTAGACACAGTCCCAGATGAAGTCCTGTCATGACAGTACACTGTTTAAACCCTGCACTGTTCATCCTTGAAGTCTGACACAGGTAATGATTTTATTGGGCAGCACTGAAATACATTTAAGTGTTATGGTGCAATAGTTAACATCTACGCGCACCTGGTTAACTCATACCTGCGTGATGGTTGTTTGTGGTACTATGACAACGATATCTCCAAAGTAATTTCTTAAACAGGGCAGGATACTGCAGGCTACCACTACAGTATTGATTTCCTAGAAGGGTGTTGAATTGTAACTCTTCAATATAAATAGCTTGTATTTTGCTGTAAAGTATGCTTATGGTTAGCAACAGGCTAGCTGGTATTAGGACAGGATGTACTGTGATACTGAGTTAATTGTTCATTACTGTCCTGCATTAGAAACTTGATGCTTCAGTCTTAGGGCCTAAAATACCAGTGCAGCTACCTTGAGATTTACTGGTATGAAAAGTAGAACAGTTAAAAGAGAGGTGTTCCTCCAGTCACAGAAAAAGACATCAGAAAAAAACATGTAAGATGATTGTCTAAAAATTAAGTGCCATAAATTAACATGCACTGTGTCCAATCACTTGCAGAGGGAGGACTATAATTATAAACAGACCACGCCCCGAGCCATAGCTAAAAAGGTCAAAACCAATCCTTTTCCCCCTGTTGTCACCACTAAAATACTTCAAAAGCCTTGGCCCTTATTGTTCCTGTGCCTGAAAGACTTTTCTTTCCACGTACCTTTAGCATCCCTGACACTCTCATCCTCTGCCCACGTAATGTAGCCATGCTTCACTGCAGGTCAGCCAGACCATGTCACTGCAGGCTTCAAACCCTTCCATGACTTTTCTCCTCCTCTCCTCTACCTCTGAGTCAGCCCTGCAGCTTGGAGTGGCAGAGTTCTTTCAGTCCCACCTCCTCACCTGCCAGCGGGCTCTCACCTTCCTCCCCTTCATCCCCCAGTGCCCTGGGGAGCCTTGGGAAGGGCGGCAACTGCCCGCGTTCTCTTGTCATCAAACTCAGATATTTCTTAGCAGGGTGACAATCCAAAATGCATGCAGGAACCACTGATCCCACCTCCACCAATGAATGAATAGGAATTATGTTTGAAGGATCTGGGGCATCTGCCTAAGGAGAGGTACAGCAGCTTGATCTTACTTGACAGCATTGCGTTCTGGCAGCCCTGAGGGGCTTGCAGGGGATCCCCAGGTGAGGGGCGAGTTTGGGTCTTCTGTAGATGAGCAGTTTCCTTATGGGAACTGGGGAAGCAAAGTCCTGTGGTGGCCTTTTCTGGCACAACCACTTCTTGCCTCTCACATTTTTAACTGCCCACTGCAACCTCCCAAGACCTTTGCCTTCCTCCAGGCTGATTCTGCTTCATGAGATGAGTTTCTCCAAAAGCCACTACTTTGCAAAATCACATTCATGTAATGCAACATCTTCCTTATACTGCAGGTATAGTCACAGGTTGCAGACATGCCCTAAATCCAAGAACATACACTGGATGGGAAGAGTGTGGTAGGGAGCAGAGTGGACACTGCATTACAGATCTTACAAGCTGAAAATGGAAGCTTCTTGTGGACTTTGCAAAGTGTCTTTTTTTCATGACAGCACAATTTTAAACGAACCCTTTGAAGGGAACATCACGGTCCATGAAAAACTAGGGCAAATCAAAATTAATGGAAATTATTTAGAAGTGATCTCATTTAAACAAATAATACCTTACACTTATATAAGTAGAAAGGACCCAACCTAATTCCCAATGCAGTTTGATGCAATTTGAATGGCACCTTTATTTTGTGTGACCCTGTCCTTGTTTCTGTTAAAGGCAGTGACACTTCTTGGAGCCACCATGAAATGCCTCTGAACATTGACCCTGAGAACTCAAATGCTGTTAAAAGGTAAATGAGTCTTTGTGAAGCAGCAGTCATTACTCTGATGGCATGTACTCAGGTAGAAGTTGGTAATTTGACCCACTGCTGGGACTGTTTTAGCATTGTACCCTGAAATGCCTCCTGTGATCTCTGCAGGAGAGAGAATACTAAAGACTGCAGACTTTGCAGAATGCATGTGAAAATAAGACCTTTTACAATTTCTTCCCAGATTACATTTGCTGGAGAAAGCTTAGAGAATGCAAAGGAATGCTGGGAGATCCCATTGAACCTGTCACAACATGGATACTGGTGTCTGTTGGTGATGGAATCATGATATAAAAAAATCATATATATGAATGAATCATGAATTGTTGGTGCAACAAGAGCATCTCACTCTTTGTCTAAATATGTTCATACAGGAAGGACTGGGGCAGACGGACCCCTGCCAGGACTTCACCTTCAACCAGAGTCTTCCACCATACTCTCCCTCCCTAAGAAATGTGGTCTCTGACCCCCTTGCAGCCACCACACTCCATGTCAGGACTTACCAACCCCCCTGGACCTCCCTGCCCCCACATCCCCCATGGCACTCTGCATAGCTACTGCCTGGAGAGGAGGAAAAACAAGGTAGGGTGGAGGGTGATGGCTCATGCCTGCAGGTGTGAACGCAGGGAAACCTCTGCCACACAGCAAATACAGCAGCCTCAAGTGTGAATCAGCAACAAGACATTTGCACTTGGGCAGGGAAGGACATCTAGGCTTGTATACTGGCACAGCTGAAGGCAGAAGAATGTAGAAAGAAGTTCTGTCATACTGAAAAGGATATTTTTGGTGGGGTAATTCTCAGAAGCATCAGCTCTCCGATCCTCACCGCTTCCCCTGGATCCGGGCACAGGAACAACCGGGAGGGTAATGTCCTGTTAAACCTAGAGTGGGAGACTGGTTTATGATTTGACATGCTTGTGCAGCTTTCAGTTTCCAAACCCTGAACCCTGAAGCTTGTCTTAGAGTCTTCTAAAGAAAACTTTCTTTCAGTTTCACTACAACCTGTTTTATTTGTGAATTAAGGTGAGCCACAAAGATCAAATAAGCTGTGAGTACGCTGTTTCGACAAAGCAAAGTGAAGGACCCCCTAATCAGGAGATAAAACCTGCAACCCGTCCAGAAAGATTTACACTCCCCAAAACCTGTGCGCAGGGGGATTTGAAAGAAGAGTGCCCACTGGCAGAGGAGGAGACAGGGCAACAACTGGTTGCTGGTCTTGGAGCAGGTTGTTCCCTCAGCAAAAGAAGCCAAATATCCCTGTGAAACAGAAAGCAGACAGCTCTGAGGCCACAGATGAACTCCGAGCTGTCAGACGAAATTCCCCAAGTCATTTGTTTCTAAGAGATCTCCTGCACTGAAGTGACTGAGTGGGTCTGGAAGTTTTCTTTATGGCTCAATCTCAGGCCCTCACAGACAGCTTACCCTTATTTAAAAGCCAGAAGGAACAAGATTAATCTCCAGCAAGCAGTCTGAACTTTGAAGGAGAGGCATTTAAGCAAGTGAAAAATGAAATAACAGGGAGAAAAAAAAAACCCTGTAAAATGAAAGCAATGATAAATAAATAACAGGAAAGTGTACACCTCACTTCAAATTTAATAGGCTACACCCAACCATGAATTATTGATCAAAACCATCCATTTGCTGCAATGGGGAGTACTAGTGAAATATTAATGACAGTGCATGAGCTAATCTTAGGTTTTACTTGGTGGGAAAATGACAAGAAGAAGCTGGAGAAGCCTGACCACTGTTAACCCCCAGATCTGGCTGGGAGAAAGCCACACACCCCTGGCTCTCCCAGAAAACCATGCAAATCCCACATCTCCAGCAGAGAATGGCAGTGAAAAGCCTGTTACCAGACAGATATGGGTCTAGAAGTGCCATTCATGGAGACAATTGCAACAATACTGGCTATCTTGTTTCTGAAGGATTTGGGGAGTTTTTTTGAACTCCCAAAAAACCAGAGTCTTGGTTACTCTCTAACTGAGCCCAGAATGTGTTTCCTATTTGCCCTGGATTTCTTTCGGGAAATTCTTCATCTTTAGGATGGGAGGAAAAGTATCAAAACATGACTTTGGTGGGTCAGCTGGCTAGAGGTTTACAGGAATAAAAAGCATGGGGAAACAGATGAAAAAAACCCCGTTCTTTTCAGTTATACTTATAATGTAGATTATTGTCGCAAAACTGGGAGGAAACAAAGTGCTGGTTTTTGAGAATCTGGATCTGGCAGAAGCTGTCTCATGGTTAACCAACTTTCTCATACACTTCTAGCCTTAGTCTCAGTTTTTGGTGAGTGAGCAG
Organism: Pseudotriccus pelzelni; assembly: GCA_035584735.1. Taxonomy (NCBI): domain Eukaryota; kingdom Metazoa; phylum Chordata; class Aves; order Passeriformes; family Tyrannidae; genus Pseudotriccus; species Pseudotriccus pelzelni. Next base: position 54,139,018 of record JAWMRA010000001.1, on the reverse strand, counting down.
CAGGTGGCTTTGACAGGGTAGAAAAACAGGCTTCCCCAGGCCCCTCCCCGGCTGCTCCATGGGCGCAGGGCTGCGCACCACGCCCAAGGGCAGGGATAAGAGCTGTTCTGCGGGGAGCCCGGGCGCTGCCCCATCCACTGCCAGAATTCCAAGTTACCTGTCTTCTGCTGTAAACCAAGGCAGGAAAAAAACCCCCACTATTACAAATGAAACTGCTCTCCTGAACAACAGGCAGCTTTTTGCCAAGGAAAGAACAATCCAATTTCCTCTGGATCCAGATGAAAATTTGCACACAAATACCTGTCGGACTGAACAAAATGTTATGTGCACATAGGCTTACTCGTATGTGTGCCTTCTTGAATACTCTATCATTATGTTTTGATTTTATATGTTTTTAAATGTTGGAAATTTTACTAGGCTGTCTGCTCTGCTTTTAGCTTAGTTTGTTTTTTTCCCACTCGGATTTTTAAAAATATGTATTCTCGTATCTCTTTCTCTTTGCTTGGCATGCTTCCCTTTATTGTCTCATTTTCCCTTAGCACATTTTCTTTTTTTTTCTCCCTTCGTCATACCTCTTGTCATTTTCTCACTCCCTTACTCCTACTCTAGCAGTTTCTGCTTGCTTGCTCTCAAGCACTGAAGCCAGTGGTCTTCATAATATTCTATGGGTATTCAGCTCAGAATCCCCACTTCTCTTTTGCAGCCTCTCTCGTGCATTTTCCAAGCTTGGGCGTCAATGGGACAAACTTTTGCACAGAAACTGCTGCTCATAAACCCTTACAAGCAGTTATTAGTTCCCTGTTAGGAGGGGAAGTTTGCATCCCCCAGGAGGAACTTGCGGAGTTTCTACAGCACATCTGAAAAAAAATATTTCCCCCCCACACTGCCGCACTGAAGGATTTTTTTTTCCAGCCTTGCCATGGTTGTGTTTGCAGAGCCAGTCCTGCGTCTGGAACTGCATCAGGGGGACCTGTCAGCTTCCTGCAAGTGAAGGATGAAAGCCAGCACTAGGTTGTCTGTGCCCTGTGGTGGGTGTCAGCCTTTTACTCAGAAGGAACATGTCCTGCGACAACTGAAGCTGCAGGAATGAAAAAACCAGACTGCAGCATTTTCTTTGGTATGGTAGACATTAGTATGGGGATCAAACACAGGAGGTATCTCTCTACAGCCACCTGAAAGGAAGTTGTAGGCAGGTTTGGGTCAATCTCTTCTCCCAAGTAACAGGTGGACATGACCTCAGGTTGTGCCGGGGGAGGTTTAGATTGGATGTTAGGCAAAATTTCTACCCCCAAAGGGTTGCCAAGCATTGGAACAGGCTGTTCAGGGAAGTGTTTGAGATACCACCCCTGGAGGTATTTAAAACATGTGATGCTTTGTGACATGGTTTAGTGGTGAACTTGACAGTGCTTGGTTTACTGTTGGACTTAAGAGTCTTTTCCAATCTAAAGAATTCTGTGATTCTGTAATCTGAGTCAGGCTTTTCTCAAATCCAAGAAATTCTTACTTCTGAGTCAGAGCTTACACTAGGGATTAATCTCTTCCATGACATATAAACTAACAGATATCAGAGGAAAAAGCTTGGGAAGGGGGAGACATTTCTGCCCCTCTCTGCTCTTAGCAATCACTAACACTGATTACAGCTGGCCCCACAAAAACCCAGTTATCCTTCTTTTATGTTTTCAGTATCAGCATTGCTTATCTCAAGTAAGCAAACCCAAGCTTTTCCTTGCATTTTGGTTTCTTTTTTTTTCATCTTTCTGGTCAAACATCTTTCTCTCCAACTGGCTTGCACTGATAGCTCTTGGAAGCTCAGCTAAGGCTGGAAGAGATGTCAATACACCCTGCAAAGCAATTGAAGGATATTCACTGAAAGGCATGTCACTATTCTCAAAGTCTCTATAAAGCAGTAGCTGGCCTTTGACAGCGACAGTGGCCAAGATACACATGAGCAAAAGTTTGAGGCAGCCTGAACAAGTTTTAGCAAATAACGTATTTAGCAGCTGACTAAAATATAGTCAGGGAGACCTTTGACACTGGAATAGTAGCTAAGTTAGAAAATCCCATGGAAGGCATGTGCTGCAAAAGAGAACAACAAACTTTAAATTTGCTCACTGCTAAAAGTGAAAGATTTTTGAGGGAGCACAGAGAGATGGAAGATCCACCACTTGAAAGCAAGTACTGACAGGGAAGTGTCAGATGCGTATCAGGTGGCATGAGTTTGCTCACACAGATGCTGCTTGTGTTGCTACCTGTGGGTATCATACAGGAGCTGCCTGCACTGCTAGGGAACAGGCAGAGCACATCCACAGACAAGCAGAGGAGTTTCTTGTTCCCACATCCTCATTTCTCTGCTCCATTTTCTGTGCTGTTGTGGTCAATGCACACTGAAAGCTAATGAGGCAAAGTCAGCACATGTGTTTTCAAATGTCAGAGGACCCAACAGAGCCCCTAAATGACTGTTCTCTAAAAGCAGAACAAAGCATTAGTTGAAGCGTTACCTAAAAGACAGATAAACTTGAAACAAACATTAATTGCTCTTTTGACAAATTATTCAAGAGGCACAGAGGAAACTGAAATGTTAAACAATTCAGTAGCAAACAAAAACTCCACAACCGTATTGATCTTGTGTATGTGTGTTTGGTGGTGGTGTCAGGAATTTAGAAACCAAGGCCTTCCAGGAGAAAAGCCCTGTGCTAAGCCAAGTGACACACACGCTGGTCACTTTGCCCTCTTTGCTCTCACAAATCATGAAAAAAGAACAAAGTCTTCCAGAGAGCTGCCCAAAAATCCCCTGCATAAACAGCATAAGGATCAGTAGTGTGTGGCCCTATTCAGCTCTGCATCCCACTAAATAAATGCACAGACCAAGGCATCTTTGCACGTCACCCCCAAGTCAACAGTGAGCTCCATTTTCCCAGGCACTTACTGACCCCCAGGGAGCAAGTGCGTACAACCCATCCAAAACCCCAAAAGGGACAGTGTCACTAGCCCTGCTCCTAGCTGGCTTTGCTGCCCAGTTTCAATCCCTTACTGTATAGCTGAGTCAATGAGCAGTATGGCTTTTTAGATGACCTTGGGCAGATCTGTTTAGCCCGTTCTTGGATATTTATCAGTGCTTCACACAGTGAAGAGCAAACTCCATCAACTGTGAGTTCAGCTGTTCCCAAACACCAGGGAATTAGACCCCTGAACACATTCAAGATGAAGGAAACCTCTGCAGACGAGACCACTGGCCAGCTTGTGCCATGACTTGTAAGCAAACGACTCACCTGTATGAACACCTGAGGCGTGGCCAGCAGTTCCTCTGTCTCTCCCCTGGCCGAGCAGCTGGAGCTGTGCCAAGGACAAGACACAAGCATGCAGGGAGCCTGCACCTGGGATTGCCCCGGTGAGCTACTGCCTGCCCTGTGGCAGTGGGAGGGATGGGCAAAAGCAGGTGCTCCATGGACAGGAAGCGGATGTAATCAGACCAGCTTCCCAAATAGCTGAGAGCCACCCTGCTTTGGTCTCCTCTGTATGCCTCATTCAGGTTAACTGAGGGTGCATAGGAGAGGGATAGGCCTGAGAATTAACAACTGAGCAGTAGGATTTCTTGGTGTACTGTCAGTATGAGATGATTTCCTTCTGCAGCTCCAAAACCCCACAGTGCTGGTGGCATTTTGCATGCTCCATGGATGCGAGGGTTGAGCCAAAGAGGCTGCATTGTACATCCTCTGTAGATCTCCTCAGGCAGGGGTACCTACACATCCACCCAGGGGCTGCCAGTCCCATTCCACTGGGCATGTTCCCACTGAAGCACCTTGGCAAGCACTGCCATCGGCAATATGTACAGACTGGCTATGGAGTCCATCACAAAACTTTAGACCAGATACACTAAGCTACACTACTGTGAAGTGCTGGCCAGGAACCGTCCTCCCTGGAACATCAAGTTTGCACAGAGAAATCTGTAATGCAGCTGAGAATTTTTTTTCCAGAATGGTCCTGGATGTTCAGCTTTTCTTCCTTCACGTCTTTGTGTCTTTTTTTTTTCCTAGGTCCGGCTTCTACAAAAGTTCCTGGACCCTCCAGGCACTGTGGTTCCATGAATTGAAGAAAGACAGAGGAGAAGAAAGTAAGTTTCCCCAAAGGTCTTGCACTCTGACAGATGACAGAGAGAGAAGTAAGAGAAACTAGACATAAGAGACAGACAGAAGGGTGGTTTGCTCTACCACCATAATTCAGAGAGTTGCAAAGGTGGGGGAGAAGAAAGGAGCATCCTCAGGTGTTTTTTCAATCCCCTTCACTAGCCCAGGTTGAAGGTCAGGCACACCTGAGGAGAAGTGAAATGAGACTGAAATAAAAGATTAGCACAAACCATCAAATAGCTCAAGGCAAAGAGGGTTCAGTGTCAGAGTGGCAGGAGCAGCCTGCCTGCTGGTTAAACTTGCTTTTGCTCACTTAATGCTCCTTCAGACATTTCTGTGTCTTTTCCCACATGGTGAGTTACGAGCTTCATATGAGCGGCAATGAGTGTCTGACGTGACAGTAACTCTAAATCCTTTTTCTAAGTGTTACTGTGGAGAGTATATAAGTTTCAGGTTTAACTAAATATGTTCTTCAGCTCTTCTCAGCATTATATACTACATGACTGAGTATTTCATTAATTAAATACCCGTTTTAGCTGTCAGAAACACTGGAGAGACAAACTACAGAAGAGCCGGGCACAGATCTCACACTGAACAAAATCCCACCAATTGGCCTGGTTCTCCTCCCTCCTGTGAACATGAGCTGCTCCTGCAACTGCATCAGGAAGAGGAAGAAAAACTGTGGGGCGGCTCTGATGGCCTGCAACAATTCCCTACAAACCAGTCTTCTCCTGATTCCTTTCTCAGAGAAGTAAGACCCACACGAATACTGCAATGCACTCTCAACTGCACCATGCAGAATCTGGCTGGCAAATCTTTTTGAATCACATTTAGAAAAGGGTTCACAAGTGCCTTTGCTAAGAGTAGATTTAGTTCATCCTGTTTACATTTCCACAGTAGTTTCAGCTGTATGTTGTAATCTCCGTTTCCTCCATTGCTGAAGAGCTCTTACCTTTCATTTTAAAAGTAAGTGCACTTCCCTTTTCGTGAGATTTCAGCACCGTGGGCTTTCTCTGCTTAAAGCCTAGGGACACTGGCAAGTGCATTTCTGGCCATGGCACACAGAGACAACTGGCATATGAATCAGGGTGCTACAGTTACTCTATGCCTAAGGGTTTGTTCCAGCAATGAGTACAAGAGATGTTGATTTATGAATGAGAAAGAAATTACTGTGCATTTCTTAAGATCCCATGCATGAGCTGCTCTGCATCCTCCCCACAAACCTTCATGGTCTTCCTTCCGTCCCAGCACACGCTGCATTCTAAAATGACAACTTTTACTAAAGGACCTATTTTCAGCAGGTCTTCCTAGCTGTCCCTGAAAAATAAGTCAGAATTTAAGCAAAGGCTGTGTTATTTTGGCTTGCATGAAAAGAAGTGTTGATGGAGGTTATGTACCCCCTCTGCTCTGCTGTTACGAGGCTCCCCATGAAGTGCTGTGTCCAGCTTTGGAGCTGGGACTCCAGTATAAAAAGGATATGAACCTGCAGGAACAAATCTGAAGGAGGGCAATGAAGATGATCAGAGGGCTGGGGCACCTCTCCTACCAAGACAGACTGAGAGAGTTGGAGCTGTTCAACCTGGAGAAGAGAAGGCTTAAAGGAAACCTTCTAGCAGCCTTCCAGCATCTAAAGGGGCCTACAAAAGAGTTAGAGAATTTTCATAAGGGCATGCTTTAAGCTGAAAGATGACAGGTTTAGATTAGATATTAGGAAGAAATTAATTACTATGTAGGTGGTCAGGCACTGGAACAGGTTGCCCAGAGAAGCTGTGGATGCCCCATTCCTGAAAGTGTTCAAGGGCAGTTTGAATGGGGCTTTGAGCAACCTGGTCTAGTGGAACGTGTCCCTGCCCATGTCAAGGGGCTTGGAACCAGATGATCTTTAAATGTCCCTTCCAACCCAAACCGTTCCATGATTTTGTCCATAATTTCTGTGACAACACCATTGCATGGATTCTGTGCACCTGGGCCAACACTAGAGTGCCCTCAAATCCCACCACAAGAAAGTGTCTGAGAGGAAGGATAAGAAGAGAAATATATGGCAGATGCATGGTGGTCACAGCCTAAGGGGATACCTCTTTTCCAGCTACTAGGATTTTTGGTTAATTACCAATGGTTGCATAAACCCATTGAATTCTGTGCATGGAGACAATGAAGGCAGAGTAGTGCAGAAATTCTGTGATTCTGAGAAATATTTGAGTCTACTTAAAGAAGTCTAGCACAACCAAGCTGCTGCTGACTAATGTATTCTACTTCTCTTATTACAAAAACAAACAAACAAACAAAAAAGGACATACATATAACATATTTGTCTGAAAGAGGTCTCCCACAGTCTGAAACAGTGGTCTAATCACTGAACGGTTGTTCCTGTTCTGACCTTCTGCTTGTCTATGTGGGACACGTAATTCTGAAAGTAGATGTTGAAGAAGACTGGACATCAGGATGCAAATAAGAACTGCAAGTTGGACATTTACAGCTTTGCAGCAAGGGCAGCCAACAGTGGCTATGTGAAAACCAGTGTAAAACACCAGTCCTTATCTGAGGGCTGTTTTCTGGTATGCTTGAAAAGTTGTTTTCTCACCTGTTTGTAGCATTCACACAAAATTATTGGGGCCCACTGGTTTATCACAGCATTAAGACTGCATTGCCTTTCTAACAGAATGAATGCCCAAAATGAAAAGAAGGAAGGGGAAGGGTGTTATTTGTTTTTAAAAAATTTATTCATACTAACAACTATTTTGATTCCTTCTGATGCTACAAACCAGATGTTAAAACTGTCAGTTACCTTGTTACTTACAGGAGATTGAAGGTGGGTCTAAAGGATCTCTGGTAAGGACATTTTCCCTCTCTGATTGACTACAAATCTCTTTCTCATTTTTGGGGAAGCATCTCTCCTTTGATATCTCTTTTATGACCTAGCAATCTCTTTTTGAGGCAAACAGGCAATACAAAAACTGTGTTTGCAATATAAGAATAAAGAAACTGATTACTGCCCCATTGTGTTAAATATTTACAATTGTCAAGAAGCAAAATGTGCAAAATAGTATTTTCTCTTGCAGGACTTTTTTGTATTTATTTGGCACAAATGCCCTCTGCAACATGCCCAATACTACCCAAAACCCAACAACTTTTGCAAATATCAGGCTTCCTACTGACATGCATATTCAAAGACAGCTTCTCTTTAAACAGTTTATGGTTGATGATAGTTCTGAGACACACTCTTTCACGAGCATGGGAGACCTTCAGTGGCTGACAACCACACCTCACCAGGAAGGGAGTAGCATGGTGTTTCTTTTTCTGCCCCATTGTCTCCTGGCACCATCTATCCGTGTGATTCTATGTTATTACTGCACCACTTCATAGGCGGCAGATGTCCCCAGGCTTATCAACTGATGGCACCTTAGGTATCCCCCACCAGGCAAAGAGGAGCCCGTTCTCACACTCAGACATGATTTCTTTACAGGGGCAACCCCATCAGCCACCCTCACAAGGCATTTGGCTTTGGGTACCTGGTGAGGGGGATGCTTTCCTCTGATTCTTGGCCTTTCGAGCAAGAGGAGCTCATCCAAGCTAGGAGTTATTCTGCCTAGCCTTACAACAGAGCAGTTAGGAAAGCCCGCCCCCCAATAATCTGGATCCAAGAAAAGAGCTGTGAGGAGAAACTAAGGGTTTTTTTTAAGAATGCTAAACTATTTCATTTTAATTCATAGTCAAAAATAAATGCGCTGATGCTGCTCTTTTTGTGTCCCTGCTCATGCTTCCTGTGTTAATCACAGTTCTGACTAACTTTGCTCATTAAAGCCAACCTGATTAAGTCACTAACATGCAAATGACCTCACTGTGCCAGAAAATGTAATTCTAGCTATTTCCACTTATTCAGTGTTCCTTTGCTGTTTTTTCTAACTCCATGCAGAACTAGGTGAAATCTGAGATTCTAGAATGCCTGGACTTCTTAAACCGGGTAATCTGAAATCTAGGTTTTACTCTGAAAACTCTGACCTGGATACACAGGTGAAAAAACTGAAGAGTAGAGTCATGACACTCTCATATACATAAAGGCAGCAAACATATGGGGAGGGGAAGAAGCGAAAAATCACTTCTTTACCAAATGTCAGGCAAGCAAGGATTGTACAGGAAACAACAGGGCAAAAGTGCTAGAAAAGTTGAATTTAAAAGTAGAGTAAAAGATGTATAGTTAGAGGTTTTGATTTATGGCATAAATTATTTATTTTCTTGTAAGTGCAAAGAAGCATTTGTCTATAAGATACACTGAAATCTCGTTTCTGGAGTCCTTCCCATAAGCAAAAGAAAAATTACATTGGCAACTTCCTAGAGTTAATCATTCAGGAACTTTTCCATATAAAAATCAGAGAATGTTCTCATGTTTCTTCAATTAATCATGAAACAAAGAAGTTGCTTCTAAAGATACTATTTTTAGGTATGTTTTCAGTGATTCCATTTGAGACTTCTGCTTCAGAGCAGACACTGGGGTTTGTTTCCTTGTTAACTAACATGATGACCATATAAAACTATAAAGCAAAAAACAAGATAGTAACTGGCTTTTTTTGGATTTTTTTCCCCACTCAGTTCCTCTCTTACCCAGTACACTGGCTCTCTTTTACCAGTACACACAAGACAATGAAACTTTTTTTGTTTTGTTTTTCTGCCCTGAGAGGAACAGGCAATTCAATCCCAATGTGGCAACAAGCATTTCTAAAAAGTTAACAAAACTCCTTTCATTTCAATGTTAGGCAACAGAACAGCATGGTGACAAGAACTATAATGAGGAAAAAAAATCCACTATGATAAGGAATACAGGTATTTCTGTCTAGGGCAACAAAAACACTTTGTAAAATACCCAGTTCTCTGAAACAAATATTTTTTACTGCTGCATTTACAGTGTTTTATCTTTGGTGAAATCAGTTCCAGAACTATGCTGACTTCCTTTTCCAGATGCTTTTGGAGTTGCTGATTTAAGTATGATGTAAGTGGCATGTGCTGCCACACTGCTGTCCCAAATGCACTTTGACACTACAGTTTTAACCACGCTTTTCCATCTTGTGGTACACAGTTTAAATAGGGTGTGTATATGTTGGTTGGATAGGAACTCTGGAGTTCACCTACCCAAATCTCACACTCTATGGGTTAGATTAAAATTCAATGCTACAAGGAAGGAAACTTTCCTGATGTGAAAGCATGCTTTCTTAGCTCATACATATGAGTGTTCCCAGCTAAAACAGTCCACTTTCTGCAGGAAAAGGGCTTGCAAGAGCAAAATGAAATGCGTTGACCTTCTTCTGAGATTTTCTTTAACGAAAAAACCCTGAAAAACAACTTCAGTGGCTTCCTGAAACAGCAGCAGTCAAGGGCATATGTTCACAATCTATTAAAGGTTCTACCAGCACCAAGATATAACAACAGGAAAGGAAGAGTAAATACTGAAGGTTCAATAATGAAAACTAACAAAAATATATAAATTTTAAACTAGGGAAATATGTTAAATATTGATTCAGAGTAAAACCCTAGGGAAAGGAAGTATAAGCATGATCACAATATAAACAGATTAAATATGACTAGAGTAGATTAAAAAACTAAATCAGGCTTATTCAAAATGCTGATTAAGTGGGCTGCTTTCTTCCCACAAGAAATAAAGGGAATAGCGGTCTTCCTGTGAGAAGGAAATGAGTGCGCTGAAAATACTAAGGTTTGGGTCACTAGGTAAAGGAGAAAGGAAACGAGGAAGCCTACAAACTGCAGACATTTACATGGGGAATATTCCCCTCCCTGCCACTGAACATCCAACTCAGACTTTTAAGCCTGCATGCAGTGGGACCAACTTCAGGGCTCTTGAGACATGTCTGGGTCAGGGGCTCTGCTCGCAGGCAGCACAGGGAGAGTCTGAAAAAAAACAAAATACCGAGAGAAAAGAAGTAGATGTTTTCTTTGCACAGTCCATTATCAATTTAGAAATCTATCCCTCAAGTCCAACTTGTAATACTATTACCAATTTGTGAATCTTCCAGTTGTGTGCTCCCTATGTTGACAATAGTAAAGGTCAGTAGGAGGACTAGCAGCATTTCTTCTTCATGACATTCGTTCCATTTGGTAACCCACACGGTTACAACTGGTACTTATTTCATCCATTACTCAAAACTGAAATGTGGATTCTCTAATAACAAGGGATAGACTATAATTTCTGATGAATTATTGTATTTTCCTGAGAAAAACCTGCAGGTTATCTGTAAAATATATAAATACATAAATAAATAAATCAGTCTGGTTATTTAGTAGTAGTACAGGTAACATATGTGCATGCAAAGGGCAAAAGACATTTGGCTCTGATTTCCTCCCATGTCCATGGTTCCTCACTGCTCCTTTCTCTGATTTTGAATGGATGATCAAGGGCATGAGTTTTCAGAGGGCTTATTCTTTAGCAAGGGCTACCTGAAGTGTGAGTTGCACATGGGAAAATTCAGGAATTGCAGGTCTGTCATAGAGATGGTGATGGGATGTGAGGGAGAAAGTATTAGTGGTGTGGAAGCAGTGCATGATATGGTAGTGTGGTAAAGGAAGTCTCATCTGAGTTTCATCTTGTTTTCTAACTCAGGAATAACATGTACTCCATTGTTGGACTGCCACTATTGCTGACCTTCTCACTCACAATTAGTACATCTTACCCATTGTTAAAGGAATAGAGGTGATAATTTTGGAAGCAGCTGATGGAAGCATCATCCCACCAGTAACCCAAGACAGATCTCTGATGGAGATCAGTGACAGACACTGCTGGGGACCTGGGCCACAGACTCTCCCATGTGTCTTGTCACACCATCCAGCTGCTCTCATGGCCCCTGCCATCAGTGTGGGAAGGGTCTGGAAGAGAAAATGGAAAATGGCTCCTTTCCCATCAGAGAAAACTCACATAAGCCCTCTGAGTGAGTTTTAAGCACAGCTCTTGTAATTGTCTTTTATGTTGAAACAAAAAAAGACAGGCTTTGATCTTGTAAACACAAAGGCCACCTTACTCCTCTCATCTGAAAAAAGAAAAAATCCAATCCCATTGCTGGTTGCAAAAGTTTTGCCAGAAATACCTGTGAGACAAAAATATCATCCTCCTTGTAAAATACAGAATGGAAAACTTCCTCAGGAGAGGAAGCCTAAGTCACACTCTTGCATTTGATGAGTAGACTTTTCAGTCTGGGATCCACACACTCCTTTAGCTCTGACCCATACAGACACTCAGACACAGCTGCAGAGCCAGGAGTTGGCACTACAGGAACGGCTTATCCTGCTGCCCTTGCCAGAGCGTACCTGGCACGACTTGCCCAAGCCCAAGCCCAGACCTTGCCAAGCCCAAGCCCAGGACCATTATCTGCTGTACCTGGGCTGACCCAATGTCCCACCTACCAATTGCCTGGCTTCCTGCATGTTGATGAAACTAACAGCCCTGCTCAAGTCACTGCTCTGGTGAAGGAAGCTTTAAAATTTGCAAGGGTTCATTGGATTATCCCTACTGCCAGTCATAAAATTCTATATATATCTCCAAGGGAATTCTGCAACCCTGTATTTCACTGCCAATGGCAGGAACACACACAAAACACTTCAGCAGGGAGATTCTGGTATCCTGCAGGTATCCTCCTAGCCTTCTTCAGGGTGTCATGTTCACTGCATACGCTTATATATGACCAAGGGACTCGGGAGTGTGTCTGGGCTTGGACACTCACCCTGGCTGTACCCTAACTCCAAATGCAAAGGCAAGCACGAACACCCCCACTCCATCTCACACAGAACGGGGTGCTAGGGTGGGCAGTAAGGTGTCCTGCCAGCCCTGAGCCACCAAGCAGTGAGGGGCTGCACCACGGTGCAGACACAACCATTGCAAAGATGGTGACACCAGTGCCGGTCCTGCCTTAAAATTCCTCGCAGCCTAACAGGGGAGAGCTGCAGTTCCACGTGGCACACACGTAGCATGTATTTGTTTGCTGTGACATTTTTCTTTGAATCTCGCACCGCTAAGCACAAAAGCCAATGATAAAATAAATCACTCAGGCACAGTATTGATTCTTGAATGATGATTACGTAAAAAAAAAAAAAAAAAGTAAATGCTTTGGTGTGTTACATAAATAATTCCCCTCTGGCATCTATTATGCATGTTGCAACCATACCTTTAATTTCATTTATGCAGCTTTTTTTGAGGAAAGGCATCCAAATTTTTCCCTCAGCCTATTCCACTCACTTCACTCACTTTACGTGCAAAGGAAGAGGACAAGCAGAGAAAAGAGAGGGAAATTGATTGCTGCCAGCCTGGTAGGGAAATGTTAACCTTGCAGGCAGGAGACAAACAGCAGAGTCATCTGCAACATGCAAACCAGCTTCTTCATTTCCATAGTGAGGCAAAGGAAATGCCCTTCAGATATCTGCAAAACTATTACAGTTATAAAGAAGTTGTCTTTAGTGGGATCCTGTGTACAAAAACAAATTTAAAAAATAAACACTAAGACTAAATGTATCAGCTAAGCAGCTTCTGACAGAGAAAACTATTCTGGGTGGTCAGTGTTCATGAAACACAGATGCAGATTATTCATCAGTCCCTAAATGCAACCTCAAGAGAATATTTTCAGCTATCAGAGATACCAACACTGCTTCCACTTCAGCATCCCATCCCCGCCGTCTCCAGTTCCTCTCCTATACCATATTTCTAAGTCATTCTCAAAACACTTTGTATCCAGACAAGATTTCTAGCACACTTGATCAAACGGGGCTTGCTCGAATCAGGACTGCAGTGTCGGGCCTATTTCTCAAAGTAAGTGTATTTCCGAGGTTAATTTGAAGAGGTTTGGCACAGCTCGACCCAGTCTGCACGAAGAAGCACCAGTTTTACATCTGCTATCCCATCCAGTACAGCCAGCGGCACTGCTGCGGCAGGGCAGAGCATGAAACCAGGATCAGGGAGCCCCGCGTCCACCCCTCCGATCCTGTCCGCTCCCCGCACACGGCTCCGCACCCGCACACGCGTTCTCAGCCACGCACCGCACCCCGCGCCCCGTGCGGTCCCCGGCTGGACCGCCGCCGGCGCTCCCGCACCGCTCCCCGCAGCGGGAAGAGTCAGCGCCGGGATTCCCGCACCCCTGCCCCCGGTCCCGCACCGCGAAGGGTCACTGCCGGCACTCCGGCACGGCTCCCCTCGGTCCCGCAGGGACAAGGCTCACTGCCAGCATTCCCGCACCGCTCCCGCCTGTCCCGCAGCGGAGAGAGTCACCGCCCGCCTGGCGTCCGCTCTCCCCGGGCCCTCCCTGGCGGGCGACGGGGAATCCGTTTAAATGTGACACCGATTTTAATATTTTTTCTCCGTAAGCACCGAGCGGACAACAATAATAACAACAACAACAACAGCAACAACAATAACAGTAATAATGATGATGGTAAAACCCACCATCATCATCTACTCCACCTATCAACGACAGTTACAGAGAATAGTTACCAGCGAGGAGCGGCGCAGCAACAGGCGATGCCGGCAGCAGCGGGTGGGGGGTGGGCGCGCTGCCACAGCCGCAGCCGCAGCCCCTCCGCCCGCTCCCACCGGCGCCGCCGCCTGTGCCCCGCCCGTCCCCCGGGTGGGCACGCCCCAGGGCACGCCCCTCCACCGGGACACGCGTGGTACGCCGGACAGTCGGCGTATTGCTCAATGAAGTGCACGTTTTCAGGGTACCTCTGCAGCGAGTTCTGCTTGAGGCTGAAACACAGAGCAGGTGCGTCTTCGCCAGCAGCGTTAACGTGGGTCTGATATTGTGCAGCAGAAAGTTCCTGATATTTGGCCGTGGTTAGAGTAGAATACAACTGTGGCCAGGTTCCTCTGGATCCGCATCTGAAGTGTCTCTGTGCCAGTGTCCCTCTTCGTGATATGTTTGTTGTGAATTGGTTCCCTCTGCCACCCACTCCCACCTTCAGATCCTGACTTTGGTCTTCGCCTGGGGTGAGGAGAATTGGAAGGGTTCATCACAGACGTATCCTTCCTTTGCTCCTGTATCCTTCACCAGGCTGAATTTCCTCACTACTTGTTTTCTTCTTCCCTTCTGCAGCTCTGATAAGTCTTGCTGGCTCAACTGTCTGGAGCCATGAACTAGATTACACCTACGGTAGTGACTACAGCCATATTTTTGTGACCACAGCCTTTATATTTCTCTGTTCTGCTTTCATTTTGATTTTTTCCTAGAAACTCATCAGGTATAATGGTCAATTTTATCTCATGAGAAAATCATGTTCCCTCTCCCTTTGACTTGCTTTTATGTTTTCCGTCTCTTGTAGCTTGTACAACTCTACTTTTCTTCACTTCTAGAAGCACTAGGGTTTCTTGTCTGCGTGGCATTTGCTGTACTCCCCCCACTGAGACTCCTGCTTTTCTTCTTATCAACCCTGCTCATCTCCGTAACTTCAGGTTTCCTCTTGTGCTTTCACCTCTTTCCCTGTCTCTGAATCAATTGAATGTTCTGTGTACACTCACTATCACAAATTCCTTCACTCCACTTCCAGCCTAGGCCTTCGTTTCTTTCCATTCTGTTCTTCTGCCAGGAATTTTGCGGGAGCTGCTCTTCTAGGCACTGATAATTTCTTCTTAACCAAATCTGTGAACATTTCTCAACATCTTTGATCTGTCAGCCAGTTTCAATAGAGGTTACCTATAAGAGAGAGAAAACAGGAACACTTATCTTTAGATCTGTGCCCTGATCAGGTGTGTACTCTATGTCTTGGTTTTTTATCAATGTTGGAAGGAGGCCCAGAGGTTGCCCAGAAGGGTTGTGGTGTCTCCACCTTTGCATACAGCTCTGAGTAATCTGCTCAGACCTCATAGTCAACCCTGCTGTGAGCAGGAGGTTGGACTAAAGACATCCTGGGGTATCTTCCAAGAATGCCATGATCCATGACGCAGGTGCCAGAACCCTTATCTTGGAGAGTAAAAGACTGGAGTGCTAAGATGCAGTGTATCACCAGGGAAGTACAAACAGAGTTTACAGAGCATTTTGTTCCTGTTCTTCAAACTCAGCTTCTTTGGCTTTTTTTAAGAAGCTTTGCATTGTAGGGGGGAGGAGAGTTATTGCTGTTGTAATTGGGTTGTTTGGTGTCTGGTTGGTTTTTTTTTTAATATTATACATATAGATTATATATTATATATATTATATATAATACATGTATTGTATATGTTATATATTTTATATATATAATATATATATTATATATATACTCTCTGTATTATATATTCTTCCTCCTATGCATCCAGTTTATTGCAAGGCTATTGTCCCCAGCCTCTGGTTAACATTGTGTCGTGGTATCTCATCTTGTTGCAATATTCGTCCATTTATTCAGACTCACCATGGTTATACTTGAACTCCAGGCTTCCTTTTCAGTCTTCCCCGGTTTCTCCCTTTCTCCAACCCCTTGTTTAATTGTCATTCAAGTCCATTAGGTTAGTTTCAAATCCGAACTCATTTCTGCTTATTGGCTTCAGGACCGTCTTTGTTTTTTTTCATCACAGTTTTATATAATGCTACACTTCATTTAAATTAATCTTTTCCACATGCAAAATTGCACCAAAGTCTTAAGTTTATCTACTTTCAAATTAAATTACTGAAAAAATTTTTGCTTGGAGATGTCCCTGCTTCTTGCTGTGTGACAGTTTTCTTAACTTCGTAAATCTTTCTGTGAGCCATTAGCTTCCTGATGGCATTTTCAGTTTCTCTTCAGTCACCTTTGTCAGTGCTTTCCCTTTTCTGTTTTGTTTCTGATTTCCAGTCCTTTAGGACTGAGTATTTATACTGTGTGATGTCTTATATATATTTAACCCTACAAGGAAAAAATATATAACCAAAAAACTCTGCAATTTAGGATGCAGATAATCTTGAAAACTACTGTGAATCAGAGGTTTGCTAAAATTGGCTACTCTTTAGAGGATTTCTGAAACCAAATCAGGGAGTCTTTGATTAAAATCAGTGCCATTGTATGCATTCATAAACGAATAGAAAACTAGCAAGAAGCACAAATTTGCTACTTGCAGACTCAGCCTTTTACAAGGGTTAACAGTTGCTCTTATTAAACATGTTTATCCAGCAAAAAAACTGTTTCTTGGGAGCTTTTAGAGCTTCTGTGGTTGACATGGGGCATTTCTGTAGTTTAGTGTTCCTCCTTTGGCTCAGAGATTAAAACCCCTAGTTGCCTCACCTTTTGGTCATAGAATTATAAAATCGTAGAATCATAGAATATCCTGAGTTGGGAGGGACCCACAAGGATCATCGAAGTCCAACTCATGGTGCTGCACAGGACCACCCCAAGTGCTGAAAAACATTCTTCAATGAAAGCACTTGAAGTCAATAGAATAGGCCTTTTTTTATGTGTGTGTGTGTCGCTGATTCATTTTCTGAAATAATGATGATAAATAGGAAAACTGTTGAATCAGTCAGTAAGAGAACCAATGCCCTTTTTGGCAACTTGTTACGTTTTGTGACTTTTATCACCTGATTTATCTAAGCAGACATTTATAGCTCAGCACCTTAAACTACAGATGACTATGTCTTTTGTTTTGTATTTTAAGATTTTTTCTGATTTTTGAAATGTCTCCAGTCATCCATCAGGAGCAAAGGATAAGCAGGAAATGGTTGAGCAGCCAAAACCTTTTCACAGACCTCTGCCTCCTAAGCTGCTGTCTAAACTGTCTACGCCAAGGGAGAACGTTGACAAAGGTAAACTGCACAAAGGCAGTTCCTGTAGTGCATAGATAAAAATTCCTTGTGTTCTCTAAAGTTAACACAGAAGAAGATGGATTGGCAGTTAAGTTACTAGTGCAAAGCAATGTAAATGAGACTGCAGTATGACCCACATGACCTGCATCTCTTTGGGATGCTCTTCTTGTAGAGAGGGGAAGAGACTTCTGGGCAGGTCCCGGAAGCTGAGTCGTCCACCTATCAGACTTGAATACTACCCACTGAATAACAGAGGCATTCCCCCTAGCTCATCAAAAAACATGAGAGATAACATGGAAAACTGCTGGCATCAAGAAAAATTAAATTAGATCACGTGGAGTCAGACCACATGGGAAGTGAGGTACAACCCGGATTCAGAAAAAAATGAAAAAAATTACGTTTTGGTGGGTGGTCCTGCTCTTCTCAGAATATACATCCCTGTGAAAAGACATATCTTTTATTATTTTATATTATTTTATGCTCATCTAATTGATTTCTAATTTAAAAAAAGGACTTGCCATGCAGTATGCTTCAGAAATAACCGGGCAGTCGGTGTGCCTGTATATATGAATGAAAAGCTCTTTCCAGTTTATATAAAGTAGCTATTGATTAAATATTTAAGGGCTAACCTTTAAAAATAAATGTGCAAAACAACAACATGATCTATAATCAAAACATTTTCAGCCTAAGTAATACAAAAATAAGATGCAGACTAGGCACCACCCCTGAAAACAGATGTGTAGAAAAGGACCCTGGCATATGTACAGGTTCACTGACTTCTCTCAACATTCTGTCAAGCCCCAGAATCTGCTGCAGAAGAAGAGCATGCAGAAAACTTACAGTGTGTTTTTTCTCGGATCAGCAGAGTAGAACAAAGTTGCAGCATGAAAAAACAATGCTGTCCCTTTAAACTGAGTTAGAGACCAAATCAAGTTTTGTTTTTTCTCCATTTAGCTTCTGTAATTCTATAGAAGTATTTAAATAGCTAAAACTCCTCAGTATTCAAATAGTCCATAAAGCAGGCAGAGAGAAAGAAAATAAATTAGAGTAATTTTTATTATGTTTGAGAGAAACGGTAATTTGAATTTTCATTTTGTTAGAATACTGTCATACTATATTTCTTATCATCATTATGTAATATTAAATTAGAAGGAATAACAATAATATGCTAAAAGTAATACCTTTATAACAGTATGAAAAATAGTAAAGAAAATTCAGTTAGAGAAGTAAAGTTGAAAAGTCAGATAATACAATTATTGTTCCTTTGATATTATTAAGCCCTTCTGAATATTACTTTGAAAAGCTGGTAAAATCTGTTTCTGTACAATACAGTTCCAGTCTGGTGCTGCCCAAACAGATGTAAATATTTCTGGCTTACTACCAGAGCTGCGTTTCAATGATTTAAACCATTTTAAAAATTATAGATAAACCTTTTATCCTGAAATAGAATTCTATTGTGATGGCTCTTGTTGCAGTAGTACTTATTAGTGATGAATGCTATTTATAGATTGGGTATTTGTGCAGTAAACATGACAAAAATCTAAGAGCTCACTCTAAAGTTTATTCAAGGATCATTTTCTCCAAACATAACTATCACACCTGAAAGACATTTATACAGCAGCATGTCCACTGATCAGCAAGCAACACTTCATCAATGGTAATTCCATCATCTTGTGCTTGATGAAGTGTGAGACTGAAACCTAAGAGCGGAAGCCCTGGGCTAGGAAAAAAAAATAGTGCCATGTGGTCTGAGTGTCTTTTACCCACAGGGCAGTGTAGAAAGTGAGGGTGCAACAAAATGAAATTGATTGAAAAGGCAGCAGAAATGGCATGGAGGTGAACAGTGCCCAGCTGAGGCACAGAAAGCTGTCAGCCACTGTGGTGGGTCAAGAAAGCCAAGGAGGTACACCAATGGCCCCAGCTTTCTTTGAGAACTGAGTTGTAGTAGAGAGCTAAAAAGAGTGACTTCTCCCTCAGCAGGCCCCTGGAAACGAATCTCCCTAACAAAAGTAGCAGAGTACAAACCTTGTGGAACTAAACAGGCTGAATGAAGGATAATTTACTAAGTATTTCTTTGTTGATAAAAATGTTCAGGACTAACTGACTGCTGGCACAGTTTTGGTAGGAAGGGTGTCTTCTGTGAGAAGCTGCCAGAAGGTTCCCCCATGTCCAACAGAATCAATGCCAGCTGGCTCCAAGATGAACGTGCTGATGGCCAAGGCTGAGCCCATCAGCAACAGTGGTAGCACCTGTGGGATAGCAGATTTAAGAAGGGAAAAAAAGTTATTGCACAGAAGCAATTGTAGCCAGAGATGAAATGACTGAGAACACCTGAGAGAAACAGCCCTGCAGACACCAAGGTCAGTGAAGTGGGAGGAGGAGGAGGTGATCCAGGTGCTGGAGCACAGATTCCCTACAGCCTGTCGTGAAGACCACGCTGAGGCAGCTGTGTCCCTGCAGCCTATGGGAAGTTCTCATGTTGGAGAGGTGTGTGGAGAAGTGTCTCCCATGGGAGAGACCCACACTGGAGCAGGGGAAGAGTGCAAAGAGTCCAAAGGAGGAAGGAGCATCAGAGACAATGTGACAACTGACCACAACCCCCATTCCCCATCTTCTTGCACCACTGAGGGGTAGGACATAGAGAAATCAGGCGTGAAGTTAAGCCCAGAAAGAAGGCAGGTGTGAGAGGAAGCTGCTTCGAGATTTTATTTCTCATTATTCTGATTCAATTGGTAATAAATTCAGTCAATTTCCCCAAGTTGATTCTGTTCTCCCTATGATGGTAACTGGTGAATGATCTCTCCCTGTCCTTATCTTGAGCCACAAGACTGTTCATTTTATTTTCGCTCCCTGTCTAGCCCAGGGGGATGGCAGAGCAGCTTTGGCGGGCACCTGGCATACACTGTGGTCAACACACCACAGTGGTGTAGGACACTAGGGCTCAGTGCCAGCTCTTGCATTAAGGATATAAAAATCTAGCAGAAAATAAAGCCCCTTGAACTCCAACTGGTCCTCAAAGATCAGAGGGGCTGGGTGTGGCCGGGCGTAATTTCTGATTATAGCAAATTTGGCACTACCAGCCTGGTCAAGTTCAATCAGAATTTGTATGTATGATCCAGATTCAAAAACAATGCAGTTTATTGAGGCAGCAGGGAAGCAGGTTCAGAGTTGTTGATGGTAAATGCACTGAGTGTTAATATTTGTAGCTACTGAAGGTATAGTAACAGAGGTCTATTAGCGACCTATATATATTAAATATATGTATAATATATCTGCTCCAACACAGTTGAAGGTGCAAAGCTCACCTGAGCATCCCTTCAGGGAGGAAGAGAGACAGTTTATTGACCAATCCAGAGAAGGCATAAGTTCTTCCCGTTCTCTTTTTTCCTTTTTTTTTTTTTTTTGGTCCCAAAACTCCCCATGTCTCATGATATAATTTTGGCCCTTCTTGATAAGGTAGAACAAATACTTACTATACGTGGGGTTTTGGTGACTGTGGTCATATATGTAAGGCATGTTAACTTTTCATTTGCATTCTTAGAGGGGTGAAAGTTTATATGCAAATTTGGCTTACTGAGGGTCTTGATTAATTTTGGTCAGAATTTACAGTCAACACAAGAGGTAGAATAAACGCTTTGATCATCCTCCACATGCTGAGGTGGCAGAAAAGGCTGTCTGATCTTCACCAGAGAATCTGTGCATGCATCGCTGTCTCCTTAACAAACCAGATCTGCAACAAGGCTTGCTCTGCACAGTGGAGGAGGAGTGAGGCCAATGGATGGTACAGTGGTGTGAGTGTTCTTTGTGCCTCACTGAAACAACATTGGGCTGTGAGGCCTCTGCTTTACTCCAGATATTGTTCCATGGTTAGCCCTTGCTTGAGCCAGGTTCAAAGTAAGCTAGGGGCCCAGCTCATGTTTGTCACAATCAGCCTCATCAATACTTCATAGATTTAAGGCACATCTGACAGTTTGACAAGTTACCTACCCCATGACCACAGTCACACAAGCAACACCTATAAAAGGCACGAGAAATTCTGTGAAGCTGCCTGTGACTGAAATTCTGTGAAGTGCCTGATCTACCGTTACTGTTGAGACAATTTTTAGAAGCTGATTCCTTTGTTCCTTTCATGGTTTGGTCACAACTGACCTCACTTTCGTCATCGTACTTTAAACACGCCCCTTCCATGGTGCTCTTTTCATATGGAATCTGCTCAAATTGCCTTTCCCTTTGAGTAGGACTAGCATGAGGTTTAAGTGATACAGGAAACACTACAGAGTGTTCAGCAACACTCACCGAAGGAGCTCCATCTACTTCCTCAGGTGAAAGATCACTTATTGGCACATGACTCCTTGCAAATGGATCCAAGATCCCTAAAGAGGGACTTGTCAGTGATACAAATGGCTGTATTACACACATAGCAGAACAAACACTGCTCATTCACTCTTCATTAAACTCACCAGGTGCCTCTGAAAACCTGCCCTTTCTGTCCTGCTCTGCTACTGTCCAACTCTTCTACTGCATACTTCACATCATTCAAAACAGTGTGTAGGTGCACTGTGTTTGTGTTGGAAAAAAAAAGACTAACATATTTTGCAATTGGCAGCACTGAGATGCTTAGTCTTAATTGTTGGTGCATTTTCACTGAAAAAGAAAAATCCATATAGGGCATGGAGACTTTGCCACACAATCTTTTCTTGAAAAACTATGTCAGAGCGTGCTTCATTATAAATGTCTTTTTTCCTCTTGTTTTCAGCAGGAGGGATTTTTGGACAATATCTAACTAGGATAATAAAGAGCACAAATTATGAAAATGGAAAAGAAGAGTCTGGCAGTGCTCAAGGGTAAGTCAGGCAGACAGATGCTTCCCTCTTCAATGAGTACATATTCCACAGTCCCTTGAAAATCCAGCCTAAAGATACACACCAGTTGATTAATCAGATTTGCCACAGTCAAACAGAAATTCAGCTCAAAGAGCTATTTCTTCAGACTCAGTTGCAGCCTGGCAATACACAAACTGTTTGTCCACGTTTGTTCTTGCCTTGTATGTTTCCAACACAGATATGCCTATCTCCTTAATCAGGATAGTAACCATGGGCAAACACAGTTCCAGCCCAAAGCTACAGGTTTGCCTGACCTAAGGAGAGGTTTGATTCTCTCTGAAGCCAGTTTCCCGACAGTGAAAATGGAGCAGAATGATGATAGATAGTTCCCAGGTCTAGTTCATGCGAATAACAACCCTGCGTATTGGTCTTCACCAGGCATAAACGCAAGCATTCCTGTCTACCCAGGCAGCAAAATGCCAAACCAGCTACTTTGTATGGTGCTGACATAACTTGGGTTGAATTACACTTTCACAATAGGTGTAGTGCTGAGCAAGTGCCATGAAAATTATGCAGAATGCACCAGGAGGAAGATGAGGCACAATAAAGGTACAGAGGAAATGGCAAAAGAAGGTGAGACAAAAGAAAGAAGAAATAAACAATGGAGAACTTAGGCAAGCGTACCACAGAAAAAGAGCATGTAAATCAGTTATTCCACTTCTTTTTCTTTCAGTGACAGCCTAAGAAATACAAGATCATTCTTCTGTTGACAAGGTTACAATTCCAAAAGATACTTTGAATGAAAACCGCTATTGACTCTTAAACACAGCAAAGTAAGTAATGCATCTTAAAAGGATATACCTGAAGGCTAAAAGCAATTTTCTGCTTCAAGAAGTGACATAACATTTCCACTTGGAATCTTGACATCAATTTTTCCTCAGACTGCCTTGTTCATACTACATCTCTTGACTGTTTCACAGCTACCTGTGAGAATGTCTCCACTGGATTTTCATTTTTGCTGGCAGTGCTTTTCATCTTTAGAATCACATGTTGTAGATTTTTGTTTACACAAAGAAGGATTTTCATTTGGGTTTTTAATTTTAATGAAATATAGATAATGCTGTCTGACTATAGTCATCTGTTACTACCCTGGTACTTCAGCACTGAAGCATTGTTTTTCTTGAAAAATGGATGCCAGGGATCGAAGAAAATTCAAAACTCCAGTGAAGCATATGAATTCTCTTTTGTTATACTGATCTTAATTATTTGCATTCATCTACCTATTTATTATAACTTGGACTTTACTGGAACACTTAGGTTTAGATTCGATATTATTACAGGTATTGATAGGTAATGTGTGTTATCTGGGTATACTTCATTGTATATCTGTCATGAAAATGATTGCCTGGTTTACATAGAACTAGATGCCTGATTATATACACTAAAGTGCATTTGAAATTATATGAGACAATAGTTAAATACTATCTCAGCATGTATGTAGTTTAAGACAGTGTATGTAATAATAATAATATTATAATAATATACATAAGCAGTGCTCTTCTATCAGAGTTTGTATAAAATTTCCTAGGTTAGAAATGAAAGAAAGAATTTAATAAAAGAGCAACAAAATGAAAAATAATTTCTCTGTCTGGGCTCTGAAGATGTTTTTGATTGCATGTTTGGATGGTTTGGATCCTCCTTAGAGGATGACTATAGTCCAGAATTTGACTAGGCTTCTTGAGTGAATATATCAAATATGCCTTAGGAAGGTCACAAAGGGAAGTCTAACACAGTTGGAACAATATGGGAGAGTGGGATAAAAAGAAAATGCAAGCCAAAAATAACAGAGTTTAGAGAAAGCCACAGAACTGGGCCACTTACTTCATTGCACAACTAGGAAAGCCTTGATCAGGGCACTGACAACAGAGAGATGACCTTGCTGCTCTCAAAGACTGCGGGTGTAGAGTTTGTGTGTCAGTGTCTGTGCTCTATTACATGTTGGTTTCCTGATCCTCTATGTTGCAAAAATATTCACTCATCCCCAGTTTTTCTTGGTGTGAGCAAGCTGCTTTCTCTGAAACAAAACTTTACTGTAGTGCTGTGGGTGGTTCATGCAGATGCCCAGCCTGTGAAGTAGTACAGACAAGACTGCACAGGACTTGTCCCCTTTTTCCATATTAATTGAATGATTTAGGGCTTGTTATCCTCTACTCTCTTGTATGTTATTGTACGCACTATAGGCTTCAGGAAGTGTCCTCCTTTATTTTAGACTCTCTAATCTAAAAAAACATCCTACCTTGCAGAATAAAACTTATTCATGAAAGCAGGGAAAATACTGGTAGATGAGCAGAGTGAGTGCTGGTGGATTAGAGACTGAACATGACCCAGCAATATATGCTGGCAGCCCAGAAAGTCAGCTATATCCTGGGCTGCATCAAAAGCATCATGGACATCAGGTTGAGGGAGATGATTCTGCCCCTCGAAGTCCACTCTCCTGAGACCCCAAGTGGAGTACTGTGTCCAGCTTTGGCCACCCCCAAAATAAGAAGGACGTTGTCCTGGAGCAGGTCCAGAGGAGGCTATGAAGATGATCAGAGAAATGGAACACCTCTCCTATAAGGAGCAGCTGAGAGAATTGGGGTTGTTCATCCTGGAGAAGAGAAGGCTCTGGGGAGACTTATAGTAGCCTTCCAGTACCAAACTTTTTAGCAGGGCCTGTTGCAATAGCACAAGAAGTAATGTTTTCAAACTAAAAGAGGGCAGTTATAGGTTAGATATAAGGAAGAAATTTCTTACAATGGTTTCCCCCATCAGGCCCAGGACTGTGTCTGCCTGGGCAAAGACTATTCTTGGATGACTTAGGGTTGTAGATGCAGGCTGGGAGGGAATTCTGGAGGTCAGCTACTCCAAACTCCATCTCAGAGCAGCACTGGTTTAGACCTTCAGTTGTCTCCCTTAGGAGTGCAGGGCTCTTGACCTAAGGAGATAAACCAGTATTTTTCAAACTTCAAAAAATGTGATCCTCCACCTTTCTGACTCCCCATCTGTATGCACCCAACTATATGAGACCATAAAAAGTAGATAAGTGACTTAAAAATTAAGGTACTTCTACCAGTCAAACCCCTTTTTTGAAAACCTTCACTACTCCTTTTGTGACCTAAGCTGCAGAGGGGGACTAGATGACTTCCAGAAGTCCCCTTCAGCCTAAATTATTCTGACTCCAACTGTTGTGTTTCTAATTCATCATTCTATTTTCTTTCTTTGTAGGTTGTTTTTATTAGAAAATCTCTGGTGTCTGGATGCTGCCTATAATGACATTAGCTTTTTTCCTAATGATGTCAAGAACCTCATGTATATAAACAACATAAAATGAAAACAGATCTGTACATCAAAATGGTGTGGACCACACTTGGATATTAATTGTACCACTGAATACATTGGGAAGATTCACTGCACCCTCCCTCTTCTTAATCCTGTCCTATGTGAGGGTCTCATTTAAACAAAACCAGTAGATGATAACTGCATACCAAAAATAGCTGTGGGTAGTGTAGAGCCAGCCACTTTTTGCAAACATCTTGTTGATAGCTGTAAGTTGAATATCCCCATGCAAAATATGATCATTCGCTCGTTTGAGCCACACATGTCCACATACTCCTTATTCGTATCATAAGGAAAGAGAAACTCTCTTTCCAAACCATGTATGGTTATTTTCAAACAGTGTGAAGTGCTGGTGAGATAAGAATTAAAACGTTAACATACCAAATAGAAACTGTAGAAATGGAATTATTTGTACATGAGATAGTGTTGCTCTTTGTTGACCTTAGTGTTGATGTTGTCTATGCACAGGTCTAATGCATTCGGATTCACACACACCTGTCCCTCTAGATAACCCAGGTATCTAAATTATCATTGGAAAAGTCTTGTATGTACAGTTGTGTCTAGAATGTAAAGCGCACTGTGAGAAACACATAACTTTTTTTGATATACGTACCAGCTTGGTTTATTAATTCATCAAATGGGTCTTAGGACAGTATGTAACTATGGCAAAGTTGGCTGTGGATGTAGTGTGAAGAGCCTATAAATGCCTAGTTGTCCCTAAAACTACTGAAAACTGAAATGTCTGAACACTGAAGAGAACCAGCTCTCTGCTTTGCCATTTGGGGTTTTGAATCTTCCACTAAAATTCCTCAGAACAGAAAATAACCCCTTGTTCTGAAAGAAAAGATTCAGAATTAGCTTCAGAAGTTCACTCATCTGACTGCCCTTTGTTTCTCCAGAAAGAATCTAAAGGAAAGATACCTACACAACACAGAATATATTAAAAAGATTGGATGAGTAATACAATAGTACGTCCCATTTCCTTGCTCCCTCCCCCGAGGAATATTGTGAGCAAGAAATATGCATAGATGACCCTTAATCAGTAATTGTACAAGTGTTTAGAGAGTGGAAGTTCATAACTGGTCCACCCTTTCACATGAAATAATGTTGATCAAAGCCTGCTATTACATTATATGGGATGTGTTGTGGTTTCCAGGCAGCTATCCTTAGTTCAGATTCTGAGTGTAGCTGAATGAACATGAAACTACTTTTAAGGGAGATTTATTAGGCATGCAAATATTTTATTGTATCTATGGTTCCTAGGACTTTACACTGCCACCTGTCCTCCAGCTTCATGTTGTGGCTATGCATCAAACCAGTCTGTTTGGAAGGGCGGGAAGCCCATGGCTGAGACAAAAAATTTATCAGCTCCATTTCTGGGAATTGCAGAATCGTTTTCTTCCCTCTGTCTTCACCTCATTCCACTGTACAGTACTTCTTTCTATTTTTGTTGTATCTGTCTGCTTCTTCCCCAGGGGAGCCATACGGACTGTGCATTAAGACTAGAGTAATTACTTCTTCTCAGTGGTGTGGGCCTCTGCTAAAGTAGAGCTGAAGAAGTTTAAGCACCTTCTCCAGTGATGAACCACAGTAATTTTGAGGCCAGCTAATTTCTTTAATCTGCATTTATGAGTGAGGAGGTTGAGCTGCTGTGGCTGGGTATATAATCTTAGAAGGATGATGCAAAGTTTTTGTCCCAGTTTCTTCCCCAATGCAGTTTTACTGTCTCTGATTGCTGCAGTGGACCTTGGTATGGCAAAGCACTTTGGCTCATCTGACACTACAGGAACATACTTAAATTTGGAATACTTCCCCTTTGTTTCCATGCTTACCCATCATTATGCCATAGAAACCTCATGTCTCAGACTGTCTTGACTTTTGTCCAGTACTTTGTGGAGAGTGATCTGGATTGCAGCAGAGGAACTATGAATGGGATAAAATAGTCCAGAAATACAAGATCTCATGATATGTTATGTTATTCTGTTGGACAACTTAAGACTCAGCTGGAGTGATGAGATCAGTGCTTTCAGCTCTGAATGGTCTGTTTCATATCAATGAACATCCAGTTGTGTCAGAATGAAAGGCAGACTCAGCCCCATCTAAAATCAATGAAGTTATGTGCTGACCCTGTGCTTCCTCCAGTGTTACCTGGAGAGGGATCAGATTCTTTCTCTCGACTAGCATTTTGTCATTTTACATTGTAAGACCTGACATTGCTTTAAAAAAAAAAAAAAAAAAAAAAGGATAACTTTTTTCCTGGACTACAAATCACATATAGGACCTATTTGTCAAAACTGCAACATTTTTGCAAGCTATAGAAGGTTTCGTAAATAAATCTTGATGTTTCTTGTAAATACATTTTTTTTTTTTTTTACTATGGGAAATAAAATGTATTTTTAATGAGTGGCGGTCCCCAAATCTGAAATGCCTGATGTTTTTTCTAAACACAAACCCCCCAAACAAACAAAAATCCATTGCCTAAGTGACTCGATGATGAAGACAGCCTGCAACAAAACTGGGATCAGAGCTCCAGCTTCTGATTTGTTACCCCTTAACCACAGTACTCGGTAAGGGCTTAGTTGATGCTTCATATTGTCTCCCACATAGTACAGTTACTAGTGATACAATATACAAACACAGTGAAACAAAATTGCTGTTTATTTTAAAAAATCAAAACCCCAACCCCTGATTTTATTATAATTCATTTAACACGACAGATACAGAATTATTAAGTGTGAGAGATTTTCATATCTTTTGGTTAAATTACAAAAATCCAGAGTTTTTTCACAGCTACAGTTGAAGGGTTTTGCTCTAATCTCTGTAACAAACATTGTACTTTTGCCTATTCCAAAGCAAAAACTTCCTATATTGAAGGATTTTTATCACAGATCTGTAACAGATTTTGGACCCTGATGCACTGAAGCCAGTGTATGAGATTTCCCTGGCTGGGGAACACCCACAATGACAACCTGAACAGAACAGGAGAAAGGGACTTTCCAGCATGGCCCTGTGGGGCTATCCCAAGCCTGGTCTTTTCACAACCTTCATTTGGAAGTGCCTTGGATTTGTTATGTTCTTAAGAGCCACTCAGTATTGTTTGACTTGAGGTTGGAAAGTCTGGAAACAGCTTTTCACAGATGTTGTACATACAGCACTATAAAGGCAGGTGGGACTCTGAGACAGAGGAGGGAAATGCTGAGGGAGGGATAAAAAATTATTGACACAGGTCTTCTTTGTATCCCAGCATGCCTATGGGCAGATGGACATCTGTGCCTCAGTGATAGGAACACAGTATTTGTGCGAAAATTATTGCTGGATAAATTGCATCAGTAGGATCAAGGACAGAGCCCAATCCATAGGCCTCCTGCTTCTATAGCATTGGGATGCAAAAGCCTTCTGCTGACTTGTTGCTCTGGCCCTATGAATATTGCGTGCCTGATGACAGCTATGTAGCTGTAGTAGCCCCCCCTTTCTCTCCCCACCGCTTTCCCCAGCATATCACTTTATTCCTATTGACTTGTGGCTGGTGAGCTGTCCTGCACAAAGTTACAAGTAGTGAAACCGTCTCAGACTCAGTCTCACATGCCTTCCTTTTCGCTCCCGATAAGTGCTCCAACATCTGCTCAGTTGGGCAGACACAGCTTCCTTTCTCCCTTCCTGCTCATCAATCTCAGGTGAACTCAGTGTCGTCCTTGTGTGGTTCCTACAGAACAGGAACCCATCTGTGTGTGCGGCAGCGAGTCTTCAAGTGCCTTGGGGAGCTACAAGAAGAATTTAGGTGCCTGTGGACAAAGGCCAAGCCAAGGATGCCACTGCGCTTCACTCTGTTGATACACCTGAAATTATGTTTCTGTGGAGCTGAAGGATGGAAGGAACTCGATGACTCTTTCTCCACTCAACTACTCATTTCTGCTGGGGTTTTAACTGAACTCAGTTAATCTCTGAACAAGAACCCAGGTACAGGCTGCCAGAAAGGGGGGTAGACAGCAGTGGGGACTGGGAGTGAAACTAGAGACATTTAAACGTAGAAGCAGAAATGGATGTTGCAGAAAGAGAACTGAAAGAGGGAATTCAGACGTTAAGCAAAACTCATGGACATTACAGTGAAGAAGTTTATGCAAATGATAACAAGCATTATTCAAACACAGAAAACAGGGCAATGTGTCACTTGCATAAAGATTGCCATTGGCTAAGTTTTAAAGCTTCACATATAGAGGAGAAAATTGATCCAGACACCACAGCAGTTTCAATGCCCATTATGGAGCAGGTAGCCTGAACAACCACTCCATCATTTTGAGAGAAGCGGGAAAGGAAAAAGTATGGTTAAGAACGAAGAGAGATTTTTCTTTTTCTTCAAAGTTGTTTGACTGATGTATTCCAGAAGATTTGTGCACACTGAAGAGCCCATGGCTGAAATTCAAAAATAACCCAGGAACTAGCAAGATACCCAGTAAAATGAACAGCAACCTTTGGCTTTCTCTCACCTGTTCCTGGCTGCTCATGGTGAGGAAAATGAACTCTGGCACTGGAGAGTACAGCCGGTGCTTCTGCAAGGTGGGATGCAGGCATAGATAAACACAGGCACGTATGACCTCCTGCGCTCTGGGCTCAAAGCTGGTTGGCAGAAGAGGACCTGTGAGCTGCAGTTACATTGTCTTCCATGCAAATTTATAGTAGTAGTAGTAGTAGTAGTAGTAGGAGTAGTAGTAGTAGTAGTAGCAGTAGCAGCTGCAGCAGTATCTCTAGTGCAGCACTCCTCTACTCTCCGGCTTCCAAGTGAGAGTTAGGCTGTGCCAGACGCATGGAGGAACCTCCATGTGTCAGTTGCTGCCTCAGTAGATATGCCTTTAAGGAATAGTAGTCCTGTGTCTTCCAAAGAAAAAATGTTCACTAATATTGAGCTGCTAGGGATATCTAGGGATAACTTTAAGCAATATCTTCCATTATTTTAGGAGTGGCTGTAAAGCTTCCCAGGACTAATTAATAGGAAGTGTTTCCAGACTGAGAGAGCTCCAAATGCATTCAGGATTTCTGGCCCAGAGTCCCAGCCTATCTGCCAGGCTCCAGGGGCAGAGGGATGTACTTTGCATTGCTAACCTGGCAGCAGCAGAGAGAGTTGGCATTCAGTGAGCCTTTCACAAAATATGAATAATAAAAGGAGTCAAGGGAATATAGGAATAGAAGTGGGCAAGCTTGGAGAAGTGAGAATGAGGTGCCAGAGCTGGATGCGAACACACGGCACAGCTGTGTTCTGCAGCCACGAAAACTGCTGGGGGGGAGCAGGCATTGCTTTCCTGCGGATGAGCCTTTGCTCTTCTCCAGCTTGGGGTGGCTCTGCAGACGCACCTTCGGAACAGAGAGCAGCACGAACACAGCAATACAGCATTGCTGAGGTCAGCAGTCTGGGTTCTTCCCCTGGGTCCCGGCAGGATTGGCAGTTTATGTGGCTACGGCTACAGTGAGGTGTGTTTGCCCATGCTGGTGGTGTCCCAGACGTTCCTGTACCCTCCCTGTGCTGCGGCGCAGGAACCCTCCTGAGCTGCGTACAGCCAGCCCCCTCTAGTGGCACTTGTCTCGTGGAGTTCTGATGCTTTGTGAAACTGGGCTCGGATTTTTGTTCATTTTATATATATAGCATGGTGTGACGAGATAGTGACAAAGAATCACAGATTCATAGGGGTTTAAACTATTTGACTCGCCTACAGTCTCTCTTACCCTGCAGAGCAAGGCATATGGAGCAAGACACCTTCTGAAGTATCTGTGACAGAGTGAAATGAGAATTGTGATCAAACTGTTTTAATGTGAACAAAGGTTCTGCTTGGGAATACACAGCTTTCAAGTTCAACACTGGTGATTCTATCATCTCCTCTGTGAAATTCTTCAAACTTCATTTGCTTTCCTCTTCATCCAGATCACTTCCAAACACACCTTTAAACGTAAAGTAACTGTTAGAAAGAGATCCACCCCCTAAAAGTACACTGGAGTATTTTACTAGCAGTATTTATTTCATTGTAACTTAAGGCATCTGACCCACATTCTGGACCATAGGCATCATATTTTACATGTGATGGGCTACATACAGAGCTCATGTTTACACAGTTCCCCAGAGGAATGGAAAAGATTATAATTACAGCCAGTTTGTCCTGGGGACCCAAGTTTGACCTTCCTACTAACTCAGGATTTTGAAATGGTGTACTCTGGAGGAAGAGAATGAGGCTTTGGTGAAGTAAGAAGTTCATTCTTCTCTTGTTTTGTCAGAAAACCACTAAATAACGTAATTCTGACTTTCACATTGTGTCTAGATAGTGCAGAAATTACTTATTACTGGGTGATCAATACACAGCATTCATGCTTCTCAAATGCGGCCTGATTTGAGACAAGATGTAATTTAGCCGAAGTTAACATTGGCATTTCTTGATGGTTTTGCACTGGGCCCTGCTCCTACAAACTCTGTGTGTGTGTGTTTGTGTGTATGTGTTTGTGTGTGTGTGTGTGCGCGCGTGCATGTATGTGTGTGCGTGCATGTAAAAGGAGGTGTGTGTGGACATACCTGTACAGGCAGGCAGGGTTAAAGGGGAAGAAACCTTTTTGTTGAAAGTCCTTTCTCAATTCACTTCCCAGGTCAGCTGGGACGTGGCTTGAGGGTTCAGGTAATAAGAATGGTATAGCAAGACAGCCCAAGAGCTCTTCCCTTTGCATGCAGTGGATAAGGTGGCTGTGAGAGACATACACCCATGCACTGATTTTGCACAGTCAGTGGGGAGGATTTGGGCCACAGGTAATAACTGGCTGCAATGCCCTCTCCCATTACTTTGATAGGAAAAGCCAATGATTGAAGACTGTGTACTGCATCTCTTGGCCGTGTGGCTACACCTGTGGCATTTTGTACCTGTCAAATACAGACTAGGCCAACACACAGGGCTGGTTGATGGACCAACTGGAGCGTGCGCTGTGGTTGCCTGGTCCATTCTGGAGTGTGCCCTCCTCCCAGGAAGCAACATTTGCTGCAGCCCGATTCTGAGTTAGGCAAGCACAGGAAAGATGTGTGTGCAGGGGGTGCGAAATGAAGCTTACAACAGGAAAAGCTGCAACCGTCTGTCCTTAACAGCACTGGGATGTTGCCCCATCAGTTCTACAAAACTCCCGAGAGACTTGCTCCTGCTGTTCCAAGTGTTTGCTTTTCACTCTTATCTGCTCCCTGTTTTGGCTTCTCACTGAGCTGAGCACACTTGGTGATTCCTGTCATCCGCAACAGCCCTGTCTCCTGTGCCATCTACACTGTCTCTCAGAGCCCAGCTGCACAAGCATCTTGCACCTCTCACAATGAGAGGAAAACTGAGGTTTCTGCTTTATTGATTGAGGCTTTGGGGAAGGGAGGTGAACAGATACAAGTCACTGCTCTGCTCATTCTTCCCGCTTGTGAACTGTACCAAAATCCCTTTGAAGGTCAAGGCACATCTTTCTGATCAACATACGAAACACACCCCTCTTCATTCATTTCTTGCCCCTCATCGTGGCTTAGGGCAAAGTCCTTGGGCAGTGCACAGGGTAGAATTTCAGTGATGTCTTACTTTCCAGTGTCCAGTTGCGTGTGACAGACATACCTACTTGCAGGCACACAGCTGACCTTTAAATACCAGACTGGCCACTGGGGGGTTCTACAAGCGAATGACAACCCACACACGTAACTAGAAGCTCAAGTTTATATACAAATTCCACAATTTCCTGCAGGTCCAATGCATAAACTACCACATGGTGGGTGATACACCATGCCTAAGCATCTTGTTTGAGCGGCACCTTCAGCTCTCAGCCTCCGTGGGGACCCTGGAACCTCTTTCTCACTGGGTGACTCACAGGTGACAAGTGCTGTAACACTACAGATCCTAGTACAAACCTCCCTCCTTGCTTCATTCTGATGCATGCTTAGCAGAGATGAAGGAGGGGACAACCATTTATTTGCAAAAAGCAGGAAATCCCTGGGTCAGCTCACCATGATAGAAACAGAAATTATTCAGTTTCTGCAACTTTCCTCTTGTTTCTCCCTCCCCTGACTCAGGCAGAACCCTTTCATTAGACAGGTTTTTGTACATATTCTTGGTCAGACAGGATGATTTAGCGGCAAACAGTAAATACCAGCTGCCCCCCATCCTTGAATGAGTAGTGTTGGAAATGATCTATGGCACAGCAGAGCGACAGGATCAGCATGTAGGTTTTATGCCATCTGCTGTCAAATTTGGATGGTAGTATTTGTTTGAGAAATCTGCCCTAAGGCACTGCTTCAGTATTTCTTTTCCTGGTAAGACCTGGTGCACATAAAAGACTGTAAGCACCTACGGATATTTTGACTACACAAACAGCATCCTAAGGACAGCCAGATACTATGGCAGGTGTGGTCACAGCCCATATGTGTGATTTTTTCATGATACACAGTAAATGGCATTTCTAGAACTAAAGCATGTGTGGCTCTCTGGATGATAAAAAACATGAAGATTTACAATCAATTTTTTCTTTTTTCTGGGACAAAAGCATGTGCTTTTGTTCTGTCCTCAAGGGGGTGCAGAAAACAAAAGTGTGAGCTAGCTCATTCTTACACCACCAGAAAGAGCTTTTATCCTACAAGCTTGGCTGGAATTCTGAATTCCTTGGACTGGGAAGTTATGTATGTGAAGAAAGGTGATTGGGAAATAGTCATAGTTTAGATGTTGAAAGGTGTTTTGGGTTTTACTGGCAGTCAGGTCAAGTTGGAAATAAGGACGAGTGGTGAAAAGATACCTGGTAGAGAGCAGTGGGGATTTCAGTCATGAAGAAAAGTGAAAAGTCTTAGTAATAGTCAAAAGCTAATATATGTGATATGTGCTGGAAAATTACAGTTCTTTGGGTCACTCCTCTGGAGGTAGAATAGGGATAGAGAGCAGGAGAGTACTTGGGACAGCGATAAATGTCCAGGTGAGACAGTGGCTGGAGGCAATAAGCTTGCCATCACCAAGGTGCACCTTCTTGGCAGGTAAGGTGAGAAGGAAGGAACGCTGAAGGCTCCAGACTACCACTTGTGGCAGGTGCTAGAGGAAGAGGGGAGGAAATGAAGAGAAAAAAGGTGTGACTGGGGAAGCTATGAACCCCTGGGAAAGTAGGAGTGAACAGTGTGTCAGCAGGAACCCAGAGAAGAAAGGATGGGGTAGGATGGTTTGAAGAGCTTCCCTGTGGAAAGGAGACCTGAAAAGAAAAAAATGTAAGGAAAATTGCTGGGAAAATATGAGAGTAATGTCATCATATTCCTTGGGTGAGCACTCAGCACAGTGCTGAGATAAGATCACCATGAAGGCAGACCCTGAGCCCAGCATCGAAGGCCGGATCAAGACCCAGTAGATGGGCTGTTTTTGGATATCCCCATCTCATAGCAGAAGCAAGTGGCAGACTGACTTGAGGAAGCATCTTGGCCATCTCCAGCCAGCATGTGCTGGAGCAGCAGTTGTGCACATTTGCTGTGTGAAAGGGGAAGCAACTAGCCAGAAAGTAATTTTGAAATAGGAAGTGTGCAGCCGGTAGTTATTTCTGCTTTCCCATCAATCTGTCAAATGCAGAAATCCTGGGGATTGAGATTAGGGGGGCCTAGTCTATCTGGCTCTGGCAAAGACCTTGTGCCTGACTGCTGGGACTTACAGAAGAAGCCCTACTACAGCAGACACAGTGCTATTCAACAAGGAGAGTGAGCTAGGTGTCGTTAAAGGCAGAGTGGAGTCCGGGGCAACCAGATCTCCAAGTAGAGCAGACTCTGAGAAGGATGGTTGATAAGTGGTGATGTTAACATGTTGACTAATAAATTGATGAAACATATGAAAACCCAATTTTTCTTCACTATGAGGACCAGATGGCCTCTTCATCCTTCTCTGTGCATTTCATCCTTCCTGAGAAAGTCTGTCTCCATCACTGTTGTGTCTCTCAAGGTCCTCTGCTCAGTCTGCTGTTCTACATCTGGGATGTGCTTCCATCTGTACCATCACCTTCCTCAGGGCTGTTTAAGCCTCAATTCAGCTGTATTTTGCTATCCACAAAATGATGCAAACACTTTTCTCCAATTACACATTATCTCATCTCATCATATTTTCCTACTTCAGTGACTTCTCAATCTTTTGTTACATTTCCAAGTAGTCCTCTGGCTCTCTTTCAGTCACAGACCCACAAATATTTTTTCTAGTGTGACACATCACAACATGCTGGCCATGTTAGTGCTGTGCTGGCACAGGAAAATGCTATGCCAAAGCATTTTCCTGTGAGAGGAACACTGCAATTGCAGCCAGATGTTACCAGGGTCTGAGTTAGCTTAGGAAATCCTCTGTGTACAGGAGAAGCACAGATATATCCTCTGTGCTGTGTTAGCACATAAACTACTACTCACCTTCTTTTGTCTCATCCATGAAACGTGTTGGAGACTTAAAACCATACCGTATTCCAGTAAAACCATTCCTGCTTTGATCTAGTTTCACCTTCTGAGAACCCAGGGAGGGAGAACTTGATTTATGGTAACTGTTGGACCAAGATGAGAGCACAGTAAAATGGCTCCCAGTTCCAGGTGAGGCAAATAAATTCCCCTTTAACACATCATGCTCACTGATGCACAACAGCAGCACTTCAGCAGTCACTGACTCACTTTGTAGTGACCACAACACTGCATTTCTTCTGATTTATGCAATGATCTGTTTCTTCTAGGAATTACTGCTTGGTGTTGCCTCCTAAGGCAGAACACAGGTCTTCCCAAGGACCTGCCAGCACTTTTCATTTCTTCAGGCTGACAACATCTCAATGAATTTGCTTCTCTTTCTTTTTTTTTTTTCCCAACATCTTCTTCAGTATCATCCTTAGGTTATGGAATAGCAGAAGTATTTTACTGTATTATTTGTTTTATAAGGAACATATCTCATAAAGAAATTTATCTGGGCTGTAAAGAGGTAAAAATGGTTAAAAAAGTGAATAAAACGGGCAGGCCTAGGAGAAGAGGGGCTGGTAACTTTGGAGATTTATGTCTCAGTTTCATTTTGCCCCTATGGACAACTGGAAACGCCTTGACTAAAATAGCAGAGAAAGAAATCCAAGAGGATCTGCTGCTGCTGCTTGGGGAAGTAAGGCAAGTGAGATCATTTCAGATATGTGACACAGAGGCAGTGGGAGCAGTTGTCAAAAATCAGTCTAGCTCAACTCCTACAAACATCCATTGTCCAAACAACTACATGTGTTTCCAGATCCTGCACCATTCGCAGCATCAGCAACACAGTGCTGGAACACAAGACAGGCTCTTGAATACAATTATGTTCTCTGCTAAAAGCTGACATTGAAAGATGCTCCACAAGCCTTTTCTCCTGTTCCCTGAGCTCTCTTATAGCAAGCATCTGCCTATCATTCAGGAAGAATTTGCCATTTCCGACTCACATGCAAGATACTGGAATCAAGCTGCTCAGACTAGGGTAGTTCTGGGCCTGAGGAGAAGGAAACCTCTGGTCAGTGGAGTGGTGTCTGGCTTTGTCTGTATTCCACCAGGAGGCAGGTACCACCCCAGCTTCATCGAACAGGCACTGCTACTGTAAAAATCCATGCCATGGATATAACCCACGTACTCGGATACCGGGTTACTTTTGGTGCCTAAGTCTTGCTGCCTTCCCTGCAGATTTCCCTGACTATGTGGTGGTTTGCTCATATCATCCATGCCTGCACCTATACAGGTGCTCTGTGGTATTTCCACAGATACTCACCCTTAGGTCCACGAACATCATAGAGAATCTGACTTTTGCTCACCAGAACCAGGCTGGCAATTCCTCAACTGCTTATACTTTTTATATATAAACCAGCTTGTTTTTGGTACTCTTTCCCCTGTATATCCAGCAGGGGTATGATTATGTGAGAGCTGAACCATGTAAGTAAAACTGGTGTCTTAGAGATAAGACATCAGCTATTTTTCAGAGTATTCAGCTCACTGGCCTAAAAGAAAATTATATCAAGAAGCAGTCATAGAGCAAATGTGGGGAAATAGGGGTAAATTTCCTTTAAAAAATTAAAAACATGAATACAGGCCTAGTAAGGGACTGCTACTGAAGGAGTTTGTGTACTTTGTGTGCAAAAGCAGACAACGTATAATTTCTCGTAAAACACACTGATATTTTCCTTCTCTTAAAGTGAGTGGGTGTGACAGACATCCCTGGAATTACATGGACCCATAAAACTACTTAAGTACTTGACATACCTGCTTACAGTTGCAACAAGACCTGTATTTGTGAGACCATACTATGCCTGACAATTGCTGTTATTCTGTTGTTTACAGTAATAGCTGTATGATGCATCATGAAGAATCCTGGCTGCAACATACTGCATGAAGTCTTAGCAGAGCACTTCCACCACCACACAACTAGCAACTGAAATGAAGAGGGGAAAATATAAGAAATCAGTACAAATAACTAATTAGTGGAAAAAGAGGTAAAATTGATAGCTGCAAGAGTGAGATGTTGGTATTGTGTTCCTTTAAAACCTGTCTTGATCTGAATTCTGCCTGTGGAGTGAGGGCAGGCAGTTAACCAGGAATAGGTTTCTCTGCCTCTAATGCCCCTGAGAGCGCTCCTCCAGTAGTGTCCTCGGAACTGCTCCTGTTGTATCCACATGGCACCAAGGAAACCCATAGTTTCAAAATAAGCCTTGATCATCATTGCTCAGGCAAACAGGAAGTGTGACAATTCCCTTTCTTTCCCTAGCTGAGGAGTCAGGTCTTGTCACTGTCCCCAGTGAAACATGTTCAGCTTTCTAGCTAGCAGGCAGCTTATTCTGAACTGCCCCAGCTCCTTGGTGAGATTGCCTAACCCTTTAATGTCTGCTCCTATCAAAGAATTCAGAGCTTACACATATAGGATTTCACTTTCTTCAAAGAAGTTCACTGTAGTCATATAACTTCTCTTTCTGGAAAAAAAATCTTGCCTTGGATCTGCCTTATCATCTGGCTTAGCCTCAGAAATGACCATAGAGATATGCTCAGGAGGAGCACAGTATTGTGCCTCGAAACTTAATTCAAAGAACTTGGCAACATGTGAAGATATTTAGAGGGTTTGTAGCATGGAAGTCATCCCTTTCTGTCCAAGCCACTTTATCACCAAATACAGAAAAATACGTGCATGCTTTCAGTTATTATGCTTTATGCTATCCTAGGATGGAGGCTTTTGAGAAACTCTCACCTCAGCAACACTGAGAACACCTTGTGGCTACAGGTTTAGTCACCCACGCTTTGCTTCTCAACAGAGAAGATATCCAGGGCAAATAGCCACAGCATGTTCCTGTGGTATCTTGTGCTGACACCAGAAGAGAAGGATTTGAGTTTGCTATGACCCTCCTCCACACATTACAGTCAAGAACACTGTCACCTCAAATGCAGCAAATTGTGGCCTCTGTTGTTCCTTCCAACTTGGGACCAATCTGCTGGCATCTCACAACTTAGTCCTTCTCAATTTAGCTTCAGCAGCAGAACACTTTAACTAGTTTTACTTGGATTACAAGCATGTTGATACTCTTGGGCCTTCTGCTTTCTGTCAGCTGTACAAACTCATTGAGGATCTCCTCTTGCTGCAATCCACACTGTGGTATGTAGCAATAATTAGTCTGGATACGCTGTACAGGCTCTACAGAGACCTGGACTGAACTGATGTAAAGTATCAACACTTGGTACATGAAACTCACACTCTGACGCTTCCCCCTCCTGCATACTGCTACTGCTTATTAAGACCTGAACATCCATGAAAAGCACAGCCAGAAACCAGATCAGCTCTTCTGAGTTAATGAATAGTAAAAAAGATGTATTCAGTTGCCCTGCAGGTTATCCCACGGAAGGATCATTCAAGTCAACTCCTTCATAAGAACAAAATTCCTGCAGCAAGGCCTTTCATGTGATTCACTTAACCGTGCACCCAAACTACATGAGCATTTACTCTTGTGTAATATTAAATACAGTCAGCTGCACAAGCAAGCTCTTTCTTACCCCATCTTACCCTGCACTGGTGATCTTGAGTAAGAGATGCTAATCTTGCTTCAGACCAGTAAGCACGTAAGCTGCTTTTGGCCACAGGAAAAACTGCTTAGTGGAACTGTTAGTGTGTTTAGTAGTATCATTACCATTAATGTGGAGGCAAACTTACAAAGTCTCAGGTAACAGGTCCTTTCCTTGCTAAAAGGTGGAGCAAGTAGATGAGGAGAGGAGGCACAAAAATGACAGCAACAAATTCAAAACACTAAAAGCACCCCATTGGAGAGATCAGAACTTTGATATGTGCTTTCAAGTTCTGGGGTTTCTCTGTTCATTGGTACTTCATAGCACAAACAAAAAAATGGTTTTACAGGTTCAAGTAGCTACTCCTCTGAAGGCAAGGGCTGCTTCCTCAGCCAGTTTCATTAGAAGTAACCAACCAGGCAGGGAAAGCAAGCTGCTTTCAATTTCCAACACTTCCCCTTTAGGCAAGGACTTGCAAGTTTGCAAGTGTGAGGGTGGATTTAAACAGGAGCTCTCTCCTGATCACTCACTGCCTCTCACCACATTTGTAAGTGCTCTGGAAAGAAACTTCTAGAGCAGAGTACAGGTCGTAGCTGGCAAGATGTTGGCAGTGCATGGTGGCTTCTGTGTGAAGAGGCCAGGACTGCTCCCTGCCAGACACAACTGCTTGTAGCCAAGCTCTGGTGGACCCACCACAGAACACGGCCAAGCACCTCAGCCAAGATGGTGCTACCTCTAAGAAAGTGTCTTTAAGAAAAGGCATGAGAAACAGCAGTACAAACACCAAGGTCAGTAAAGAAGGAGGGGGAAGAGGTGCTCTAGGCACCAGAACACAGATTCCCCTGCAGTCCA
Organism: Pseudotriccus pelzelni; assembly: GCA_035584735.1. NCBI lineage: Eukaryota > Metazoa > Chordata > Aves > Passeriformes > Tyrannidae > Pseudotriccus > Pseudotriccus pelzelni. The sequence continues at coordinate 54,099,099 of JAWMRA010000001.1, read as the reverse complement.
TGGAAAGGGTCCCACTGGAGCAAAGAGATACTTCCTGAAGGAACCACATCTTCCTGGAGAGCCCATGCAGGAGCAGCTTTATCCTGAAAGACTGCAGTCCATGGGAAGGACCTACATAAGAGCAGGTGAACAGCACGAAGTACGGAGGAAGGAACAGCAGAAAGTCGCAGTTATAGGACTGACAGCAACCCCAATTCCCCATTTGCCTGCACCATTTGAGATAGGGGATAAGGCAGAAGAGTCGGGAATGAAGAAGAAAAGTTGAACCTGGAAAAATGGGTGGGTGAAAATTACTGTTCTAATCTTTGCTTTTCACCACCCTACTCAATTTCTAATTGGCAATAAATTTAATTTTCCCCAATTCAAGTCTGTTTCACCCACAACAGTAGTTGATAAGTGATATCCCTGTCTGTGTATCTTGACCTGTGAGTTCTTCCATCTTATTTTCTCCCTCTGTTCTCTGGAGGAATGGGGGAGAGGGAACAGCTGAGTGAACACCTAGCAGTAGGCAAGGTCAACCCACCACAAGCTGTTGCATAGATCTGTTTAAAAGAAGCTTAAAATCCACTGGTTCACATTAAGCATTTGCCACAACAATTTCAGATCAGCATCTGCCTAAAACTTGCAGACAAGCCTTTTCTATTTATTGTAGAGCTTTTCAGAGAATGATTTTGTACATTGCCACTTTTTCCCCATTTCCAAAATCTGACACAGATTTTGAATGCTCATTTACTATCTATACATTATCTGCAGAATTACAGAGATGAACCACTTTTCTATGAAAAAATATAATACTAAAAATCTTACATACAAAGACAAAACATAGCAGCAAAAAGCTGCCCACAGAATTAACATTCAGTCTTTCTGTCACCAGTTAGGATGAAATTCCTTTACGGTGAGTTTTCTGTAAGGATATTAAAGTTGTTGATTGGTTTTCTTTTTTTGTTTGTTTGTTTGTTTTGGGTTTTTTTGGTGTGGTTCTTTTTTTTACCCCCCCCATAAAGGAGACATGCATTAAAAACAGTAATGTCTAAAACAACATTATTTAGTTTTCAGTCATGCATTTGAAGATTTGGCTTTGAGCATCTTCTGAAGTTAGCAGTCAGAAGAATCCAGTTTCACTGAAGTACCAGTGGTGGAGTTTCGGAAAGTGTCCTCCGAGCAGAGATCCGCAGACATCTGGGGCAGCCTCCAGATCTGAAGCATGCTTTGTGAAAGCATGTTTTGCACTCTGTTTATACATAGAAAATAGCATTCAGGGAAAAAAAAAAAAAAAAAAAGAAAATTAATCAATACCTGTGTTCCTTGAATTATGTTCTACCAAGAACATACAAGTACAAAAGTAAACGGAAGCAGTGCAAGGCCAGGACAACAACCACCACTGCAATAATTTACAATGCATGCTGGCAAGATCTGATAAAACAGCTCTCTCTCATGCCTAGACCCAAAATAATAGCCTACCTCTGCAAGCATAATCATGCTTAGGCAAATCCCTGATTTTGCTCTCTGAATTGACTGATGCAAAACAGCTGCCAGAGGCTGGTTTTCAAAGAGACATGCTGTCCATGGTTTCCAAATGCACATCCGGTTTTCAAATATACATGCTTTCAGTAAAGCCAGTTCTCAAAGTTTAAAATAAGTCCAAACAGTTTTATACACCAAAATTTCACCAAAGAAGAAAGAAAATACCTTCACTCTGGAACATACCTGTGCACCTTTTACACTTGGCAGTCTGATACGGAAAGAGCAGGTCTGCACTCTGACAGAATTCACAGATAAACCCCTTCGCTTGACAGAGCTACAACAACAGCAAAAGGGTTGAATTTAGATCTAAGAAAAAATTATTTGGGAATGGCAGCAGGGATGTTCCTTATACTAGCAGCTGCAAGGACATGAAAAGCCCTAGCTTTCCCTTACTTCACAGCCATCCACATGGGAGATAGAGCTCTTCAGAATATCTTTAAGAAGGGGCAGTAACTGCCCTCGTTTGATCTTCACTAGATCATCCAGCGAGAAGAGATGCAGCTCCTCTGTCAGATGGCTGGGGACCCGTTCAAATTCTTTCAGTACACTGCAAAGAGAAATGGAATCCAATTTACGGTTCAAAAAATTGTTTTTCAAGTATATTTCAAGAATAAGCCTCTTTCACTTCTCTAGTCACACAGGGATTATACAAGGCAAGTTCATGCTAAATCCTACTTCCCCTCCCAGTTTGAGATCACTTGAACAAAAACTGGGGTTTGGGATTTAGAACAGAGTGTCTGCTTTAAATGTGCATTCCTCAGGCACTGAGCTGCCATACACAGTTATCCCAGCAATTCTCAAAGAACGTGTAAAGGGTTCTCTCCTACCTCGGGAACAGTAGGTAAAATCCCATATATAATAATATGCCACAATATAATAAATTAGGCTTATTTATTTTCTTTTGCAAAGAGAACATTTATGAGTTTTATCCAATGTAGGTCACTACTGAGTGAAACTGTGCTTATCCTCAGTGGGTGAACACTGAAAATACAGCCCCTGCTTTTAAAATATCACTGATGTAGATACAGGTACAGTGAGGATTCTAATGCTTATTTCTATAATGGAATCTCAGGTGGTTGAGCAGAAGAGAGACATAAAAACATATTTCTTCTGAATTTTGTTGACTAGCACATAATTGATGAATAAAAGAGGTTTATGTCAAAGAGAGAACAGAACCTACTTACAAAGCTTATTTTGCTTAAGTCTGTTTTTAAAAAGGTCAGCAATTCTACAGTGAAGATCTTATTATTCACATGTCTACATATTAGTTAAGCCCATAGTTTGGGAAGGTGAACACCACAAATCTTTCACTTGTAGCAACAAGCAAGGTTATATTTTGGTCTTTATCACTTTTGGTTACTACTTTCATTTGAATATGTTTATAGAATAAACTGAATTTAGCATTATGACAGAGTCCTGGAAGAAATCTTTAAACCCTTGAGGAACACATTTGTTAACTTAAAAAAAATCTAATTTTTTTTAAAGACAAATATTCTCAGAAAAATAAGTATTTTTGACCTTTTAAGAATGAGTGAGAACTTAAGAGAGATGGAGCAGGAAAAAAAATACACCAAACTAAAGTCATTCAACATTTAAAACCAGACGACTTTGGCCACAAGAAACAGAAAGCTACTACATAAAACCTGTAATTCACTCACCATCTGAAATGCAATAGAAGGCAATTTTGTTATTAGAATTTTCTCTAATGATCACATTAACTTATTTAAAACTGGACTCTAATGTTGCTAGAGAAGAAGGCTCTATAAGCACCTTGTGTATGTTTTACTAAGCTATTTTTTACACACAATCATGGTCCATACCTTTCACCAAACCTGCAGGTCTTCAAAAGCTTTTTCAAATGAAAAAGCTGTTCTTGGGCATCCTGAAAGATGAAGGGGAAAAGACAAACAATTTTTAAATTAAAAGTAATTGCATTTATATATTTACAAATGAGAAACACCACTACTTGAATCAGCAACTCTTGCAACTACATCAAACCATACCTAAAAATAGGGACTTCGCACTTAGCATAGAATTAAACAACTGGATTTTCTAACGCACGGAAGACCAAGGCAAGCAAAGGCTGTTTTTATTTCCTGACAAGTGAGCAAGTCCTAATGCTACAAATTACTCCATGTCTACACATCAAGATGCTAGACCCAAACCTGTGTAAGAACAGGTAAGTGTCTCCTCAGCCAAGAAGGGAGCACATGGCTACTTGCAATATTCAGCAGAACACCCTTCCTCAACCTGTAGGAGATACAGCCCTTAGATGAGCCAAAGGTGTTTCCTCCAATGGCCCACAAAATTAAGGAGTCATTCAAAACTTTCAGAACTTTGCACCAGCCAAAACCTAGGTAGAGGTAAATATTTACTGTTGGAGCCCAACTCTCCTCCGTGAACTAAAGTTGCAAACCAGTAAGGAGACACTTCTCAAAGACAACAAGACCTCTGACATAACCTTCATCTGAAGTTAAAGAGAACAAGTCCCAGAAGTGGTCATGAGACAGGCAAGAGAAACCAACTCTCCTCCTTCAAACTTACACACAGAGCAAAGGACATCCTACCCTAAGGAGTTTTTCCCAAAAGTCTCAGACCCATAAATTCCTAACAAAAAAAAGGCCACACTTACTCTCACCCTGTCCATTTCTTTACTTTTTGTGTAGAGGGTTTTGTTAATACATGCCACATTGAAAATTGGGTGCTGCCATATGCTGTCCAGTAGGTGTTTGGAGAAGTTGCACACATAGTATTTTTTGAAGTCCCATTTTGAAAGTATTCGGGCAGGAATAGAAGACTGGGCGTAGCTGTGGCAGCAGTCACAAAAGTATTTACCCAGGTAGTCACAATAACGGAGTCTCCTGATATATTCTGCAAATAGACAGAAACAAAATTGTGGCTATTTCTAAAATGGAAAATTTAGATTTAGAAAATTTATGGGACATACCTCTTGTTTGTATGCCTATTCTGTCTTAATAACTCCAGTCTACTGGAGTGAGGGGAAAGGAATTTCTTAAGGTAGGGCATTTTATTACTGTGGTAAAGACATGCACAAGCTCTGCACTTCGCATTAGAACAGAAAGATTTCCTCATTTCCACATTTGTTGAACTGATTATAATTACCACTATGAGATCTTAAAGAAACTATTGTTGCTTTACCCACAAAAGAGACACAAGTCAAAATACAGAACAAAAAATTTACACACATTTTGGAGTCACAGTTGCATAGTACTTTCTCACAAAAAGAGTTTTGTAGGGTTTTCCCAGCTATTACAACATCTCAGGCTTGCTTGAGTTAATGTGATGTCACCGATTGTTGATACTTTACAGGCCAAATTCTGCTCTTGTGAGCTGACCCAGAACAAGTCTTGGTCACCACTTCAAAGATTTCTTAGGCAAGGTCTGTTTGTCAGATCTGTAAATAATTGTGCTTTCAAGCAGTTCTCACAAAGTATCACAAATAAAAAATTAAAAAGACACCCTGAAAGAGCAAAACCACACATTCCTTAAGCTTGCATAAAGTCACTGGAAAAGAATTACTGAAAGAAACAATAGGAAGATGTAAAACCAGCACTTTCCAGCCTGGAAGCTTGATTTTTTTAATGGTTTTTTCCTGTTTTGTTGTTGACTGTCATGAATTTTTATTACGTATGAGGACATCTATCAAGTATTGTATTCAGTCCACAATGAGAAATTCCAGACACTGGAAAGATACCACTGTCTGTTTTACTATTGCAGGCATATCCAACAATGAGATTTTTCTTCTAGCTCAGATAATTTTACAGTTGTGGTACATCTGGTTTGGTGAAGATTGTGGTCTGATTACTAGTAATGCACTTAGTAGGGGGTTTTTTTCCCACTTTTGGTAATACTTACTGCTTTCTATGGGGGTTCCACACCCAACACACGTGAAGTTTTGAGCAGCCACCACTGCATCTCTCCTGTGTACAGAGGCAAACAGACCTTTCAGCATTCAGAACACAGTTTTAGTTAACATCCTTCCAAAGTACAAAAGAGCTACACTGGCACCAGTGAAAATGTCCCAACTTAGGAGCTGAGTCCTACTCCTCCACATGAAGAAGAGGGGTTCTGTAAGAAGATGCAGATTATTATTTTAGTGAGAGACTCTAAGCTCTTCTATGGAGAATATATAATCATATACAGCTTGCTGAAAGAATTAAATTATTTTACATTTCTTAAGATGGCATCAATATCAAGTGATTGGGAGAGGGGAAAGTCCACATCTGCAACTGAAAAAGCAAGCAAACGTGCAGCAACACAAGGATTAGCCAGTTTGCCTTCTGTGTGCATTTTACAGCACTTTATGCAGAGTGAGACAGCAATTTCCCCAAACATGACCTGTTTTCATCCCCACTTTCTGAAAACCTACTATCCATAAATTATTAGCAGGAAAGTGGGGAAAGTCAAGAATATTCTTCAGGTAGTGTCACAAAACGAAATTTTTAGGAGCCATCTAAGTGTGCTGCCCCTGTAACACCAAACAGTATGTGCATTATCACATGCAGAAGTGCACATGCTGTGTTAATCAGGACATGACAACAGAGGGAAAAAGATGGCATCTGCCTTCTAGTGAGGCTGATGACAGATACTGCAGAAGGTTGTGCCATGCACTAGCTCTAACCTTAGGATCTCTTACAAGCTCCTTCCATCAACTTCTCCCCTGCTATACTAAATGACAATGCTCAGATCCCTCAAAACTTACTTGACTGAAGGATGAATATTAAATATAATCTGTGATTTTGGTGGGGACCAGCCAGAAGATCCTCTTAATTTTGATACGATCTTTATTTCTTCAGCCAGATTCAAGCTGGACTCAAGTTCTTTTGGAATCTCTTCTTTCAGGACAGACTATTGGGAAAGATAAACTTGTGAATATAACCAGCCCATCAGCTGCATATACATTAAATGCTGTGTGAGACATTTATCTCCCTTTATACTCCAGGATTTTAAAATTCAGTTTTCACCTGCATGTAGTCCCCCCTTAGTTAAACTCTCTCATATCAGTCACAGAAGAAAGCCCATTCTGATTGTTCACAACTCTGTGTCTTAAATGTATTGAAAATTGCTAGAGAAAGAAAACATTTTCTAAAAATTTATCTAAAGGGAAGTAATAAACTGTAAGCACTCATCTATATTTGTTTGGTTTTTGTTTTAATTTAGCTTCCCCCTTTTGCTAGCAGTGAAGCAGCTGCAGTGAGACAATGATTATTTGGGGAACTGAATAAAGAGCTTGTTGTTTTCAGATCAGACTCACTCTCTGCTTAGATGAGCTCAGGCAACCAGACAGCTGAACTAGAGAGTCTGTCTGCAACCAGTATTTTCTGAAAGCTCTGCACAACTCCTGGGCTGTTGCTTCAGCAGAATTGCTGCCTGGTTCAAAAGATGATCTGAAAGTTAAAGAATACAGTCAGTGAGAAATAGCAGCATGTCATCAGCATCTCCACTGCCTCTTCTATATCCCTGAAAAGTTTTCTCCCATCCCTTCATTTCTACCCTCTTTCTTTGATACACCCAGGCCCTCGAAGAGCCACAGATACCACCCTCCAGCAAGACTCAGGGACCAGAGAAACACTCTGCTAAGCCAACGGCCAGAGACATTTGCTGTCAAGCAGGATTCCTTCCCCTTCTTTGGAAGGACCAACTTTACCACTCCCACACCTTTCCCTGCCCCAGCCAGAAGAACTACCAGAAAGCTGCTCCAGCAGAAAAGGTAGTGCCACCGGGGATTGTGTTAAGAGATACATACCTTTTATCTGCAGTGACAGACAGATTTTCAAGGTCTTCAAGTTCTGTGGTAAAGGAGAAAACATTATCAAGCCATCTAAGAAACAAAGCTTCTGTTACTCAGCACTGTTTTACATCTACCTTCTGTGTTACCACAGTGTCAGTTTAAAATATATTCATCCTTACAACACCCCTGCTGGATGCAGGAAATAACCTCAATCCTAGCTGTAAAACAGGCATAAGGAGTCTTATCTCCTCTGCATATCTCTGACATCTGTAAATGAAGAAGGCTCCCTAACACCTATGCATCCTAACATCACCATCAGCCTCCCTTCAAGAGCAGAAGTCCTAAGGACAGAAGGTGCCTGCTGGTTGAGGTCCAGCCAGAAGGCATTTGATGTAAATAATAATATACAGAGCCAAGAGAGTGCACACTAATTTTCTTGGACACTGATATTTGGATACAGCAATCACAAACTCACCAGCTAATGCTATAAACAAGTCAGTAACAGGTGAGATGAATGGAATTAAAGCACACACTTCTTCACTATGTTTATACAGACACAATATCCCTATACCAACAAGGTATTGGTAGCATTAGTTTTGGCCATTATTGCTCTCAAGAGAAATGTTTTCCCACTGATACATCTCAAAGTAACTCTTGCTAAATAGGAACAGAGTTTTGGGAGCTACTTCTTCATTTTTTGATCAGGGAAGGAAGAGGTGAAAAAAATAAATCTCTAAAACAAACAAAAAAAAAAGATATAAACTCCCTATTTATTATCAGAAAAAAAATAAAACAGAGGTTAAATGTTGCACAGGCTTTTTTAAGGGTTTCTATTTCTATATGTGTTAAACCCAGAAGCTAACCAAAGAAAAATCAGGATGTTGTGAAGAGAAGTAAAGCACGTGATTATAAAGGAACAGAGACACTCTGCTCTAGTCCTGAAACAGAAGGAGGGCTGCCTAAAACCTAGTCAATCTGTTTAATCAAGAAATGATCATGTCCTAAATTCTCTCAAACAATGTTGCTAAAGGTGGCTGAGGCTGGGCCAGTTTCACACTTTTCTCACCTATATTGCTTGGGTTTAATCCTTAGTCATAACTTCAGTCCCTGTGTTGGGTTTGCATGGTAAAATTTTGATAAGAGGGGAGCTACTGGGATGGCTTCTGTGAGAAGCTGCCAGATGTTTCCCCTATGTCTGACAGAGCCAATGCCAGTCAGCTCCAAGATGAACCCACTGCTGGACCAGCCTGAGCCTCTGAGCCGTAGTGGTAGCATGTCTGGCATAACAGAGTTAAGATAGGGGGAAAAAACCTGTACTGCAGTTGCAGCTGCAGAAAGGCGTGAAAACGTGAGAGGAACAGCTCTGTGGACACCAAGGTCAGTGAAGAAGGAAGGGCAGGAGGTGCTCCAGGAGCTAGAGTAGAGATTCCATGGTGCAGCCCATGGTGAGGCAGCTGTGTCCCTGCAGCCCATGGAAGTCCATGGGGGAGCACAGATCCACATGTAGCCTGTGGAAGAGCCCACTCTGGGACAGATGGATGCCCGAAGGAGGCTGTAACCCAGAGGGAAGCCCATGCTGGAGCAGACTCCTGGCAGGACCCATGGGAAGCCCCAGAAGATAAATAAATAAATAGGGAGTTAAGTTTATCCCAGGAAGAAGGGAGGGGTGGGGGAAGGTACTTTGACATTTGGTTTTATTTCTTATTATCCTACTCTGATTTGATTGGCAATAAATTAAACTAATTTCCCCAAGTTGACTCTGTTTTGCCTGTGACAGTAACTGGACAGTGATCTATCCCTGTCCTGATCTCGACCTACAAACCTTTCCTTGTATTTTCCATCCCCTTTCTAGTGGAGGAGGGGGAATGACAGAGTGGTTTGGTGGTCACTTGGTATCCAGCCAGGGCCAGCCTCTCAAATCAGCAAAGATAGTCTTTGATAGAAAGGAAATTCTGGACCAGTCTGGTTTTTCTGCATGGGTTTTAATAAGGAACCATGCATACATTGTTGTTTCCATTTTCTCATGTTATTTCTCCTACAATAACCTCTAGTAAGTCAATGGAACTCCCAAGCGATGGAATAGATTCAGCTGAACAATAAATCTGTTCCTGCAGTTATAACTTTAAAGTCTTACCAATAATTACATATTCATCCTCTGAGTCACTGTGGCAACAAAATCTGGTAACCTCATGATGTGATGGTAGATGCACCGGGGAGCTGACAGGCAGCAAAGCACAGCCTGTCCAGGATAAAGACAGTATCAGCTAAACTTTTCCAGCATATAAGTATCTGCAATTATATTTACATTTTTCGTCACTTAACAACACTTTAGCACACAGACTGTATTTATGCAGCAGTTTTAATTATTTATTTCTATGCATAGACAGAGAAAGCCAACTCTTAGGAGTCTGTCGTACAGCATATCCTTCAGTTTCTCAGCAAGAAGCTTCGAGTGATAGACCAAAATCTTTTATATTATCAGTGGTCTCTCCCCTTCTCACATGCAAGCACACCATTCATTTTTCCGCAGAAGTTATGACATTTAGTGATGGATCATAAGTCTCAAGTCTAAGATCTGTATTACTCAAGCAACTAAAATCTACTTAAAAAATGCGTGTGCTGACTCAAGCATTACAGTGCCAGGAGCATTTATTATTTGACTCAAACTACAGGTGAATGAATACTCTGGGCAGTCTCATACAAACTAATTGCACAGCCTGATCTGCATACTGCAGAAGCAAGCACGGAACTAAAAAGCCAGGCTGCAAATCCTTAAAAAAAAGGCAGGATTTAGGCAGAAAGAAAATTAGCCAACTACAGGCACTCTTTTTGGAGAGACATACTTGGTATGTAGCACTTGAAACTTACATTTTCTTTTAAATGTATAAAATAATTTAATTATAATAAACAAAACATAGATGTGAGCATCCAAAAGGAAGTACTTGACCCACAGGAAAAACACTTGTGGTATAATGATCCTTGAGGGGTACAGCTCTCCCAAGACTCCAAGAAGGTAACAGAGGATTTGGTTCCATGCAGTGCCCCAACTAATTTAGTATTTTCTTGCACAAAAACAAACAGCAAAGGCTTTCAGCCAAGGTTACACTCTAGACTAAGTAACTTGCCTTCATAACCACTGTCTGAAGAAGCAACAGAAGAATCAGACTTCTTTACTCCAGGGTAAGAATATAACTCCGAATCAGTGTGATAGCTGCTATCTGATCCACTTGTTTCTTCCACACCCCAGGATTCTGCTTGTTGACTTAAGATATTACATTTCATTTTTTCCAGCGACGCTATAATCATATCTGCAACAAAGAAGTGCGCGTTTTCCTGGACACAAGAATGGAATGCTCATTAGTACCCGGCATATTTGATATTTACTTAAGATGAACTGAAATATATCATCTCCCCCTGTACTTTTTCAACTCCATAAATAAAAATGTAAACCTATCTCACCTTTCATTTAAGCACATAAAAAAACCACCCCAAGGGAAATTCAGAGACAACATGCAAAAGTCAACTGCCCAGATAATTGTCTCACCCTTGATTAAAACATACAATTTACTTTTGTCTTACCCACCTATTAGACAAAAATAAACTCCATTACATGACTAACTGATGAATATGTATACATTTTAGGGGCACAGTCTTCTAGTTACACTGCATTATTTAGTATGCAAGCGTGCATCCATGTAACCTATTTAATATGGTTTAATTTCAAGCCAAGGTGTACAAGCAGTTTTGCACACATGCTAGCTTGGAGGGCGCCAGAAGCGGCAAGTTTTGGAGGGACTGTAGATCTTCAGGCAGTGGATAGTACAAGAGCTAGTAAAATGCTTTCATGTGTTAAGAGTTAAGGCAGTGAAGTAGGGAATATGCAGTGAGACAGCCTAAATGGCCACCTCAACGCTACATAGAAAGTCTATGATAGGGGTAAATGGAAACCTGGCTCCCCTGGGCTTCGTACTGCCTTCAGCAAAAGGCAGCTGTTTCAAAGTTTCACTGTAGAATTTCCAAGCCAGAAAATCCCTCCTTACGTCCTTTGCCATCTTGCCTGCCTGGGTCACCCATTCTCTAGGAAAACAGACCACTGAGACATCCAGACAAACCCAGAGCTTCCTGGAGTCCCAACGTCACTGTTGTATTGTTTGCTTCCTCTGGGCTAACACCAGCCCCACCTGTGCTACTGCTACTGGCATGGGCACAGCTTCCCCAACCAGCCTCGGTTCAAAAGCGGATGCATCATGGAGAGACAGGTGCGCTCAGGCACATGGGTGTAAACCAAGAGATGCCCAGAATACTCTCCCTCTCTCTCCTCAACTGCATTATGCAAACCTAAACTTGTCTAAAAAGTTATGGCACTATCTAAGGCTAGAGATTGTGAGTGCAGAATAATTAAAACTTCATAAAAGTGGCTTATGTTCAGAAAATTGTACCACTGGACATCAGTATTCAACTTGTATGGGAAGCATGAAGAAAGACATCAGTGTTTAGAAATAGCTAAATCTCAAGGAGCACAGCAGACAGCAGTTGTCTCATTGCTCACAGAAAAATAGATTTAGACAAGATTAATTTCAACATTAGAGAGCTCCCACCAAGTCTCTATAGGTGTTTGAAAATACTTTTATCTTTTCCGTAACACTGATTAACATTACTTGCTTGGTACACAGTTTCTCCAGAGACAACTTTTGATGAACTTCAGCAGTCCAGGGGTTCGCTACATTCGAAAAGAAATAATTAAACAGCCTTTTTTTTTTTTCCTTTTGGGAAATATCTCCTACTTTGAAGATTCAAAAAGTCTCAAGTTAGGGGCAGAGCACAGCCCTATCAGCATGTCCTGCTGATAAAAGCAATTACGAGTGTAAGAGACAGCTACTTTGCAAAAAGATGGAACAGAATACAAAGACTCCTGTACTCAGCATGGCTATCAACTTTCACCTTTGCCTACTGATAGCTCCCTCACCCTAGGAAGCAGTCCAAACTCAGCTGTGACACATTAGCTTTCTCATTTCTGTTCTCCCCCACTAACATCAGTGGAAAGTCCCTCTAAGATTACCTGGCCCATTTCCTTCCTGGCGCAGGACTACAACTTGACTACAACTCTCAGACTTGCCAACACCACACATACCTTAGTTTTCAGTCCTGAAGTTCAAAGAGATTATTTAACAACCTAACAGTATTTTGTGTTTCGGGGTTTTTTTGCTTTGGTTTTTATAAAGGCAGCATTTGTGGCTCATTAGGACTGAGCTCTTACTATCCTTTATCTTGTAATCACATCAGCCCCTACTCCTCTACACAGCAGTAGTAGCTGATATGATCTTGACTCACTCAATACCTGTCAGACTGTGGTTTCTAATCCAGGTATCTACTCACTGGTTTCCTGGTGACTGAAAGCAAATTACTTTTGTTCTCGTTCCCACATTATAGGCAGAAACATTGTCTCCTTTCTCAAACACCTTTCATAAAAGAGCAACATGAAAAGATAATTCACAGGTTTGTTGGCTTTTGGCATATGCTTTACTGAGTCAGGGTTTTTTGTTTGAAATGCACCTTAAGGACGCTGAGAGCTGCAAACCAAATGCAGAACTTGTCCCTCCAGTGAAACCAGTGCTGTGTACAAAGATGGTTACCTCTTGGGCCCAGGACATGGGACCACTTGCACATCCACAGTCCAACAAAAAAAAAATCTCCTTTTCTAGGCACATTTTTAAAGCTCTTTTGTATTAAGTCCTATTTGTTGCAATTTATTAACCCCTCTTTTCCCACTGTTAGGAAAGATGACTATTTAGCAGAGTGACAGAGTGATGTGTGACAGCATTATCTCCTCTTCTTTAGCTCCGTTTATAAGCTTGAGTGGACTGCCTATCTGACAACACACCTAAGACTGTTTGGGCCCCTTATTAAAAAACCACGAGAAACTCCTTAAATTACTGCAGTTTTTTGAGTTATTGTGTTTGTTATTCATACTGTAACTCTTTGACAGCAATCTCACATGCTCATCAAAGCACACACACACAAAAAAACCCAGCTTCTCCCATCTTCTGACAGGAAAAGCACAAGGTAAATCCCATCCATATGCACATAGCTGCAATAAATTCTATGTAACATATTGTAATATAACTTTAAAGTTACTAGAGTGATGCTATTGTTCTCAAGAAATGTGCGGGAAAATAATGGAATGAAAAGTGGAAATGTACAGTGTTCCTAAATAATTCCATTATTTAAAAATAATTAAAATGTGTAATTAATGGGATTAAGAGTAGAAAATAAATTATAAACCAGAAATGTTAGGTTTGTAGGTTCACCCACAGAGGGCAAGAAGAGGGAAAGTACAGTATTTGTAAAGATTAGCACATCTATCGGGAAGTTCTTTTATTGAGAAACACCACTTGTCATTTGGGTTTGCCACTATAAAATGGAAAAAAAATTATGATGATAGTACTTGATGTCCTCACCTTCTCCACATCCTCTGGAAGCATGCAGATATCCTGCAAGGAACGATTCAAGGGTATCGCACTTATGTTCAAAGGAGAAGCAGAACCTGTGGGTATAACAAGAACTTCTATTAGTTATTTCTTTCTCTGCAGCTCCCAGGATGCGTGCAGAGTGACTTCCAGAAAGCAAAGAAAACTTTCTTTCCCAAACAGAACACTGCTTGGGGCTGGAGGTTATGGTGGAAGTTAAGGAGGAGGGAAATGTGAGGGACACACTGGCATTTGAACTACTCTGGCAACCTGAAGCACGAGCATCAACTATGAGAGAAACATAGTTTAAATGTCATGTAGTGACAGCACTGCACTCCCACACCAGTCCTCTCCAAGCTACGGCCTGAGCTGCTGGGGATAACCACAGCCAGAACCTGAGGCTGGGTTTACAGTGATGCTCTGCAGTTGGCAACACGGCCAGCTGACACTGTGCTCTTCTCGTTCATAATTGCTGGAAGAAAAAGAAATCTCACTGCTGTCTGGGCATGCAGAGAGACGCACCAGCCTTAAAAGATTCCCTGTATCACTGCTGGCATTGTGTGACTACAGCAAGTTTAGAAAACACTTCACCGTCATATTTCCATACCCCAAAGAAATCTCTCTCCTGTTTCCAAATGCAACCCATATTGCGTGGTAATAAGTGGCTAATGCCACAGTACTCCCTGCTTTCCAGAGTAGCAGTTTTCTTCTCCTGGCCATTCACTGATGAGTATGGTTGAGCATATGAAACAGAATGCATCTCTTTTTCCCCCAATAAGAACTTTTCACTGTGCAGCAGAGTACATATTAGTTTTTTTATAGCTTAACCATAGACTGCTTTTTATATGTAAATATATGTATAGCTGTAATATTCTTTCCCAGAAGACTGAAGGTGTGAGACCGTGCCCTCAGAAGCACATGGACAAAGCTCTCATGCACATGATGAGATTCTTGGAGTGTCCTGAGCAGGGCCAAGAGTTAGACTTGATGATCCTGATGACTCCAATGCAGTGGATTCTATGATTCTATAGATTGTTTTCAAAGCACTCACAGCCACTGCTACAAGAAATTTACTGGAAAGGTGATAAAGATTATATATAAGGTCTATGAATGTACATACTAATGAGATAAGAAAGAAAACAACTGATACTGACAGGTGTTTACTCTTTTCTCAACTTAAACTCAAGAAATTTCTCTTTCACTCTCATGATGTTTTCAGGATAAAATAGCCTGTAAGTAAATGGCCAACACACAGTATTTAAAGCCTTTGCAGATAGCATGACTTAATCAAAGGCTGTTTATGTAAAAAAAAAAAAAAAAAAAAAAAAAGTCATTCCTAAATTTGTTTAAAATTCACAGAAAGGCTATAGAAGTCCCACAGGATACGATCATAATTTATAAAAACTTTTTCTACAACTAAGGGGCACTGACTCTCAGGCCTGGTTTAGATTCTTTATATTGCCTTATTTATAGAAAGTATGTTATGCTGCCCTGAGCATCGATGACATCAGGCTGGAAAGTCAATACTGTGCTTGAGCATAGCAACGCAGTGTTTTTGTACAGAATTATTAATACCTCCATGGTGTATACCATGAAGGAAAAATGAAAAGGCTGTCAATATGACTTTTCAAAACAGATTTAATGGCCTAATTAGGCTATTTTCATACCTACTTGATGATTCATCTTACTGGATAAGCAATGCTAAAAGCTCTACGGGTTGATAAAAGCCTACATTCTCATCTGTTAAGATAACAAACATTACTCTCTGAACTAAAAATAATAAGCAGAAATAAGGAAATGAGAAAATTATTCCTTTCTCTTTCAAATATAAGATACAATTCATCCTAAATGTAATTTTGAAATCTAATGGGAGCTTTCTCTTTTGCTCACCTCCTGCATCCCATCTGCGTCTTAAAGTAAAAAGAATGTTAAGTGAGAAGAAGCACAGGAAGGAAGCTGGGTTGGATGCAGAAAAGTTTTCAGGTTGCTGTTGTGCCCCTGAACACTATTGCCTGGAGGCTGCTGGGGCTGGGGAAGGAGCCCTAAAGAGTCAAAGAAGGAAGTGACCTTGATGCACAGAGGTCAAAAGCAAGAACAAGCCCTGTGAACTGTCAGTGACACAGCAGCCACAGCAAAGCCCCCAGAAAACAGCAAACTCAGTCACAAACTGTTCATTAACAATGGCAGAGCCTTTTCAGAAGGTTGCATGAGGCCACCAGAGAATGGCCCTTAAACATATGAACAAGGCCTAACAGGAATCTCCTGGGTCCAGCAGAAAAACCCCACTAAACAAAAACATTAAAACCCACTAAGAAAAAAAAAATAAAATTATTCTGGTTTAAGTTATGTAATTTTCTTACATTTTATGCATCTGTCACCAATTCTCCTGTGACAGGATCTCTGAGATAGCAATTGAAAGGATAGCAAGTCAGGAAATACTACTGCATACTTCCTGCCTTAAAATTAGGCATTTATTTCTTCTTTTTTGTTTTGCTGTTTGCTTTTCACATCCTCATAGTCCTGGACAATGTGGGAGACCTCCCTCCCCAGGCTACCCAGTAGCAAATTAAATGGCTAAAAGCAACAAGGACTGATGAAATGCAGAAGTTTTCACTTTGTACAGAACAGGTCAGAGCCTAAAGCAGAGAAAGCCCACCACGCTGTGCAGTGTCCAACAGGATCCTTTACTCCTATTTTTAGTAAAATCAAGGATCCTACTTCTTCAGTCACTTGGCTGCCACATTCCTCCCTTTGCTTTCTGGAGAGCCAGCAGTGCTACTAACCCAACATGAGCTTGTGGCACGTCCGACTCGTGCCAGAAGACCGAGTCACGCACAATTTATTTGTTCTTACACACGTGCCTCGCAGTTCCCGTTGACCCCAAGAGCCTGGGCTGTGTTTTCCAGACCCAGCTACCCAAACACGCGTGACTGGCCCCAGCCAGCCCAAACTGCTGGGTGCGGTTTCCTTCTCCCTGACAGGCACTTCTCAAAGGCAGAGAGCCAACAAAACACCCAGAAGGAGGAAACAACCATAATCGTCACCATCCTAACTGTTGACGACAGCCTATCCTGGATGACAAAGCTGTAATTATTAAGAGCTCCCAGTCCTGCAATGACACGTGCCTGTTTGAGATCTGGTACCAACTTGAGACCTTGGAGGATCTCTGGGTAAACAGCTAGGGAGGATCAGAACTTGGATGTGGTTCTCAATGGAGTGTCACTCTAGGACTACTATTGACCAAAGGGAGAAGAAAAAAACCAAAATAGAAACAAAAAAACAAATGCTAGCCTCTTTCATTTTTATTTCTAATAGAAAGGCAGGATGAAAACGCCCTGCTGTTTGCTTTTATTCCAGTAGGAAAATCAGCCCTCAATTGCAACATCTTTCTGAGGCTCAGTGTCTATCATCATAGAATGATTTGGGTTGGAAGGGACCTTAAAGATTATGTAATTTCAACCCCTGCCATGGGCTGGGATGCCACTCACTAGATCAGGTTGCTCAGGACCCCCTCCAACATGGCCTTGTACACTGCCAGGGATGGGATATCTACAGCTTCCCCAGGGAACCTGGTTCAGTGCCTCACCCATGGCCAAGCCAGCTGCCCCCCCATCCATCTCTGGGGCATGTGCTGAAAATTCCCACTGAACAGCTCCTTGCAGGCCTGTGCTGCCCTGAGCCCCCTGACACTGCAGGGACAGAAGGCACCCTGTTCAGAGGTCACCCTCTGCTAGCAGCCCTTAGGCAGTGTCTCTTCACAGACAACGCACAGGATATCCGTACGGTTGGAAACTGGTGATGTGTAAAAAGATCCTCTTCTGTATTGGCTGGGGGGTTGTGTCTCTAAGACCTCAGGTGCACTTGGAAAGGGTAAAGGAAAAGCAGTCCCACACTAGCACAAGCCAATTTAGTCGTAACAAGAATGGATGTTAACGCCCTGCCTCCAAAACCCCAGAATCCAAAGACTCCCTCTCCTCCAGGTAATGTCAAACACAAGATGACTCAGGAAGCCTGTGCACACCAGTGAATCACTATCCAATGCCCAGATTCATGCTCTCTGCTATTGGGAGAAGGGTAATAGTGAAGGCAAGACAAAGTTGGTAGAAAGCCCATCCAATGCACGTTCTACATTGCTCACAGCTCAGCAATTTTTACATTTTTCCAACAGTTGCATACTACAGAAGCATTTCTCCATCACGAGAGATGCCTACTGCAAGCATGAGAGTCTCCTGTTTTACCAAGTCATGCCTTCTGGTTCTCCTTGTTTTTTAAGCTTTCTCCTTCCCCCCTCTCTCCTATTTTGAATGACAGCATTTGTCTAATTTGCAATCACCATAAGCAAGACCCACTTCAATTACAGTTGTCTTTCCTAGTGCAAAAATCTTACAGCAAAAATGCACCTGCAAAGTTACCTGTTGGATTGACTGGCTCTGACTGGGGAAGGCCACTGGGAGAACTGCTGTCATTGCTGCTGATGGGCACAGGCTCCAAGGCATCAGGGTATTGCACTAGATCTGCTGGCTTACCAACAGTTGAATTGGAAAGAAACTTCGTCAAAGTCAAGTCTCTTTCAGGGAAAGTATAACATTCTTTTCCAGAACGCACAACAGCCGATGTGACGGTGCCTCCTGTTAACGTCACCTGGGTAAAGCAGTCCTGCTTCAGAGGGGACATGTCCGAAAGAGTGAAACTATTCAAGGAGGACGCAGCAGGATCTCCATCAGACAAACGGGGACAAAAGAAAGTATCCAGCAAAGGTTTGGAGGAATCAGAGTGTGTGTTGTTCCAACACGCCCGGTGCCTTGTAAACCGAATGTCTGTTTGTGTACAGGCAGCGTTGTGGTGTGCAGAATCACTGTCGCTGTCATCAGGGCTATCCCCAGCACTGCTTTCTTCCCACTGCTCCATATCACTATCCGGATGCTCTGCTCCCTGCATTGTGTTCTGCTCCAGCACCAAAGAGGGCTGCAAACCAGATGCATTTAAAACAGACATGAGAATGTCTTTGATAGCTTCAGCACTGTTTGGATATGATCCAAAACTTCCAGCATGTCCAATCACTGCTGGCCTTGAAGATTCATCTGTTCAGAAAAAGGAATAAACCAAAAGGTTAGGAAACAGTCCTAAGAAAAGGTTAATATACAATATGAATAAAACGCACGTGAATAAAATTATTTCTGACAGGAAAGAAGAGAGATTAATTCACATCACTCTGTACTGTCTCTTCCTGTAAGAAAGCTCTTGCTTTCTGTACCCAGGAAGGAATTCTGTCATTGATAAGGCTAGGCAATAAAGCAATAGTAAAGTATCCTGCTGCTAGCCAAACACAATTAGCTAAGACTTTAATGGTGACTGATTATCAGTGCGCTCAAAAACATCACTGTTCTACAAAGAAGGATGAGGTACAGTCACTGATACAGGTACTGCTCCTATTGCCAGTAAAAGAGAAGATTACATTATAGCAACACATATGGAGGATCAATAGAGCAAAAAGGAAAAAAAAAACCCTTAGTCACAGGGTAATAAAAAGTGCTTGTTCCAGTTCAGTCAGACACTCTTTTTTATGCGGAAATGGCTAAGGTAACCTTCAGTCCATTATGTACAGGGGTGTCAACATTTACATGAAGCCATAAAAAAATTCACTCTGTCACAAGTTCATTATAATGCCTCTGAAGGAACCAAAAGCACTGCCTGCCAAGATCCTGTGTGATCTACTGCAAAACTGTAGTTCAACAGAAAATTGAAAAACTGCTTTTAGTGGCAAATATGGCAACATTAGCAGGGCACCGAAGTGCACACTGCAAGCAGTAACTATTGAAGAATAAACTGAAGTCCTATATCTTGAATAAAAACACCTCAAAGGAACTGCCACAATCCAAGTAATTGAGAGATTAGACACAAGGTCTATGTCGAAGAAGGAACCATTGACCATATCAACACAATGAAGTTAACAACTAACTGTCTCCTTTGGGTAAGATAAGTGGTTGTAAAATTCTAAGAATAGATACAATCAAGAAGAATAATTTCCAGGACAAAGAACTCTTAGCTAGGACCACAAGGAATGTTAAACACTGCTGGTGAAAAAAAGCAGCAAGTCTTGTAGACTGCAGACTTTGCCCAGAGGTTGCTCTCCTTGAACATATCTCAACGGAAAACAGCAAATCTCACGAGTCACTCACCGGGAAGCCAGCGTGCGCTCAAACAACATAAGAAAGTTTACAAAGGAAGGAATCAAAACCAAAACAAAACCCCTCAAATACACTGGAATAGCAAGTCTATATAAAGACCAGCCCTCATCAAGAAAAAGCTGAAAAAATTGAGAACTATAAGCTAGACTGTGAGAGCTGTTAGCAAAGCTATCCTAGTAAAGCCAGATCAAAAACAGCTGAAGAGCACATCAGTAACTGGGATCAGTCACCTGCCACTTATCAGGACAAATCTCTTGCAGAAATAGCACCAAAACTGTGCATTTTACTGGCTGCATCTGCAAAGAAATACCTTGCCAATGTAGCCAGCCATGGCAATATAAAGGCAGGAATGGGAAAATTAAAACTTATTGACTTTCAAGCAAACATATTCCAATCTTTTCAGGAAAAGAAAGCTATTTTGGTAATTATTACCATTTCAATTGCACGTGAATACCTTAACTTGGGCTGCAAACATCATCTTTTCCTTGCAAATCAAAATGTTTAGTGTTAAAATAATAAAAAAAAAAATCATTGAATTGTATGGTTGAAAGGGAATTGAAAGATCACTTAGTTGCAATCCCCCTGCCATGGGCAAGGACACCTTCCAGGTTGCTCAAAGCTCCATCCAAGCTGGCCCTGAACACTTCCAAGGATGAGGCACTTCTCTGGGCAACCTAATCCAGTGCCTTATCACTCCCGCAGTAAAGAATTTCTTCCTAATATTTAATCTAAATCTACCCTTCCAGTTTACAGCTATCCCCTCTTCTGCCACTACATGCTCTTGTCCCTCTCCAACATTTTTATTGGCCCCCTTTAGGTACTGGCAGGTTGCTAGAAGGTTTCTCTGGAGCCTACTCTTGTCCAGGCTGAACAACCCCAACCCTTCCAGCCTGTCTTCACAGGAGAGGTGCTCGTGCCCTCTGATCATCTTCATGGCCTACTCTGGACTTGCTCCAACAGGTCCAAGTTCTTCTTATGCTGTTGGCCCCAAGAGCTGGATACAGTACTCCAGGCGGGGTCTCGCAAGAGCAGAGGGGCAGAACCACCTCCCTTGCCCTGCTGGCCACGCTGCTTTTGAAGTAGCTCAGGATACAGCTGGGTTTCTGGGCTGCAAGTGCACACTACTGGCTCATACTGAGCTTCTCATCAACCAACATCCCAAGTATTTCTCCTCAGGGCTGCTCTCAATCCATTCTCCACCCAGCCTGTATTTGTGCTTGGGATTGCCCCAACCCAGATGCAGAATCTTAAACTTGGTCTTCTTCAACCTTCATGAGGTCAGCCCAGGCCCACCCCTCAAGTCTGCCAAGGTCCCTCTGGATGGCATTCCTTCCCTCCAGCCTGTTGACCACACCACACAGCTTGGTGTCATTTGCAAACATGCTGAGGGTGCGCTCTGATAAGTTAAAAAAAAAAACAACAACCCCACAGAAATAAAACAAACAAATAACTAAACCAACCAAACAAGAAATAAAAGAACAACCCAAAACCAAACATCCCATTTTAAGGTACTATCAGAAATAAGTTAGTTCCAATTAAAAAAAAAAAAAATCTAAAAATCAGTTTTGTAACTGATAGTCATGTGAGTAATTACGATAATCTGTTAAAATCTGAGAAACTATTTCCTGAATAGAGAAGTTAGCCTTCCAAGGATCATCTGAACTGTTCAAGTATTTTACTCATGAGCACACAAAATGTCAATGTAAGTAAAATGGCCAGACTGCCATTTAAAAGACAAAATGCACTCATACTTTCAAATTGTATATTTTGACACTGCACAACCCTTAAAGTCAATAAATAAGCAACCCTCTTCAACCAGACTATAGTTTTTAGTACACCCAAACACTGATAGTTTTTGTTACCACTACAAGCACCAGCAAAACTCCCCACAGGGAGGCATTTTAGAACTAACTGGCTGGCATACCTGAGAGAACGGAGATCTGAGGTGTTGGAGCAAGGCAGCTAATCCTCGCTGAGGGATTTGAAGAACACGCTGACTCAGTGAAAGCCACCTTTAGGCTTTCGTGGTTTAACTAGAACAAGAACACAGAGGCAGACAATTTGGTTATAAGACAACAGCACTCTGCTAATGATAATCTCAGTCTCATGCTCATCCCAGCAGGAAGAAAACTGTTCTGATGCCTGCTGACAGTCACCTAACCACTGCCTACATTTCTGGCTGTCTGACAATCTCCCCAGAAGCATGCACTGTCTGGAGAGCACTGGCATCTAAGCTTTGCATCTCTCATTTCACTCCAGAAGGCTGGTGACCAAAAGAAACTCTCCACAATAGGAGGATTAAACATGTGTACAAGGAATACACAAGACAAAATGGTGATTTGGAAGTTTGTGTATCTGCCAAAACAACAGCAATGAAGTAGAAAACAACTCAAGGAACCACAGGCCTATTTAGAGGTATAAAAGGTATAAGCTAAATCTATGAGGCCCTAACTCCACGAACACGTGCTGCTTGATCTCCCAGCTCTAACAACTGGGAGGAAGCGTGGTCACGTCATCTAATTTGATAGAATACCCTACGTGTGGTTCACATCAGCAAGGTGGCTGACCCAGCATAAAGAAAGAAGCATCACAGATAGATAATACTCAGCCTGGCATACAGCCTGGTTTTATTTGGTCAGTATAAGCTGACTAAAATTTTGAATGCATTTGAACTGACTGAGCAGGTTTGTACCAGATCAGTACTTCACTTTCTGCAGTCATGATGCTTCCAATTCAGTATTTCTACCACCAAAGCTGGATTTACCATATTGTAAACTGAATCAGGGAAGCAGTTTAGTGCAGATACTTGGGGGCTAATTCCAACAGAGGAGTGAGATGCACACAGCAAAGCAAAATGTTTTCTCCATAAGCTCACAAATTCCTTGTGAGGGCCACACAGTTGCCTCCTCCCTATCCACTACCTCAAGTATGTCAGGGACCTGAAGAGCACATCACAAAAACCAGGGAAATCAAAAGGATGCCCTGCTCTGACATGTGCATTATTAAAAGGCACTTCACCAAGGAGTGCCTTGTGCCTTCTCTCCACATCAGTGAGAAGTGTCCACACAAAAGCATCCCCAGGATTCCTGTCACCCTCCTCTGCATCCAGTGAACAGGGAGTTAAAGGTGTGCTGTTCTCTGACACCCTGTGTGGTTGACCTCTACACTCCCTGCACGTAAACGTGAGGTGACTCAGAGTGCAAATCTCATCCTCATGCGTTTTGGACCCACAGAAAGCAGAAGAAATTAAAACCCACACAGAATTTCCCTTTTAAGTGAAAAACAACGTTTCGGGCCAAAAGTAGTATGCTGAATTTAAAATATTTAGCATTTGATTATGCCAGTGCTTAGAAAAATATTTTTTCAGTATCCGATGGTGTTTTCCCCTTCTTTAGAGAAACCAGTGTGTAAGCAGGCTTTACACACATGTTGTCAATATTACTGAATAAAGTAAGAACTACTTTTAATTACTTTTATTAAGTTTTAAACATTGTTTTCAATATCAGCAATTAACAGACTCTCCCAAGTTAAGTCCATAATGAAACCTCTAGCATTTAAAAAATATTTACAACCACTGACAACTAAAAGCTTGTTTTTGAAACAAGTTCCCCCAGCCAACAAGCACACTGAGCCACCATTCAGACCTCCCTTGTCTTACCTTTTCAGAGCAGGGGTGCTTGAAGATTTCTGTTCTGCTGTAGCTGGCGAGTGCTACTGCATGGAGAGACATGATGGAAAAGCTTTCATTTTTTGGTGCTGTTAAGTACCTAGAAGTAACAGAGAGATCATTACAGTCACCACCACGTTATCCGTGGTTCTCCATCTGTTTTGCAGACTTCACAGTTAATATTCTGAACTGTTTTCCGTCTTGACTTGGCATGCCAATAAGCTTACCGAAAAGCAGGGCTCAGCAACACTGGAAATGTGCTAAAAAAGGCCTGACTTAGAGGTTAGAGGGTTTGTTGTTTTCTGGTGGGTTTTTTTGTTTTTTTTTTTTTTTTTAAAACAACTCAACACGAATGCCTACCACATGCATAAGACGAAGGTATTGATCTGTAGTACCCCGCAGTTGGCTGCAAAAGGAAGAAGAGAGGGACCCGGCTGGGCAGCAGCGAAGCCCCCGTGCTCCGGCTCAGCAGCAGGGGCTGATTCCCCCACGCCCGGTGCCGGGCAGGGCAAGGCACGGGCGATGGAAACAACCCAGCGCTGTCCCCGGGACCCGCGGGAGGGCTCAGCCTGCCGCACCGCTCTGGGCAGCGCTTCTGCCGGAGGGAGACACCGAAACGTCCCGCCGCCCCAACCAGACACGCCATGCTCCCTGCAAGGCACCGACTGCCTGCCTGCCTGCCTGCCCGCCCGCCCGTCCGTCCCTCCGTCCCTCCGTCCCTCCGTCCCCAGCTCCCCATTCCCGGGTCCCCGTTCCCACCTGCAGCCACGGCGCCTGGCTCCGTCCTGCCTCCCGAGGCACCGCGGGGATGCAGCCAATGCCACCGCCGCCGACTGCCCGCTCGCCGACCCTCCCACCGTCGGCCCGCCCACACTCTCTCCGACTGCCCTCCCTCCCGAGGCGGAGCCCAAAACAAACAAATCGGAGCAAAGCCAAACAACAAAAGCTATTTCCGATCGGCGGGTCGGAGCTCTGCTCCTGTCTGGTTTGGAGAAAAGGAGGCTGAGGGGTGATCTCGTTGCTCTCTGCAACTTCCTAAGGAGGGGAAGTGAAGAGAGAGGGAGTGTACCTCTTCTTGGTACCCAGCGACAGGATGCGTGGGAATGGTTCAGAGCTGTTCCTGAAGTCTACACTGGACACTGGAAAGCACTTTTTTCCCCGAGCGGGCTTCCTAGAGAGATGGTCGATATCCTAAGGCTATCCGTCTTTAAGAGGCATTTGGACAATACCTTTATCGACGTTTTTTAACTTGGGCAGCCCTCAGTTAGGCAACTGGATTACAGGATCGTCATTGGTCCTTTCCAAATTGAATGTCTATTCTGTTATATTCTAAAACCAAACAAACCCAAGATAAGTCAATTGAGGGTGAATGGAGGGTGTTTTCTCAGTCGGTGGGACCTGCTGAGGCCTGTAGGCAACACGTACAGACACACCTCAGCTTTATCTGAGGATTTGCAATCAGCTGTTATATTAGAAACGACAGGTCCATTCTCACTGAGCTTTTGGAAAGGAATTGAGCCATCTGGTCCATGAGTCAGCTGCCCTAGCAGGCTCAAAACTAGCAGACTATAGTTCCTAGTAGCCAGTTGGGGCTAAAAATAAAGTGAAGGAATGCTGAGCTGTATTTGTGGAGCCAAAAATTTGCTGACTGTCCACAAAATGCAAAAAAATATGTGCAGGAACTTAGGAAATTGCAAACCATGAGGAAGTAGAGAGGAGGTAGAGTCCAGATGGTACCATGCCGAAATAAGTTGAAGCAGTAAATACAATGCAAAACTGCTGCAGCTCTAAGTGGGGCTTTCAGATGCTCTGAAGTAATTGCCTCCCTTTTTAAGCACAGACGATGACCTAGCCAGTAAATAGGTTAGGGGATTTGAGCTGTGGAAACTTAAGAGTAGCCGCTGGCCAAGATACACAATTTTTGTCTGAACTTAGTCTGGATGGGGCTCTTAGCAACTGATCTAGTCGAAGATGTCCCTCATTGCCAGGAGTTGGACTAGAGGACCTTTAAAGGTCCCTTCCAGCACTAGCTGTTCTATGATTCTGTGTTACCCTATGGCGTGTGTTTCAAATCCCCAGGTATAAAATGGTAATTTCAAGTGGTTATTTTTAAAAATAAATCCTATTTTTGAGACACGGTCATGTGGGAAAGAGCAGGTAGTAAGATGGAAGAGGTTACAGATTTATTTGTAATTGGCAAAAAAATGCAGCCTGGCAAAAGAATCTGCTAGGGAATTTGTGCCTTATTCCCATTAAATTTTACAAAATCTATACAGGAAAGAATATATCTCAAAGCAACACAACACCAAAAAAAAAGGCGTAGTAGCATTTTCACATCCATTTAGTGGTTTGGTTTTTTTTCTCTCTCTCTGATGCATTCTTTAAATATCATCATCATCATCATCATGGCTAGGCTTCGCGAACGAAGATATATATTTATATATGTATGCATTGCCTGGAACTCTTGTATTATGTCAGACCCCTTTCTTGGGATGTGATTAAAAGCCTCTCTGCTTTTTGCAGATGTCACCAACAGAAAACTGGACAGATACAGAATCACAAGGAAAATGAGGAAGGAAATGTCGGACTGTTTTTAAAGTTGATTAGGTGGAAGCTCAACAAGGCCAAGGCGCAACAAATTGGCATCTTGCCCTAATATCAAAATTACTCACATTGGCTTAGGAAGAGGCAAACCCAGGCCAGTGTATATACTTTTTTTTTTTTTTTAATTTTAAAAGCTAATGTTGCAGAATAACCAAACTCTACCTTTTGAAAAGAACTAGTATTCCTAATTCTCCAGAAAAGAGTTACCAGTTAAACATGTAAACAATATGCTAAAAGAAGGAAGGATACAAATAATTGCATGTAAAACTAAAATAATTACAAGAATAGGAGAACTATCCCAAGCCAAGCGTACATCCAGGAAATTGGTGGTCAGCTGACCCTCTAAAGAATTACAGACATGCTGAATTACAGGCATCCACTCCAAATACAAAACATGTCTGAATGTGCTGGTGCCCTGGCAGAGGATGACGGCTTGAGACAGTGTCCTTAGCTTTCTACCCCACTGGGTGGCTGGCCATGCTGCTCCTGAGTGAGATACCATAGCCTCGGTGTGCTGGTAGCACTTTATGGTGCTGTGGCACAATTCCATCAGAGCAATGCACATCCTGTTTGTTTTTTTTTCCTGATAGATTTTTAATTACAAATAGGTAGTAAATTCTAATACAACCGAAGACCATAGTTTCTGTGGCAACAGCATTTAATTCGAGTAACTTTTCTTAAATGTTTATGAGGTTGGAACTTCCACCCAAGTTGGAAGGACAAGGAGACTGTAGGAACTTTAGTTATTCCTGTTCAGGAACTCTGACTCCACTTTACTGGTACTATGCAACTGCCATAATTAAGGCATACTCATGTTTTAGATGAGATTAAGCCTTTTTGAAAGACCCTGCAATGAGTGAAATGATTGTCAGTAGAAGACAGAATTAAGTGCCCTTCCACTCATCCTTTTAACCACTGGAGGTCATGGAGCAGAGTAAAGCACAGAGGCGAGCTGGTCTCAGCAAGAGTAGAGCTGGACTCAGCAGGTCAAAGAAAGAAAAATGGAAAGACCTTGCACTTTTCCATTAAAATCAGTCTGTAAAGGGTTTCCAGTATTGTCCATTTCAAGGCATATGGGAAAACTTGGTATCTTGGGAAAAGGCTAATCCTTACAGCTATTAACTGAACATCAGAAATAGCTGAAAAAACATCACTTTGGGATGTTTTTAATAGTAAACTGTACCAGTACAACTGCTGGAGCAAGGATTATACAATGTATTTAAACTCAGTAAAATACCATATGTACATTCATATTTAATTAACTTCTGGATTTAATCTGTCCCATAGGTCAGGATGCAGCTATTCCTCATGAATACAGCTTAAAAAAACCCTCAGAAATATAGAAACATGATTTGCACAGCAATTTCTGAAGTGAAGCAGGGTGTGGAGAAGAGTGGAACCCACAAGAGGTTAAAGACACAGGAAATGGAGATATTTGAGAGCTAACTGTGGTAAATTTACATGAGGTAGAGAGTCAAACTCACACAATGCTTACCCATGACAGTGGATTTTCTTGGCATTAATGTGTGACAGAACAGATGCTGTTAAGGTGGATCAAACTTCTCCATATCCCATCTGGGTAGATACATCAGATATTTTCTAGGATAGCAAAACTGGCTTAAGTAGTTCTTGTCCTTCCTGCCAGGTATCTTGTCTCACAGCTATGTGTTCCCACATCTACTCTGCAGTTTATTGCTCCTTCAGTTGCCAATGCCACTGTAATTCAGACTATATATTAAAAGGAAAAAAGAAGATCTACTGTATGTTATTATTAAATTTAATTATTTGGCAATCCAATGTACAGTACCAGTCCATAGGACAGATACCAATGAGAAAGTGTGTGTGTATAATGAGAAGAAAAAGCAGATGAGGGCAAAATATAGGTCTGGTTGCCTGTTAAACCAGTTTTGTCATAAAACAAAAGGAGCTGTAGTTGTATTACTAGACTTGTCACATGTAGAGAGATTGGTTTTCCTTTTTCATTTTGCCCATCACAGAGGCCGAATGGCTTATTATGAGGAATGGATTTGTTCTTCTGACAAAACCTCAGTACCAAATCATTTCACCTGCATTAAATAATGCATCAAAGCACCCAAAATAAAAATGCTGAGAACTGTAGTTGCAAAGAGGGAAAGTAAGAGATCAACCATGATTAGTAACTGCAAGTCATTAAAATAGGCACTGCCTGATAGACACAGCTTCTTTTCCTCCAGTCTTTGCTGGGAGAACTATGTGAATGGAATGAAAATGTGAAGTTGATGCACCAAATTTACATTAGGTCTCCCTGTCATTTAAACAGAACAAAAGGGTGGGCATGGCTCTTTTTGATTCAAATGTGTGGTACTCAACAGATAAGTGATAAACATTTTATTCACAGAACTACAAGTTTAACTTCTGAGGTTTTACCTGTGTAACCACTGCATTGGAGAGCTGCATGTTGAGGAAGTGATGCTTTATCTGTATTGCTGAGAAGCAGTTGCCAGACAAGGTCCTGGAAGAATTGAGTATTTTCACAGGGTGTCTTACTCTGAGAAATGTTAGAGCTGCTGCTGAGAAAGGTCCATTTGTCAGAGACAGACCCTCAGAAGCTTTCATATTGTAATGCTGAAGAGCATCTGTAGTGTCTTCTTATGCCATTTCCTTAGCCTGCAGGACTGAAGCTTAGAAGATTAGTTTCTAAGATAAGTCCCATTGACATCTGCTGTTGTGAAAATGAAATAAAATGTTTGAAAGTATAATGGAAAAAAAAAATTCCTGCTGAGTGATTGAGCAGCAGAAGCAAGACAAGTGACATCACATTGCAAAATATTTTCAGTTGCTTCAAGATACTTGCTCTTTCCTCTGTCATCAAACTTTTAGGTCCTTATCCACATGGAACAGTATACAAAATGTGTACCAGTTCAACAGAAAAGTTCCTTTTTTCCCCCAAGCATTTTGAGTTCACAGAATGTGAAAAAGTACTTACAGATGGTACATTTCATCACTGTTAACAGTGTTGATGGCAATGCAGATGTTTCATCTTTGAAACAGATGACTAGTCATTCGCTTACTTCTGCCCTTCCATTTTTAAACAGTAGTTCTGCTATTTAGACATCCCCTGTCCTTTCATATGTAACATGAACCAAGCTGGGCCGAGGTTATTTTATTAACTTCTGCTTTTCAGTATTGGCAACACTAAATTGATTTAACTAAACAAATCTTGCAAAAACAGTTCAACTTTCTCTCTAGCATGGTCATACATTTGTTAATTAGACTGATTTACGAATTGGTGTAGCGTTTGTATTGCAGGCAGAGACAGAAGTCTCATTTTTGGAACAGTGTTCCCACTCACAGAGTTGCCTGGGAATCATGATGAGTGTATGGAGGCACAGCTGTCCACCCAGGCAAACACAGTGGGAGCAATCCAGTTGAAGGCTCCTTCATGGATAAGGTTTTCTTGCTGTGATAGAGTCTTGTTTATATAATGAACATTTTCTGCTCACAAACTGCACTGGTGACAGAATATAGAAATGTCATGACGCTCTTTAAGAGTGGGAAACTTCTGAACTGTCAAGCGCTTAAGAGAGAGGCAATGCCTACAGTGAGAGGTTATATTTTTTATTAGACCAGATGATGCAGTGGTGAAGAACAGGCTGGTGAACACAAGAAACCCTTCATCATACTGAGGGTGGGGCCCAGTTCATGCAGTCTGAACACTGTCCAAGGCCGTGGTTCCATATGATGAGAGACTGGGTCCCAGAGCATAAGGCACAGGATCAAGATCACTGCAGTTACTTGGCACAAAGTGGTGCAAACTCATAATGCCAGCTGAAGTGTAATACATATTTTGCAGAGATAATTTTGTCCAAGCATATTTTGTGGTGGATCAGGAATCATCTGCCAGACCCCAAGGACTACAACACTGCTGTAAACACCATCTCCTATGCTTTAACATGACAGAAAAGGTATTATGTGCTTGCACTTCATATGTATTAAATTTATACTTTTAGATGATGCTGTAGCACAGATCTGGTATCAGTGAGTGAAACAGTCTAAACCAAATCTGCTTCTTTTAAATTACCTGATATTTATGAAAGTTTTCCACTGTAAACATAGATGAAATGTGCATACCTCCCCTCTGAAATCCTGTGATACTTCTTGGTATAGTGTTGATTTTATTCATCAGTAAAATGCTGAAACTTTGTAGTTCTATTCTGACCATTGCCAAATTTAGTAATAATGCAGAAAATTAGCTTTTGGTGTGAGACAAAAGAAATACATTTAGTGAAGTTTACATCTGATACTGATACTTTGCTACATGGGGAAATTCATCAGAACATCCAAACAGGCCTAACTATATTTCTACAAATATGGAGGAGTGGTGTGCAGTAGAAAGGTATTGTTATGGAGTTAAATTCCTCCCACATAGACACTTTTATATGATCTAGGGTAATGGATATGTGTTTGTCTACCTTGAATGACAATGAAATGCTGCTGGAGAAAGAGAAAAAAAAAATATTCAGAATTATCAAGGAATGTAGAATTCCAAAAGGGTTGTCTCAGAGAGAGAGGAACTGTATGAATATACCCGCATTAAAGTTTTTCAGCCTTACCTCCACTACAGTTTGTATTTTTGCCAGTAGGAGAAGGATAGAATTTGCCAGTTCCCATCACAGGATGAAACTGCTCCACCTATGTGGTTTTAATAACAGGGATTCTTTAATAATTGGTCACTGGTTTATTAATGTCACGTAATCACATACGGAATCAGTACCAGCATTACTACAGATAAACCAGAATGCTAACAAACACCTACAAATGCCTGAGCAGCCTTCTATGAGTAAACCCCAGAATTTCAACCCCCTGCCAGATGCACAAAGCTACAGGCACCCATAACTCACGTCGCATGCAATTGAAGCTGACTCCCTTTTTTTTTTTTTTTTTCCAGAAGTCTCTTGGTAATTTCCTGGTTACTATTTAATCCAGCTGATGGCCATCTCTTAAGCAAACTTCATTACTGTTATTTTCCTCTTTTGCATGACCCACTTTGGGGCAAATGCCATTGCAGGTGTTTTTGGGGAGCCTGTTCACTCACACTTTTCCCACTTGCATCCTGTTGTATCAGCAGCTGTTACCCATCCCATGGCACTGAGATGGGGACCGTGCACATTGATCCCACCTCCCAGATGAGGGGCCACAGATTTCACACAACACCTCCAGCCCCACTTCTGAGCCAGCTGGCCTCAGCCAGGATGGTATTCGTGCACATTTAGGATACAATTCAGTTCCTCCTAAGATGAAAGAGCCAGAAGAGATCAAAAACCTGCACTGTAGGCATCTAAATAAGGGTCACAGCTCCAACCTTTAAAGAATGTGTACGTTGTTTAAAACATTTTACTAATTATGAAGCTAGAAAGGAGGCTGACCTGGCTTGTCCTGCACAGTTGAAGCTAACTGCAAGACACATGTGAGATACAAAGTATATCATGAGAACTTCCCTTCCTGAAATCTCTTACATGGTGACCTAATTTCAGTGAGTTTAGTTACAGGTCTGGTTTCCTGTCTCTTTTCTTTGTGTGGCCCAAGGACTTCCATAACAGCTATGTAAGGGATTTGGGGTTTGGCCTTAAAGTGTCCTGCACATGGTTGAGTCTGTGCCAAGAGTTTGTAAGCCAATGCTTGTTTGCATGCTCCCTTCCTTTCCCTGCAACACATACAGTGTCACAGCCTAGTTTCACAGCTGGTGGTAGCACTGCCTAAGCTGTTTTACCAGCTTGGTTCATACCCCTCTGTTCATGACTTCTTGTTCCTGTTGCCTCCCCAGACCACCCTTGCAGCAGCAGCTCTCATGGCTAGGTTGTGAACCAAGTGGTGGAACGGGGACAGCTTGGGACGATTCAGGAAAAAATAGGTTGTTTTCCAGCCAGATCAGTTTACCATGCAGCTGCACACACACACCTGATTTGGCACAATAAAGGGATAACATAGGCGTGAGAATTTGCAAGGGGAATGGGAGCTCCATAAGGCATTATTGCCATTCAAAACAATGTCTGTGTAACATGTCCTCTGAGGACATGAATTAATTTAAATGAATGAGAAAATCTTGCTAGGGATATCTCTCAGGTGCTGCATACCTGTTACTGAAGATTCAGCCTTCAGGATGAACTGCACAATATTTTTCAGCTCCCCAACATTTGGAAGGGACACTGGAGAGATCTGGCCCTGCACATTTCTTCAGCTTCTTATGCCGCTGCTCTCAGGAGGAGTTAAGATTTTGCAATACTTCAGAGATGTGACTGTCTTCTCAGGGCTTAGATGCTAAAGTAAATCTGGGGAGTGCACTGCCACCAGGTAGCATACTGCAAACCTGATTCATGTGCCCTGGAAAAAAAGGATGTAGTGGTATATAGCAAACAGCTTTTGCAGCAGCCATACTTGCATTAAGAAATGCAGTGCCTGAACCTTTATTGTTTAACTGCTTCTTCCAAGACGTAGTTTATAACTGTTGCCTCAGTATTTGCTCTTTAACCCTATTAATTAAATATTTAGCAGCAGGAGCCTTCTGCTTTCATTCCCTAAATACATATATCATCCACACTGAAATATCGATATAATTTTGTTGTTAATTTGAGCAGGTCAGAGGGATTTTTCATATGTATTATTTTCTTTCAAAAGAGTCCCCTGTTGAAACAAAAAAGTTTCCATGAAACCGTGGAACTTTTGCTAATAAATTAGTTGCTTTTTGTTAAAGGAAAAAGAATGATAAGGAATCTCAAAGTTTTAATTTAATAGTATTGAGAGATCATATTAGATACTACTGTACATAGGACCATATCACATTATGTTATTTTTCTTCTACTGCATAAATGAGAATGTCAGCTGTTTCTAATATCATTGCATGACGCTACATTACTTTTCCAAGATATTAAAACCAGCTGGTTTTCAGGTCAGGTTTGTAGCTGAAAAATTTTGCTGAATTGTTAATGAAAAAAATTTCCTACTCTGTGTGCAGCTTATACTAGTTAAATGAAATCCTAGCACACAGAACCTATTTCAGACCCTACAAATTACAGAACTGTTTCACTACTGATCTGGAACAAACTCACCTTAAGAATTTAAGAAATAAGGTTTCAGATTAGCCCACCGTAGTGTATATTTTCACTCAGTGTGTTAAATGGTGTGAGTTTTGTTTAGCTATCACTGCAATATCTCCTACCATTCTCCATGGCTGCTTACAGGTACCTTTCTGGGCAGCTTTTCAAAACCACCAGCAGAAACCTGTCCTAGCAGGACTTCACCTGGCAAAATCCTTTAGACCAGATAAAATCTAAAGTGCCTGAAAGATGTAGGACAACCAGTTATGAGAAAGGCACTTTCTTTCACAACACAGAAAAGAGAATCCATGTGTCTACTTAGTTATTTGTGAATTAGACACCAATTTGTGAATCCACAGTGGGTGGTGGGTGGCAAAAGCTGGAAGAATAAAATACTGGGTGTGCCCAGGTTGCCAGATGAGTTTTTATTTGAAGCTGTTTTCAAGCACAGACTTGTCATTGAGCTTCATTGTGTGCACAAAAGTACAAACTTTATCCTGGCTCTGGAGTATGCTGGAAACAGAATTTAAGTAGATCCAAACTCTTATTAATAATATCTATGCAAATGGCCAAAAGCCAAACCAAATCAGCTTTCCATTTCACAGCATCAAACAACAGTCAGACTTGTGATGAATTTCATCTTGTGGGGGCTGGGGAACATGTACAAATGAAAATGGGTAAGAAACAGCTGATACTTATTTAAAATATGTGTCTTGCAGCCTGGTTGTCTTAGTTACGCTAGCTTGACGCATGTATGGGTTCACTGAGAAAGGCAGACTTGTAGGGGTTACAATACTACAAAGCAACACCACTATACAGGGAAGAAACCTTTGTGAAGAAGGGCTCCAGGCTGTGTTATTTTCAGAACATTTAACATGTAGAGTACGTGAATTATGTTGGAGCTTTGACTAATGGTAGCATTTCATAGTATCACAGAATGACAGCATGACTGAGGTCAGAAGTGACCTTTAAAGATCATCTAGTCCAACTCCCCTGCCATGGACAAAGACATTTTTCAACAGATCAGGTTGCTCAGAGCCCCATCCAACCTGGCCTTGAACACAGTGATGGGGCAACTTATGCCAGTGTCTCACCATCTTCACATTAAAGAATTTCATTCTAATATCTAATCTAAACCTGTCCTCTTTCAGTTTAAAACCATTCCCCTTTGTCCTGGCACTGCATGCCACTGGTAAAAAGTCCCTCTCCAGCTCTCTTGTAGTCCGCTTGAGGTACTGGAAGGCTGCTATAAGGTTTCCTCAGAGCTTTCTCCTCTCTGGGCTGAACCACCTCAGTTCTCTCAGCCATTCTTCATGGGAGAGGTGCTCCAGCTCTCTGAGCATTTTTGTGTCCCTCCTCTGGACACGCTCAAACAGGTCCACGCTTTTCCTGTGCTGAGGACCCCAGAGGTGGATGCAGTACTCCAGGTGGGGTCTCACGAGAGCAGAGCAGAGGGGCAGAATCTCCTCCTCCCCTCGACCTGCTGGCCACACTCCTTTTGATACAGCCCAGTATACAGTTGCCTTTCTGGGCTGCGAATGCACATTGCCAAGTCATGTCCAATTGGTCATCCACTAGCTGCTCCAAGTCCTTTTCCACTAGGCTGCTCTCAATCCATCCCCATCCATCCCCCACTCTGCACTGGTACTAGGGATTGCCCCAACCAAGGTGCAGGACCTTGCACTCAGCCTTATTGAACTGTGTGAGTTTATTAAGGGACCACTTCTTGCCCCAGCCTTTGTCTTCCACCTAGTTTGTTGAAGTTTTCACATAATTCTTGAAAATCATTTCATAATGAAGGTAAAGTATTGCACTAGATAATGGGAAATATTTACTGGGGGGAGGGAGGGAGAGGACAAGGCACCTCTTCACTCTGCAGGGTATGGTAATATTTGAAACTTAACAATGTGTGATAATAATAAAATCAACCAGCTACTAAGCAACTCCAAATTTGGAAGAGGCAAGGTTGAAGGGAGGGGCAAGTTTCCTGGACCTTTAGAAGGACTGCCATTATCTGGGTGAAAAGAGGCAACCTTTTTTCATTTGCAGTCTGTTGTCAGTTCTTAAAAATATACTGCCACACAACTTACTGAATACATTACCCACAAGTGATTTGGTGTCAATACTGAAACCTTTGAACAGATTCACAGCTAATTGACACCTAGGTAGGACTGTTTGAAAAAGTAATATTTTCATTTGGCTGCCCATCTGAACAGCTTAAAATCCAAGAGCAACTGTTGTATTCTTTTTGTCAAAATCATAAATTTTTCTCTTTTTTCCTTCTGGGATTTGAAGAAAACACTGCCTTTCAGTTCCAGGGAAGCAGAGAGCTAGGCTCTCTGAAAGAGGTTAAGGTTTTGACTGAGAAAGCTGTAGGGTTTGGTGGGTGCAGTTCCTTCCTCCTTGTGAGCAGTCTTGTACACTGTGCTTAGTGTCTTCAGCATTAGGATCTGGGTTGCTCTGACCTGCATGTGCTCAGTCTCTGGATAAAGATGTAGTTTGGAACATGAATCCATTGAGAACCTCAAAACCCAACAGGCTGAGTGTGTAGCTTTGCTGTCTGAGCATTCACACAAGGGAGGGGATATCAGGGGGCAGCCTTAGCATCGAACCATACATAGTGTAAAGTACTTTTGCCTAGAAATCCTGTGTTAGCAACGTGTTGGCCTCTGCTGTATAAATGGCTGAACACAGGAGAGACAACAGACATCCTTGATCACCTGAGGGGTTATTCATCTGACAATGAAGGATCCAATATTCAGCAATGAATTCAGTGAAATCCAGTGGCAGAACCTGTTTGGGTATACCCTACTACTCTGTCTTCTTTATAAAGCTGACCTGTTAGGATGGATGCCTCTCCTCACTACATCTTTCCCTCTCCGTTTGTTCCAGTTTTGGTTTGTTTTGTTTTCCTGTGAT
Organism: Pseudotriccus pelzelni; assembly: GCA_035584735.1. Classification (NCBI taxonomy): domain Eukaryota; kingdom Metazoa; phylum Chordata; class Aves; order Passeriformes; family Tyrannidae; genus Pseudotriccus; species Pseudotriccus pelzelni. The sequence continues at coordinate 54,062,905 of JAWMRA010000001.1, read as the reverse complement.
TATGTCTGCAGCGCTTTTGAACTGTTCTGATGTGCAGGCATTCTAGACTATTTTCAAAGGAGTACATTTCTATAGTGGGTAGAAGCCTGATGTCCATACCCTTGCTTTTCTTGGTTACCTTTCAAGCCTAAAATATTTCACAGACTCCTCAAAGAAAATTAGTGACCTGCTTTGAAAGCATAGATGTTAATATTCATCCGTGAGACTAAAGACTTAACATAGCTGTAAAGGGAGAAGTTACTCAGTTTTGTTATGACCATTGAAGTCCTTGAAGCTGGATGAAGTCCTGGACAATGAGTACTAGTGAATTTTCAGTATGGAGGGGTTATTTATGATGGAAAACACAGATACCCTTTTTTTTTTTTTTTTGCAATCTTACAAGCATCAAGCCAAGGTATGATTCTGCTCTCAATGAAATCAGTGGAATTTTTTTTTCTCTATTTGAATACCACAAGTAAATCTTGTGCTTCAGGCATACAGTGTTTGTTACATCCTCTTTTACCTATTTTTTAATCTATTCACTTTCTATTATTTATTTAAATTACTTTTTTTCCTTTCTTTTTCTTGATATTTTGAGTCCTTTTTATAAAAGTTAATGACATATGGGAGCATACAAAAGACTTGCTCTGACTTTATGGCTTTTAAGCGCTGGCTACAAATCTTGCTATGCTGAATGGAATTGTATTCTATAAAGCACTACTGATGCTGGCACTGTGAGGTGGTTTGGTGACCACGCTCTTGGCCAAGGCTTCCTGCTATTTTGGTACTTCTGCGGTGGTGAACCAGTCACAGCAGACCAATATTTCAGAGAATGATGCTGATGTATATTGAGATAATAGAGACCAACTTTGTGGCTGCCCTGCCTGTGTAAATGTCACTCCTCACTTCTACCTCATACCCCGTGGAAAACCCCTACTTTTGTGGCTCCATGACAGGTACCTCAGGCCACTTCGAGGCTTGCTGGTGTCTTTGATCCCCTCTGCACCCGATCAGCTGATGGTCAAAGACAGAAAGGCTCACAGACTCCATGGGAACAAAAGCCATCCTGCAATACCAAGTGGTTCACATTGTCAGCTGGGATCCTGAATGAGGCAAAACACCAGGAATAATTAGTAACAGAGGCACTGGCAGCCACTTGTGGACTTGTGGAGGTAGATAAATGCAGAGTCCCCCTATCAATTCTCAGCATTGCTTAGCAGCAGTGAGATACATTTTAATATTTGAGAAAGAATGTGCTAGATTTAAGGAGTTGATAATCAAGGCATTGTAGGCATTTATAGAAGTAAAAGGAGGAATTCATCTTTGAAAATGAAACCAAATGAGATATCTATTTAAAATAGAATTTCCACTTACTGCTTTCCCAGAAAAAGGGTAATGAATTTTCCAAAAGGCTTTCTGTTCTGTTTTTGACAAGACCCATTCTGTGCAGGTCAATTAACTTAGGTGATCTACTGAATCTGTGCAATAAGATGCCTTGGGATCCTGAGAACAGAAAGCATGCCAGTGTTTCTGATTTTATTTATGAAAAATACTAACCTAATCAGAAAGCTCATAAAGGAAACATTGTACAAGACTTTATCTGTAACTGAAGAATTGTCTAGTGTCCATGGGATTAGTGTGAGATCATTAGACAGTCCACGTAAAAAAACATAAAACCAAATTGCACAAAAGTGTTATTAGAACATCACAGAGATTTTCCTTAAGGTTTTCATGTGGTTTTGAGGAGGTCATAATGTTCACTTTTGACGAGCTACTGGGTAGCTTCCAGTGCAAGGAAATTAGCAAGGAAAACATAGCTCCTGGAGGAAAACAAAAAACACAAACCCATCAACATATAACAACAGGTAATTAATACTAAAAGTGATAGAAGTGAGCTGCTTTTGCTACAGTTCCCCAATTTAATAGGCTGGCTGAAATATCTTCAGTCTGTTGTTGGAAGGCAGGCAGCGAGGTAGTAGTATACTATTCTGTATGCTCAAAAGCTGTTCTAGGGCCATCTCTAAACTAAACTGAAATCAGATTCCTCAAATTCAGCTGGGGGACAGATGACAGCTTCTGGGAGGGGAGGGAAGGAAAAGAGAGAGATGGCCATGGTAGCCTCAGATGAGACAGTTTTAAGCCATCACAGAACAGTCACTTTCTATTTCACATTTTGTTCATTTGCTTTTGGGGGGGGGGGGTGTGGTTTGGAGTGCATGGCTGTGGGATCTGGTCCCGTGTCATGTCTGTACACGGACTTCCTGAAATTGGAGTTTTGAGATTGAGAAAGGGTAAACATTTATGGAGGAATCCTCATGGAGACATCCTTGTTTATAGGTCATTAGACAGTGGCAAATGCTTTCAATTCCAGCAGCACACACATTCTGCCAATACTGCTTTCTAGGTTCTTCACAGTATTTTCTTTAATTGTACTACATTTCAGAGCTTCCATTTTAGGAAGACAAATTTCATTTTCATAGAGAATATTGGTCTCTGCTTTTTCAAAAATGGACATTGGATAGTCATTTCCCTAGAGTGGCTACAGGAATTAAGATATTGATGGTACTTGTGGCGATATTGTAGTCACCAACCCATGACTGGTGAATACACAGATGAACTCCTGTTGGGTGGGGTGCTGGAGACCGCAGTTCTGCCTTAGGTTTACGCTACAGATAGTTACAGAAGAATCGGAGGCTGTGCAATGACCTGTGCCAACGAAAAAAAAAACAGCTTGTATTGCTCTCAGGTGCTTATGGCATCACGGCGTTTGTCAGAAACTGGTAGATTTTGGGCAGTGATTGTCCCACTGTCCTGGGTGCTGGTGAGGCTGTCCCTTGAATCCAGTGTTCAGTTCTGGGCCCCTCGCTATGGGAAAGACATTGGGGTGCTGGAGCGTGTCCAGAGACGGGCAACACAGCTAGGGAAGGGTCTGGAGCACAGGTCTTAGGAAGAGCAGCTGAAGGAGCTGGGGGCGTTCAGCCTGGACAAGACGAGGCTCAGGGGGGACCTTATCGCTTTCTACGACCACCTGAACGGAGGCCGCAGCGAGTTGGGTGTCAGCCTCTTCCCCCAGGTAACAAGTAATAGGACGAGAGGAAACGGCCTCAGGTCGCACCAGGGACGTTTGCACTGGGTATTACGAAAAGTTCCCCTGCGGGAAGGATGCTCAGGCATCGAAACAGGCTGATGAGGGAAAGCGGTTGGGTCCGCACGGCTTGAGCGAGCCCCGCCTTGAGGGCCCGCCCTCCCCGCGCCACACCGCCACACGGCGGCGGGCGGGGAGCGCCCGGCAGGGGGCGGCAGAGCCCGCCCGCAGCGCCCTCAGCGCCCGGCTTCGTCCTGCCGAGCTCGCCCACACACACCCCGCCTGCCCGGGGGGCAGCTCCGTCGTTCCTGCCTTCCCAGGGGGGCAGCTCCGTCGTTCCTGCCCGCCTGCCCGCCCGAGGGAAGCGTGCGGAAAGGCCCCGGGGTTAGCGGTGCCCCGTCACGCCCTGCACGCCAGCCCGCCCTCAAAGCGTAGGGCTGGAGCTCAGCCTCCTCCCGAGGGGGCGGCCAAGACCCTCGGGTCTGCCTAAGCCGTCCGTGGGGACCTTTCCCAAGCAGCGAGAAAGGGAGGGGATGTTTGCCTTAACCTCGTGTTGCCGTGCTTGGACCACACTGCCTCGTTCCAGTTTAGGTTATTGCGTGATACACAAAGATCTGCCCAGAGGCACTGGTCTTCCACAGGTGTTTGAATCTCAGCGTACCCATCTGCGAGGTAAAAGGGAGATTCGTAACGCCCATGCTTTTTGAAGGCCTCTTTCCTCCGCTTTAAAAAAGAGGAGGAGGTACAAATAGAGATGCAGTACTAATATGGTCGGATACTGGAAGGGTGAATATACAAAAGCCCATAAATAAGCAGAGGAATAATGAGCCATTGTGCTGATACTTACTGGCAGGTGGGAAAGAAATGAGGTCACCTGTTTCTCCTGCCTCACCTGACCTGGCACAGCTTGTTGGAATAGTTGCCTGTTCTTAGTTAAAGCTGCCATTCACATATAAAATGAGGATGTTTGTAGAAAATGTTTCTCCCTCAAATTTAGGCTGTTTATCTAACAAAAACGTGTGGGAAACTTCAGTCGTAAGTATGTTAAACTACCTCATGATGTCAGCCTTATCAATACTGAATTTCAGGGGAAAAAAGTTCAAGCAGAATTCAGATGGAGTGAAGTGGGACATCTACAGGTAAATAGCAGATAAATACTTTTCTGAGCTGACAATGGTGTAATAAGAGAAGAAAAAAACAACTTGTAAAATAAAGATAGTATTTCCCTGTCTTACAGAGAACTATAAGGACAAACTCAACAAACAGCATTCAAATCTTCCAAATCTGTTGTCTGCACTAAGTTCCAGACTTAAAAATAATGCACCTTGTCCCAGCAGGGAGATCCAGAATTCCTTATTTAGACTTATAGGCTCCCTTTTACTGTTTATGGAGGTACCTCTGAAGCAATATCTGGAATGTTCATATGCGGAGAAGCCCCAAAGGAAAAAAGAATAGCTGGTAAGAAGCACTCACCACATCTTCTTTCTGCAGTGTAATAACCTAAGTCTTGGTGTCCCTTTAAGGAAGGGTTTACCATCAAAAAAAAAAGAAAAAAAAAAAAGAGAGAGGCAGATAAACAGAAAGATGCGGGTGGTGGCTGAGGATGTTGTCTGACTAGTTGAAGTGTAAACATCCATATTTTAACAAGTTCCTTTCCTGTTTTAATGCAGTGCCCAGGGATATCTGTTAATGTTCATCTTAATGCTATTGTCCCACTCAACAGGGTAAATCAACCAAGTTTGGGTCCCTCTGCTGAAAAAAAAAGGCAGAGAAAATTTGGTTTCAGGTCAGTAACAATTTGGGTACTGCTTAGACATAACATCTCTGTCCTTTACTTGGTTTGGATGAGACTGTGGCTAATACAGCCCATCCTCTTTAAGATAGCCACAAGTTTCAGTAGAAATGCAGCTTAAGCATCTGCCCCAGTGCAGTGTTATTTAACTTCCTCAGGGTAACCACACCTTGTTAAAATCAGTATAAAAACTTTGTGGAGCAGGTTGTGCTGTAGATCCAGCTTATAAATTTGCTTTGGCTCAGACAGGCATTGCAAAGGCAGCGGCTACAGCGACACTTTCAGGCCAATCAGAAAATGGCCATCCAGTAGTTCATCTCTAGCAGAGTTCAATGAAGTATTTGATAAGCTCAGTTATGTTGTCACTGGTAAAAAAGGCACTTCTTTACGTATTCTATGGGAAATAAATCCATTAATCATTCTCAGATTCATCATCATTCAGGAATAAAGACCAGTAAGCTTATCTCTGTGCCTGTCTCAGCTATGAAAAATTATTCCCTATGCTGCAGTTTGATTATTTAATTCATTCTTTCTAGAATATAAGAAGTGTAGGCTATTTCTTATGCAAGATAGTGCATAATCCAGCACTTTTTTCTATTCTTATTTAATGTAATTTTTTCATTCTTTATTTTCAGTACATTGTTTTGAGTTACACCTGTTTCCACCATGGAAAAATCCAAAATCATCCTGTGCTTCCATGGAAAGGGGTATGTGTGCATACAGTAAATTTATTTACATGTTCATACATCCTTTTAATGACTAACTTTTGGATGGTGCAGCTGACATTTCTGGAAATGCCTGTGTGAGAAAATCTGTGTGAGAAATCTAAACTGAAGTACATCTGGCCTGGTTTTAACAGCTGAAAATTCTCTGATGCCATAGGAGCTGGGAAGAACAGGAGCAGCAGGTCCATGCAGTGCACTGGGATTTAGGAGCACAACTGAGCATGCTCTCTAGAGTGTTGTACCAAGATGCCCAAGCTCATTTTTCACACAGTAAGCCTCAGTGCAACATGGTTTATCATCTCAGCTCTACGGTAAAGCAGACGTATATCTGCCAGATCCTAGAGGAGCTACATTTGCAGGTGGTGGTGTGCATCTAAACCAGTAAAACTGAGCTGTCTTTGTATGCAATCAAGTGCAGTTGATCCTTGAACCAGACAAATCACCCAGGGGTGCACAACAGCTGAGTACTTCTAGTGTTAGGACTAATGGCTAAATACACACTTCTTTGGTTCAAGCTTATTTTCATACACAAGTTTTCATGTCCACCAGCTCCTTCTGTACCACATGCTTTCCAACCAATGCATCCAGTGGGTCCCAGACCACTTCCTTCCTATTGTAACCTAAGTGAAGTGTTCTTTCACTTGTAAAGCAGGTTCTGCCTCTCCCTGCTTGTCCCATCTATGTCCTAGCATCTAAGATCAGTGCTGGTTTAGTACTTCTGGACATTATATTACATAGAGGAGATCTGAGTGAGAGCCAATCCTCCTTCTCCTTCCTCAGATACAGCAAAAAGCCTTACTAGCACCTCTGGGCCTGACACACAGGCACTTGAGCCTAAGACCAGCATAATGAGGCATGGGGTTCTCCCCCCATAAGGATGCACCAAAATAGGAGTCACTAGTGCTGAGCAGCAATGAGTGTTCCAGTAGGGTCTCCTTCAAAAATGTTAGGAGTCTTTTTCAAAGTATGGGCTTGATATAGGTGCCTATTTCTACTTATTGAACTGAATTCCAGATAAGTGTGAGGGTGGACAAGGTAACTTTGTCTCTGAAGTCTTTGCAGGAAAGATATTGCTTTGCTTCCCATAAGATAAAGTCAGCATAAATATTTAAAGATGAAAGTCCATGGTGCATTATCTCCTAAGTTCAGCAGATTGGCAATGGTGTGTCCGTGGGCATAAATTCATAATGCTACCTGACCAAGCAGTGTACAGCTCAGCATTTATGACCAAGGAGCTCCGTACATATGTGAATATCCAGGTCACGCTATAGGAACCTGATGGGACAACAGGACTGTGGTACAATGAAACAGTTCCTCAGCCAAAATTTCACTTCCCAGCACTGTGTCTGTCTGCCTCCTCCATTGGGCAATGCACCAGCTTGTGTGGCTGGACTGCAGAGTGGATTGTTGACATGAAAAAAATTTTAAAAATTGAACCAATAATTGAATCAGTCCTGTTTGCAGCAGTCCCCAAAGCAGCTGCCTTGGCACAGCTGAGGGAAGCATCAGCTGCAGAGTATGGGTGGGAAGGAAGGGGATGAAATGGAGAGAGAAGCAAGTTTTCCAACCAGTTTCCCACTGGAAGAGATGTCTTTCCAGATCAAGATCTTCAGCCTCTAAGGTGTCAGCTGTTTGCTCTGCACTGACACTAAACTAAACTGCTCTGCTCTGAATTCTCCTCCCACCACCTTCATTATTGTGAATTTGAGGACACTGAATGGTGGAACACTACCAGAACAAGCCATGGCTTTCTTTTCTGGAAGGGGAGTATTTTGAAGGCAGGGTGAGAGAAAGCTGACCTGACCTTGCTGCATTCCTTTTATTCTCAGCTGTTGCAGTGCCCTTGAGGGGACATGCAGGGGGTAGGGAGGCAGCAGCTCCCCGCAGCTGAACAGAAGTCATCAGAGAGCTGAGGTTGCCGCTTGTACAGTGGAGACACTGGAGGCAGCACAGGGGAGGAGAAAAAGGCCAAAGCCCTGTCTGTTCCTTTCCTTCTATTCCCTACTTGACACAATTGATTTTAAAAACCGGACAGGCCCAGGAAGCCTTTTGTTCACACTCCTTAACTTCAGGAAAAGCAACTTTGCTGTAACTGCACCACATGTCATTCCTCAGCCTGGCCTTCTCAGAGCACAAGATGCTCTCACGGCATAGAAGGGAAATGCCTGAACAGGGAATTACAAATAAAGAGGATCAAGCTATGTACATTAAATCCTGAATGCTGACGCTAAACACATTTTTTCTTAAAGGGATCTCATTTGACTGCTGCCTGCAAGCACAGCTCTGAGGGTAAAATTGGGATATTAGGCAAAGTTGGATGCAACGATAAACTTTTTATTCATCTTAGTGGAAATCATGTGGTTAAACCACTCTCCAAAGTCATCCTCAGTAATTAAGGAACATACTTAGCCCGTAATGGAGAATTAATGGATTAGAGTGATGCTTTTCTGCAAAGTAGTTTGACTGTACACAGCTGCTTTCATCCTAAAAGACTTGAAAATCCCTGGGCTCAGGCTTGTTATTATTGCAATCAGTGCTGAAATTATGACTGACTGTCCATCAGCCTTGCAGAGAGACCTCATGGTGCCCAGCACTACTGCAGGGACCTCCCTTCAGGGATTCCTCCTCCCCAAGCCCTGTCAGAGCTCATGCCTGAATGACGCAGGGTACTTTTATGCCAGTCCTTGTTCTACAGGCAGCTTACCTGTTTTGCATTCATCTGCATAACACAGCCCTTGAAGAAGAGATTAAACCAGTTTTCTTCCCTTCTGGGTGAATCCCTTAATCCTTGGACTACAGCTATGTTCTGTTGCTGTCCCGTTCAATCCTTTACTGCGAAGTAGGACAGCTTCACAGGGCAAAGCAGGGTCTTGCCACCAGGTGGGAGAAGTGATATGGGCGTGAACCCCCTGGCTCTGCTCCTGAGGGTCAGAGTGTCTGAGGGCCATTGCTGTCCCGACTGTAGGGACTTTGGCATCCTCATCTCCTGTCTTCTCTAAATGAATCCCCAAAGCACACAGTGACACAGCAGTTCCTTTTCATCCAATAAAGAATTAAGCTGATATCTGCTTGAAGCTATAGTCAAAAAAAAATTCTGCATAATCATTGAGTCTTTTTGAGAATTAAAAAAGAAAGACAAAGCACAAAGCAACTGATTTTTTGGGGGGTAATAAATCTAGATGTTCCAACCTTACCTGCAGCTGAGCAAGACTGTAAGAGGAAAACTTAATGTGCCAATATCTTAAAACAGGCAAACACTGTTGTTCTACATTTAACATTCATCTATATATTAATTTTATAAAGCTCTGAGTTAATAATTTTGAAATTATGAAATACTCACAGAAGACCTGAAGCCCTTCTGAAAACGAGAGAAAATTAAACTTGATGGCTTATTTATCCTCGTTATTATTGGCCCATTTTGAATTAGACTTAATGCAGAGACAATGAAACTATACATTAGATGGTTACAAAGGATGTTCCATAATCTTACTTTCCTCTTATAAGTTAGCTCCCAGACCCATGCGCCTCCATCCATTCTTCTGAAGCAGATCAGAAGTGCTTGAAAGCCCCAGCCTAGGATTAGGCTCTTGCCCCATTCAGGAAGATATATCACTGATTAGAAAAAATGTGGGGTTTTTTCATGGTTAAGCACAGATTATACTTTCAAATTTACTATCTAACATTAAAGACTTATATGCAAGAATTTTTCATCATTAATTAAACTTAAAAGGCTTTGATAGGTTAGTAAACCCCTACACAGTGATATGACCACAGTAATAGCCAGAACTTACAAGTAGTGGAGTTTGGTAAAGCTGAAATGAAATAACCAGGTCCCATTCTGATTTACTGGTTTACCAATAAAGTTTTTAATCAGTTAATTTATGCATTCTGTTGAATCCTTTGAAGTCTCACTAATCACAAATGGACATACAGTATGTCTTCGTCTACCAGTTTAATGAAGTGGCATTCCTAAATCCTAGTTTTAAAATGTCTCTTACTTCCCTTGTAGAAGAAATAGGATTCTGAGAAAGGATTTGCAAGCAGGTCTACAGATTTTTGTGTTACTTCTCCTTCACCTTGTCTTCCATAATGAATTCAAGAAATATCACATATCTAGGGAACAGGGTAATTCAAATCTTAGCAGAACGCTGCTGCTGTCATTCATGAAAAATTATACTTTGATGGATAGATGGTGCCACTGAATTCAATGGAGCTAATGACTGTAAGCAAAAAGATACTCCAGAAGAGTGTAGCAAACTTTAGCCAGGGATTGTTGACGCTTCAGGACAATGTCTAAATAGATAACACATACAGTCTCCATCTCAACTGGCAACTCTGGGCACTGCTGTAATACATATTAATAACAGTTTTGTTGAAAGGTCTTATTGTAACATTTGATTTGGTTTAGCTCAGCTACATGAAAGGACAACCAAGCAAGAACAAAGAGTGTGCACCATGGCCAGGGATAGAGTCAGCTAGTTAGGAGCATCTGGGGCCAAGAGCTTAGTGCCCCAGTAAGTCAGTCTGGCATCTGATCTGCATGGCTCATTTAAGGCAGACTGTTAAAAACTGCAGAAGGAGGAGCCAGAAAAATTTTAAAGAACTGTGAGAAAAAAAGAGAAAAATCTGAAATAAGGAAATCAGAAGACTTCTCTTTGTTTAGCACTTAAAAAAAAAAAAAAAAAGAAAATTAAGAGACTGGAACATTGCACTGCTTAAGTACCTTGATTGAGAGAAGATGCAAGACCCTTTATGGGGACAAGGCTCAACAGAAACAAATGGCTGTAAATTGACTCATTTAAACCAACAAGCGAAGTTTAAAAATGAGGCAGAGATACTGCATGAGGGTGTCTTGCTATTGCAAAAGACACAAAGGGAAGAGATAGATGTCTCTTCATAAGGATCTCTAAATGAAGTCTAAAGTGTGAATTGTTTGTATTTTATGACATCTAAAAGTTTTTCCACTGTAGTAAACTTATATTTGTGTACTATATGACACCTTGATGTATCACATGGGATTATACTTAACAGCTTGACTTTTCTAACTTGCTTGATTTAAGATTGAAGTTCCTGCTGAGTTTCCAGAGGAGAGCTCAAGGTTTCTGCTTTCCTTCATGCAGAATTTGAATCAGGAAGAATATGCAGTATTTCAATTACCTTTCTGAAAGACAGTATGGAAGGAGGATATTTAGAGGCAGAAAGGTGATGAATTTTGCTGGAAGAGGTTTTGAGCAATGTCTACAAGAGAAACATTGCTTTTCAGTAGCTGCAATGACAAGGCTACACAAACTGTACTGCTGGGAGATGACTCAAATTGCAGTAACCACAACAGCTTGTTGTGGTTTCACAGATGGGCCATATCCCACAGGACCCAACTGATCAGCCCTGCTCTGTAGCTTGTTTGCAGAGATAGGAAAGGATTCCCACTAGCCCCTGACCTCTACAGTCATGCAGGAGCCAGCAATCACAGAGCAAGGAGTCCATAACTAAGTGTCCAACTAAAAACATACTAGGAACTATGGAGACTAAGCAACTGAATTGAGTGTGATGCTGTGAATAAAAAGCCTGATATATGTATATAATACATATGCTTTGGGCACCATTATGTAGGAGCAGGCAGGTTGCTTTCATAGAATCATAGAATCACCCAGGTTGGAAAGGACCTCTGAGATCATCACATCCAACACTTGATCCACTACCACCACAAACTGATCCTGCTACGATCATTACCATGCATTTTGATCTAAGAAAGTTTGGAGCAGGGCAGCTCCAGATGCACAGTCACAGGTCTGGGGTTATGAAACACAAACCAGGGAACACCATGTCATTTAGAAAAACAGTCACAGTGGTCTTAAATGTTACTGCTGGGTGTTGATAGCCTGTGTTTTCTGTGGATGTGGCTGTAGTGCCTCTTCCTGCACATCTGTGGTGTTTCTTTGGGTAAAGGTGGTGCTGCAGCATGACCCTACTCTTTGCAGGCATCTTCCAAAGCCAGGGTCCCGCCCTCACCACTGTGGTGGGGCCGTCTAAGACTGTGCAGTTAAGAAAAGACAAAAGCGTGTTGTCATGTGCACGGTACTACGAAGCATAACAAAAGCTGACAAATTCTGAGGGCTATTAAAAAAAAGGAAAAAAGGAAAAAGAGAAAGAAAAAATTTTAAATCAGACCAGTTCTACTTAAATCAATTCAAATAATTTTAGCAACTGGAGAAACATGAGGACAATGGCAGAAGTATGTTATATTTGCCCTCCCTGGCTGAGGGGAGGTAAACCACATAAAATGTGTATTAGGCAGCTTGAGAAATATAAATCTTAGATACAAATCATGTTTGTTGAGTTCCTCAGTGCAGAGCAGCCTTTCTGACAGACACATTGATAGAGTTTATCTGTAATCATGAGGATCTCCTCAGGCAACCTCATATATTTTCTCACTGTATTTTACAATAGCAGCAGCTTCTGGAGCTTCCTCCTGCAGGATGACTTCAGTGCACAAAATTCAGTTTTATAGTTATGTAATTGCTATATATTCAAATAGCTTTCATTGAAGCTTCTCCAGCACTTTCACAGGACTGAAATATAAAACTGAGTAACATGGCTGATTTTAAAATCATTTCAGCTAGAAGTGTTTATAATTTACAAAAGCTGTTTATCTTTCAGCTTGTGTATGTTTTGTACTAGGGCTATACGTATCACTGATTATACCAGCATAGTCATGAATAAGCAAGACAGTAAGTGTTCTAGGTCACATTACTATCCACAAGCACAGAAAAGGCTGTGAAAGGTGTCAGCGGTGTCCATATTTATTTAAGATTCTCACAGAAACTGAATTTCCCATGCTTTTTAATTCTCATTTTTGCTCAGGTATGTCACTGTTAGCCTGTGATACTAAAGCAGGCATGCCAGCATTAGAAGGATTTACATCTCTGATGCTGGTAATGTGTAGATCATGTCATATGAGCAAAACTGAGACAAATGATGAGGAAGACCACATCCTGATATAACAGGGTTATAGCAAGAAATATCGTGATTATGAATTAAATTAGATGGGGGGCAGTATAGCATGGATATAGCATCAGTGAAATATGGGCTCTTATTAGATTTGGTCTGTGAGCATTTAACCTGCCCAAGCCAAAGGGCATTTATAAATATAAAGCGAAGCATTAGCCACAAGGTGGAGGGATGCTTTTCTTGTACAGCACCAGCATAAACATCAGATTGACAGATCTATTTAACATCATGCCCAAAGGGGAAACTAGTTTCTTCTGCTTTGACTCACTTCAGATGGGCTGATTTCAGCCCTCGGTTTATATATCACAGCTCTGCTGAAGGAAATGCAAATGCATAAGTGTACCTTGAGGACAGACCACAGATCATCATAAAAATGACCTGGTGAGATCACCTGGTCTGCAGAACCATTCAGGGCAGCCAAAAGCACGCACAGATTCCTCTTTCTCACAGCCTCTAAGACAGGACTGTCACTCTAATGAGAGAGTCCCTGCAATAAGAAATTGCTTTCCATTCTTATTGCCACTTCCTTTTCCTTTCCTATATAACAGCTTGTGGCTTCTCTCCTATGTTCTGGTTATGTATGATCCAACATTTTCATGCTACTGCTGTTTTGGCTCTGAGCACAACAGACCTACCTCAAAGTCAGGGCTGGACCTAGCCCCTTCCTGGGACTAATTTGTCAGCTATAGTCCTGGGAAGGCAGCACACTGCTTGGACAGCAAGCCTTGTGTCCTAGTTAGAACAACTGGGACCAATTCATGGGTGTAACCCAATCTATGTATTCTATAGCCCTCCATGCCATT
>JAWMRA010000001.1:54033726-54049413 GCA_035584735.1 Pseudotriccus pelzelni | reverse complement strand
GTTATTCTGACTTATAATCTCTCTTTTGAGTTGAGTTCAATTCCCCTGCTGGTTAACTTTTAAACCAGCACACCTTGCGTGCAAGTCCATGTAACTGATGAACCAAAAATGTCCCTGCTGATTTTTGAGGGCTGGAGAAATCCATGTGGTTGGCAGATAGCCAAGTCACATTGCAGCTCTGAGAACACTTTGCTTTAATTTCTCTGTCCTGGGCAGGTGCCTGTTTGTTTTGCTTGCAGGATGTACCCAGTCCTCCTGTCCCTTTCAATTGTACCACCTGCAATTGTGGAGAGTCTCACATCTCCACCCTGGGGGTCTGCCAACCGCCCTCTCCAGAGACAGCACACATCTGGTTGGAGTTGCACATCTGGGTAGAGCCCCTGTGTCCTGACAAGTGGCATTTCTTTTCAGCTGTGTTTGTAGCTATCAGAGCACATTCTGGCACTTCTGAGGGTGGCTGAAGAGCTGCAGGCATCCCGGATGAGCATCCATCTAGCAAGAGACCACACCAGATTCCATTCATATGCTTCTCCGGTGAGCACAGTGCACAGGGTTGGGCTTTAAACCATGGCGTCTAGATACTTTTTTCTAACATGGCCTGGAGATGTCAAAATGATCTCAGCAGGGGTCCTGGAAATGATCAATCATCTTCAGCAAGTGGGGGAATTGAGCGTGCTGTGCCAAGGGCTTTGTGATATTAAGGTAGTCAGTGGAAGAAAGCTCCCTGATAATCCCAGCATGGGAAAGCAAGTGTTCCCTTCTGAGTTTAGGTCAAGACTTGGGTAAGGATTTTACATGGCAACTGAGATGGAAAAACCCTTCCAAAAAAAACTGAAGTGGGGATGCCCATAGTTCCTATTGTTTGCAGAAGGAAAAGCATGGTCGGGATAGGTAACCTCCTGGGAAAAATAAATAGAAGAACCCAACATACTCCCTCGTATAGGATGACTTCTTGATGAGTGACCTTGAGGTATCTCTGCTGGAGGCCACTTTATCTCCTCCAACCTTTTTTGTTGTAGCTCTGTGCATTTTTACTCAAACCTATGTTCATGTTTAAGCATTACCTATAAAACCAAAGAGTCCTGTTCTTTCTAGTCTTCATACAGAAGAAACAATTTTAAGCACTGTGCAAGTGTAAAAAGATCAGTGTAAATGCATTTCAAGCAATGATAGAATCAATCATAGAATCATTAAGGTCAGAGCTCTAAGATCATCAAGTCCAACTGAAGCTTTAGCTTACTTGAAAGAACAGCTAAGAATACCCTTCATACCCTGCCTTCTATTACCTAAAGATTATTTATCCTATGCAGTTATTAGGGGATAAATAGTGAGCTGAATAAGGCATAGTATATGGTATTGCTCCAATACGCATAGTGTGAAAATGTCAAATAGTTTTCCATAGTAATTCATTCTTGTACAGATATGAAAGGAGAGTAACCCGTCATGTTTTTTTTATTGCTTTCAAGGTGGTGCTAAAACTAAACAAAGAATATCTGCAAATGTAAAAAGTTAACTCAGTTCAAGTGATTTAAACTTTTACAGTGTCATCAATAGCTTCTGATAATGCAGATGCGAACTTTGGAAGATGCCTCTCTAGCAGAAAAAAAAATATATGTTATCTTCTAACTGATCAAACCTCTCACATAATAATATATAGCAAAGTAATTTGGTTTTAAAAGCAGTTTAACAACATTTACAGACATTTTTGTAATTCCAAGAGTTTTAGAATTGCAGGAGAGATTTCATTTTTGCTAACTTTAGACACGTGGAAATATCAAGGTATATGTCCACGTGATTGTTATCTCATAGGGTTGCATTACAAGGAATTGAAAGTACCTTTTTTAGCTCTTTAAACAAATAACAAAATTCTTTCTTTATCTCTTTGAATGTTAGATAACAATTTCCCAGTCGCCATTTTAAATCCTTAATGATAACTTAGATGCAGTTGACAGAGGGTTATTATCAGAAGTTTAACATTTCTTTCACAATGTGTCATTTTTTTTTTAATATGATAACATTAAAATTGAATGACCTTCAGATGCATGTGCTGAAGTTAAGTATACCATGTATTCATTGAGAGGTAAGTCACAAGGCAGAATTGGGAGTTCCTCAGTCATAGCTTTCATCTAAAACACTCCTTAGTGAAGAAGGAGGAAAAGAAGGGTTTTTTTTGTCACATACCCAGATACTTCACATTTTAGTTTTAGTCCCTGGTCTGAATATGAGGTTTTCTCTGAAAAAAATTGTGACTTTCAGGACACTCCAAGTTTTCCAGAGTGACTTCAATCTGATGGAAAGCTGAAGATATGGGATATTTGCATAAGCCTTCTTATAAGCTGAGAGTCTCAGCACAGCTGCTTGAACAAGTTTCAGGAGTCTTTTATTAAGAAATAGGCTAAATCCTGCTCCTTTCATGATCTTAAACCCCTCAGAAGTCGTGATGCCATTTCTACTTCAGATGCAGAGAAACACTGAATATTTTTCACAAATGAACCTGTTAAAAACTGTAGTAAGGTAAGGTTTCAAACTAAAGTAATTTCAGTTTTTCTGGGAAGAATTGCATTAGCTGACTTCAAGACGTGGAAGACACTTCTCTGAACATATTGTTGTCAGTAACAATGAAGTAAATGGTGCCCTCAGGCTTGGTAAATTGATTGGATACCAGAGAGTATTTGAAATCAATGCTTGAAAGACACATCCACGACTGAAAGGAAAATTTCATCTCCCTAAAGTATCCCTTATCAGTCATGGTTCACTCACAAGAAGTGACCCCTGTGCCGTGAAAGGCCTGCACTCATCCACCCTCCCAGTGAACCCTGCTCCAAAGGGAGCCCCAGATGTCTTGCCCCACCTTGGCCCGGTTCCCCTCACTTGACTCCCTCTAAGCCCATCCTGAAACCTCCTAATTCCTGCTCTCTGGTCCCTTTCATGTCAGTTTCTCATCAGAAGACATTAAAGGAGGTTGCAGCAGGGGTTGGGTGAACCTCTCTGGCAGGATGCGGGTGACCCAAAGCCACCGGATGCTCATGTGGGACCTTGAAGTGGCTGGCAGCAGCGCCGGCTCACTTCCTGTGCCGTGCTGCTCCCTGAGTTGCAGCAATTCAAGCCCTTGTCACTTGTCTGATCACCCAGACCAGACCCTAAAATAAAAAGAGAGGTGAGGCTTTTTTCATGTGCTTAAGCAGCTTAAGGTGGCACTTGGTATGCATCTGGGTGCTCCACTGCATGCAGTAAACGTCTGCACTGGGCAAGCAGGTTTTTCGTATAAGGAAGGGAAAAAAAAGTTATCAGTAAAATGCTATTCCTAAACAAAGCTTGGCAGGAGATTCAGGATAAGGTACAGTGCTGCACTTAATCTTTTTTCCAAAAGAACGGATTTGAAGTTAATGACCCCTGAAGCATATTTATTGGCTCTGTAGTCAAAAACCAAAACATCTTTTTCCTTTTTTTTTTTTTTCACTTTATTTGGGGACAAGAAGAGAGGTTTGCAGCACTGATTACTTCTATTTTGCTACTTGAAAGACAATTCTGTGTTTCATAGGAGAATATTTACAAGATGTTCCTGACTTAGGAAATACACTGGGGGCTGCAGGAGCAGGAAGCAACTACTGCAGATATTTTAGCAGAGTCTGCGAGTTGTTGGCATTGCAAGCACAGGTCTGTCTACAGGCAAGGGCTGTGGTGTTTTCAGTATGACTTTGTCTTGATGTTGACATGTGACCTGCCCGACCCAGCCAAGGCATGATAAGACTCTCAACGTGATTTAGCAGTGCAGGAAGAGTGAAAACAATGATTGTTTTTGAGAGTGTCAGGAAAAGAAATCCCATTCCACTCAACTTTTTTTGTTGTTTTTTTTTAATTGTTTTCCAGAGTAGCTCAAGCTTAAAAAAAAAAGAGCTTGTTCTCAGTGTGAATTTTTCCTGTGGATAATTATCTGGACATACATAAAACTGGGTCAGTGGTTCCCACCCTTTCCAAGCCATGTTTGCAGTTGCTGGACTTCTGCCAAACTTTGCAGCCTCCCTCATTGCCTTTAAGTGGAAGACCTGTGGCAGATCAGACCTCTATAGCCCTATCATTCCAAGCTTCAATCATGCTGCAAACACAACTGTCTTGGCAACTATACAAGCAGTTTCTACTGATCTACAGTTACTGAGACATGGCTGAATGCTGGGCCTCCAGCCCTTGCATGTGTCAGGGTGATTTAAAAATGTATATAGTCAAAATTAGGCATGTTGAATGATGGGTACTTACAGAACCGTGTGAATGGTCAGAACAAAACTTTTATGTCCCTGTATGCTGACAGATCTTGTCACTCACTGATCTCGGAGTGCACCGATGAAGTATTTTGAGGCTTCTGCAGTAATAAACTCCACTGCAGTGCAGGGACATTTTGCTAAAATATGTCTGAACACAAAGTATAGCTCTTCTACCCAACACTAGTCATACTTGTCAGCTGCGCTGTTGAAACGATGGGGTCATGACACACCAGGAGAGATGAGCAAGATTTGCAAGAAAAAGCACTTGCCAAACAACTAAGTTGGCTCAACAAGAGTGTCATTGCAATAACAAGTCATAAGAGTGTGTATCTGTGTGTTTGTATGTCTCTGTCTAATGGGAGATATCTGTAACTACTAACAGCATGGGAGGGTAACAGCAGGTATATCACAGCCTATACAGCTGAACTTTGTGTTTCCTTTGACAATAAAAATATCATTTTAGGGCAAAAAGAAATCAGTTTGGAAAAATGTGTGTTCCACACCAGCACTTGCATCAGTTCTTCCTTCTGTGATATGTCATTCCCCCATGTACCTTCTCTTCTGCTCCTTCAATGAGATTACCCAAATAAGATGGTGCATGCATATTACATCTTCTGAAATGTGAAACAGCCTTGGAAAGACAAAGAGAACTTGCCTTTTTACAACCTCCCCCATGGCCTTTTCTCAGCTATGGTAGTCCACACAAACTGCTTGCAGAGGACCAGTTCCTTATCTTGTGTGTGACATCAGCTTCATATACAGGGGAAAGCTGGGTTCTCGTTGCTCTCCAATGCAAAACGTTGCTCTTGTCCTAGTATTGGATTCACAGCTCTTCAGACACAGATAAACCTAGAAACCTTTGAAGTCATGATTTGAAACATAATGCTGGCAGCAAAAGCCAGGATGTGGGAAGCAGAACCAAGGGACATGGGCACCCTGCTCTTCTGTTTAACCAATAGGTCACTTCCTATTACGAGTAGAGTTACCTCCAGCAAGCAAAGCCATAAATTATGCTGCCCAGCAGCCACAAGGCTGAGAAAGCCACCTCTGAATTTAGAAGTTGAGTCTCAGGTTGTACCACCTATTGCTCCATGACCTATTCGTTATGCTTGAATCTGTGGAATTTGTGGGGTTTTAGCCTAGCTCATAAAAATAATGTCCTGGATGATCAAAGCTCTACTTTGATCTGCAGACCTCTTCCTTTGTCTTGAGGCACCAGCCCCAAACAGCTCAAGGACATCTGCTAATGAGACTGAAATGAATCTGCCCATTACTGTGCTGAGCAGAGCTAGATGGACAAGAACAAGCAACCCTCAAGCCAATTCGTGCAGTAACATGTGGGACAGTTTTTCATTTGTCTTTAACACAGTGAGGCCTCTCAGGTGTTGCAAGACATCTTGTCTCCACCTGGCCTATCTGAAAGAGAACATTTGTCCCAGGATTTCATAAGCTGTCTTCTGTTCAGTCCTGACTCAAAAATCCAGTTACTGTGATAGGAAATGACTCTCTGTCCAGCAAATCTTGGAAAACCATATTTGTTGGGTTCAGAATTATCTCAGACTATTCTCTTTCCTAAGAAAGACCTTGGTAGCACTCAGGCACAGATTTCTGCTAATTTTCAACTTGGTCTGATGGAGAAAGCTTGAACTTTGTCAAACCAATAACATTAACCATGGTATACCCCCGCATGTATGGATGCTCTGGGAATGCTCTGTCTTGGCTGGTCCTATTGCTGTCCTGGTAGCCTGTTGTATGGTGACAGGAAAGACACCATCTTTCTAGGAAGCATCCCAACATTGCCTGCCAGCGATAACTAGGATTTGCAGATACCTTGATCTGAGCACTCCCTTGCATGTGAGTGCTTGCTGTTAAACCTGATGCACACGGTGCATCGTGGACTAGCTCCGAGGAAGCACACCAGGTTTTTCTGGCTTAGCCAGCTCAGCTAGAGTTCAGGTTTGCCAAAAATCTACTGGGCTTTGCTGAAACCTGTCACAACCCCAGTATCTCCCTCTGATGGCTTGAAGAGTACATGGTCCCCAGGAAGAGTTGAACTAAGGCTTTGTTAAAGACAGGAGGGTTGCTCTGTAGAAATGACTACGTGAAGGAAAGAACCCAAGCTGTGTGAGATTCGCACAGTATTTAATGCTGTAAATATTAGGCAAACTTCTGGTATAGCTGTGTAGGGCAAGAGCAGAGGGGTGGAGAGCTGCATGATGAGTAAGTTCCCAAACTTTTAACATTAATGAGTTTGAGAACCTGAATTAGGAAGTAAGACTGAAGCTTAGAAGAAAACAAGAAGTAGAATTTATTGTCTTTATTTGGTTTAGGGGTTTTGTTTGTTTGTTTGTTTGCTTTTTCTTGATTTTTTTGGGGTTTGTTTTTTGCTTTGGTTTTGGCTTTGAGTTTTGGTTCTTTTTGTGCATGGGCTAAAAAAAAAATTGCCATCTGGGATCTAAGAGACTCTGAAATATCCTGAACATCATAGGGAATGAATGCATGGTGCTATGGAAGAGCATGCGGCCATCAGTGTGGCAGCAAATTAGTAGGGCACATATGTCACATAAAGAGGTGAATATCGGGGAAATTCCATGATACCTGGAGTTCCCAAACAGATCACAGTCAAGACAGTAAATGGAAAAGAAATGATTGAGGTCTAAGTCTAGGTAAAAGATCAAAATCAAATAGTACTTCATTGTGATGCAGAGACAGATAGAGATATTGAAGCAGAGAAACAGTAGAGAAACAACTAGAGATTAGCACTAACCAACTGAGTTAGTACTCAGTCACCCAATCTAATTGGTTTCCAGTTCTTTTTCTCCATGTGTCTAAGATTTGCTCAGTACCAGTGAGCGGTGTTTAGGCACAAGGATGTGCAGCATTTAGGAACAAATATTTGTAGCATATTATCAAGTCTCTAAGGTTTACACCACTTTCTGACTTTGCCCCTAAATGTTAGGGGTGACACAGAGGGGAGAGTTTTGCTGCAAAGGAAAACTTGGAGTTAAGCCCAGGCTAAACACATGACTTGGATATGCACAGTATTCCTGTTAGGCTTACAAGCAATTTACTTGACTCTTTCATGTATTAAATATGATGGTTTTGACCAGTCTGTGTGGCAATTGATTAATTTAATCCTGTTCATTTTGTTATGAGCATATCTTCATGTGTGCATTTACACTGCACAAAGCAGCAACCCTGTCGTGGTTTAGCCCCAGCCAGCAACCAAGCCCCACACAGCCCTTGCTCACTCCCCCACCAGTGGGACAGGGGAGAGAATCAGAAAAGTAAAAGCTAGAAAACCTGTGTGTAGAGATAAAGACAGTTTCAAAGGGAAAGCAAAAGCTGCACACAAGCAAAGCAAACCAAGGCATTAATTCACTGCTTCCTATGGGCAGGCAGGCGTTCAGACATCCCCAGGAAAGCAGAGCCCCATCCCACGTAACGGTTATTCGGGAAGACAAGTTCCAGATTGGCTGCTGAAATCCAACAATTTAATGTTTGAGCAGCTAGGTGATATTAGGAAAGAGGTAGAAGTCCCAATGGATATAGGCAGGTTTCCTCTAATGACGTATTTAATTCTTAGAGGGGAAACTATCATAAAATTGAAGATACCTGAATCTGATGAATAAAACAATATAGAAGCAGTTTATACACATGCATGCATATATATACACACATATACGTAGCAGTCCAATATTGCTGGGGTTTTATATAATTGTTCATTTGTATATATCTTTATGTGTATATGTGTGTGTGCATGTGCATGTCCATGTGTATGTGCAGGGAGGAGCGTCTATGTATTTGCTCTGCTGATGTTGTTAGGTAGGGACTACTAAGCAAGCGCAGCTGCTTCATTGTCCCATGCTGCAGGATTGGGAAGGGTTGATGGAGTGCCCCGCTGCAGAAACCAGACCTCTCTGGCATGGTACTCTGATGGCACAATTTCTGATCTATCTTAGAGTGAAATGACTTACTCTCTGGAAACATGTTGTTCTCGGAACTGAATAAATAGGAGGTAAGGTTGTCTAGCTCCAGCAGTAAGTACTTACATGTACTTTGGATTTGTCTGTGTTTAATCATATGACAGAGAAATCTCTGGTGTTCCCTAAACCACTACTGTCTTTTTGCAGAGATGCATCTTGAGAGAACAGCTGGAGTAGAGCATTATCATTTAGGGGTGCACAACAGATAAAGCCAGACTGAACATTTCATCTCTGCATGTGAAGAATTACATAATTTTAACCAGAAATGCAGTATTTATGTTAATTTTATTCTTCATTCATATACATAATCCACTGGTAGACAGGCTCTTCTAATCCTCTTGTCAGTGAGGGTTTTGTGGGATTTATGTTCTCTAAGATGATATATCCTAGCAACATCAGAATTAAACTAGCTGCAGTAAAACAGGGAAACTGTAGAAATGTCCAAGATATTTGACATTCGCCATCATTTAATTAATACAGCTGCTTGCAGTGATGTTTCAAACAGCTCACTAGCCCAAAGAGGCATCCTAGCAGTTGCATGATCAAATGAGGTATAGACCATTTCTTACAGTGATATTTTCAGAGCCATAAAAACCTCTTTGATGCTATGCTAATTGGTAGAGACACTGTAACACGGTTACACAGGTAGCTCTCAAAATTGGAGGGAGAGCATGGACGTAGCTTACAGGGAGAGATGGCACCACTTCTATATCTCTGAAGGTAAGAAGGTGCTTCGCTCGCTCTCCCATATTGATTGCTGGATGCCTCTTGGCATGTGAGCTCAAAGAGGAAGCTTTTATTTTAACAACAGAACTTGCTTCATTTTTTCTTTTTCTTGACCTGTTTTTTATTGATGGAGAATTGTTTAAACAGGGAAAATGAAATGGAGTCCTGCTACAAGAGACATATCTGATATGATGCAGCTGGGGCACCACTTTGATCTACAATATCCCTGGATTAGATTCTGCATATGTTCCTGTTTGATACTGAAAGATATCAGTGAAGAATAAAGTCCATAAAAATCTCCCTCTTTTTAGAAAAACAAACAACATGAAGAAAACCCAGCAGAGAAAGGTTCTTCCCACTGATGTTGAAGACTCTCTGTTGGGCTGTAGCTTGGATGAACAGTGCTTTTCCTGCTCTCTCTTAGCACTAGGCCGTGTTTTGCCTTTATGTGCTGAATTTCTGTGAGGAAAAGCTTTCACCCTGCCAAAAGAAATTTAAATCTTCTTTCCCTCTCCAGTGCAAACTTATTCATCTCTCTCATTTTCCAAACAGACCATGTAACTTAGCTGCTTCCTTTAACGCCAGCCCAGTTTTAAAGAAGAGCAGGCAGAATGTCACACTTCCTGATGTGACGTTTGGCCTTGTTCACTGCTAACCCCCCAGCATCCCTGTAAAAACATGTGTCATATTCCCGGTCTCCTGGTGCGTCCTTCCCTGTGGATATTATCAGCCCTCCCTCAACTCCAGGGCAGTGTAGGAGGGAACTTGCCCTCCCTTACCCAAAGGATTTCAATGTGCTCTGGTTTGCTGTCCCATTCTGGCCATCCTCCTGCTAATGCTGGTGGCTCCACTGGCCTTTCCCCAACTGTTTTTACTTCCCCACTCCCTGGCATTATTTTTTAATTCACTTGCAGTCTGTAAAAATGATGCTGACATCATCTGGGGCTAAAGCCAGGGCTAAGATAAGGCAGAAGTATCTACCTGCTGGGAGGCAATAACTCCACTACCCATGAACTGCTTTGAAGTTGATAGTTAGGGTCAGTGAACATCATGTTACACGTTAGTCTCCTACACCTTTCTAGCTCTGTGATTCCTCTCTAAATCAATAAGTTGTGCCATGATTGCCTTTAAGTCACCACGTAATTCTGAAATGACTGACTTCTTCAGCATCCTCAGGTGGCTGCACTGGGGCAGAGACTTGTCCTGTGGTTGAACACAAAGGTTTCCTTTGCTTTGGGGAAAAAAGGTTTCAGCTGAAAAATTAAAAAAAAAAAATTTCAAACCATTGAAGAATGGTTACTTACTTATTAAATTATATTTCCCAGAGGTCTGTAAGACACGCAGGCTGAGTTCACACAACATTCCCTACACAAATTCTCCAATTCCTGCCCAATACCTTCTTATGGGGATTCTCAAGCAGAAATAAATGAATTTTTAAAAAAAGGCCATGTGAGAAGTTCACCAAATCAGTGTAACTGTACTTCAGCATATGATTAACTCCCAAATTTCAGAACACTAGGAATCTATGCATACATTATTATGGTCAGACCACACTTAGGGCACATATATAGTACATACAATGGCATTCTGATCAAAAGCATATAAAAATAGTTGCTGTAATCACTCTATTAATTATTTGCTCTTTATCAGAAAATTTGTATTAAATTTATCTTGCTAATTTATCACTACCATCACAATATTTGGCATTTTGCCACTATTTGGAATTATTTGATTCTGAGAAAATCAGGGCTTTCATTAAAAAAGATGATTTTAAAAAGCTTGAACCATTACATAAGATGACATGAAAATACAAATTAAATAGGCCCCAAAGGCTCAAAAACCAGAAGGCAAATTGAAAGAAGCTACAATTTATTAAACAAACAAACAAACAAATTAAAAACAAAGAAATAAAGGATTTTTTCATGATTTGAAAAGCAGCTTTCTATTGCTGAAGGATCTGACATATGTGGTTTAAAATCCTGATCCTGACAATGTTGCTAAACTCAAAAAACTTCTCAGAAGTAGAAACTTCTGATATACTCCTCCACCTGAGATGAACTGTTGTATTCTGCTCCATTTCCCACAGGTCAGCCCCCCCACTCTTGTTCTGCTTAGGCTGCCAGACCCGAGCAACCCTGCCTGTTTACCCCAGACATAGAAAAAGACCTTCTATATTTCTATTCCAGTTCATCTACATTGCGCTAATTTTGCTTTCATGTGTCTTCTTCTGAAAGGCAGGCTGTCATTTAGCCACTGATCCCCACACCAGGAGGAGCCTCCCTTCAGTGGTAGGAAGTTTTCTGTCTGGGTATTGAGCAAAGTACTTTGAAATCTCTTGGAGTTTAAGGCACCAACCAACTGCAGTGTTATTTTCTAACTGAGATGCATTAAAGTAACTAAAATATCATCTCTCTCTGCACTGCAGATCTATTTAATATTCCTCCCTTATCTGCAAGCAGAACTTCTACTGACATTAACTGGAGCTTTATGTTCAAAATACAGTAAATAGTAGAGTCCTCAATGCAAGCAGAATAGGGAAACAAAAACATATCAAACACAGGAGGAAAAACTTGCAAGGTTGTCACCCAACATCAGGGGTCATCACTGAAATCTTTGGATGTGATCTTTTTATGCATTGTTTTCTCCCTGTGACTAGGGTTTGCAGTATCATATGGATAAATTCATTTAAATTCATTTGAATGTCTGGTTGATCCAGACATAATAGAGCATCACATAATGGCTTGTGCATACACACATGAGCTTATCCTAATAGAAGATCCCCACAGATGAGAGTTTTGAATGCATGCCTGACACTCAAAAGAGCAGCGCGTGTGATTTCGCTTGCGTTGACTCAAGGTCTAGTCAAGTACGCACATATATGGGGAAAGATGTCAGGTCACGATAGTGTGCATCATGCACCCCAGCACAAAACCAGGATGACTGTTGTGAGTAAAAATAGCAGGAAAACATGATTCTGCTTGTGAGCAAGTGAATCAGGAGCTGGTGAGGGGGGGCAGGGAAGCAGCGGTGTCAGCGTGCCATATAGGGGCTGCTTTGGAGACCCCTGAGCTCCTCTGGAGGAGGGTCTTTGAAGCACTGATGGGTTCCTGGAAGCTGTCGAACACGTCTGATATGTTGAAACAAACTCCTCTGTGAAAATGCAGATGGGCTCTGTGTCAGTCTTAGCAAAAGATGATAAGAGTCATTCTGGTAGACTCATTAGCAGGAGCACCAATAACCCTCCCTTAAATGGCAATCCTGGCCTTCTCTCTCACTCTGAACTGCAAGAAGCAAGGCTGTTATTCCTGAGCCCTCAGCAGCATATCTGCTGGGTAGGGTGAAGAGGAATTATGTTTACTCTGGTAACAGATTGCCACAGGGTCATTTGCTCTCTCTATTCATCACCCGCTCTCAGACTACACCTCAAAATCCAGCAGCCCTTCTTGTCATGCAGAACCTACGTCATGCAGAACCATCATCTCATGGTATAGATGTAGCCTAGACATACTGGAGCTATTTTTGAGATGTCATGTCCTTCCCTGGGATGGAGAAATTGTGTAATATATCAACAGCCATTTGCCTGCATGTTTCACTCTTTTTGATTAGGCAGGCAATTTTTACCTTCACGCCTTTTGGCGGAGGACCTACACCGTGACCCCTGTGGGATGATACCTGCAGGGCTGATCTTTTCTGACATATGAGCAGTGCTGCAGTCATCTTGGACCTGTCTCCGAGAAAATTCTCTGGAGACCTTCCCATGTCTCCTAATTTTGCCTTCCATCCTAGCAGCCAGCACAGCCCTAATCTGATCAAGGAAGCAGGTTCTGCAACTATGGGGCAGCAAAGATATTGTTGGGGTGCTTGTGTTCTTGTCCAGGAAACCCCATGATTGCTACCATGTCCATCCTTCTTTATTTTGGGAAAAAAAAAAAATTAAAAAAATAGGGAGAGAAAGATAACTTTTTTTTTTTCCACTGTTGGTTTCATAAGATTGCTCCCATTCCCCCAGGGATGAAGGAAGAACCTTGTTTTCTGGATTAAGAAGGTATGCAGAAATGTTCTTTAGAGAGACAGGAAGGGTCAGGATTTCCCTAACCAGACCAGTCTGGTTCAGCCTGGTTTCATTTCCTTTGAAATAGCTTGGAAAGCAATGGAAAAACCCAACTTTCTACAGGGAAAATTCCCATCAGCTTCAGACAGAGTTTTGCTTAAACGTAGTCACCAGGATATGGTCCAAAGAAGATGAAAGCTGTATGCAAACAAGTTGCATAGCAGTCGTGAGACCAGAGTGGCTTTCTCTACCCTGCAACAGACACAGTAGCTGCCCAGCAGGATGTGAAGAGCCACAGTTTGCTGACCTATGTGACAGATCATGCTAAAACACCTGCTGCGATTAGTGTGCTTCTGATGGGAATGTAACAAAACTGGAAGAGCCAGATCGAAATCTGCCAGCACCACGGAGCTATGAGCCTCTGGGAGCATGCAACACAGGGAGAAGCAACTCAGGAAGGAGTGCACAGTCGATGGAGGATAAGGGCAGGGGAAGCAGGGAAAAGCCATTATTTCATTGAATACTTTAAGGGCACACCAGGCTTCTGTGATACTCAATGTGTCAGCTCTGAGCTGCATGAGCGCAGGACAACTGCAGAGAGGTGTTCACTGTGGCAAATGACTGATTGGGGTGCTCTAGACCCTGGCATCACCCCACTAGGTCAGCCTCACCATTATGGAATGGGGCATGGCTGGAATGTTGGCTCTGAAATGTCCCTGGGAAAGGCCTCATCCCCCACCCCTTGCCAGGGGAAATCTGTGCTGAGTGCAGATTTTTACAGCCCCCACCACTGTCTCAGTGAAGACCACAGCTTTTCCCATCACTTCACAGTTATTTCTGTAAAATGCACCTTATCTATCTGATCCAAGACCACATGGTGCCAGTGCTCACCAGAGAAGAGAAAATGTTTGAATAGCTCAGAGTATCACTTAGAGTCAAATAATTGTTTGGCCCTCTCAGAGGAAAGGCTCTTTGCAGCTTTCCACTGCCTTGCTCTCCTCCTTGGCTGGCTCCTCTCCTCCTCTGGCAGGGTGAGTGCTGGTCCGAGGTGTTGCCTTGAGGGGTGAGAACAAAGACCCACTGGAAGCCCAAAGCAATCTTCCTGCCTGGCCTGTCATAGGTGGCCCTAACTACTCCCCTTCCCCTTCATCACCTCATTTCCTAAGACGAGAGGAGCTGGAAACACCTCTTCTATGCTTTCCATGGCTTGGAAAGCGGGAGCAGCTGCCTGTGACACTGTGATTGCCCTCTTCTCCCTTCACCAGCCCTGGGGCAGAGAGTGCAGAACCCCAAGAGCTGTGGGTATGAGCTGGGTGATGCAGGCTTGACAGAATGTAGTTATTGTTGAGGTAAAAACATTGTACAGCTGCTGGGCATGGGGGTACCCCCACCAGGGCTGGGGCTTGGGAAAAGGTTTGGAGAACAGAGCAGATATCGAGATATGTATTAGGTGACCTGAAAAGCAGGCTCTTTTTGAGCTTTGTGTCAGTTCCCTAATGGGCTTTTAAAACTAATTATCAGGTGCAAGAGCCAACTTAGGGACATCAGTATGCCAAGCCCTTCATACATATGCTTTTTCCAGGCCACTGTAGGAACAATGGTCTTCAGAGAGCACAAACCCCCTCTCATGTCTCATTTCTTGTTTTCATGTGACCCTCAATAGATGTTGTGAATTTAACAGGCAGAGGCAAGAGCTTTCCTTGCAATTTCATCTAATACACTGCTCAAGATAAGCTATGTGAAGATAAGGTGGGGAAGGATAATCTGAGAAGGGAGTGATAAAAGGCAGCCTTACAGGTTGAAAAACAGATTGTCAGTGACTGGTTAAAACACAACTGACTCTCACTAGACATCCGTAGGTGCAGAAGGGACAAAATATAGCAACATAAAAAACTGCAAAAGGTGAAGGGATGTAGGACTACAAGAATGGTCGGGTGGGATAGGTGGCACTGGAAGGTATCAATAAATACATGGACCTTTCTAATGGGAAGCAGGTATAAGGAGATTGTTTCAGGATGTATTTCATGTTCTTACCATTATCAGTATTGTGCCCTATATGCAAGCAGGGAAACCTTGAAGCTCTGGCTACCATGCTAGGCAGAGCTAAAGGGATGAAGAGAGAACAGGGAGAGAGAGAATTGGGACAAAGCAGATGGCAGCATATAAAATTATATAATCTGTGTCTTAGAAATGTCTTATTTTGTCCTTTGCTTATAGAGATGCCACTGCAGATATAGTCATCTCTCCATAAAGATGTCAAATCAGATAACACTGATTTGTCTCCAGTGTCTTGCATGGTCCCAGGAACAGAGGTAGATGTGGCACTGGTCTTGCAACAACAACCCATCGAAAATTCTGCCTTGCTTTTGGTGTAGACAGAGACTTCTGTCTGCTTTTGTGCCCCTGACACTTCCCTGCCATCTCTGGACAGATGGTTTGCTTGCTTGTACATTCATTCCCAATCAATCCTCTTTCAGATGAAGTGTGTCATGCATGAATAGAAAAGGCCTATTTATGATACTTTTTGAGCTAACGCAGCTAGTTTTGGCTGAATTATGTCAGGGAACAATCTCATGGGCAGTTCATCATCATCATGGCTAGGCTTCGCGAACGAAGATTTGAGAAGGGCTCTACCCACGCTTGCTACAAGCGCGCTGATGGCTAA
>JAWMRA010000001.1:53999069-54033626 GCA_035584735.1 Pseudotriccus pelzelni | reverse complement strand
GGGCTAACGAGCTCCACCTGCCCGGGGAGTGTCCCTGGCTGGAATCGAACCCTTGGCCTCAGCGGTGAAGGTCCTGCAACCTAACCACTAGGCCACCAGGGGCTCCCCTGCTGAAAGGTACTGCCCATATAACTAGGGTGACAAGTGGTGATGATGGTGGATTTAAACTAATAGGATGGGCTTGGAATTGTAAGGTTGAGGAACTGGCACGTGATTTCACCTGCTGCACTTGTTTCCAGAAACGTACCCACTAACAGGAGTGGAGGGCAGAGCTGAGGCTGCTAATACCTTACCTTGCTGTTCTGAATGTTGCAAGGGCTTGTGAGTCAGTCCTAAACACATGAACTTCTGGTGTTCTGATGTGAAATAGGATTGCAGATCCCAAATCTTGCAATTTTATGAAACCTTATATGTTTTTGTGTGCTTTATAATTTTTGTCTTTTACTTAGTTATCAACAACTGGATGTAGCAGTTTGTGAGGTGCTTTGCAAATATTTTCTTCAGTGGTGTAATGCGTGTTTGGCTTATTTAGTTGCTATTAATGCACCCAACTTTGATTAGTCATTTGCAACTTAGAGTTGGTGGTAGCTCATGATTGTGATCACTCCAGGGTTATGCTATCACTTCCCAAGATTGTGATTCTATGAGGGCATTCTCTCATGTTGTATTTTATGTTTTCGTATGACAGGCTTAGATATGACCCTAATTGTTTTATCTGCCAGGTTCTCCAGGTCCCCATGTATCTATAACTTGGGCTTGCTGTTACTTATAGCACCATTAACATCAATCAGTTGCAGATTTTATCAGCAATGGGTTTGTATTCTGGGAGGGAAAGTCTTGAAAATCTTGACTGATGCTGTGTTGTGAAGAAATAAAGCGAATTTCTCATGTGAGACACTTAATGACTCCCTTGAGGGTTTCTCCAAGTAAATGTCAGATTAACACTCTGCAACCAGATCAAAATGACTGATGTTCAAGAGTAAGCAAACAAAAAACGCTCTCCCAGTAGTTAGTAGTTAGTATGTTCGTATGAGATTGTAGGATGTGATCTGTTTCAGTAGCTTAAGTTCTGGCTTATGACCATGTTTTTTAAAGATATCAAAGTGTTGGGGTTTTTTCCTTGTGATCATTATTCCCTTGTGTCTCCTTTGGTATTTTGGTATATGAATTAGGAATATAAAAATGAAGGTTATGTGTAATGTTGAAGAAGGTTTTAAATCAAATACAGGTAAAGTTGCTTTTTAATTAACAATTCTTCCCTGAATATCTGTTTCAAAATGGATTGCTTGACAATTCTTTTTATAGAAACAGGATGTTTTGGTTTTATTGAAATGTGGATTTCTTGGGAACTCATTTTGAGAAAGTGTTTGTGTGCCTCCGCCCTTGGTGGAATGCAGATGACATCAGATTTTTTAATGTACTGGTGCTACAGGCAATACATAAAGACCAACTTTAGAAGTGTCGGTGACATAGAAGGAGTTGCATTCTAAGTGGTCTTATTATTTAGGATGAATTGGTAGTATTGATGTCCAGGTGATCATCTTTAAGGCAATAAAAGATTTGGATTTTTACCTGTACCATTTTAAATATTATAAATAATTGCCGTGTAGGTTCCACTTAAGGTAATTTCGTGATCTAAAACATAACCTTTGAACTGCCTTTCTTGGATGGCAAAGCTCTGTTGTTCACTTGTTTTGCATCTCTTTTATGTGTCTTCTCTCACTTGTGCTAATTTTGGTTCAACTGGCATTTGAGTTGAATTTGTCCCTTTGGAAACTTTTGATTAAGGTCTATTTGCAACTTCACAAAACCAGCTTCTTTAAGAGAATATTTGTAAATAAAAAGAATTATCGTTTAAAATATGCAGTTAATTGAATAAAAGCTTTATTATAATTTTGTATCTAAATGTTATGGGATCATAGGATAGCTATGAAGAGACCTAAGATGTTAATGAAGGGACTCCTGTAGGTCATCTAGCCCAACCCCCTGTGTAAAGCTGGGTCAAATCTAAACCTGTTTAATCTGTGCTTGTCAGCTGAAGCATATTTCATTTAGCTGAGGAATTTCCAAGTATCTTGAAGTCCCAGGTGCTACTTCTGCTATGAATTCCCAGCATTTTTGTGGTTAAAGAATATCCCAGTGTGATTAGATTTAGTTTGCAACCTTGCTTTGCATCCATGCAAAGTATACTACTCAGTCACCTTTTGTTTGCTTACATATTTACCCATGGACCTACTTGTAGAGTTTTACTCCGGTGTGTATTGACATAAATTGTGACATATTTTGCTTCTATTACCAAATGCAGACTCTCATTGTTAGTCTGTTTAGGAAATACTGAAGAAAAGGCCTAGCTTAACCCATTTTGGAAGTGCTTTTACAATGCTTTAAAGGAGAATATGGTGCAGTCTTTGTTTTCAGTCCTATTGTGGGTACATTGGTGTTTCTCCTTTAGAATGATGTTCATGAGGAGCTTATAGCATTCGAGACAGGAATGCTCAGTAAGAGTACTCAGAGACACTGAGTTGAGATAGCTGCGATAGCATGGGGTGGGTTTTTTCCTTTATGTTCTGAGGGCAACTGTGACATGCCTGTGTTTAAAATTACTAAAACGTTTAAAATTGTATGGCAGTAAATGTTACTTATTTGTACTGCCTACCGCAGTAGGCACTAAGCCTCACACAGCAGTTCACTCACTCCCCCCCACAGTGGAGTAAAGAAAAGAATGAGAAGGGTTAAAAGTGTGAAAATTTGTGGGTGACATAAAATCAATCTAATAGGTAAAGGAAAAGGTGCACATGCAAGCACATCAAAATAAGTTGTGGGTGGGTTTGTTTGTTTTGACAATTTGGTATGCAAATGCAGGTAGAGTGAAAGGTAGGCATAAGAGAAGGTAGTGGCAAAATCCCTTCTGACTGATATGTGGGATTTTCCCTGTTCAAATTTTCTAAAACAAATTATATTTAGGAATAGGTTATAGCAGTGTAAGGTAGCTTGCCAGTCTTCTGTCTTCGTAAACCTCAGCACAGGTTTATTCAAGCTCATTTCTTGGCAAGGTCTCCTGTCCTGCTGCTGTACTTTGCTTTCTGTCAGCATCTGAGTTCAGTTAGTTCAGAAGGAGTTTCGGTGAGTCTGTGTTGCTGTGACTGTAGTAGTATAGATAATGTGTCTGTAAACAGTGTGACTATAATGCGATTTTAGTTGTTGAAAGATAGTTATGCTTCCTAGCTAGTGTGTATGGTCTTGGGTGTTGTGCCTTGGTTTTAATTCTTACTTTCAGACTGTCTTCGGGAATCTGTAGTGCTGTATCAACAGTAATAGAAACAGTAAAATATTAGGAGAACTTGTTCTTATATTCCAGTATCTGAATGTTAGAAAATTATCTCTGATATTTGTATTTTGTGATACCAGATTACTTTTCACAATTCAGCCACATATTAAGTGTAAAATTGCTTAGGTAGTGAAATACACCGAGGGCTGGGCTGTTCAACATCACTGTTGTTATGCAGGATTTTGTTGGGTTTTTTGTACAGTATCATTATCCTGAAGAACAGGAACATATTTAATCAAATCATGTTTTAGGATGTAATTCTCACAAAAACTCCTTTCCATTAATTGTATTTTCTTGTTTCTGTTTTGAAATGTGGTTATCAATATGTGTTCTTCTTCATAAAATATTTATGTTGCATTTAACAATTTTCTATTTATTCTCATAATAACCATCAAGGGCTATAAACTTTCAAAATGGTAGATTTCAACTACTGAGAATTTTCATGGTATAACTGGAGAAGTTGATGAGGAATGGAGCAGACAGCAGGTGTACTGGGAGGTGACAGTTTTCTAAATAATGTTTAAATAATATTAGTCCTCTGAATGGCTGATTTTTTAATTTTCTTTTTTTGCATGATCTCTTCTCTGTGGTGACCCAAGGGAATGGCCTGAAGTTGTGTCAGGGGAGGTTTTGGCTGGATATTAGGAAAAGGTTCTTCACCCAGAGGGTGGTTGGGCACTGGAACAAGCTCCTCAGGGAAGTGGCCACAGCACCAAACCTGACAGAGCTAAAGATACTCCCAGGCACACGGTGTGACTCTTGGGGATGATCCTGTGCAGGGCTAAGGGTTGGACTTGATGATCCTTGTGGGTCCCTTCCAACTCAGCATATTCTGTGATATTGAGCCTCTGGCAAAATAGTAGCAAATAGGTTATGGTTTTATTGTCTTAGGTGAGCTGAATGGTTTTGAACTTGAATATGGTTAAATCTCTTTTAACTGTCTTTTGTAGTGTCCTCATAAATGTAGTAAGCTTTAAGTTTTAAAGGAAAAGGAAGTAAAGTGAGTATAGTAATTGAGCTTATATCCTATGACACTGCATTTATACAATACAGTAGCAGGTAAGTATTTTCTTTGGGGGATTTCTCTGTGTCCCTCAGATTTCATTTAAGATGTTTGTCAGTCCGTGTACCTGGCAGCAAAGTAACTGGAGGAAGTCAGTTTTTAATATCATTTTACTGTTTAATCTAAAATTTTTTTAGGGACTTTACACTGGATTTCCGCAGTGGTGAAAGGTAATTTTTTTTTAGGCAGAGGTTGGTTGGTTTTTTTTTCATTGCTAAAGAAGCTTTGAGTCTTGGTTTCATGAAGCTACTATGTAAACACTGAACTACCAGTACACTTTTAGCCATTTTCATGCAGTCTGCTAATTTGGAGCAAAATTTGTAAGATATGTAGCATGAATCTGTTGTTTTGCACAGTGTTTTAACAGCTAACTTGGAATGACAGAATGAATAGAGCTGTATTGTATGTAGGAGTAAGATAGTAATACTGAATCTTAGGATACCTGTTGAAAATTTTTTTTTATCCCCTCTTTGGCTTTAACCTTATTTTACAGTAATGAAACTAGTTAGCTCACATAAGAGTTGAGTTCTGGTGCAACTACCAACTGGCCTCCTTCTGATGTGGAGGAAAAATGAGAGGAACAGAAGATTGAGCCCAACTTCTCTTATTGTAGAAAAAACAAATTCTGAGGTGTAACCACTTGAAAAGGGCATTCTCTAAGAACTTGGCTTTCTTTTTCAGTAGTGCAAGAAAGTGAATCGGTAATTCAGAATGTTTTTTTAATAAAGGGAAGTTTATGAAAATGAATGCATGATTAACTTCCTTATTTTTATCAGTTTTGTTTTCAATGGCCTGTGTTACTTGGAAGGGAAACTTGGAGAAAAAACAGTTTTAAATATCAGCTCCTAACAGAAGGACATTGCATTGCACACTTAAACTTTTTAATTGTGATTGAATCTATTAATTTATGACTGTTGTGTGACTGATGATCTGTCATTTCCTACCTGATACCTTGTTTCAAGTGAGTGAGATAAACATGAAAATCAAATGTGAACTAGTTCAAGTTAGAGATAAATATAAATAGGCTTATGTGGGATACCATAGCCCCAGTATCTCTCTGACCAAAGATTTGTAATATTACATACTTCTAGCACATGGCAAGAGTCATTATGTAATTGTAATTACCAGAATGCTATTTTTAATTTCAGAATAAATTAATTGGTTAGTTTGTGCTTGTTGTTTCATTATAATGAAACCTTACTTTGCAAAGGCTAGTTGAGTCGAATTTTCTGAATGTTGCCAAATCAGTATTCCTTGTTTTGGTGAGACTGTCTGACCAATGTATTTTCTTTATATTTGCTTGTAAGACTTTAAGGAAAATTTAATTTATAGGCCACTGATACTTCTTATCCTTCTTTGATTTCTGTGAGTGTGAATAGATATCTTAGTCAAGTATAGGCCTCTCTAAGCCTTGGTAGGGTAGGTAAGGTGCTCATTTGCCAGATAAGGCCACAGTTGAGGCAGGAGAATGTATTTCCTTAACAGACTATTCCCTAGGGTAACTATTCACATAAAAACACATCTCTTTTTAGTTTCATAATTGTATGCAGGCAAAATATTTCAAATCATACTGGCTATTAAAATTACTGCTAACTAGAGTTTTGTATAATGGAGTTTGTCAGACAATAATGTATTTCAATAAAGAATTGCTTCAGCCATTGTGCATTTGTATTCTCTCATTTACTGGGGTGTGCAAGCACAAGTCAGATGTCATGTACATGCATATACACACTTCAGGCAGGTGGACTTAAAATTCAGATTTTAATTTTTTTGCTTCTGGGAGAAATAAAGGCACGTTTTTATGTCCACAATTTGAAAAGTAGAAGTAATTAGTGTAATCATGGGAGCTTATCAGTATCTGTTTTAAAAACAAAATTTGTGATTTATACAGAATTTATTCAGAGAAGTTGTGTATATATTTCATTCTGAACTTGGTTGCTACTCAGAATACACACTGTATATATATTTACAGTAATTTCTGCATATCTAAACACTTTTATGTGTTTAAATATTGGCTCCTTTGTTATATATATATTAGATAGTAACTTTCTGTAGAGAATGTAGCTGATTACTGGTATAAAATCCCTCTTCTCTGTTTTTACAGAAAAAGTATGTACTAGAAGAGTATGAGCACCTCAAAATTCTAGTCTAATCTTTTTTATTTTGTTTGTGTCCTTTTGCAGTTGTTTTTCAAGTACGTCTGGCTACAGTTTAGCAAGAAGAAAAATATTATGCCTTTCTCTTCACTCATTTTATGATTTCTGCAGATATGTCCACATAAGGTTTAATCATTATTTCCAAGATTGCTTAGATCTGAGGGTAGTTACCTGTCTTAAACATTGTGGTGAGGTATTTTTGACTGTCTTGTTACCTGTTTTCTGACTCCTTTTTGATATTCTCATAATGTTTTGCTTTTATTAGGCAAAGGAAGGGTCTTTGTATTTCAGATACTTGATTGCATTCTGTTCTTCTCTGTGATGAGGAATACTAAAAGACTATTTTAAGTGTATTTAAGTGGATACAGTTGAGTGTTTTTAATGCATATAAGCACTAATGAAAAGATTTTGTGCCTTTTCGAGGCTGTCTTTATATCATAATTGCATTCTTTAAAAATTAGTCTCCAGCCACTAATGCTTCTTAGATGTCAGTGGATTAGTGTCACAATGTTACTTGAAGCAAGTTGTATTAATCTCTTATTCAAGGTTTAAATCCATGAATCTGAAAGAAAAATTTCTTCGAAGCTGAAGTAGTTTTGTCAGCCCATAAAGTTCAGGTCTAAAAGAGACAGTTTTTCCATGTTTTCTGGTGTTATTTTTGTTTGGAGTTGGTTTTTTTTTTTTTAAGCATTAAAGCCTGAGGCAGGTGTAATGGATGTAACTTTGAGTCTCTGTTTTTTAAGTATCATTTAACATAACATAGCAAGAGTTACTGAAAATTGGGAGAATATAATGCTGATGCAGGTATGTCCCTAACTATGATGTGAGTATATGGTAAATATATATATATGTATGTATATATAAATATAAACCCCTTAATAACCAGGTTATTGCTGCGGCTTTGTAAAATTTAGAGGTGTATAGACTACACAACTTGAAAGAGTAGATTAAAGTAGGCAAAGCATTTAACAATCCTATCAGATATGTAGCATTCAAGTGTGTGTAAAAGTTCACTCAGGTATTACTTATAAATTCTTACTGAGAAAAAGGTGTGGAAAATCTTTCCCTCTGAACTTGTGTTGCTGAACATTCCATGCCAGAGACATTTGTTGTAAGTCTTTTGGATCTGTTGGAATTGGAGGTGGAAGACATCTTGTACTGATTTTTCAGTTTGGACAGTTTCTCTAGAACAGTAGTTTCCAAAGTGAAAAACATTAATTGCATAAAAGCTTGAAAGTGATATTTCACTGAAGCTGTTTACAGATCCTTGACATGAAACCCAAGAATTTTCTGAAAGAATGTCCTCTTTCCCTTATGACTACTAAAAATACAAACAATAACCAGAAACTAAACCAACCTCTGTATTTTGAGCA
This sequence comes from Pseudotriccus pelzelni, assembly GCA_035584735.1. NCBI lineage: Eukaryota > Metazoa > Chordata > Aves > Passeriformes > Tyrannidae > Pseudotriccus > Pseudotriccus pelzelni. The sequence goes on along the minus strand of JAWMRA010000001.1, from coordinate 54,025,706 downwards.
GATTTCCAAAGAAGAGCTATAAACCTAATTCATAGGTTCTATAAAGAAATTTTTGTTGATGTAACAGCTTCATCTGTCTGGGTAATTTTTTTGCTCTTTTTATGAATATTCTAGACTCAGAAAAGATTCTTGATTTAAATATCTGGTTTATATTCAAGTTCGGAATTACTCTGTGTTAATTTAGAAGTACAGTATATTTTTAGAAATATTTCAGATTAACATTTTATTTGAGAACTTGAAACGAGTTTAAAATTCTTCTCTTGCTTGCTTTTTTTTTTTTTTGATGGTGGCTTATTAGGGTTCTGAGCCCTGGTAGTTGAGGTGCTTAATTTGCAAGGCTTTGAACAAAAGGAAGATAGGAAGGAAGGTGAGTTCTTAAGGGTTTTACTGTGGTCCCTGACACTGGCAGTGCTTGTGGGTTCCTTACAGAATTGTCTGAAATGAATGTGAATCAAGATGGGACTGCTGGCCAAAGGGGTAAAAAGAAATGAAGGCATACAATAAAAAAAAGACAACAAAACCTACGAATAACTTAGCAAATTAGTAGCCTGTGGTTGGCCATAATGAATAGAATAACCACAGTATGGAAACAGTTTCTGGAGGATGTTGATTGCCAAAGCCAACATAAACCTGTGTTTTGACATGCAATTATTGTGTGATATCTAAATTCTCAGTAGAACTGAGCCTTTTTTATTATTGAATATAGTTGCTGTTTAAAAGCACACCAGAAAATCAGAGAATAAAGCATTTTGAGTAACTAAATGAATGCCGAGCCTTTTTTTGTATGTAAAGCACTGAAGTTTTCATTCTGAAAGAAATAGTGAATAAAATATAATATATATTATTTTATCTCGTTTTAGCCTTATTTAAAAATGGTGTGAAAACTCTCTGTTGGAACTAATCTTAAAATCATAGCATTGTTTAGGTTGGAAAAGCCCTGTAAGGTCATACATCATTAGACATAGCAGAAGTATCTGTATTGGCACTAGTTTATGGTCTACACTCTCACTATTGTTAATGCACTGGCACCCGTACAAACTAGGAATCTGAACTTTGCCACTGTAGGCATATTTTCTGAATCTTAACATTTACATTTAGTAAATGCTGGGCAATGGAACTCTTCAGTCTTCAGCAAAAACAAAAATAAACTGAAAGTGTCTTGGATTTTTCAGGCAAAAGCTGGCTTCCTGCCCTGGTTTTTAGAACTGTGTTTGTGTATGATAAAGATGGAGAGTCTCTCTTCTTCACTCCTTCCCTGCCGCTCTCAGCAATATTACTGTGCAGGTTTTTTTCTCCTCTGAATCCTTTTACAGCCTCTGCCTGATTATTTTCCTGTAGGAAAATAAGATGTCATCGTAGGACATACATCTAGAGTAAGACAGACGAATCTGGCTTTCCTTATTAGTCTGGCTTTGCTGACTTGTGTTACTTATTAAATATGGATAATACAACTCCCACTGCACTTGAAGTAAATGATGTGTGATGTCTTGGAAAAACTAATTTCAAGTCAGTCACTGTGTCTCCAATCCCTTGTAAAATAAATGTAACAGTAATTTTTACATACTAGAAGTATGATGAGAGCAAGTGTAATAAAGAGGGCTACACAGACATCTCAGGACGCATTAAAATGTGTCAGCAAGATACAAGAGCAAGTGCTGGAATGAATAAGGAATGGATTAAAACTTCAGAACTAGGAGTGGGGAAGGATGGGTTGTATTATAGTAGGAAAAAGTAGCCCTGCCCCTCACCACCAACAGTTTTAAATTTGGTATAATTTGCAATTATATTAAGTTGCCATGATGTTTTTCTTCTCACCTCTTATTTTTTAATGACTACAGTGTACTGAAAATGTGATTGGTTAATCATGTTTAAATGCTTTTAAATAAAAAACAGAACTTTATAAAACAATAAAAATGGCTAAAATGCTGGTGAAATAATAACTAAGTTGTCACAAAAACTTATTGCTTTTGAGATGATATGTGTAACAATATCTGATTACATATGCACAGTGGCTGAAGTAGAGAGCTTCTGTTATGTGATTTTTATCTCAGAAGCCTGGACAGTTTGTTTTATGCCAACTTTATGCTAACCAGTATTCATAGAAAGCTGGTTCTGAATTCTTAGAATAGTCTTCTGCTCCTTCTGTAGCTTCAAATGTAAGACTCTTGTGCTCCATTTTACTGTTTACCTTCCCTTTGTTGCCTGAGTGTTGTGTTCTGATGCCGTAGTGAAGAGACGGATTCATTAGTCATCTCCAGATACATGAAACATTTTTGTTGTGTGCTGTGACAGGATCATATGTGTGGCACTGGGTTGCTTCCCCTACTTTTAGACACTTTGTAATAAACGAAGTGATATAACTTTGCCAAGTACTATTGCAATACGGGTAAGTTTTACCAGCTCTAGTTAAGACATAAAACATCGTTTGTTAGGGATTTGACAGAGAGTAACCATGATCTGTAAACATTGTAGAAGTATCTGACTGCCAAGATAAGTAACCTCTTCCTTGCACCTCACTAATTTAAGGCAACTCCTAGCAGTGATGGCGTATTTTACCATTATTTGCCACTTGCAGTTTAAAGCAAAGAAATTGAAATTATCAGTGTTCCTACAGTTCTGTGTGGGGTGTAACTTTGTTTGGGTACATTTTACCAGCTATAAGCATGAGTGTTTACCTAGGCTTGTGCTGCATACTGTTCTGATTTGTGTGAAAAGCATATACTACCCAGTGCTATGATGACTTTGAAAGACTCTGTATGTGACTGCAGGTAAAAAAAAGAAAAAAGCTGGAGGGTTTGTCACCTGTCACTTCTGCAGTTGTTAAAATATTTGTGACACATGGACCATTTGAAGCTGTTGGACTTGATGATCTCTGAGGTCTTTTCCAGCCGGTTGATTCTGTTGGGTTGAGAAGTTCAATCGCTTTCTCTTAACTTGCTTTATAAAGAGTGTGAAAATTTACTAGTGGTAAAGATACAAAATTCTTAGGACTTAAAGACCAATATATAAGTCATAGGATCAGCAATAAAGCAGTAGCTGCAGTGATTGTTGTAGGCACTCAAGGCATAAGCCTTATTTTAGGAAACGGATGATGGAAGATGAACTGTGGTGTTACCCTAGAAGTGACTGCTATCCAGCCAAGCTGGTTGAAAAAAAAGGGGGCCCCAAAAGACTATGAGGAAATCAAAATTAAAGACAAGCTGGCACTTGTTGCCATATTTAGGAAAAAAGGTCTTTAGAAAAAATGCACGTGATTTTTGACCAGGTTCTTGCACAGCTGTGTTAGTTGTTGGCAGTGACAACAATGGACAACCAGAGCACTTTCACCTGAGATTGCAGTTTAGCCTTCCTGTGGTTCACGCAGTTAAACGGTGCTTCCTGAACTCTGCTTCATGAGCCTGTAGCTCATGAGTGTCAGCCTCACTGTAGGTTTTTCCCTCTGAAAGTTCTCATATTCTAGTAGGTATGTAAGCCCAACATTTGATCTCATTTCTGACTAGTATTGGCAACCCCTTTTTTTTAAGAAGAGTAGTATTTAAGACTAAGGTGTTACAACTGGTCATCGTTTTCCAGATATTAGGTAATCTCCCAGTAATGTGATATGAGTTTTTATTTGTGGTTTCTTTTTGGAAGTCCATGGCATCGCCTTATAGACCTGTCAGATCATCCAAAGTTTTTGATAACTGTGAAACAGAAAAAGAAGTTTAAGGAAGTGTAAGGTGTGATATTTTGTCAAACGGAAGAAAATTTAGGGGTTCACAGAAAGTGAACATAAGGTACAAAATTTGTGTATCCTCTGAGTTAAGTATGTTGCTTGTGAATGGCATAATTCAACTAAATCTGGAGGAAGTATGAACTAGTACAGAGAGGCACCCGTCGGTGTAACCAGGGGAATGTGATTGATGGTTTTGCTTATCAAGTCTATCTTAGCGACTTAATATTATGTTTGCAGAGATAGTTGCAAAATTCCAAGAATTAGGTAGCTTGTTTCCCATTGGCATTTCCTGTGGGTATGTTGCATATATTGCATTTTATTGTGTACTTTGTACGTTTAATCTCTTCAACGTGTTTTCTTTATTGAGTACTTAGTGAAGACAATCAATAATAGAACAAACTACCCTATTGACCTCTTAGAAATAAATTACGTGGGTGTGCTGTAGCTTGTTCAGTTGTACTCTGAAAATACTTCAAATTCTGATGAGTGGGTGACTCCAGTTTTCCTGTCACAGTAATCCTTTGTGTAACATTCCCCATGTTTTTGGAATAGTGATATTGTTATCATGTTATCTCTTTTTACTCAGCAAAATAGAAGCCTGTTGGCTCAGTTGGAATTTCAGAACCAGAGTTTACTGTCGCAAATATCTAAGTTTTATTTTGCCAGAGTATAGTTTGGTTTACTTTTGTATGCCAGAGAATTTTGAAAGTATAATTAAATTTGAGCAAAAGCCACATTTTCATTAGAAATGAAGAAAAAAAATAATCATCCACATCCTATAGGGCACCCTAGAACTAATGGCTTGATCGTTTTTGGCTATGTAAACAGTACATATCTGTGGCATACCACAGATTCTTTGTCACTTGTCTCTCTAGTGGGGCAATAAAATGGAATTTTTAAGGAATTGTGGAAAAACCCCACAATTTTCAGAATAGCTCCGGATCATTTCAGATTTTTAAGCAATTATTGTTAAAGAAGTTTGTTCATAACAGTAATAAAAGTCTCAGTTTTGCAATGTATAATGATTGTTAAAGCTCCCTGTACAGTACATCTTGTGGTTTTTGTTTCTGCTTTTCAGTGTTTTATGGAAACTACAGGGCATTGTATCATCTGCAGCTGGCAAGAGCTATAACTTCCAAGGCTGAAAATGGAACTACTGAATTTCATTCTTGTTTAATATTTAACATGCTTCTATTTTTAACATAGTTTCTAAAATGCTGGTGAATCTTTATGGTGCTGTATTTACTTTACAAAAATCATTTATTCAGTTTTGTTTACAAGTCTCTTAACTGAAGTCATTCTGCTGTCGCACAAGAATTCCACAACTTAATTACATTCCTCAGGAAATAAGAATCTTATATTTGGAATAATGGCAAATACGAAAGTCAAATCATGACTTTCATCAACTTCTTTTACCTCACACAAATCCTAGAAATCTAAAGCTTTAAGTATTTTCTATTTTGTTGTACAACTGTATTTGAGCATGCAGGAATGGGTTTTGTTTGGCTGTTTTTCTTGACTGTCACTGGTGTTGAGACTGTTCAGTTTAAGTTCATACAAAGTTTGCCGGGAGCCAGTTGCACTAGCTGGGAAGAGTTGAAGGAAAATGATTTATAGGTGTGTAAGTCATACCCCAACTGTACATCATAAAACATTACTTATATGTTTTAACGGATTATATATATCTACATTTTATGTACTTCTTATGGATTTGCAAAGTGATTATATGTTGTCAAATCAAATACTGTAGTTTGTGTGCAGTATAAATGATTTTCTTTGTGTTTCTTTCCAACCAATTGTTTACTTCAGTAATGTGTATGCATTACAAATATCTAAACTGTTAATAGCTTACAGTGGCTGCTCACTTAATTTTTCATTCTTTCATTTAACCAACCTAATGTCAATTTTGGAAATAGTTTCTTATATGTGCCTGGAATGATTTAGTCTCTCGGCCCTTAGGTCTTTAGTGTTAGAAATTCAGGTGTAGCCTTTTCTGGAAGGATTTTGAAATGGCTGAGTTTGTAGGATTGCAATGTTAAAAGTGCAAAGAGGGAATTCAAGAGGGAGTTGGGTTGTTTTTCAAGACTCATCCATTTAAAATTTTTGCATCAGAGAAGTTATTGTGGAGCTTCTTGTTAAAAATTGTGTGTATCAAAGAAACTGTCTTAATGGAATGTGAGGTGGGGTTGAGCACTGTGCTTAAGCAAGAAGATACAAAGCCAGTTGTAAATCTGTAAATAAAATCATTTATTCTTCTACTGCTTTAGTTTTGTTTGCAAGATGGACCACACAGTACAAAGTGCTGAGAATATTGACGAGTTTTGTAGCTACATGGTAACCTACTGTATCTTTCTTTAGATCAGGATTTGTTCCTGTGAGTCACGATTTTTTTTGCCTATAGTATTAAACTCACTCAGTTCCTGCCAGACACTTCTGAGGTGGGTGACTGTGAGAAACAAAGCCTTGTGTGACCTGGGAGGTGTGGGTTGTGCAACAGTCTGCCTTGCTTACATTGCCTAGCTTCCATTTATGAAGGTAACGTTAAATATCGTATGTTCTTCTACAGAACAGATTTTTTTTCATGCCCAGTTCTCTTCTGATATTGTGGGTAAAATGAAGTAGTTCTTCAGGGGAGAGACATTTTGATTCCAGAGACCTGAAGCCAGCTGGCTAGACTCAGCCTTTGTTTTCGCAATTAAAAGAGAAAAATAGAAGTGGGAGTGGCATGGGCTTGAATTTTTTTTTAACCATTGTAATTGTGTGTGGGCAGTGCTGGCAAAACAGTGAGGACAAGGTATTTCTGTTTTGTTGAGGTAAACTTGCTGAGGCAAGAACTGCATCTCCGAAACTGACCTTGTGTTCAGTTCCCTGGAGGTAAAAAATTCTTTTACCTTATTCAGCAGTGCTGAACAAACCTGAAAACTTGAGGCTGCAAAACCAGCTTGGAATTGACTTGTTAAAATGCAAGGGTTAGAACTGTGCCTGTTTGTTTGTTTCTATATGAGCTGTTATTCTGCAGTGTGAAGCGAAGTTACGTGGCTGTTGTCCAGTAATTTTCAACATATTTCCCCCTTTCTTTTAAATCTGTTTTTAATTAACATGCATATGTATGAGATTTCTGGTTGTGCTGGATACAATGTCATACTGTGAAAGCAGGCTAGCATAAGATTTAAAACACCTAACTGATGGAGAGGTCCACTTTGAATTTCATCAGAGTTGAAGGAATTTGGAGAGTTCATAAAGGTACGGAGTGCCTCGCTGGGGTTGTATTCCTTGGTTGTAGTCTAGATGAAAAATGTGTCTTTTAACTGAAATGGATGCAGCTGAATAATGAATAATCTCCAAGGAAATGTTTGATTTTTTTTTTTTTTCCCCCCCTACGAGAAAGCATGTTTGTTGTGCAATGTCTGTGCCCAGCTGCTAAGGAACATTAGAAATTAATGTAAAGATTGATATATTCAGAGATGCATATTGCTGACTGACGCATATTGAGAAAAAGTGCTCAGATCATGTAGTTTAAACCACAAAAAGCAGTATATTGGTTTATTGTGATTTAAAAAAGAATCAGGGAACTATATACTTGGGGTTGATATCAGGAATAGAACACCTAAACCAGAGTGTCACAGACCATTAGAAATATTAATAAACATCTACAAATATCTAAACACTTTTCATAACTAATCATGAAAAGTTCTAATCCCCTCCTTTCCCCACATGGCTACTGGCACACAAGCTCCACAAGCAGTGTGGGTTCCAAGCAACAGTTGCTCTTCCAGGAATGTGGGTTCACCTAATTGCACACACCTCTTCCCGGTGATATGGGTGTTCCAGCTTTATACCAGTGTCACTCTCTACAACCTGCTAACCTTCAAGCTAGCGGTGGAGTGAGTTCCCCATCCCAAGTCATGTAGCCCACCACGGATCCCCTCCACTTCCAGCACTCTGAACTGCCACTGTGCTGATTAAATGTGGCTGCCCACGTCGCCCAGTGGGGCAGCTGCTCCCCAAGGCATTCAGGAGGTTGTGGTGCCAGTGGGGTCAGTTTTCCGTTGTCTGATTGGGCTTTGATGATTCTCTGTTGCTGTGATGAGGTTCCTCTTCCATTATAAGCAAAGCACGAATGTTGGTCCTTCTTTTCAAACTGACTCTTCCTTAGTTTCAAGGTCTCTTTGTAATTCTCCAGTTTCTGTTCAGTCCTTTTCAGGGTTGTCTTTTTAGTATTACCAGTTTTTTGACAAGAAATGCTTTCAGATAGTTTTGGCTGTTACAGTTGTCGCCCAGGCCATATGAGTCCCCTCTTGATGATACTAATCTTAGCATAATTTTGAATTGTTATGTTATGAACATATATTATTTCCTATCAGAAAGGTGTCTTATTTAGCACTTATTGTTGCTTGCCTTTTGTTATCTGGTGGAAAAAATTATTCTAATGGGGATCTGACAGTTTTGTGAAGAAAGGCAGGTGAGTTACGTTTCCTTTCTTTGGTGTGGTTCTACTTGTCTGTTCATAAATCCAATATTGTGTAATTTAGTTTCTGCGTGTAATACTGGATGATGAGGATGATTATTATTGAAAAGCACAGTTCATGTAGAATTTAGTAAGGTCTACTGAGAACTGTGCCTCTGAACTTCTGCATGTTACACATCTGCTATGTGTCGTTGTCTACCTCTAGATTTAATATTTTTTTTTCGGAAAAATTGGTAAAGGGACTGCCAGAACCATGTGCAGCTGTGACACAGTTGTTTACGTTTAGTCTGTTCTTAGAATCAACTGGGTTGGAAAAGACCTCTGAGATCATCAATCCTTGATCCAACACCACTGTGGTTAGTAGACCATGGCACTCAGTGCCACACTCCGTCTCATCTTAAAACTCTCCAGAGATGGTGAATCCACCACCTCTCTGGGCAGCCCATTCCAGTGCCTGATTACCCTCTCTGTAAAGAATTTCTTCCTAACATCCAACCTAAACCTCCCCTGGCAGAGCTTTAGTCTGTGCTATCTTGTCCTATTGCTGGTTGCCTGGGAGAAGAGACCAACCCCCACCTGGCTACAACCTCCTCTCAGGTAGTTGTAGAGGGTGATGAGTTCACCCCTGAGCCTTCTCTTCTCCAGGTTAAACAACCCCAGCTCCCTCAGCCTCTCCTCATAGACCTTATGTTCAAGTCCCTTCACCAGCCTCTTTGCTCTTCTCTGGACCAGCTCCAGCACCTCAATATCCTTCCTGAACTGCTTGCTTTTCTGAATGCTTCGATTACTTTTACAATTGAAATTGAGCATTGTGCTGCTCTTTGATAAACCTATTCTAACTCAAAATATCTATCTTCTGAAGTAACACACAGTGAAGAAAAAGGTGGAAGAAGTGTAATCCAACTTTGCTTACTGAATACCTCTTTTGAGGATATGGAAAAGTATTAAGCATACCCGCACACAGTGTGACTATTCTATCAAAGCTTTCCATTTTTTTGGCAAATCTATATTTCACTCTCATATCCTGCAGTGCTGCATGAAGTTTTTATATTCTTGTGCCTTAAAACCCGTTATTTGATGTGTTAAATTAGTTTTCCATCCACCATATACATTGTTTTTATGCTTCATTTATCTTTCTATGCAACACTGGTTGCGCGGTGTCACAGTGTCATTGGACGACACTTAATTTGACCCTTGTCTTTACAGATGCAAGGAATGTACTATTATCAACCATGTAGCTGTAGTGCTTAACCAGGTCATGTTCTAGAAAACCGCTGTTTGACTAAAAGAATGCAAATAGCATTACTGGCTTACCAAGAGCATAGGGACATGTATGTATGTACAGTTGAACAGCTGCTCAAGTTCTTCCTTTAGTCAGTGTAAAACTACTTCACAGCTTGCAGAATTAATGTTCAAAGCTGACCTCATTTAGAAAGATAGAAGCTTATCAAACCTCTTCAATCTGACCTTAATAACTTGATCATCCCTCCTTCACATTCAACTAATGTCTTTTTTTCGTCTTGTACTTCTAGAGGGATAAAGCCAGTAGGCCTAGTGGTCTGCTCTTCTACAGTTTGTGAAAACAAGAGTATAAAAATAAACCTGAACTTCTGTTGCACATTATTAAGTCCAAGATGTGGAGGTTTTTTGTTATTACTTTGTTTCTACTGAATTTAAGCAGCGTCAGGAGCTTCTGTCTTCTTTACTTGTCTCGAGTTGTTGATTTCCCATAAGTGTTTGCTATAGATTATATGCTTAAGTGTTCAGAGCAACGTGAGACAGTTCAATTGTCTGTGAATAAATGTATTTACAGTATTACTAATAATAGATCAGTTAACATGCGTCCCTCATAAAGTAACCACTTCAATAGAGTTGGACAATAACTTGAGAAGTTTGAGTTGAAAACTGTGTATCATAACAGTCTTGTTTTCAGTCCTGTATATCAGCTACTGGTTCTAATCTACAGTGAAGGCATTTGAACTCCTTCCGAACTTTGTACTTTGTGTTCATATGGACAGTCGCTTTCATCTGCATATGATTTAGCTGTCCCTGGACCCATAAAATAGCACATTTGTGAAGTTTTATTTTTACTGGAAAAAGCTGGAAGAAAAGAGGCTAGTTTGGTTTGGTTTTGGGTTTGTGGTTTTTATTTATTTTCATTTTTTAAAAAAAAATTAATTTTGAGCAACTTTTCTGGTCTTCAGACTTGTATCATTTTGCAGTTCTAGGAAAATATTAATGGACTATGTTGATCTATGGAAAACATTTGAGTAATCACAGGTGATTTAGGAAAGTATCCTGGAAAGGAATCAGTCAGAGCAGTGTTGGTATGAAATAGAAAATGGAGTGCTGTAATTTGCTGTCACATATATATATATATATATCAAAATGCAGATTCTGCTTAGACCAAGAATGCAGTGAAGTCCTGTGACCTCATGCCCTGACATGTGTGTCCTCTCTGAGTGGTAGGAGTGTATCAGAGTTCCAGACTAAATTACAAAGTAAGTGTGAAAAATAAATCCTGTGAGCCCTATACACTGGGTTTGAAGAGGATACATTAATCTTTACAATTCCTTGGCCTTTCCAAACTACTTCAGTCATATATTGTTTTTTTAGATAGTGCATGTCTAAAACTTCTGTTGGGGAAAAAAAAAAATTAATACTTGTTCAAATAATTTAATAAAGTAAAACTTTAAAACACTATTTTCCTTACTGATGGGATGGGTACTTTTCTCTCAAATTAGGCCAAAAGTTGTGTGAGAGTTAAAATAGAATTAATTCATTGTATTAATAGTGATTTAGGAAAATCTTTGGGAACAAAAGGCTCTGGCTTGGTATAGTTGCAAAGTAGCTATAGCAGGAATAGTACTACGGGTTATATACTCTTGATCAAGAGGGTTCAGCCAAGGAATCAAGCCAAAGCAAACTGGAGAGGATTTGTATAGAAATAGGAATGAGAAATACTGTGGACAGTGTAACAGAATTTAATAAACTTTCTTAATTCTGAAAGGCAGTGTAAAGTCACAGCACTTGCTTTCTGACTTGTGGTAAGTGTTCCAGATTGATGATTAGAATGTTTTTTTACCTCATCCATTTCCCACAAAGAGAGTAACCACCAAGTTATCCATATCATACAGAAAGGATAATTATTTAGAGCAAAGTCTAAAATCAGGATTATTTTCCCCCCATTGTTTAATGAGTTTTTGATTGAATTCTTAATCTGAGTGCTGTATGGGTTACCTGTCAATCTGTGTGGTCCTTCTCATGTTTACGGTACCCAGACAGTCATTTTGTTAACTTCTTAGTGAAATTTATAGTTCAGTCAGTTTTGGACACTAAAAAATTGCTATTTATAATCAGTATACGAGTTAATTTGAACACTATTTTCAAAATTCAGTGCAAGATTAGTCATGTTTCTAAGTCAATGTTGGAAACCCATGTGAAGGCAAAGAGTATGGTTCCTTGATCAGCTGGAGTTTCTTGAAAGTACTTAAGACACGAAAGCTTCTAGGAACACCTAAAAAGTTTGTATTAAAGTCTGGAAATAAATATGAAGAGATCTGATAAACTTTCACCATCTGCTTTTGTAATGCAGAGTCTTTAAGTATAGAAACTGGAGTTCGTTTATTAGTTACAAGTTTTTGGTTATAATACTTATTAAAATCAGTATGTGACTTGCTGAAAATATATGAAGGACTCATGGAAGTCTTAAAAGGCACTTTACAGTACCACTTAGTTTGCAGCAAACTTCGAGGCCTGAAAGATAATTTTAGCCTGTCAGAGTTGGGCAGTGAAAGCTGCTAAAGCACACTGAATGAATGCTACTGAGTTGTTTGCTTTGGCTGTCAAAGAAAGGCTGTTTTTCTTGTTTGTTATACCTTTAATGACTAGGAGAGAGGTTTTGAATGTTTGGTTGTGGTTTTTGGAAGATACTGTTGCTCAGTGGCCAAGTTTCAATAAGCTGTACTGAAAGTTTTATATATTAGTGCAAAACAATAAGGACCAAAGAGCAGCTGGAAATGACATGAGTCTACCACATGCAAATAATTTGGCAATCTGTATACAGAGAACGCAGAAACAATTTAAAAAATGTAGACTGCTCCTGCTGGCAATAAATTCCCTTGTCTACAACTATAGCAGCTTGAGGCAACTCAGTGATACGCTTTTTTCAGTTGCTTTATGTTCATATGCCAAAAGGAAAGGAGAGAAATACATATTAGGAGACTTTAAGTAATTACCTCTGTGCATAAAGGAGATCTTTTTCATAGGAATACTTAAATACATATAATATTACATGTGTAATAATAATACTTAGACTAAAGTAATATAGTCTGAAGTGTTAGTAGATGTGTTTTGAGAGGGATTTTTTGCTCATGTTTCTTTATAAGTGTAGCATATGTAAGGACAGAAATCCCACCTCCATCCTATTTTCTTGTTCCAGTTACTGAGGAACTGTTCTTCTAACAGTCATGTAGTATCTTCATTGAAATTGACTTTCTTTTAAAGAAAAGCAAAGCTAGTTGGGTGCATTTAGACTATGGTAATGCCTACTGTAGAATAAGTCTGATAATTAAAATTATTTAAAAAGCCCTTCACCTCAGATGAGCCTTTTTATAACTATTTAAAATAATGTGGTCTTATTGGTAGAAGTTCTGTTTTCTCTAAAATATGTCTGTATGCTGTAATCTTAATTTGTTCAGGTTATGCCTAAACCAGATGAAGTTTACACTGTGATTCTAGACTATCCTAATAGTAATTAATTACTAATTAATTACTTATCCTATTACTAATCCATGGGGGAAAAGTACTGCTTTCGGCTTTAGGACATTGTCTTCCAGCATTCAAAAGCTGATACATGGATGTTTGTGGGTTTTTTCCTCTTCACTATCAGTAGCACATAATAATATAAGAGGATAAACTCTTAAAAAAAAATACTGAAATAGAAGAAAGTCTGTGTACATCACTACAAGAAGTAGAACTGAATTAAGTGGAGAAAATGTTCCTTCTCTGTTATCTCTGATTTTTTCCATTTTTTTTTTCCAGTGTAGAAGTTAAACTATGTTTTTATGACCTTGGAAAAACAAAGAGAAGTGAGTTGTTGAGCACAGTCTGCATTGACCATTGACCTGTTAAATGAAAAGCAGCAGAATCCTGACTTTGCTTCCTCTTCCCTTCTGTCAAAGGCAATGATGTCATGGGTCTGATAGTAACTCTGCTTGAGTCATTCTTTGATCCATGGCCCTAAAATGCTTTTAAGTCTTGTGTCCTACATGCTGCTGAAGGTCACTTGTTCACTGAAGCTGAGCAAACAGATGTTTTCTACCTTGGGTGCTGTTATTCTCTCTTCCTACTTCGTCTGTAATGTATGCAAACACGAACTACTGCAGGACTAGGCTGTATTTTTAGTTACAATGTTGCCTGATGAAGGGGCTGCTGGTCCAGATCTGTGTCAGCCTCTTTCTCCTCCTACCAGTGTCTTATTCAATAAATCAATATGTTCAGTGCATTGCTAGTGTGCGCTCACTGCCCAGTTCCTGTGACACATCTCTGAAGAGGCTACGTTCATCATGCCTGAAGGAAAGGCTAAGTTCCCTCCTTCCTCTGCGCAGTAGTTGTTTCCTTCTTCAGAAAATATTTTCATTTAAGTCCAGTCTATATACAGGTAATAATAATGTTCTTGGAGTTTGGCTACAATGTCCAAATTCATAATTTACCTTGCCTCCTTGCAGCAGTTTTTCTTGTTTCTCAGTAAAAAACGAATGGGGGGGATAACAAATGAGTCTACTCTGATAGAAGTTGTTGAGGTTGTTTGCGTGGATTCTACTGCATTGAAAAAGAAGCACCATGAAATGGAAATACTGGTGCATACCTCTGAGTTGTTGGTGTTGATGGGGAGTTGTTGACAAATGACTGATGTCGTTTCACAATTGGCAAACTGACCTGTGAGCGTAGTACCAACATACTTTATCAAAGTAAGTTTAATCTATTCATACTCGATTTAAGAGTTTATGTTGTGAGAGAGATTTGTTTAAATAAACATCTTTTTAGAGCTTTATTAACCTGTAAAATAAACCTTAAAGTAAGCCTAAATAAACTCTCTTTCTTTTTTAGAGGTTTATTTAACCTCTAAAATGGGCTTTGCTAGTGGGAAATGCCAAGGCCTGTTTTCTGTGTTCATGATTAAGATATGGCTGATGTATTCGTGGGAAGGAAGGGTGTGGGCAAGATTCTCTTCTGATGCTTGACAGAAACAGACCTAGGAAAACTTGGTAACAAATGGGAATAAGTATTTGTTTTCAAATAATCCACTGATGAAGATGATTTGCTGATTGGCTTAATTCACTAAAGCACCGTAAATTTTATCTTTGTAATTACAGTTGAGAGTTGTAATGCAAGATATGCTTGCAGATACTTGCCTAACACTGTATTGTTATGAACTTGTAGTAGAAATTGCTGTTTTTTACAGTTTTCTTGTGAGCAAAAAAAAGTTGATGGTATTTTTCCCTTTTTTTTTTTTATAATTGCGGTTGTTGTTTCTCAGTGTTTTCTTTAATTTCAGCTGTAGTAGGTAGCTTAGTTCTGAGACAGGAAACCTCATTATAGAAAGTAAGTATTTTGTAGCGTCAGAGGTTTTTTTTTACCTAGTGTTGTGTTTCTTAAGCACTTTTTTACTTCTTTATGATGAGAACACAGATTTATGACAACTCTCAGGGCGTACTTAGTTGGAAACATTCATTGCTCTCTATGAAGAATGATCTAGAAGAAAGGCAGCTGAAAATGTAAAGTGTCAGTAAGCGGCTGCTCTAACTCACGAGTTCATCACTGGCAATTAGTAAAGGAAGAAAACTTGGATATGAGACTTTTAAAGATGATCACAAGCCACCAGTTTGACAAATCTTAGCCATGTGATTTTGTCCTGAGGCTTTCTCAGAAGATGTATTTCAGTATAGACTAGAAATTCTTAATGATGTTATGCATGACAGTGGTGTAATGTAATTCTCTGGCCAATTATGTCCCATTCGTGTTCAAGGAAGATGACTTGAGAGTGTAGCAGATGCAGAAGAGGACTTGGATGGTACAGAAAACTGTAATAAGAGGAAATGAGAAGAATCCAGATTGTTCATTAGTCTTGCAGAAAAATGACTGGGAAAAAATTCTTTTCACATGAATATTGCGGGAAAAAATATGGGAAGAGGAATTATTAAAAGGACAATCTTTATCCTTAGCATTACATATTCATGTGGGCAGTTGTATAACAACTGAGCTGCAGAATCAAGATAAAAGCCTTTTTACATGTAAAGCATTGGAAAGAGCTGTAGGAGAATTTGTTACCCACAAATGTTTCTGGCACAAGACTTCAGGTGACACAGCAGATCTTGATAGAATATATCTTAAAATTCATGGCATTTTGGCATTTTAAAATCTTGAGATACTTGATTAAAGTGCATAAACCAACCTTTTAAACAAGTTTTACAAACCATATAACCACTTCCACTTGTTAAAAGAGCATGGCATATGATGGATATTTCTGTTCTCAGTCAGTGGTTAAAATTTGCTTTCTGTGACATCAAATGCTGTTGTATGCAGAAAACAGACCAACTGACAATTTATAGCGTAACAGTTGTCTGGTATCTTGCACAGAGTATATAACTTTGTAATAATAGTCTTTTGAATAACACCTTCAGTATATCTGCAGGTGTGCTGGCAGAGGGCTCAGCATGAGCCACAGTAGAAGCTTTCTGTGTTATAGTTGCTTTTCTGCTATCTGTGTCAATCTGGAATAAACAAACGTCAGAGGTGATACTTTCATTAAGTAAGCGTAGGAAACGCATGGGGTTATGTGTTGATTTCATTTCTTCAGAGAAAGAACTGCTGGTTGAAATGATTCATAATTTCTGCATAATCAGAGCCTTTTTTTTTTTGTTCCTGAAGTAAAATTCATTTATAATTGTATATTTGCTAGAGCATCTCTTTAGAGTTCTTCCCAAAAGAATGAATTTCCTAGCTAAATTGAGGCAAAGGGAGAAGTGATGAGAGCTGAGGAGTATATGTATCAGTCACAAAGATTACCAAGTTTTGGAATAAGTCCAAATGAAAATTTCAGAGCTTCTTGTGAACTCTTGGGGCTTTTTTTTTTCCTCTTCCTGAGTAAAAAGAGGCTGAATTGGGAGTGAGTTAGATGAGAACATGAGACTTGTTGAATGTGAAACTGTGTTGTTTTTCTAAGGCGGAAAAGAAATTGTAATCTGAGAATGCCAAACAATTAGGTGTAACCTCTTCTTTATGGGCATGATTGAAGTACTTGACACTGAAGTATTGAGTCATGAGAATGGATTTGGTAAGAGTCAAAGTCAAGGTAGGATTACTTTTACTGTTGTCTGAAAGGTGACAAAATCACCTAAATCGCCAGTGGAACACTTTATCTGTATATTAATGAACTTGTTGGAGGTACAGTTAAAATATCAGTTATTGCGTCAGAATGTTTAGTGTGTACTGTTAAAAGTATCTGTTACTAAATCAGTGAGTTTTGCAGTGTGTTAATGACTTAAAAATTGAATTAACTCAAAATTGCAGACTTGGAGTTCATATCATCAGTGGAAGTTTAGCCACTGAGTAATAGCAGGGGTAGTATAAGCTTACCAGGTTCAGCACCTTCACTGGTGGAAAATCTGAAAATTAACAGTGCATCTCATTGTAAAGATTTTAAAATGTATGTGCTGGATAAATGAACTAAGCCAAAAAGTTAAGTACTTTATAAAATCTTTTGCACTTTCTGCTCGCAAGTTCTAGTCCTGAAGCTTTTAGCTTGATTCCTTTTTTTCATGAAACTTGATTTGGATTGCAGCAGCATGTGTATGAAACTTATTTGTCACGGATTTGAGCAGGTTCACAGCTTGTTCAGCAAAAACTTTTGTGTTCCAACAAGGGTAATTTAACCTCCACGGTTTCATTAAAGCATTATTTTATTTTATCAGCAGGAAGAAAGCAGACTGAATAAGAGGGGGTTATTTATTTATATTTTTAAAAATAGCAGTGTACACTGCAGTTACTGGACTTCGTAAATCTGAGATCTGATAGATATTGCTTACCCTTTTCCTTTAAACCATCAAGCTATGATAACTAAAGGGAAATAATGCTGTCCACCTGCTCTTCACAGGACTCCTCGTTATCTACCTGTGGGGGTCTCACTTGGGCATAAATAAACGAGCTGTTGTAGCGTCTTCAGGATCAGACGTTAGAGTATGTGGTTTATTACATTGTGTTTTAATGATAGATGGGGATGGCATAATGAATTAACCCTTTCCTGTCCCTTTCCTGCTTTATATGCAACCTGTTCCGTGTCTGTGATAACCTGTTGTTACCACACTGAGAGCCCAGTAGCCATCAAGCAAAGGGGAAGATGCAAGGTAAAGTAGTCGTAAAAGCTGAACAGAATTCCTTCAGAAACAACTCATCTCCAAGTCCTGCTTATAGAAAAGTATCGTGGTAATACTTGACCTGTTAGATGGAAATTAGACCTCCTGTAAGGTAGTTAGAAAGGAAAATGAAGAAGGGAGTAGAAATTAATCTGCACCAGAAGCAGGGATTGCAGGCCAGGCTCAGTAGGCTATATAGATGAGCATTAGTAATTTAATGCATTTCAGAAGACTGACTGTGAAGTGTTCCCCCAAAAAATAACACAATGTGGAGGAAATAGGACCAGAAAGAAACTTTCTGTTATCCCTTCAAAACCCACATTATCATGCAGTTGTTACATACCAACAGATAATTCCTGTGGTTGCAGACTGCCCTGCAAAGTGCCATCATTGCCTTCTGGTTTGTTGCCACTTGTGTCCCCCAGCAAGAATTATGGCAAGCACTAAGTTGTTCTGCTTGCCCAGTCTCAGGCACCAGGTTGTTTATAAGTGTGTGTGTGGGGTGTTTTACTTTTCCTCCCAAGTCTTTTTGCAGTCTGTGTATCTGGTGTCTCTCATCTTGTAAAGATGTTAGATTAAAATCCTGTTGTAAACTATGACTTGTTAAAACAAGTTACAAAAAGAAGTTGTGTGTGTTATCCATCCAACCCAGCCCCTCCCTGACCGACGGGCAACATACTGGATATCTGCTTTGGTTTTGTTTTCCCCAGAGTAGGCAAGGTTCTTTGATTCTGAAGGAAAGAAAAATTAGAAGGTTGAGAAACATTGTCCTAAATTTAAGAAAGAGCCATGGGAACAGTTCATAGGATAGAGATCTTGGTACAGAAATTACAGGTCTGTAGTTCTAGTGGTTCCAGCTACGTGGTTTTTAGTTTAGTTGATTTAAGGATAGATAAAGTATGTACTGTGCTTATTTTGCTTTCAGTTCAAGGAAATGTTTTCATTTTTTCCTTTTTTTTTGTCCTTCTGTATCTAGGAATAATCATGCAATTTTCAGTTATTTATTGCAATTTAATTTGCTTTTTCTGGGATTTTTCTATCTTGCTACCTCTCTTTCTCATGACCGTTTCATGGATTCCTGTTTTATTTAGAAGTCTGAAATATTCCTTAGCCATTCTTGCAAATGTTGTATCTCCTGCGTAACAGCCATATAATTAGTTCATTGTTTAAGGATGTGTTCAATAGCGTTAGTCAGCTTTTATGGTACAAGACAAATTTGTGTTGATAAACCATTATGGTTATGCTGTGCTGCCTTCAAGAACCATTGTGGGACAAGGACATTAGTAATGTAGATAAGGTAGATTAACCCTGGCATCTGTGGGAGATGCGCAGACAGAAAGGGAAGTGATTAGATGAGTAATACTCTGCTTTCCTTGTCACTGTAAATTATCATCAGGTAGCTTTCTCATGTCTTTGCCCACATGCCTTTGATATACCTAAAGATCAAATTACTTTTGTCCGTTTCCCCGCTCATAGCAAATTTTCTTACAGAATGTGAGACAGTTCATGTACAAAAATGAATTTAAAATAAGCAAATGTAGCACTTTAGTCTGTCAGGTGTGAGAAGTAATTGTCTTCAAAGTGCAGGAAAGTGAGCTACTTCACAGAAATTGGTTTATGTGCTACTTCTACCCAGATGGTAAATGCTCTTTGGGCAGGTCACCGAGGCAGATAATGCATAGCATAAACAGTGTCCTGTCTTCACAGCCTGAGGGTAAAAAAAAAAAAAAAAAAAAAAAAGGTTTAGATGGCCTAATTTCTTTATTTGTCTATGTGAATAAATTTTTTAAGCTTCCTTCGAACTGGTTCCTTAATAAAGAAATACAATTAATTCTCAACAAGCATATTTATTTTCTGTGTAACATAAAACACATTTATCGTGGGAGATAATTGAACACGGTATCACTTCCAGAGAGAGTTCACAGACATTTTTTTTCCCACTTCCAATACTTACACGGCATATCCAAATGTTCACAACGAACACATCAAAACACATTGTAACATACAATTTTTGAATAAACTTTAGCCAAACCTTCAAGACGGATTTATACAGAGTTCTTAACAACACATCATGCTACAAAGTTTCCAAATTAATTACATATTTTCAAATTTATGACGTGATCTTACAAATGAGCTCCAAGACGAATATAAATGACAAAAATTTTAAAAAAATCTGCTATTTTAAGAAAATTCACGGTATTACATATTAACGTTTGGATAATCAGGACTAATATTTTGTGGGGTTTTTGTCAAAGGTGTTTTTTAAAGGATCAAAGAACACTTTCCGCTAGAGTAAGATCAACCTAGAATAAGAAAACGGCCTTTAGCAGAGGCAGCCGAAGGTAGAAACCAACGGGAGATGTGAAACCGCTTTGTACAATATTGGTGTGTGTTTGCTTCCTCACTCAGAATAGTAAAGAATCGAGAACAAAGATATATTGCAGCATAGGTTTTCATTTATAATTGCTTAGGAATAAATATATTATTTTAAATTTAAATATATTCAGACTTTTTGATACCAAATTCTATACCAAAGCTATTGATGCGTGCTTTTCGAATGACTACACTTACATTTCTAAAAGCATTTTGCGATTCACATTAGTAACCTTGTAACATCCTTTTTACTACTAAAATACAGTATACTTTCGAAGATAGGTAGGCAGAGCAAGATATATAGGTAGGTAGTCTGGAAAATAGGTAGTACAAATAATTGCTGTAGACTGTAGTGGTTTGTGGAACGTTCCCCCCCCCCCCCTTGCTGTTTAACCTTTTGTTAATGTAGCTGTTAGTTATGATACTTTCCTAACAACAATTTAAAAAACCCAAACAAACAAAAAGAGAAGTGCAGAGCTACTTATTCAAAATTAGGTAGTTTTTCTTAATGTGAGCCTAATGCACTTTTCCCCTTACACATGACTGAGACTATTGACTCAGGTAGTTACTTCGGCAGGTCACGGTTTACTATCTGTGCAAGTAGCAGTTCTCCCACTGAAATGTCCCCTGGAGACACCCACCCAGTTTTGGGCAAATGAAAAAACAACAACAACAAAAAAAACCCAAATCCCAAAACCACGAAACACCTAAACCCAAATGATTGTAGGATGCTCTGAGGGTATACTACCGAAAGGTTCTGCACAGGGCAGATTTAGGGAGTACGGGAGAATGGAGAGAAGGCTGGAAAGCCATCCCAAGAAATGTTTTCATGTTTGCAAATGCTCACTTGCAAAATGATTATTAAAGGGAACTGATTTTTTTTTAAAATAAAAACAGTGAGTCTCTCTTTTTTTTTTTTTCTTAAAAGGGAGCTTTTCCAAATGTCATGTGCATACACTATTCTAAAAGATCACTTCCTCGAGTGGGACTCCTTAGTCCTCCTCCTCTTCATCTTCTTCCACTTTCTCGACAGAGGCTGCTGCTGACGTGGGCTCGTTGGGAGCCGGGGTGCTGGAGCTCTCCTCCTTGTGCTCCTTCTTCCACTTCATCCTCCGGTTTTGGAACCAGATTTTGATCTGCCTCTCTGTCAGGCAGAGGGCATGGGCGATCTCTATCCTTCGCCGCCGAGTCAGATAACGATTGAAGTGGAATTCCTTCTCCAGCTCCAGGGTCTGGTAGCGGGTGTAGGTCTGGCGCCCTCGCTTCCTATCGGGACCTGAAAACAGGCACACATGTGTCCAGAAGTTAGACAAGAAGAAAGGTGGAAAGTCTTCTATTTTTATTTTTCTTGTTATTATTTTTAACAAATAAATAAACTAACAAAAAGCGGCCGAGCCACAGTGAACGATCACCCTCTTTGACTTCCACCCGCCCCCCCCACTTTGCCCTAACAAAGACATTTCAGCCACACGACCTGCCCTGCTCAGGCAGGGCAAAAAAGAAGTTGCTCGAGACCCAGAAAAAGTGGAGAGAAAGCATTCAGGAGTGGAGGTGGGGGAGGAAATTGCTTTTGGGAGGAGGAACTTTCCCCCCAGGCGATGTATTTCCCTAAAACCTTCCAGACTTTAACGTTTCGCAAGGGGAAATAAAAAGTTGGAAGGCTGGGCTATATTTATTTTATTTTAATGTCGGAGGCTCCCCCCACACCTCCTGGATCGTAAACAATACATCGCATTTAGTTCCAGAAGAGAACTCTCCTTTTTCACACACACACTCTCGTACCCTAACACACACACACACACACACACACCCCCCTTTTCCTGTTTAGTACATTTCTATAGATCCTTATCTCCGTGGAAAGGGCAGGGGGGACGAGAGTGGCACGTCTCGGCAACGGGGGCTGGCAAAGTCCTCAACAGCCCGTCCCCCGGTCCTAAACGCCCCTGTCCCCTCCGCCTTCCCCAGCAAGCGGGATTTTTTTTCCCAACTTCGACAAGAGGGCAGGGGAGACGCTTACCCGTGGGGGCTCTGGGAGCCCGCAGCCAACTCTCTGCTTTTCCATAGCAAACAGCGCAAATCAACTCAATGCTAAAATTCCATAGCAAATGGAGTTAAATAAATTTACGAGGCTAGAACCCATTAATTGGGCAATAAAAAGTTTTATGATACTCATTTACATACAATGCCACGGGCTTTCTACGCAATGGCGCCTCGGCTATAATTAAAACCATAAAGGCTGTGCTGACAGTAATCCTGGCGACACGCTTTGCCTGGCTGCCACGGCTCCAAGCCCTCTCCGCTCGCCCCTACCTGAAGACCTCATCCAGGGGTATATCCGGAAATTAGGCTCAGCCTGGTTGTGCAGGTTGCTTTCCTCCGCTTTCTCACAGCTGGGTTTGGTTAGCTCATTGCAGAGGACGGGAATGTTCTGATCAAAAGAGGAACAATGCAGGTTGTAGGCATCAGAGCCCAGGCTGTATCCGGAAGAGAACGGGTTTTGATATATGGTACTGTTCACATTGTACAAGCCGGGCATGGAGGAGGCGAAGGCACCCGCGCCTGGTCCATAGCCGCTTCTCTGGGAGTTGCTTGCAAAGGAGCAAGAAGTAGGCTCCGCATTTTGGAAAAGAGAAGCCCCCGCCGTATATTTGCTAAAAAGCGCATTCACATAATACGAAGAGCTCATAATTTTGACCTGTGATTTGTTGTCCGGCAGGCTTCAGTGTCGGTTTTACGAGGTAGCGTGATATATGATAACATTACACCCCCAGATTTACACCAAACCCCATTTTCTTTTGGACTGAGCTGCCCGGAGCACGTGACGGGTCATATGACGCCGCCCGCCAATCCCCGCCCGCCTCACAGGTGGTGCCGGCCGGGGCCCGGCGGTGCCCGGCCATGGACGGGCCGGGAATGCCGGGGATCCGCCGCCAACGCGCCGGGATGGGCGGCTGGGGGGCGCTCGGCCCCCCGGGGGGGGACACGCACGTACCGTGTGGTCCTTCGAGCGGACCGGGAGGGGGGGGGGAGTGTTGCGAACAATCAAATTAAAAAAAAAAATATATGTCAAGTTTAAAGGAGATGGCTCGGTTTATTCGCAAGGGAGAGAAGCAGGCGGTGACCCCGCAACGGGGCTTGGGAGAGCACTCCCCACCCTGATCCCGAGGGGGCTGCCGAGCCTTGGAAATCAAGGCGCTCCCTAGCAGTCAGCCCAGAGGGGGGGCGAAAAAAATCACAGTCATCATACCCGTGGAAAGGAAAAAAACAAAAAACAATAACCAGCAAACCCCAAAAGAACCACCACCACCAAACCCACAAAAATACTCACATCAAACAAAAAAACCCAACCAAGAAAAAAAAAAAAAAAAAAGGCGAGGACTCAACTTTCTGAACGTCTCAAGAAGAAAAAGCAGAATAAACCAAAAACGCTAAAGCTGAAGAATTCACCTACAAATGGCTTCAAATCGCCGCCGCCTGTTTACTGTTCCTGTTTACCTTTCCGCCCTACATACCTTTCAGTCCTGAGCGTGCGGCGGCAGCGGTACGCGAGGATGACGGGGAGCGTTGCTGCTTTTCTAAACACTGAGCTCCCCAACAATGCGAATGGCTCTCCATTGAGGATGCTGCTCCGTGCCCTTCCTTTAAACGGATCGTAAAATGAGTTTCCTTCCCTCAGACAGGGAGTCCTGGTAAAGACAGCTTTTACTGCCTGCCTGTATTGCACATCATAAACTGGAAGGAGCACAATGGAATTGCCCCGGAAATTCTCCTTTCAATTATAGTTTGGTGCCCCGTGTACAAAGACTTTCTCACCAGTTAAAATTGTTCTTGGCGATATTTCGCACGGACCCTAAACTTTACGTTTTGTAAGCGTGGGACACTCTCTCCCCCCATACACACCTCCAACACACACATGCACACGCACAGCCTTTGGGGCTCTTTATGAGCGGTTATTGCAGGTTACTGTATAGAAGCAAGTAAACCCCTTAAAGCCAGATCCCTGAGATATTAGTGCTTCAGAGCAATCAAATGTGGCGGGTGTATGTAGGTATTTGCGAAGTGTTAAGTACGTGAAAACGCAGTTATTATTCGCAGGCGTCAGGGAGAAGCTGGCAAACCCTTTGGATATTTCTTCCAATTCAGCAATATTAGGTAATACCCCCGCGGCCGCAATCGCGGTGTGGGAACACGCCGGCAGAAGAGGCTGCTGGAAAGGAATAAAGGCCCAAGTTAAAACGAATGAGAGGCAAACGCGACGACGACCAAGAAGATCAAAGAGGCTGAAGTAGATGACATTAGACTAATAAATTGCTCCTCTGGTGACAATATACCAAGATGCAAGAAGAAAGAAACAGGAAATATAACCAATATCTAGACTTAAATATGGATATCGTAGGACCGAATAGATTGTCTGTGTGGCTGTATTTCGAGCTCTCTGATTCTGTACAATTTGCACTTTCATGTAATTTTCTTCGTGTATGTGCGCTTATGGCCGCCAGCTTTTTAAATGTATTTTGGTTTCCTTTTTTTTTTCTTTTTTCCTGCCAACCTTCCAGATTTCTCAAAAAGCCTTCACTGAATAAACACTAAAAGGACGTGTAGACATGGGTCCTCGCCACCTTGTTTACTTCCCTCATCCTCTGAGAGTTAGGCATAACCCTGCTTCTGAAACAGCCTCTGAAATCTCTCGTTTGTCGCTCACAGGATTAGATTAGATCCTCGCGCCTGTAAATGCACATTTAATTTGAATTAATTTTTTCCAATCGGGGAAACGGCAAACGGGCGCAGGTTTCAAGGTTTCGGTCACTGCAATGTTCTCAAACACTTAAAAATAATCCTCTAAGTGGGATTAATTGTTTTGGTAGTTTGTTTTTGGTTGTTTGTTGTTGGGTTTTTTTTCTTGTGAGCTCTGGACTACCTCTCTTTGCCTCTGAGCTTTTCCGGGAAGTAAAATGCAGTGATAAAACGGTGCTCATAAGTTATAAGCGACCTGGGAGCACTACGTGATTATGGCTTGTGTACTCAGCAGTATCTTGATGTGGTTCAAATTAGAGAAGATTTTGTTGGTTTGGAATCTGTTCTCACTATAATTTATCCACGATTATAATGGAGCGTGCTGTGCCAAGTTATTACTTAGTATGACGACGCATAAACACTTTTTAATTTCACTGTAATTTTACTGCCCAAGGAAAAAAATTAATCATAATAAGTTTAGCAATGCCATTGTAGACAAACATTTGATAGGAAGCCTGTTGTTAGAAAGCAGGGAGTGGCTGTTAGTCCTTATCCCTAGAAAGACTGAAATTTTTGAAGCAGTGCAGGGGAAAAACTAGCTCAGTGCATTCCTTCCCGATCCTGAATTTCGATATAAAGGGAATGCCTTTGATTTAAGGAAATGTAAATAAAACACAGAGAAAGAAGTTCTGTTACAGAGTACTGTCCAGCGATTTGTTTAGTTGTCTGGCTTAAACTTAAAAAATACAGCGTTCATACTTCAGCTCACATTTTATGCTTCCTTTCCTCCCGCATTTATTTTCCTTCCAATTACTTTTTTCTCCCATCTCTTTTGGCAACTACCATCTGAAAATATTCCACAACTCCCCACCAAGCCTCATTCTCAAGACGCAGAAGCCAACAAAAGCAAAGCGGAAAAAAATAGTAAAACGATTCGAGGAATCAAAATAGAAGGCGAGGGTAAGTTAGGAATGACTTTGAGAGACCCGTCAAGTTTGCAGAGCATCACCCTTCTCACATCTGTGTAATATAATTACAACGGGTCCTACAGACCTGAAATTGCTGGGGACACTAGCAGGGCTTTTTATTTGTATGAAAGACAACTGTTGAAGAATTTCACCCTCCGGTAAATAATTTTCAAATGAGAATTTTGCGGCGCTGCAGGTTCCTCGCGCGACTGTTCCTCAGATAAGCGGGGTGGACAAGGGCACTGGAAAATCCATTGATTGCCCCCAGCGCTCTGAGGGTGAAGCTCTTCGGGTGATGTCCTGCCGGGCTGAGCCGGGGAGACCCTCTTCCGTCATGACCGAACCCTTCAGTTCCCCCTTTCTCCCAGTGTTTCATTTCATACCATGCCTTCGGGAGATTAGGATACCCTGTTTGCAGGCTCAGAGCTTCACCGGAGAAAGGCGAAGGTTTGGGGCAAGAGTAAATGGACCCGGCAGCTCAGTGCTAGGGCTCCATCCATCTCAATCAGATAATAGGAAATGTCTCCGTATTTTGAGAATAATAAATGCACGATATGTCCTTGGTGCAGATCAAGCTCTACTTTTGCCACGAGTGCACCTAGTGTGGCTAAGCGGTAAACGCCACCCTTAAATGGGCGTCTGGTTGGAGGGATAAGTGGGGGGAAAAAACCTGAGGCGTCAAGGGAGGAAAAGCACCCTCAAACCCACCAGCCTTTGTTAAAACCAAGCCAGCGGCTGCGAGCACAGTTATGCTCCCATAAAGTCGACATTTTAGGAGCTTTCGGGCAGGCGGCCGAGCGCTTGATGGCGGAGGGCGGGAAGGCGCCGTTTCGCGGGGTCACAGCGCCACCTGCCGCCGCCCGGCCGCCACCGCCACCGCCGCGCCGCCGCCGCCGCCCGCCGCCCCCGCCCCGGGGCTCCCGGCAGCGCCCGGCACCCACCCGCTGTCCCGCCAGCGCAACA
>JAWMRA010000001.1:53915737-53998969 GCA_035584735.1 Pseudotriccus pelzelni | reverse complement strand
TAACAGCCTGAGGGTAAAAAAAAAAAAAAAAAAAAAAAAGGTAGCTATTAAAATACAGAATGGAGTGAAAAACAAACTGTGACACTGCAATCTGTTTATTTCTTCTTAGTTATGCTCTCTGTGGGCTGGAAAAGTTTCTAGACCTTATATTACATCCTGCTCTTTTTGAGAGCATCGTGTGGAATTCCCCCGTGGAGGTGGAAGATTTTGACTTCCCAAATAGACAGCACTAAGAAAGAAGATCTCTGTGGCTGAAACAAAACATTTGTAATAGAAAACATTAGAAGAGTATGGCCATGCAGGGATCCGCTACCATCTTTGGGATAGAATGTAATTCACATTTTTGTTTCACATTTTCCCCAGTTCTCCAACAGGTAGAAGTTGCTTAAATGAAATAAGGTTGTGTGCCTGCATGCTTATATACACACATAGGCAACTGACACACTTTTTGAACTTTTCTTTTGCATTTGGTATTAAGTAGTGGTCACTGTTCTTGTTTCAGAAAAGAGTTTCTTAATCCAAGCCTATGAGATGTCTCCAACATACCTGAAGTCCCCTTATAGCCCACAGTTTACCTGCTCTCACATCATTCCATGCTAATAATTAAAGTGTAATAATTAAAGTGGTAGCTGCAGCTAATCTTGAGAACTTTTTTTGGCATCAAGGTGTACTTTTAATTTTTGTTTCCACAGAGGAGGCAGGGAAGGTCACATGTGTGGGTGTTCACTCTGAAATTTCCTTTCACGTGCTAGTGTGAACAATTCAGGCAGATGGCTGAAATATAGTTCGATATGGTAAAGGTATTTAGGTAGATAGTATATGATGTAAACTCCAGTGCTGAGTCAGCCTACTATAAAGGCTCAGTTTGGTAAAGAACAGTTTTTAACGTTTTTAGAGTTGGATGACAATTTCTTCTTAGTGCAGCTGTGTCTGACAAAAGACCTGAAATACTTGTCCTGCTCAGGCTGACATGTACAATACTGGCATGATACAATCCTTCTTAGGGCTGCTTGTTTTTTAAGGAGTGACAATTAATGAGTAGTGTCCTCCCTCTTGTGTGGAAGGCGAGGGGGAAGGAGGGGCCATGAACTGAGTTTCATGCCACATGTTTTTAAAGGTTGTTTTGTTGTTGTTTCCATCACTTTGATGGAAAGTGCTGCCTGATACATTTCCCATCTCATGATACAAGTGTTTGGGTGGTTGTATTGGGTTTACATGGCAAGATTTTGGTAAGAGGGAGGCTGCAGGCCTGAGAAGAGACCAGAAGCTTGCCCCCATATCACACAGAGCCAGCTGGCTCCAAGATGGACCCGCCTCTGGCCAAAGTGCTGATCATGCCTCTGTGATAGCATGTTTAAGAAAAAGTAAAAAATGCATTCTAACATAGCAGCTGTGTGAAAAAGGAGTGTGAAAAGTGTGAGGGAAATGGTCCTGCTGACACCGGGATCAGTGAAGGAGGAAAGGGAGGAGGTCCTTCAGGTGCTGGAGCACAGAGAAGGCCATGGGACACCCCAGGCTGCAGCAGGTGGATGTGCACTGAAGAAAGCTGCAGCACATGGAGGACCCACAGCCCATGGAAACCCACTTTCCTAGCAGGAACTGTGTCCCATGGAGAGGAACCCACACTGCAGCAGGTTTTCTGGACCTTGATCCATGGGGTGTATTTCATTGTGTTTTCTCCCGATGTCCTGCTGAGGAGGGGAGTGACAGAGCAGCTTGGTGTACACCCTGGCAGCCAGTCAGGGTCAACCCACCACAGTCCACATCTGTTTGTACCTGCATGGAAATCTGCAGGAAGAATCCTGTTGTTTTGCAGTATGTTTTTAGGGAGTTTCGTGCTTTTTCACAGCAGGTTCACCTCCAGTACATGAATATTTTTTATTGCCACCAAACTGTTTTTGTCCAAAAGAGAAAGAAGTAGAAGATAAAGGAGAAATTTAAATGCTATGTTGTGGCACCTAAAAGCAGGTGCAGTAACAAGGCAAACTACTGTATTAACTTTTTTTTTTTTTTTTAATTCCTCCAGGCTTGAGCATATTTCTTGCAGAGAAATTTCATTTCCTTGGAATTTGAGCTAATAATGAGAATAGGTTTTAACGTGTACCTTCCTTTTTCTGTCCTTTTCATCCGCTGTGGATGGTCTCTGAAAGAAAAAAACGGTGAAACACCCTTTCAGGGTGTTGGCCGAGTCTGTGAGATCGGCACCCCCTCTAGTGGTGACAGCTCTGTCAGGCTCTACGGGTTGCTGCTCTCAGACTCTTTTCTTCAGTCCTATTTTTTTCCCTTTCCTTTAAACCCAACATTTAGCTACTCTCTGTATACCTGTTTAGCTTGCACATGAGTGGTAAAGGAGAAACTTTTGATATGTTAATGATTAAAAGAAAAGTGAATACAAAAGTATGTGTATGATCACTTTGAACTTTCCTACAGCTGTACTGTAATCTTAATTTAACTGTGGCTTTGAAGTGGAGATTTTTAATGTTAATTCTTAAATTAGTCAGTGGGAGACAGATAGAAAAGGAAAACACGCTGACAGTGCTCAAAAGTTGTGCTTACCAGATGTGTATGGAGCAGCAGTCGCTTCATAACCTGTTAAAAATATTTGTGTTGTAAGGTCTGTACATTTTTATGTCTGCCTGCCTGAGACAGATGCGCTTTCTACATGTTTTCAGTCTGCAGTCATACAATTCGACTCAATAGTGTTGATCTAGATATTATATATTATTGCATCAGTAATGATGACTTCATTAGGAATCAGCATTAGAGCTACCTTTTCTTTCAATGTGATACAAGTTGGACTTTCAGAAAGAAAAATTTTGACTCTCTGCATGATTTTTTTTTTTCTTCTGTGGAAGTGTAATTATTTTGGGGGGTTTTTTTGTTTGGTTTTTTTTTTAATTTTTTTATTCTTTGTCTTGTGTTACTTGTTATTCGGCCTGCTAAATAACTGAAATAGAAATGTCTCTTAATGGAGAAATGTCATGCCTTCTTTGTGGCATAATTTTCATGAACAAAGCAGAGTGCATTTGATGCCAGAGTCAGTGGAGGCCTTTGTTGCCTCTTTTCCACTTTTGTATCATCACTGTCAGTAGAAGTTGCTGACTGCAGTAAAAGCTGAACATACATCCAGGACATTATTCATTAATTCTGGCAGGTGGAGAGGACAAGTAGTTGAGGCAAGATATGCTGCCATGGAGATAGAGACAATGACAAGTTGTAGGACATGCCTTAAAAGTATATAGCACTTCATAGTTGCATTACAGTGTTTTCATGACTAATAGGTAGCATTTGTCTGTAGAATGGTGCATTTTCCTACCATTTAGGGGGAAAAGTTGGCTGAAGGCTAGAACAAAGTAGTTGCTTCATTAGGTAACACTTACTGTTTGATTCATTCTGATAGACACAATTACACTGACAACAGATGATTTGCCTTCTTTGCCAAGGTAGGGTACTGTGTTGCCAAAGATCTGAAGTGCACTTAAGTGGATATTCCAAAAGGTCTCTGAGATACAGTGCCATCAGTTTGTGGCTTCAGTTATCAATGAAGATATACTCCACTAAGAATGAAATACAGGCTTCTTAAAAGCCTGATAAAACTATGGATAGCTTACAGTATAAAAGGTAGAGCCTCATATAGTTATGTCTTATGTAGACTTCTTAATGCATTTTCTAACATTCTTATTTGCATTATGAAATTAGGGTTGAATTTACTAATTTTTTTTTAGGTTTTTACAGTGAATTGCTTGAATTTTTGGCCAAATCTGTTTTAGACATCTCATTTGAATACTTTGTATCTTAGTATCTTAGTAGAAATGCAAGTTGGTTCTTCAAAATTATTCCCTTCTTACTCAGTAAGTGCTGAATCCGACATAAAAAGGAACTTGGTGGGCTAGAGTTAAGGTTGTTTGGGTGACTTTTTTCCTTTGCAATTTCTTAATATCAGAGCCTCATAGCAAATGCAGATATTTCTTTTGTGTGTATATGTATGTATGTGTATATATATATAATTTCCTGCTCAGTGGTGGATAGTTGCTTACTTTTCTTACTTGCATAATTCCAAAGCTTGTCTATTGTAGGTTTGTGTGTTAGAAATATAAACTTATGGTGAATTTGTCTATAATCTGAAATTTGTAAATCACTGCTTTTTAATAAACTACTTTCTTTCAAGTTCTTCGCTAAGATTTGTGGTGCAGTAGTGCATAAGCATATTTACATAATGAGTTACTGTTACGATTTAAAGCCTTAAATTGTTTAGCTCTCCAGTGAATAATCTGCAATTTTAATTTAATAATGTACTAATAACTGATAT
This sequence comes from Pseudotriccus pelzelni, assembly GCA_035584735.1. Lineage (NCBI taxonomy): Eukaryota > Metazoa > Chordata > Aves > Passeriformes > Tyrannidae > Pseudotriccus > Pseudotriccus pelzelni. Next base: position 53,994,660 of record JAWMRA010000001.1, on the reverse strand, counting down.
TTAATAATAAATTAATCACTGGAAAGTAGTAAAATCGGAGAGCTTTGGTAGCTTTAGTGAAAGAAATGTAACTGTCTTCTTATATTATTCTGATTATTTTGACAAAACCATTTTGTCTTCTGCAGCAGCAGCATTTTATACCACATATAAATGTACAGTGGCACTTGGTTATCTGGCTGTAAAGCGTGAAATCAGAAAGGTTCTAGGCAGTGGTGGTACTTCCTTGTGGTGGACATACTCAGAGCTACAGGAATGGGAAGATTTCCCCAGGGATGGTGATCAGTTATTGCTGGTATGATGGCAGTGTGGTCTCTGGCTGTGGGGTGTACCAGTCACCAAAATTTGGCTTGGAGTTTTCTGTTCAATACTTATTTACCAGCCTGAACTTTTTGCTTCTTACTGTTCACTCCCAGATGAGGAAGTGCTTATTTTGTGTAGTGCGTGTCTTCCTTTCAACATAGTAACATTTCTCATACAAAAGCCGTGTCGCTGCGCCAGAATTCTGCTGTCTCTTTTAAAGATCAAGATTCCATCTCATATTTTTTCTAAACTGGCTTGCCTATTTTTTTGTGTTGTGTTACTTTATTTTGGAGCTTTAAAAAACTTGTTCTTGTCAGGGAAAGATGAAGTAACGCCAGATGTAGTGTGAAAATGCCTTTGTGTCACAAATAATGAATGAATAGTGTGTTTCATTTAAAGCAGAAAGCTTATTCCAGCTCATGGCCTCCCCTGCCCTGTTGTTTGATGTTTGTGTCACCTATGTCGTAATGGAAATTATGGGATATAGTCACCTCAGGTGAAACCTACCTGTACTGTCTTGGCCACCATGAAATGTTCTTCCACTGTCATAGACTGATTAATTTGTTAGATCTCCTTTGTGTTAGATAGCATAAGCAAATTATTCAGAATTCTTTTAAACAAAAGCTAGTCTGTATAGTAACTTCATTATTGTTAATTACCATTAAGTGTTATTCATCAAATTAATGTAGTAAAGGGGATGTGCAGCTTAGCGATTTGGGAAGTGTAGAGTTAAAAATTTGCAGGAAGAAAGTAAAGGTTTGCCAACTAGTTGTTTCTGTATTTAAAAAATATTTTCAAAAGTTGTTTAAAAGTTTAGTTTCTGCATTCTTCCTTTTCCCTAAATAACCCAAGAATGACTTTGCAAAATATTTTTCAGAAAGTTTATGAATGGTGACAAAATCCAGATACGTGCACACTGCTTTTCTGAGTATGTTCAAAAGTTTCTGCAGTTTCCTTAAGGCTTAACCCGTGTATTTTATTTTAGAACTTTTATTTTGGGTTAACTCTAGTTTTTATACAGACTAATTGTAAGATGGAGGAATTTGAGGCAGAAGTACCTTTGTATCAAGTAGTGTCAAAATAACTATGTAAGCTTCAAAGATGTCTGTACCTGTTTATGTATGCTTTTAAGGTATAGTATAAAATTTTTATGCAGGTTATTTTCCTTTGTGTTTCTGAAGACATGTACTTTCCTATATGGAATTTTCAGAAAGCTACTAGGCTTTCTTCACCGCTGCATCAGCTCTGTTCATCATCGGCTCACACTGATTCTAGGATTGAATAAAAGCAATCTGTTTTCTTCTTTTACTTCCATACAATCAGAAAAGTCTGTTTTTTGCAAAAAATATTACCACTAGTTAAAAATGTGATGGGCATTCTGTATGTCAGATTCCATTTGAGTACTGTGTTTCACAAAGACATTCAGACTTGGTGTTAATGATACCTTTTATCATTAAATTATGGTAGCAAACTTCTGCTTTTCTATGAAGTTATATTATAATAGTGTTAAATAAGATGTGTAGTTTTTATTCCTCTGCCTTATACTGTTAATAGATTAGATTTTTTAAATTATTATCATGGTTTAGGAAGCAACAGCAGGTACAAATGTTGAAATTATCTTAGACTGTGATAACCAGACAGTAACAAGTAATTAATTTCCTTTGTTGTGTATGTAGTGTGTCCTACAACTCTTGGTCCTGAGGATGATAGGAGGGAATTTGTAATCATCTGCAGATTTTTTTATTTGATTTTTCTTCAGTTGAAGAAGGAAGGTTTTTGTTTTCACAGGTTTTGATCCCTGTATCATTGGAGAAGGATCAGCTGCAGGATGGGCTGTCATTGTCCATCTGCCATCTGGTGCCTTGCAGGTTGTCTTCAGCCTAGACCTGAAGTTCAGTTCACTCTTCTGGATTTTGCTGCTCCTTCTCCTTTAAAGGTGGAAATGAGCAGTATGTTCATGGCAATGCTTCCACAGGAAAGAATGGTTTAAAAAAAAAGGAAGGTTTTCTTTGCAACTGAATTGTAAAATACAAAGGGCCCCTGAATGATTCAAAAAGTTATAGCGTGGCAGTCTTATTGTTAATATCTGATAATAAACATATCTAGAAAGGCAGCAGGAGAGGGAACCGGTGGTGATTTTTTTGGAATGCCATGCTGGTAAACAAGTGCTCTCAGGATAAATAGAAACAGTAGAGGATTAAAGCACTAAACCAGAGGAACATTGAAGAGCTTTCTCCTCCTTGGAAACAGTAATAACATTCACCCAAATAGGGAATGCTTTAGTTTAATGACAGAAATGAAGGGAAGGAGAAGCTGAGGTAGTGCTGCCTCTAACTGCCATCAAAGCCTGGTAAGAGGAAGCAGAACAATTCAAGTGTTGCTGTCCTATAGTAGCTTAGAAGTGAATAGTTTTGGTTGAGATGCTGAATTTGGTCATGCTGCCGTTTGGGTCAGCAGGGCTGCTCTCCGTTATTGCACTTGTAGGCCATCGCTGTTGTCTTGGTAGAGGATGGAATAATGAAACCAGCTTCTAGATGGAAACGATGTGTGGAAGCTGGCAAGAATAGAGTGTGCTGAATTTCACCTCACATTGCAGGAGACAAGAACAAAACTAATAAATCCTTCCTACTGGTAGTAGTTTTGAATTCAAGCCATGTTTCTGCGCAGCAAACTGACAAGTCTGGAACTGCAAAGGAAGTTAAAAATTTCTTCAGATTTTTACTTGTTTGTTCCCAAAAAGAAAAGAATTGCTTTATGGCCCTAAAGTGAGGAGTCAGATCATCAGGGATGTAAAAATATTTATGCTATAATTGGGCTGCTTTTCCCTTTATTTAGTTTAAGTAAATGAGCTTTGAAATAAGTGTTGAAAGATCAGGGAGGAGTCTCAAAATAGCAGCAGTGAAGAAGTGAGAAGATCATTAAGTTCTATTTTTTCCCTTCCTGTCAGACGTTTCACTTTTTGCCTATGCACATTCCTTTCCTTCCATTTAAGGCAGGTGACCATTCTTCAGGTCAGTTTATCTGTCTGGTGACATGGGTAGGCAGCATTTGTGCAGTTTCTGATGATAAGAGATGTTTGTTCTGCAACACTATTTAAGCAATTATTTGAACCCAATTGGTTCATTTGAATGCTGGCATGCACTATTATTTTATGACTTGAGCTCACATCAGTATTAGGATACCTCATTCTCTATACAGTGGTAGGTAAGGAGCAAACCTCAGTAACATTTCTTCCTACTGATTTTCCTTTGTGTCTCTGTGCTTAGAATGAGAAATAAAGAATGAACAACCGATCAAAAGTCAAAAGTTTTTTTTCTGTGGGTACAAGGATTCACATGGGGGATTGGAGTCCCCTGTTGTCTTGTATATACTTATATCAAATCCATTCCTGAAGGCCTTCACTATTTCCCTAGGTAACATTCATTTATAAATGGTTTAGATCTTGGAAATACAGGTCAGTCTGAACAGTTACCCAAGGAACAAACTTATTTATTTAAAGAAATTAAAGATGTAATTCTTGTTGTTTGTTTTCTCTCAATGCTATCATTATTTGCAGATGTCTAACTGTGTATTGGCTAAATCTTTGGGTATATTATACGAGCTTTGGAATCTACACGTGGTTCTGTCTGCAAGTATTTCCTTAGCATATTGAGTACTGCAAATAATTACTTTTTATTAAACCAAATAAATCATAATTGAATGTTTGCTCTTTTATACACAGTGTCTTCCATTTCAGGATTGTTCATGCTAGATTTGTTTTGCATGATAAAAATACTGGTTTAATTTGCCATCTCCACGTAGATTACATTTATTCACTTATTTTAATAAAGCATAGCTTTTCAAAGTATATCATTCTGATGGTTCAAAAAACATACCATCTTTTTTTTCTCTTTTCAGATTTATCCAAGAACAGATTAACTGAGGTTCCTGTGGAGTTGTGCCATTTTGTGTCACTGGAAACACTAAATCTGTACCACAATTGTATTAAAAATATACCAGATGCCATAGTAAACTTGCAAATGCTAACTTATTTAAATTTGAGGTAAGTTTAACTTTGCCACTTTTTTTGTTTGTTTGCAAATGTGTAAAGATTTTGTTGTCTGCGCTTTGTATGTTTCTGGAACAGCTGACTATCTTTTTCAATTTACTGGAAACCGTAATGCAAAAGCTCACTGGCTGTAGATACAGCTCTGTGTGACGGCATTTTAAAGGCCAAAATGTAAAACTAATTGTTAAGAGAAAGACCAAGAAGTACTAATCCATTTCTTTCCCATATTCTTCTAACAAATTCAGAATGCTAATCACAGCAGCACAGTTGGATTCTTATAATTCACTTCTCATGACAATTTTTGTAAAGCTTGTCGTACATTTTGTACTTAAAAAGATGAAGAGACAGACATAGAAGATTTATATTTTTATCCCTGGAGAATAGAGTGGAAAAGCATGATACTTTATCACTAGGATTTGGTCTTACCCAATAAATATACTTACTACCTATTTTAGGAGGAAATGGCCAAGAATTAGACACCTTTGTCTCCTTTCAATGAAAAGATCTGTGTGAACACTAATCAGTGTAGAGAATTGCTACTGGTGAAAGTGCAGGTCAACACATATGTGCTTTTAATGGAGGGCATGTGAGCCCTTTTTCAGCTGGAGCAAGGTGTGGAGTTTTTTTTGCAAATAATAATGTAAAAACTGAAATAGTAAAATATAATAATCTGATCTTTGTGAGAATGAGGTTTGAGCGGTGGCGAAGTGGCTCTTGGTCCTTTAAATTCAAGGTTTGAAAGTTTGATCATCAGTTTTATCAACACTGAAGATCTTTCCCAAGCCTTCCTGTATTATTACTGTACTGCAGGTTTGGCCACTGTGAAACACGATTTTGGGTCTAGAAATCGAAATGGAATAGTGTGTCCTAAATATCTGCACACATACAAGGAATAGGACTTGAAATTTTGCATTAGCGTTTGTTAGATATACATAAAAAAATTAAGACTGGATTGTTAAATTTACATAAAATATTTCAGTAAATTTAGGAATTGGAATTAACTCAGAACTCAATATCGTGAACCAGTGACTCAGTGTAGTGATGGAATTTGTGTGTATCATCACAAAACCATAATAGTTAGATTTTATGTTACATCTGACAGTAAATTGGACAAAATAAAAGGAAATTTTTCAAGTTCTGTTGAGTAAGGTTATTTCCCTCAGTTTAAAATCCCCTCTTCACTTGGATGTGCCCTTCCTCCTTATTAGCTGTACATAGTAAACAGGTTAAAGAAGGAACTATAGCCTTGACTTTCTAACTATGTTGCTTCTTGGCAAGAAATTCATTATAGATTTAGAATGCATATTCTTCTGCTGTCACCAGCAGAGCCCATATGTTAAATAGTATTAGAAAGTGATGCCAAGAGATGTATGGTGTCTTTGGGCCTTGGTGGATACTGTTCATGTTTTATTTAAAGAAATTGCTTTTAAACTAATGATGATTTATTACTCACTTGCCCTGGTGGTGTCCTATTCCTTCTCTTAGTGGATTGCTTCTGAGTTCTGTAGAGCTTAAGTTTTGACTTGCTTTTTGTGTGTGTCTGATCTGATGATCTGTGGCATAGTGCTAACTATTTAGAGTCTAGACTTCCTCAGTTTGAGTTCTTTAGGACTTAAAAAAATATTTCTACTTAATTTTTAGAAAAAGTTGTGTCTTGGGCATCTGTAAAGACACTAGAATTAAGAAACCTGGCTCCACAATAAGCATTGATTCTTCTTTCAACTACTGCTGGTTAATAGTTGGATTTCTCGTTTTTAATATCTTTGGGTTTATTTGACATCTCTCTGTTTCCTGGCTTGTGCAACAGAGATATGATGATAGTTTGCTTTGTAAAATGGTTTGAGACTGTTGCGTGGAGCACAAATATACATCTTTATATGTGGCTTTGTGGTATACCACTGGGTTGGCAGTTGAAGAAATGCTGTGAAACTTGTGGGATTCTGATTTTTGTTTGCTTTTGTTTCACTTCAATGTTTCTTACTGAAAGTACACAGGACAGTTTTTGCCATGTGTTTTCAGAGTTCAGACATACACCTTTGGCTCTCTGAAGCCTTAACAGTCAAGCAGAAGCTAATTAAAATGGTTTTATAATGGAGTGCCTCTTTTAAGTTACTGTTCATTGTTTTACTACAGGTTAATACTCATACGAAAGAGCAAGTATTTTAAAAACCTTTAAATATTCTGTGACAAAGTAGTTAATATGTTATTCTGATGAGCATGAAGTTTCTTCTGGAAGTTGAGCCACAAATCGCTATTTTTAATCATGTGGTGATGACAAAGGGTCATGACATTTTGCCATCTTTTACATTTGTCATGTTTTAGCTTATGAATCTTGGAAAGAAATGAACCATTGATAGCCCCAGAATTTTTTTGCTGTATTTAACTGGGATAATATCATCGAACCATAGAAAAAAAAGTATCAAGTAATCTTCAGCTATAAATGTGCTTAAGAGGAATTGAGAAAATAACCATTTTGTCTGTAATTTATATATCTGTCTTTTAATTGGAACAAAAGGCATCCTTTTTAATGGCACATGAACCACAGGAATGTTTAAATACTTGCAAAATACTGTCTCAGTTGACTTTCCGGTATTCATTAGGAGGGGAAACAGCTGTTCTTGGTGAAAAACAGGTTTGTTACAATATTGTTAAACTGATACAGTGCATTTTTTCTAGGGTGATAAAGTCCACAATGTCGTTTAGTCAGTAATGCAGGCCTTTCTGATACGCAAGTGTTTTCTTCATGATTGGCACTGGAAAATTTAAACTTTATCTGCATGAAATCTGACCCATGAAAATGAAGAAATTTTGCAACTCTCAGACTTTGTGTGAGCGTACAGTAGAACATCACTGATGGTTTTAATGTTTTGTTTTGTTTTGTTGCAGTCGAAATCAGCTTTCTTCTTTGCCAGCTTGCCTGTGTGGTCTTCCTCTAAAAGTCTTAATTGCAAGTAACAATAAGCTAGGTTCCCTTCCAGAAGAGATAGGTCAGCTAAAACAGTTAATGGAATTGGTATGTTACTGATCTTTTTTTTTACTTTTTATTTTGACTTCTTTTATACTTAAATAGAAACAAAAAAAATCACTTTGCACATATATGTGAACAAGTGTTTAATACTATAATGCAGGTTGAAAGACTGAGGTTTTTTCCAAGTGTTGGATAGTAACACAATAGTAGTTTCCTTTATATTCTTTTGAGACTCTTTTAAACAGCATCAATGCCCTTGTTTCATTCAAAATTCGGCTTTGAAGTTCATGGTCTTTACCAGTTTTGCTCACCCCTGCACTGGCTCCCTGTTTCACTGTATCAAGTTCAAAAGTTCTGGCATCAGGCTCTGCAAAGCTGAACCCCTTCCTTAGCATCCTCCCCTCCTGCTTACTTTTTGTCTATTATTACTCTCTGCTTACCGCATTGCATTCCACTCCCGATACTGGCCTTATCCGTCTATTTTCATTTTATTTCACTACGTTTGTCATGCAGCCTTTCTTTCCTGGAACACCCATCTAAACAGATTTCCATAGTTAAATTCCTCTTGTTTTCAAAACTGCCCACATGAATACTGTTTCTGAAAGCAGTAGATCATCTCTAAGAGATCACCTCCTCAATGCCAATATCTGAAAAAGTAGAAAAATTATTTGGTACTATAGATAAAAAATAAATTTAATTGCACATGCCTTTTTAAATTTATGTGTGGAAAATATATATAAGATAATGCTTGCCTTTCTTTATCTTCCTCTTCTATAGGAAGGCTGAGACTGAATTCTTTATGGCATATGCTTTATGTCATCTGGTTATTTCTATTCATCTTGGCCTTTTGAGATATAAATTGACAAATAAACTACGTTTTGACACCGCTAATTTATGCAGAGTAAAACAATGACTTTTGAACTCTCTTCCAGCTGCTGCTATCTCCTTTGACACCATTTATTGTGCACGTCTTCTCTGTACCTGAAAGTGCCTGCTTACCATATTATTCTTTTTATAATACTAGTTCTTCCATTAAATTGTGTTGCAGAAATTGAGCTAATCTTGCTCTAGGCCCCAGTCCTGCTATTGATTCTTCATATGTGAAGTGTCTATGGAGGGGCTTTTTTGTTCTAGTATTCTTGAACGACATGCTGTGGTATCAGTCTTCTGCTATAGATTACAATTGATCGGGCTGTTGAGGAGGATGGACGGGTGGTTACCTTTTCCTTTCTGGGTTATGCCTGAGCTAAAGACTATTAGCTTAAAATTAGTAACAAAATTTAGTAAAAAATCAAAAGCTTGAAAATCAATGTAGATTATACTCAAAGCAGATGGGATTTGTTTAGTTCAAACATATGTTTAAATTCTGGAATATTGAATTTTCCTATTGCTTTCCACTTAGAGTAACACTGAAACTATACTGTTTCTCAAGAACATAACAATTCCTGCTCTAACAATATTTCAAATGAGAGGGTCTAGTAACATGTGACTTGGTAGCCTAGAAGATTTATGAAAACTGAACAAGGTCTGATGCTTGTTTTTTGTGATTAGAAAGTGGTGGTGGGGGTAGTTGAATAACAAGTTTTTGTTAAATTGAGCATGATTCTGTTCAGTTGAGATGACCTTATTAGTTTGATGCCGCCATGTGTGTTTGGTACATTTCTAGTGAAGTGAGTTGCATTATTTGGAAATGACATAACTGTGATGTATTGGGAGAAACAAATAGTGGTAGGATTGAGAGTGGGGATCTGTATTGGCATGTATAATATGATGCAGTTTAGATAATAAGGTGGTCATTGTTCTGGAATGAGTAGAAAAACATAAATAAACAAACAAAAAAGATTAAGTCATACTGCAGTTATTGCACGAAAAATTCAGCTGTGTGAGAGTAATGCCAGCCTGAATAGCAGAGGATTCAAGCAGAACCATTGCCCAGCCCTCTGGCAGGGAATATTGCTGTTTTAATACACACACTGTGCTGGTGTTGAGCTGCGCCGGGGGGTTGATCCCGAGATGCCACCTGGCTGCAGTGCTTGTATTAATAGGACTTTTCCAGGCAACCTCAGGTTCCCCAAATGTTTCACAAGCTGCATGCAGTAAGCACTATGTGTACATAGCAAATGGATTTTTTTAAATCTAACTTTTTTAGCAAAATTTACTGCTATAGCCACTGCAAAGTGATATAAACATAATTTGCTGCAAATTAGATCAGATCTTTCCAACAAACATTGCATTTTTCCCACTCTCCTCTAAAATGGAGCAGGTAATTATTTTTTATTACATGTATGTATTTAAATAAATTTCGTGGCATAGACTAACTTAAATATCACTAGCAGAAAATTTTCAGGTCTTCTTTTAATTTCTAGGGTCCTGACAACTAACTCACAAGCACCAGAGTAACATAAATTATTCTCCCTGCAGAAGACATTGCAATTAATTGCAAAATTTGGTTGGGATATTTACTTTTATTTCCAGCTCATTATCTCAGTCATACATCTACTGTCAGCCAGGAGGACAAGTGCAAAATTAGTGTGAAGGTAATCTGCAACCTACTTTCTGTCAAGGAAAAGTAATTAGGCAGAGATGGCTCAGTAATCGTACCCAGAACTATCAGCTGTATAGTAAAATTCTGGTATCCATCCTATTGGGCAGTACTGCACTGCTGCCTTCCTCAAATAATGGCTCTCTCCATCTCTGGGATGCTCCTGTCTCGTGTTGGAAGCCTTTAAATCTCTCAGCTAGGATTTATGTCCTTTACCTCATTCATTTAATCAGCCTGACCATGCAGGATCTGCTGTTGCCTAAGGAGGTCCACGTGCACATGTACTGTGTAGCTGCTTTTTACTGTTCAGTATGGCTTGTATGTCACAAGCTCTCTGAATCCACATGCTTTTCAGAATAACAGCTCAGTCAGGAGGCCCAAGTTTAAAATGAATTTAAAGAGGAAGTTTGCCTTAATTTGAATGGTTTGGATAAACCCCCTCTGTGTGTGCGTGAATAAATATGTTAATATAGACTCAGAGTCCCGTATTGTTTTTTCTGTTTGTATTGCTGAATACATATGCTGAATTTGATTGGTTTAAGACCATTTAAACTTTACTGTAAACAAAGGAAAAAAGCTGATAATTTTAATTTGCTTTCATGCCACTGAGCTTCATTCTACAGAAGGTAATGTTAAATTTAAATATGCCTTACATTTCTCTGATTTTGAGAAATTGTCTTGTCATGGCAGGACATGGCCTAACTGGTAAGAACAAAACAGAATTAATGCAAGTCTGACCTTAGCAAATACTAGCCCCTCAGAACGTGAGTGGGTATTTGAACTTCAGTTGCCTGCAGATGTCCATGAAGCTGGTTTTATAGTTCCGTAAAAAATTACTAGCTTGAAAACGATAATTATTTGACTCTGACAGTATTGCGCCCATTATTGGCAAAGTAAATGGGAAAGTTAAACACTCTCTCTGTCACATACACACTCATGAAGTCTAATAATAGTCAAGAGCATAACTAGGAATAATGTTATAGGGCTTTGTTTTCTGGGGCTGTTCAAACAAAGTAATAAAAAAAGCAAGTTGGGCTTCAGTGTTTAGTAAGATAAAGGATACTACTGTCTCTAGAGATCTGTTCAATGCTGACATGCTGTCACAACAGATCAGTCTTATTGAGGATGTTTTGAAAGGCTGTAAGTGGAAGTGGACTTTGTTTTTGAGGCTACACTCTGCCAGGCTTTTTTTTTTTTTTTTTTTGGTACTTCCTTTACAATTCTCTGTCTCTTTCCTTGACTTGTTCTGACGTGTGTGCCTAAGTGCACTTGGTCTAGAGTTTCTTTGCCACAAGGTGACTTTAAATTTAAATTCTGTGCTCTAAAAATCAGTTATCTAATTATGAAGTCATTTAAAGTGTGTGAGTTAAAAATAGGACAGTAAAGCTTCAAAAATAAATGATCTGGGAACAGTGCAATTAAGCAAACTTTGTGGCAAAACATGCACTCATTAGCTGGGATTTTTAATTTCCTTGTCTAAAAGCTACAGTAATTTCCTGACTGTGTTTTGAGAAGGGAAGGAAGCCTTGGCAACTGTGAGATTCTGTTACATGAAGAAACTTGTCTAATACAGGGAGCAGCATTGCCAAATCACATTTTGCTTTTACTATCATTTTTTAGGCTAGAAGATAGAGAGGTAATGCGATGCTTTTGAGTAGTATTAAAGAAAGTGTCTTCAAAGAGATTACTTATAAATCTGACTCACTTTTAGAACTTTTGTAGGCCAGGAGCCCCCAGATAAATATAAATCAGTTGGAAACAGTCAAGAGAGTAGGTGTATTCCCTTCGCTATTCAGGAAAATTTTGACATGACCCCACTTAGCTTTCATACTATGAAATACTGTTTCCTTCTTTTAATACAGAAATGAAAGCATAATTGGGACATTACTCAAATTTACAGGTTACCTTAGCTGTAAGAAGAGGTTTCAATGTCCATTTGGCAACAAAAATGATACCTAGTATCTGACAACTGTCTCATTTTAGACTGACTTAATCCAAGCAGTTGATTTTGTAAACATTCGTAGCAGTTTCTTGTTAGAAATAGTGTTAAAGTATCTCATGTATTATGGTAATACCACTGTATATAAACTTATTGTTTGACGTTGGGCTCAGTATTGCCAGAGCCTACACTTTCAGTTCAACTTTACAAAAGTTGCTCCTTTAGGAATACTGTAATGAGGATGGATACCAATTTCATCCAGATTATTAAACCACTTTTATTTGGTCATCAAAATCAGACCTGCTTAGGACCTGTCTAGGCAGTTAAGTACATTTTAAAATAAATAATATGTTGAATATCTGTATAATTCTAAACAAGATCTGTCCTATTTTACGCTGTGAGGATCAAATATATGCCCTTACTGAGCATCATTACAGAATGCTATTGCTGATTGCTACTATTATCATCATAATCATTATTATTATTATATTTTCCTTAAATATTCCCTGAAGAACAAGAAACTTTTTAAAAACTCAGATCCACATACTAGCAGTTTTGCATTTCATCCTTATGTATTCGGTTATATAACCATGATACCGAATTCTTCATGCAAAGAAAAGAATAAAAAAGTAGAACATCTTAAGCAAATGGTTTTGAATGTTTCTACACAAATTAAATTAACTTTCAGAATTAACCTGTTTTTCAAATAAGAATTTGCTCATTTAGGTAATGTGTAAACATTTTCCCATGTGTCTTGTTTTACATTGTGACAACAGGACGTAGATTGTTGCATGTTTTAAGGTTAATAAGATGTTATAACGGTAATAGCAACTTGGCTGCATTTGTATTATTAAACATCTAGGAGCTGAAAGTTCATTTGTTATTACTGTTTTGCTCTAGGATGTCAGCTGTAATGAAATCACAGCTTTGCCACAGCAGATAGGCCAGCTGAAATCTTTAAAAGAACTGAATGTCAGAAGAAATTACCTCGAAGTTTTACCCCAAGGTAAAAAGCAAATGAACCAAAAATACCTTTACAGTAGCTCTTTTTAGTAACATTTTGGAAGTATTTTTTACTCATATTAGTAAATAGAATTTAAAAGTAGTAATTACTTTGTGTTTGAAATTATTCCATTTGAGTCTGCAAAGGCATCTGAATGCAATATGGGAACTATCAACAGAGTTTCAGGAAAAAAAGATGTTTCTAAGTATTGGTTTTAATATTTATTAACACTTGCATAATAATAACACTCTTTTCGTTTCCCAGTATTGAATGAAGTAAATGTTGACCTTATTCCTCCCTGAGTTTGTATTTTTCCTGAATGCAAAAGAAGCTTTATTCAGAAATATTATTTTATGTCAAAAATAAAAACAGATGTAACACCTTCTTTCCTTTTTGTTACTTTTAGAACTAGTGCATCTTCCCTTGGTAAAGTTTGACTTCTCCTGCAATAAAGTGCTTGTGATTCCAATTTGTTTTAGAAAGATGGTGCAGTTACAAGTATTACTGCTTGAGAATAATCCTTTGCAATCTCCACCAGCACAAGTAAGTAACAGCTAGGATTTAAGTTGTGCCTTATTATTGGGTGGATGATAGCAAATTATAGACTATAAAATGTCACCTTCTGCAGTTGCGGACTTCTGAATTTCATTCATCACAGACATTAGTTGTTAATAGCTAAATAGAAAATGTTGATACCTAGATAAGACATGGAAAATATCCTGTGTTCTGTGTTGAATCTGTGCATCCCTTGAACCAACACACATCTGGAAGATTTCCATTCTGTTAGCTGCTTGTTTATTTTTGTCATTCCTCTCTGCACATGAAACCTGATGTCAGAATATGTATATAATTTTGAAAAAGAGAAGTGAGAAATTTCCTGGATAATTTTTCTCTCTCTTAATAAGAATCCAGTTCTAGGAGGTTCTACAGTGATTTACTATTAACTTAAAAATCTGCAGATGGTCTAGAACATAAACCATGTGAAATTTATTTAACTTTATAGTGTAAGTTTATAGATTGTGATACACAAAGAAATCAAACTCCTATTCTGAACTGAAGGCTATGCTGAGTAATAATGATAATAAATGAGTGGAACCTGTGCTCTGCATCTCTGAAAGCTACAATTGTTCTAAATTAGCAGCTGTTGAAATACTTAAAAATTTTTATTACATTGGAGAAATGGTTTTCATAATCAATAGTGATGCTGCTTTTAAACTAAAAAAAAACAAACCAGAGCAAGTTGAAGTGTGCACTTAAAGAAAAAAAATTCTAAAATGCAGATGAAATCCATCAGTATGGATTGTATGCTTAGACACTAGCAAAAAAGATGTGACCAAGAATATAAAGGACACACCAATTAATTAAATGTCAATATTAACTAATTTTGGAAGATAATTATTCAATTTATAGTTAGTAATAGGCCACACCATATATTTTACTGTAACTTTTTTAAATTCAGAGCTCATTTGGATTTTTTTTAATTAGACTACATGATTTTCTTGTTTTCTCTCTTCATCTCTGAGGGCTTTTTTACTGTTACACACAAATAATTAATTAGGTAATTGAAGTACTTAGTAATTTAAAAAAAGAATAAAATCCAATTTTCTTTTTGTGATATTTATTGTAATAATAGTATTTGGTTTTCAGGGAGGTTTAGGCTAAGTGACATTTTAAATTATTTTTTTCATTCTATTTATAAACGTACCTTTTTTCTTATCTAACAGATTTGTACAAAGGGTAAGGTGCATATATTCAAATATCTGACTGTACAGGCGTGTCAGATTAAAACAGCAGACTCGCTGTATCTTAATGCCATAGAACCACAGCATTTGCCACAACCTGTGGAAGAGAGGTATGTATGAAAGTCTCACCTAGTTTTACCATGTAACACTTACAAACAGAGTGAAATATTGTTTATCTTTAGATTCACAAGCTTTGTTTGTTTAGATGCTGTTTAGAGAGCATTTTTCTGAACAGAGGTTTGTTTTACTTAGTTTGCTTTTATTCTAATGAAGTCCCTCTAAGAGCTTAGGAAAAAAATTATTAATCAGTTCTAATTGAAGTTAGCAGCAGGCCAGTTAAGAGTTTAAAAGTGAACCTTAGTTTAAATATAACCTTTTACTAATGGCCTCCTGTAATATATTGAAAATAATTCAGATGGTAGTAACATTCGGTGTTCAAACTTTCTTAAAGTAAAGTAAACCTATTAACACACTAAATAAATTTTAATTTCTTGTGGTATTTTGTGGTTTATATGTTGTTATACATTTGTGACATAATTTTTAATTCATGTGAAGTTTTATCCATCAAGCAAAGAGAGCCGCATGAATGTTGAGATGCTTTTAAAGTGAAACATGCTAATCTGTTAGCAAAAAGACAAAATCTTTCGTGTCTTGCATCAGACATCTGGGAAATACCATCTGGTACCATGGTTTAAGGACAGGAACTGGATATGAAGCAGTTCCTTTCTATGAGATGCTCCACAGCTAGTTGGAAATGATCTCTCATCTAGCTCTTGCTTTGCTACGGGCAGTATAATATAACCAATCAGAGAAAGTATGATATTTTTTGAGAGAAGTACTCAATAAAAACAAAGGGTTGATGTGAATGATAATAGAGATGTGGCTTCTAAAACCCTTGGGGGAAAAAACAAGATGTGTTATGGAATCTCCCTTTCAGTCATCTGAAATTCAAACAAATCGTTTGAAAAAAATTTGTTTTTCTCCATGTACATTTGGAGACATCTTCGTGAATTTCTATCAGATAAATGTCAAGGGTGAGAAGAATCCAGGATGAAGAGTAGGTTTTCCATTTGGGAAACACCTCTTGGTTTTCTGTTTTGTTCTTTTAGTATATAAGAAAATTGACAGGAACGTCATATCCTGTGTGATATTTTGATCATAGTGGAGATCACAGGTTAGGGTAAGGGGATAGTACGGAGTAGATATCAGTTGGTAACTAACAGCCTAATGCTCTATCACATAATAATTACCAAATGTTTGTTTTAGAGCATAACTTTATACTTCTAATGAAAAGACATAACCCAGTTAGGATTTCCATAGGCAGTTGCTATGAAAAAGTCCTTAGTGTTCACTGGTAAGAGGTAATTTAAGATTAGGATGAATTAATCAGACCTTATTCATGTCAAGATTGATAAAGCACCTTTTTTAAATTGCTGTATCATTTTGAGTTCAATATTACATCTATCAGGATAGGAAATGGGGAGATAATAAAGTATGTTTTATAATAAGTTAGGTGATGAGAGTATTGCATCTAATAGTGTACTTGAAAATGAGTAGAGGGTATATCAGGTAAGGAAACCAGAAGAGACAGCAATTGTCATTATTATAGTAATTTTCTTCAAAAACCTAAATTGTAAAGTCTATTTTAAAGCACCAAAAGGAGGTTTCTGTGTTAATAATTACTCTGAGCCGCAGGGGGATATTTTTAATGGATCAATGGTTACAATTAAATCAGTTGACTCCAGTTTTAGTTCAACTAATTTGGTTGCGTCTCCCACAGTAAATTGCTTCAGTTGGACTCCTGTACTACTTAGCTAGTAACTAAGCATTTTAGCCTAGTGTATAGACAAAAGTAAGCTTATAGCAGATGATTTCTGTTGTTTTCATTAATCCTTAGGTTAACCAGCCATTCCATCTGATCTATTTTACTACTACCAGACTGTAAATTTTTAGTTTTTAACTGTACCAAGCTATTTCACCCTCATCCATTAAGACTGGTTAGAAATTTGCTCTGATTTAAGCGAAACGAGGACGGAATTTGAACGTAAATGCTATGGTAGCTTTCTACCAATTTTTTGTTTGGTTGGTTGGTTTTTTGTGTGGGTTTTTTTAATTTTTTTTTTGTTTTGTTTTATTCACATCTAGCATTGATGACATCTACCCAAGTAAAAAGGACTCAGATTCAGGTGTTGGTAGTGATAATGGTGATAAACGTTTGTCAGCAACAGAGGTAAGTTACTTGCTCTTTGCATTCAGCTCTCCTTCCAACACTCATATTTTGGCTACATTTTAAGTTGGGTAAAAATTTGAATATATTTTTAGCCATAAAAACTGCAACCATATCCTTGACATAAATTTCTCACTAAGAAATGGCTGAAACAAAGATAAAAGGAGATATTTTAAATTCTTTTTGTCAGTACGCTGTCCGGAGAGGGCAGTGAGATACTTGCTTCTGAGTGGTCAACAACCTACCAATAGTGAAAATTCACTAGAGTTCTCACGCTTTTTACATAATCTAGAGAATGAGAACCAAACTAGAATCCACATTTGCTGTTTTCAGTGCAGTAAACGTGCCAACAGGTTACACACTTAGGACTTCTCACTTGATTTCTCTCTGACTGATAACTCTTTCCTGTTGGGAATTAACAGTGCCCAGTCCCAATACGTTCTGTGATGGTGTTATGGCAGATTGCTGTAGTGCAGGAACTTTAGAAACTTTGCACATCTTAATGCATTTACATGCTCTGGCGGTTAGCCAGTGCTGGAAATAAACCTTCAGACTCTTTAATGAACTATGTTGTCCAACTGTACAAAGAGAAAGAATAGCTTTGTGGCACTAGCGTTGTCCGAAGCAGATAGAACAGACTTTCCTAGACCGTTTTTTCTGAGGCACTGCTCAGCTGAACAGGGCACTAAATCTAGTTGAACTGAATAAATAATGATAAGTAAATAATTAGCAGTATAATTCAGTGATGAACTTTCTGAAATGCACAGTAACAGAATTTGTGGTCTGACCTTATGGGAAATATCTAGGTCACAACAGAAGAACCTTCTCACTACTTAAAATAATTTTAGAATTATTTGAGGAAACAATTTGAGGAAAAGGATTCTGTTGCTTTTTAAACAAATGTGTAGAGAATCAAGCTTATGTACTTACTTTTTAGTTACTAAAAGGCAAATGGATCATGAATCCAGTTACACACTGATTGGTCTGTTAAATACAATAGCATTTAAAAAAATCAAACATGGGGATTTCCAAGTATTTGGGCAAGTTTCTTGCTAGATGGAAGTGAAGCAGAGTTGTAATGATTTCTGGCCAAACCTCTAATGGTTTCCCTCTAGCTGTAAGAGCATGCAGTCCATTCAGAGACACTTAGAAACCATTTTGCCATTCTTACACTTCCTGAAGCTCACTTTGCTTGTTAATAGAACTATTATTCCAGAATTTCCTCTTTAGCTATAAGTATCACCATTAGAAATTAGATCATATTACCTGTAATCATAATGTAGCAATTTAAATGCTGCAAAAAATATTTTAAAGACAAGTAACAATGAGCCAATAATACATTTTTAATAGCACAAAGGGTTTTTTTATAAGAGAACTATTTACTCGTTCCTTCCCTGCCTGACTACTGCTCTGCTATTAAGGAGAAATAGATGCTGAGATCAGTAATCCCAAATGCATTTGGTAATAAATTTGCCCCTCGCTTTCCTTCTGATGAGAGCTTTAATACCTGTGTAGCACATGAGAATTGTGCAAGAAATATTAGCATGTTGCAAATATAGATTCACATACACTGCCAATTACAATCAGAAAGCTACATACCAAATGTTAGATAAACATTAATTGATTGGTCATAAAATGATCATTATAACACATCTGGAGTTTTTATGAATGCAGACGACCATTTAGTCTGAAGGATGGTGGCTGTTGAGTTCCCAGTCTTTTACAGGAAATGCTACAATGTCATATTGCATGTGTGTAACTTAAAAACAGTAACTTAAATTAATCACTTGTTTGAATACTAATGTATTTTTTAGGAATCATGTGAATTGGCTTTGGCTGAATACAGCTAGAAGGGAATACTAGTTATGTATCTCTGTCTGACTTGGTAGGGTCATAACAGCATCCATTTTCAAAGCTATAATCATCCTGGGCATTTCAAATGAAAGATGTCTTGTAGTATTGCTGTCAAATAGATCACAGCAACTTTAAGGCATTTTCTGCTTTAAGGTAACATACTCCTGTACTTCATCTTTTAGGAAAAGTGTAGCGTTTTGATTCCTTTTCAACCTCACTTTGCTCTTACTGTTTTCTTTTATTAAAATTCATTAGAATGAGAGGGTCTTGGCTAAGATCCGGGTGGTATCTGGGCTTTATTTCTCGTATAAGTGATGCACTAGTACCAGCAGGAATGTAAACGAATATTCTGTCAAAGTGCATCGTCTGAATTCTGTGTTAAGAATAATGTAGGTATTTTTGATTCTCATATGTCTATTGTCTTCTGTTGCTAGCTGAATAAAAAATAAAACTGTGAACAAAGGAAGCGAGATGCAATTTTTCACGTGTGAAGGAGCAATACTTTTGTATTATTACAGGCTGCTTTGGATAGTTTCTGTTTCAGAGTATACTGGCAGGAAACACCTGGAAAATCAGTTGCAGAATTCTGTAGGTCATGAAAGTGAGACATAGCCTGCTAAAGGAGTAATTTTTTGTTTCCAATCTGAATGTCCCATGGCCTTTTTTATACCAACACTCCAACATATTTTTCTTGAAGTGTGTGTTACTTTGCTGAGAAAAAAAAATTACCTGTTTTAGTATTCAGAACTTGTAATAGTGTGTATAGGAACATTTTACTGTACTATTTTCAAATGATAGTTGAAAAATTAACAAAACATGAACTTTCATCTAGAATAACTAAATTTAGTGCTTAAATGTCACAGGAGATGCAGCCTGAAAGACAGAGAAGGAACTTCACCATAACATTAGTTGTCTGAATTAATTTATACTGTGCATGTCTTTTTTTTTTTTTTTTAAGCTGCTGGATTGTCATTGCTTCAGATCTAAAAGAACAGTGACTTTAGTGCTTAGAATACTTGGAGCATGTTTTGGTTCTTTTCTGTTTGAGATACGAATTTGTTTCATTTTAAAATATAATTAATTTTAAAATTTAAAATTTATTTTGAAAATGCCTTATGAAGTCCCTGAACATACTTTTGAAGTTTTTTTCCCTTTAACCAGAAGAATACAGCCAGTGAATTTATAGAGTTAATAACGTGCAGCTTATAAGGAAGAACATTTGTGATTGTCCCTGTTTACAAAATGTTTTAAGTCCAAGGTATTCTGGGAAACTATGAATAACCACATGTATCTTTGCAGTTTTTAGGAACAAGGTAGATTTGCTCCATCCTTTATCACAAACCTTAGATTCAGGATTTAAACAAATATTTTCTACCTGTAATATGAACGTATGGGGACATAGCAAGAATGACATAGTTCTACTAGAAGCTAACAACTATGGAATTAAATAACTCACTGTATGTAACACTCTCCCATTCCACTGGAGATCTTTTGTTAAAATGGTCTGAGCTGATAACATCGGGAATATTATTTCCTTAAAATATATGTTCTTAAGGGATACGGAACAAACTGCTGTATATGTATTATAACAGTTACAATTACAGAATGCATGTATGGAATACGTATGCGCAGAGTAGCAAGTTACAGAAATAGAGCATTTAAAGAATGAGTAACACCCGTGGGTTTGTTGGGAAATACGTTTGCAAAGCTCTGAGACAGGTGTTAGTAGTAAGTTCACGCTCAGGAGAATTAATAATAAAAATTTGGCCCCTTCTGCAAACTGTGGTTTTGCTCTAGTTCACCTCAGAAGAGAATATGAGCAGGTCCCACTCAAGCCAGGTCACTGCTGGCCCTGCAGAGCAGCAGAGCCTTGGTGACCTGGGACAGAAGTGAAGCTTGGTGTATCAGTGCTTCTTTGCGCAGCCACTATCTGTAATGTCATGGACAGGATAGCCTTGTAGATATAAGTAATGTGTTTTAATGTACCAGTTAATACAGCTGAAAAAAAATGGATGGGCTTTTAAGGCAAGACAAGCTATTGTGCTTGAGAATCTATGCTTTTTTTTTTTTTTTTTCAGCTCAATCAGTTAATGTAATTAAAGGTATTGCCTCGATCTACCAAGTTCATTTTGCTCACTTGAAGGCATTCAGTTAACAAGCTTCATGGTGAAGTGGGAAAGAAGGGTCTTGGAGGGAAAGAAAACAAGGACTTTGATGACTTTCAATGAGACTCAATGTTTCTACAGACTCTGGTGGCCACAAAGAGCCCCTATTTGCAGCTAGCCCAGGAAAACACAGAGAGCAGCACAGTGCAGCAGTGTCACTGCAAGGACTGGTGCAGTGAGGGCGATAGGAAAAGAGGACAGATGAATTGTTCTGCTTGGCAAACCTGTGAGGATGTATTCAGCATGACTACAACTTCCTACAACAGGATTTGGTCATGTGCTCTGGTATCCTCTCTCATGTTAACTGGCAGCTCTTTAGTGAGCACTCTTCTCAGTATGTACATTTTTATTAGTCTGAGTTTGATTTGGAACTAATGTTTCTCCTATTTTTTCCTAGCCATCTGATGAAGATAATGTCAGTTTTAATGTTCCAATGTCAGACATCATGGAAGAAGATCATATTATAAAGGAAGATTCAGGTCACCATGCTAACTCAAGAAAAGGTTGGAATGTAAAAACCATGGAAGTTAAATACAGGGGTTGTTGATTCCATGCCTGCTTACCTACCCAGAAGGCTTTGAGCTTGCATATGCAGTTGTGTAAAAAAGAAAAAGCATGCTACTTAGAAAATTTTAAAAATCTGAGCTGAGTCCTTATAGTAATTTTCCATAACAATTCCAATGAACTTGTTACACTATCTCTCAAGAGTTAATAAGATCTGGTTTTGACTCAGGGGAAAAAAGTGAAAGTTGATTTAAACCATGCTTCCCAACCAGTAATATCAATGTGCAGTAATTTAGCAAATGTACAATATCAGAGTCCATTTCTGTAGCTTTGCCTCTGGAAACAAGTAAAGCTCTTCAGATTTTGCGAGAAGGTGTAATTTTATCTAAATTTTTTTAAGTAACTTATATTTTTCCAAATTATACTACATATCAAAAAAACGCCAGTGTTTCTCCAAGTTCTGCACATATAATGATAAATGCAGGAGGAAGCCAGTGAGTTGCATATGGAAACCTCATAAAGAGGAGGTCAGCCTTTCCACCATGGTACACACTAGGTTAAATGACCTTCAGCTGGGATATTCATTGGAATTTAAAAGAATACAAAGAGCGATAGTAAAAGTATTATATCCTACAGTGTTTCTTAGCAAACTGGAGAGGGTAAGTTACAGAATCATATCCCTAGAAATAGTATATGTAGGCAAGAGATTGGCATAGACTCTGAATAATTTTGGTAAGCATTTGACTCTTCGTTACAGCATGATAACTCTGAAGTTATATTCAACTGCAAGTCCCTGGCTGAGACATCTGAATGTTTTAAAAGACTCGGCAGCTGTCCAGCTGTATTCTTGTACCAGTACTGGAAGACAGACTTTGTGTAGTTAAAAACTGACTCCATCAATGCCGGTTGTGATGCTTCTGATAGGCAGCTGTATATGCCCGGGGTATTAATTTATTACAACTTTGAAATGAATTGGCATCGCTCTTTACAATGCGAAGGTCTTACTTAACCTGACTGAAGTTTTCAATGTGCTTTGAATTTAAACTTTGGTTTTGAGCTCTATAATTTGATACAATTAAATTATGTTGAGTAACAAATATTGAGCTGAACCAGAAATCATTCTTTTGTCTTTTTTTATTGGTGTTACTAGTGGAATTCCATCAAGGATCTTCTCACTTGATTGTCAATGATAAGTCAAGAGAAACAGTAAACCAGTTCGATGAATCGGATACTCTTACTTCTGAATTTATGAGTTACATGAAGGCAAGTTTGCAACAATTTTAAATGGGGGAG
The DNA here is from genome assembly GCA_035584735.1 of Pseudotriccus pelzelni. NCBI lineage: Eukaryota > Metazoa > Chordata > Aves > Passeriformes > Tyrannidae > Pseudotriccus > Pseudotriccus pelzelni. The sequence goes on along the minus strand of JAWMRA010000001.1, from coordinate 53,972,075 downwards.
AAATATTTTCATTACTTTCATAATTGCAGAGCAAACAGGAATGATAAACTGCATATATTTTAATGAGTAAGAGACTGCAATTGATATTCATTGTTGTAAAAAGATACAGAAAGCAAAAATAAGCAGGTAGGTCTAAAATTATTACAATTAATTTAGGAGATCAGTTTACCCAAACTCTTTCTAGTCTATGTAAGAGTTATTCTCTAGCTATGTTTAAGGCTTTAGGAAAAAAAGGCAAGTATGGTTTGTGTTACTTGCTTTTCATTTTGAATTGAGCAATTTTTTGTATTTGCTGCATTGCTAAAATGCGAGACAACTTTGTGCTAAATGTGATGGCTAAGTTTTCAAGTAGTGTTATGATAGTAAAATACATTCTCTTAAATTTTTAAAACATTATAGTAAAAATTGAGAGATCCATCAAGACAAATTGTATCAAATCACCTTCTAGAATAAGTGCTGCATTTTTGTTATGATATGTACCCTTCTTATGGGAAAAATCATGATGTTCATTCCTGTAAGATGAAGAAAAATGAAAAAGAATGGCTTTATTCGTTCTCGTAGGGATTGGCACTGGGAAATGAGCCATCATTGAAGAATGTTAGAGAAGCTGGTACACTCTTCAGTGTCCCACACGGCAGAGTTGGATAGCATTTATTGGTACAGGGTGATGCAGCTGATGTGCCAAACATGACACAAGAGAGGATAAGCCTCTTTTTTCTGCTGTTGATTCTCTACAAGTACAAATGCACATTCATTCAGAGAGCTTCTGTCTTGATTGGCAGCTGAACCAGTTCAGTGTTTTTGCCTGTCTGAGGTGAAAGGGACAGTTGCAAAGCTCCACGTGTAAACTTAAAAGAGTGTCGGGTTTTCAAATAAGTAAAACTTCATAGTTATAGGTGTAGAAGCTGTAATTTATGCCTACATTGAACCCAGAATAACTGGCTGACTGATATGAAGTCTTGCGTGCAATTTTTGTTCTGATTTGTTCTTTTTAAAAAAAAGGTTTCATGACTGTCAAAATTGTCAATTATGAATTCTGTTAATAAATATGGGTGAACTATGTACTTCCCACTGTTTGCATATTTGGAATTCCCTTACTCTGTGAAGAAATCTGGCTGCAGTAGGAGGGAAAGTAGGAGGAGAGTTAGGGTCCTGCTTAATTGAAGTATTGTTTCTATGTGCCAGAAAGTCACAAACAGAGTCTTGGACATAGAATGAAGAATTCTTATGAAGCTTGACTTTCTTTTTACTGTTAAAGGAGGGTAAGGGCTGTTTGGCCTCAATAAAATCTGAAGAGTGAATAGAAGATCTTGTAATCAGTATCTTAAAAGGAGGTAAAGTTAAGGATTGGAGCAGGAATGTTGAATTGCTTCAGCTAACCAACCTAAACTGTTACATAAATTGGGTCAGTGCAGAGTCTGAAAGCAAAATTTATCTGCCTACTTAATTGCAAAGTTCAGTGCTCATTATCGCTTTTGTCTGCTTACAGAGCAGAGCAGCAGAGTGTGATGAATTATTGAGAATAGAAGAGGACACACAATGGCAAACAGACGAAATGTGAGTATTTTTTATGTATCTATAAATAATTAGCTGTGTCATTTAATTAGTTTGACCAGAACTAGTATTTCCTTGTCAGTTAATAATTTTGTAGACTTGGAGGCATGACAAATGCATAGCCTTTCACTTTGTGTGTGCTCGATGTTTTACATATTATTGCTAAATAAAGTGGATGTTGTATTACAACTAATTACTTTGTATGCACCAATAATGCTGTAATGTTTTTTACCTATGTAGAATGCAAGCTTTTTTATTAGATATGTTGAAATTTAGCTTATTAAAGTCATTGGTAACAAGAGATTTTATCAGAACTTGTAAGATTTAAATTTAATGTACATTTAAAAATCGATTTAATTGGAAAACATCTCTCCATTTTTTGCTTCTTTTGTCAGAATTTTAGCTGTGGAGCAATCATTAATTCGACAGTAGAACAAGTGAACATCAGTTACTGGGGTGAATGCATAAGAAAAGGGAATTTAACATGACAGTGTACTGTGAAGTTGTCACTTATCAGAACAGTGTAGTCCTATATGATGCAAAAATGAAAACTGAAGGAAGGAAAGAAGTAACTTTCTGAAAGAGCCTTACTGGCAGAACTAATGGGAGATACTTCTAAAGGGTACTTCTAAACCCCCCAAAGAATTACAAATGTTGAAAAGCAAAAGAAAGCAAGCTGGCCTTTTAAAAATTTTTGTTGTATTTATGTTAACACTATTCATGTTAATCCATATGATGAGTGCAGTTAAGATGCAAATATTGGTAAATAAATTTTCAATTTTAGACGACATTGAATGCTAAAAGTTTCAGTTCATCAAATTTGTTTGTTTATATATGTATTAGGTTCAGGGGTTTTGTTAAGGACAAAGTGTTGGAGAACTTTTTCAGAAGAAACTCTTTCCATAAATTCAGCACATACTGGTGTGCAGAGAGGCTGTTTTTCCCTCTCTATAGTGCTTGCATGCCAGGTGGAAGATGCAGCTCACAAACTGAAATCCAGACTACCCTTGATAATTGGTGTTATACCTTTTCTTTGAATGCTTTTTCTTTTTTCTGTTATAGACTAAATTTATCAGAAGAACAAACTATTGATATAGCAATGATAGAACAACTAAGAGAAGCAGTAAATTTATTACAAGATTCCAACAGGTATGATTACAATAGCTGATGTGGTAATGTAACATATTTTCAAATTTTGTGAATTACTTTAGAGTACTCTTTTAACTGACCATTGATTAAGTTCTCTGGAGTTATGAAGCGCTTTGTTAGCATACCACTGTATGCAGGATTGTTAAGAAGGAAGCTTGCATTCTCTTTCTGAGTATCTAGACAGGATTTCCAGTAAAATAAGCAGGATTTCAAGTATAAGAGAAACCTAAAGTTAGAGATGAGGACACCCCCTAACCATTCATCTCCTGTACACTACTGTGATATTCTGGAGTTTTGTCCAGGATTTTCATGTTCTTTTTGAGAGTATAAATTTTCCTCTTACTCATGATTGGTGTATTTTGTTGGAATGAGAGGGTCTTCTGACCCATCTTTATTGCAATTCAATGGAGCACATAGAGGAGGTACCTGAATTAGTTAGTTTCTTTAGTCTTCTGAAGTACAAAGGCAAAAGAGGAGAGGCTGAGAAATCTGTTTAAGACTTCCCCTGACTACAGAAGGCAAGATTTTGTAATTTAGGTGCCTGTTTTAAGAGGCTGAAGTTAAGGTGGAATGAGACTGGGTTTGTGGCTAAGCAAAGGAATAAGTATTTAGAAGAAAACAAATACTTGCCCTATTGGAAAAGTCTGACAATAGTGGTGTAAGTAATTCTGTCCAGATGCTTGCTATTGCTTTTCTTTGTGTAATCACCTTCAGAAATTAAGTTCATTTTAATTCTTACTACTATGAGGTAGCTGCTTTACAGCTTCATTTCTCTGAAGACTAGAAACTTCTTTGTCACTTTCAGTCTTAAGTATACTTGGTTCTCTTTCCTCCCTTGACCAGTTCGCCACAGCTATTTGATTTTATGACTACACTGTTCTTTACTTTAAATGCCTATTTCGTTACTGATTTTCACCTAGCAGGCCTTTGTGCTTTTAGGACAGAAATTTGCTCCTCTTAGTATTTCTAGAGACACAGTTAGTTGGCTTTATTTTGCGTCATGTAAAGAATACTTGAATTCTTGAATCATATAATAAGTGCTTGAATGAGACGTATTTTTGCTTAATAAAATGTACAAATTAGGAAATATCTTTAGTTCCTATAGCTTCCTGGTGCCATTGCTTCTGCGTATCGTATGAGGCTTATTACTTGTGGGAAGAATGTTGTAGCTAAAAGAGGAAAAAGTTTGTTTGAGGAAAAAGCAACAGTGAAAAAAAATTCAGTTGTTAGCCTTACAAATTTTACCATTTTGATTTTTGTTTCCAAATGTTGCCCCAGTATTTCCTACATATTTAGGGTTTTTAAAAAAATTAAAAAGGTCAATAAAATACAGAAACCCTGTTTTTCTATGCACATGCAGGTGTGCTTTCATTACTAAGACTACAGTAAATTTGAAATGAGACTTTTAAAAATGGCTAATCATGTAATATTTTTACTAATGGATATGATTATTACACTTGTAAGATGCTTGTCCTATTACTGTTGTTTTCGTGTTCTGCAGAGTTTCAAATCTGCATACCCTACGTGCACATAAGCAGCATTTCAGTTCTGGGAAGGAAAGAGATTTCAGATTCAATCTTCTTTTTCAATATTTTCAGATGTTTGCTTCATATTCTGTATTCCCCTTCCTATATTTACTGCTTTCTTTCATTTTCTCATGCACTGCAAGAGCAAATTAAATGTGAATATCTAACGAGGTCCGTGGCTTCCATTTGGACAATGGGTGCTAGAGGTCAGATACAGAAATGTACAGTTTTCTAGATAATGGCATGATTGTTGGTAGTAAACAGGTCCTGTTTTGATACAGGCCATTGCTCAGGGTGATATTTGCAGTTGAGAGCATTAAAGTGGCTTTGGTAAGCTGAAGCATCAGGAGACACTTCCAGAAGTTCTTAGGAGATAACACTGAACAGATTAAAACCAATACTATAGAAGTATTTCACATATCTATTTGTTTGAAATTAAGTGCTAAACAGAATGGTTGCAAAAGCTATACCCCAGTACAATGTTCTTATTTCAAACCTTGCAGATTTAGCATAGGTATTTCAGAGAGCAGTGGTACGAATCTGTATCCCATGGAACCAGCAACAGATTTAGAATTTCTGGAATCTGTGGTAAAGTGTGTTTATTTACCTCCTCTAGAAAAAAAAGAATGCATTTGTTAGATGCATCATATTCAAGTTGCTACATCATGAATTACCTATTTCCATTTGTTTGTCTTTATACACAGTGGTCAAATACAGATGGAGATGTCTTCCCTTGGTCAGGTATGTTAATGAGTGTATTATTACAAAATATTTTTTTTGGGAAAGACAGGAAATGAGCCAACAATTTCATCAATTAATAATCTACCAAGTAGGGAAGGGAAAAAGCCAGTAGGCTGGAGGGCAGAACTAATTTTTCTTTAACATATTTATAGAATTGTTTGGAGTTTTTTTTAATCTGTATATGTAAAATTTTTCTGTGTTTATCAGTTACTTTTTCAGTGTAGTTTCCCTGCCCCTGTATGTAACTGTCATGTATGCCGGTTCAGTTATGCATCCTCATCTACCATCTGACCCCCCATCTCCCTCTTCTGGTATAGGAAAACAGTGCATTTGTTAAGGATAACCCCAAAATATTTTGTGAAGTAACAGTTAGTGTTTTTCCAGAGTACTGTCCTGTAGATACAGAGACTATCTGAAGTATATTTTTGGAGTTTTACAGTGCGATATATGCAGCTCATTATTTTTTCAGTGTGCTGCCTGGTATTCTTTATGAAGTATTAGATTTACATTATCTATCTGTTAGTACTGGAACTGTAATTATATAGTATCTGCTTACTTCTTTGTTTGCTTTTCATCACAGTATTTGTAAGAAATATTTTAAGGTAATGTTATGCAAAAAAAACCAGTTCTATTGCCAGTGGTACACGATCTGAAGAGTTATTTATCTTACAGACAGAAAATGCTGAAGAGGAACTAGAATTTCAGAGGAGGAGGGAGTTGATAATGGAGAAAGCAAAGCCTGACGCGAGAACTTGTGAACACAGTGAAAAATGGTCGTTGAGTCAGGTATGGAGGTGTCTAGATGCAATAAATATGGAAACATTTGGAATGGATCTTTGCATTCTGTCAATTTGTGTGTGTGGATAATAAGTTTAGGCCCATTTGGGGGATTGGTTTGGCTTTGATGTTTGTTGGTTGGTTTTTTTTTTTTTTTGCCCTAGCATGAATCCCAAGGTTTGACTGTAAGTAGAAAGTTGATTCAGACTCATCTCTTAGGAAGGAACTGATATAATACAACCAATAAAAGTATTTTTGCCCAATATGAAGTGTAGTAGTTGCAGTGGTTGCATTCCTTTGGAAAAAAATGTCCCCTCAAAGTTATATCTTCAAGAAAATGAAATACCTGATTCCTCTTCTGCCCTCACCCCAAATATTCTTGTATTTATATAAGCTTCCAACTTCTTATTAACAGCAGTATTTTTACTGTGTTTAATATTGCAAGGGGACTGCTTATAGGTTCAGATGATAGTTTTAAAGTTTCAAAAATATTTTAAAATTTCTGTACATTGTAATGATCCAGAAATAAAGAACTGCAAAAACCCTAATTTAAATATTTGAGGCGTATGTTACTACTTCAGAACTTGATATACAGGGATTTTTGTGACTATTCTTGCACGTTTAATGAACTTGTAGTTTAATGAACTAACACGGATACACCACTGAGGAATAATCTTTCTAAACAGCTGTGGGGGCCTGATCTGGATTGTGTTACGGAGGTGAAAGTACTAGGCACATTCTGTGAAATGGAAACACTTCCTGCAAGAGCAGTGAGCACTTGTGTTGCTGCTTATGTTACTAAATGAATTCGATTCAGCATAAATTCAAAATTCTAACTAGCACAGAAATCTCAAGCATGCAAGTTCCCAGGTAGAGCTGGCTGGGATCAGATGAGTAGGACTTCTTTCTGTTTATTCTAGGTAATACAGTGGTTGAGATAATGTTAGGAAATATGTCTAAATCTGAAGAATTACTTTTAAGCTTAGAAAGTGGCCAAGAGAGGTCATGAAGCAAAATGGGTGTGTAATCTTCCTTCCCATCTTGCTAGCTTTTGGAAAGCTCTGTGATTGTTGGGACCTGGTGTTCCAAGTGCTCTCTTTTATCTTATCTACATTTTTATCTGTTAAAAAAACTTTTATCCTAAGGAAACTGTTTTGAATTGAATTATAATTTACTTATGCCATCTGTGTTTAATCTAAATCTGTGCCATCTAAGTTATGATTGATGCTGAATCAATGATTTTATTTCATATTTATTAATGTGATGTACGTGTTTCCAATGTAACTGTGGCAGAAGTGGTAACCAGAGGTGTGTTATATTGCAGTTATAAAATTAATTGCTTATGGAATACTTTTCTCTTCAAATCTGTATTAAAAATCTAAATTTGCATATTAAATCTTGGTGATAGTTTAATTAAATATGTGAAAAAAATTGTATGCTGCATTTTAACCAACAGACATTAAAATCTTACAAATGCAGTTATAATCCCTTAGTTCTGAAGCTAAAAAGTTAATGACAAATCTGTGTGAATAATTTCCACAATTTTTTTTTTTGAAGTGTTGTTTGGCTAGCAATACAGTAATATTTATTATTCATGCAAATCAATGGTTTCAGCAAAAAAAAGAATTGGGTATTTATATATATATGACTATCATGAGTAAAATGCCCCATTGTATTGTATCGCTAATATAGTTTCTGAAATAGTTTTTTCTTTTTTTTTTTCTTTCTAAACATGCAGAATGATCTAATTGTTTGGAATACAAGCGGGCAAACCTCTCACAATGAGGTAAGATGCTAGTGCCATTTCTTTGTCGCTCATGTATTTTATAGGAGTGATTCATATACTAAATGAAACGTAACTGAGTATCACAGAACATATGACTGAGCTCATCAGAAATGGATATGGGGCTTATTTGGCCTGTGGTTCATTCTTGTCATCTTGAGGATTTACTGGCATATAAAAATACACCTTCTGATAAGCTTATTTCTGAGCTCATGTAGTTTAGTATAAAACATTTATTTTTTTTAATATTTTCTCCATTCTCACACTTTTTTTTTCATTTTTTGGGTTTTAATTCTTTCTTGTTTGACAAGACTTTCTGTTAATTTCAGTGTAATTTCTTTTGCAGAGTTGTGTCATGTCCTTTATTAGGTTTCAGAGGGGAGTATGATTTTATTGAATCTATGGCTTACACAGTGCCAATCTCATCAGAAGGTCAAGAAAGGGAAACTGTATGGAGCTCCTTACAGAGATTTTTTTTCTCTTCTTATTTTTTATGCAGAAACAGGGCTTCTCCTTCTACATTGCATTGTGCATGAGCATCTTGCAAATTCATGAGCACTCAGGCACTTCCCACCAGTCTTGGTGATGAGACTTAGATAGTTTCCAGCTGCCAGAGGAATCACTTTTTAAATGGGAATTCCTATCATGGAGTTTGGTCATAGGACATTTTCTATGTTACCGTTAGTGGTATGATGATTATACCTCACTTTCTGCCATATGTTGCTGCTCCATTCTTCCTGCTTCAACTGTTAGCCTAGTTTAGGGTCAAGGGTGATCCTGCTCTGAGGTGTGTGCTTAATTTTTGCTTTTCTGCTTTTTACGCAGAAGTTCAGTGTTGCATGGAAAATACCATGCACAGTGGTAACTAATTCTGTGAAAGCAACAAACGTATCCAGGGAAAAAAACATGTCTTTGCTTTTTCCAAATGTACTCTGCAACAAAATGTATGGTTGATGGAACCAAGTGGTGACATGGGAGAAAACTAAGAAATAATTGAGCTTATTTATAACTAGGGGGAATATCTTGCTGTCTTTTGTGAGAAACTCAGGTTTTCCAGCAGAGGAGTAGGGCACAATAAAAAAGGGAGATTATCAAAGTTTGAGGCTATAATGTGATCAGATTATGGTGGAGTTGTAGCATACAGAAACTTTTGCATTTTACGTAGTCAGATATGCTGAGATATTCTGGATGTTACTCTTATTTTGATTTATGTTCTTGAATTACACAGAATAAGGATAAAAGTCCAGCAATGTCTCCTACTACAAACACCACAATCCCTTTCGGCCTGAAGCCACGATCAGGTAATGTGGGAAAGAAAATTAACCAACTTCTGTATACTGTTTTGGGTTTTTTTACATCTGTGTTTTTATTAGATGTCTATTTTTTTCCCTTAAGAAGGCAGTAATGTAACATTTTCTGTACAACAGTCAGAAGATCAGAAGATTTTAAGGTTTTATAGGTGTGAATCAAGATTAAATTTGTAAGACGTATGTATCTGGCATATTATATATGGATCAATTTTCATCCCTTACTAATAAATCAGATTTTTAAATAAAATTATATGTATGTACATTTAAAAAATATGCTTGTATATAATGATACATATTTTATGCGTATATACATATTTATCATCTGTGCTACATACTAATTGAAATAAAAGGTTTGCTTGATTGGTATGTAGTGCTAAGGTTGAGATTTTGTTGAATAATATATAATTGTTTGGAAGACACACATTGCTCTGAAAATTGTTCCCTGAATTGAATCTTTCACTATTTATGCTTGTGTAAAGAACAAGCATTATGGGAAGATCAGATCTTTACTTCATCCAGCAGCTGTGTAATGAATTTGCAATATGCTAAATCTGGATAACCACCAATCTTTGTAACAAGCAGCAGTTTATTTAAAAGCAATCAAAGCAACCAAAAAGTGAACAACAAAAAAACCCCAAACATACAGATGTATTTGAGAGCTTGGATAAGAGCTTCCTGTAAAAATGTGATTAACTCAGTCTCCGTTCTGAGGTAGTCAATACTGTTAAGTCATCTCACATCTCCTTTAAAGAGTAACTGTAGGTTTTTGAGTATGTTTCAGCATCCCAAGACTGTAGTTCTGGTTTCTCGCATTCAGCACAAATGCTTTTAAGAAACTGCTCTTAAACCACTACAAGCTTGTAGTTTCCATAACAAAATACCGTATCAACAGTGGCAGCAATTTCGCTTTATGAATGTTTATGAAATTGTACCCATAGATTTGGTGGGGCATTTTGTGTTTTGGTTGTTTGTGGGTTTCTTTTAAAGGAAAGGCACCAAGTACCAAGGAAAATGGTACTGAACCAACCTTTTCTGTGAAGGAAGATACTTTTAAGTTTCTCATGTAGTTATGATATACAGTTTGACAGATCAGTTGCATTTTTTAGATTGTTGGAATGTTAAACCCTGGCTCAATTTTGTTCCTGATGATTTAGAGATGATGTTATTTCTATATATATCTAAATTATAAAAATATAAAAATGATGAGCAGATGGGTCTTTTCAGGATTTGTTGAAAATGAAACATTGATTAATACTGCATAGTCCAGTGGCAACATTGCAGTAAGACTCTTAGGAGAAGATGTGTGAAAGCAAACAGGCCCATGCCGTGTTGCTGCTTTCATGGGCTGTGGCCTGTGTTCTGAGCCCCCAGTGAAATCTGCTGCAGCAGCTGGAAGCAGCTTTATGGGAGAGTATGCAAGACTGTGACTTCTTGTTCAAGCGTTAGTTTAATGTGCGCTTCCCACATCTTGGTTATATCAGTGTGCCAAGATTTTCTATACGTAATGACTCTAATAGGTCAGGGCAAAATAGCCTATTGACTCTTTTTGAGAGAATTTTTAGAAAGACTGGGATGTAATGGGTTGCAACAAAACTTTCAAGTCACGTGATGGAAGACTAGGTGTGCACAACTCCTAAAGTTCTTCCCCCATTGTGTAGCCTCATTGAAAACCGAAGTCGGTTGGTTAGAACCTGCTCATTTTCTGCACTGTACTAATTCAAATTCATACATTTGAATAATTTTGAGTATGCCAATACTATTATATATACTACACTGTAGTCTTTTGGTCGTTGTATGGGTTGCAGTAAACTTGATAATGTGAACTTATTTTCTTTTCCATGTCAGACACAACAGTCGCCTGCTCACATACAGTTCCGGTCACATTAACTTAAATTTACAGCATGGTAAAATAGAGGAACGTGGCAACAGTAAAACTTTAGGTCCAACTTCAGATAAAAATACAGTATATTAGCTATGTAGTACCATGTAACAAAATGAAACCGTGCATAGGGATAGTAAAGCTGCATATTGTTTCCTGTTCTGCTCCCACCATAGCATTTCTCTAAAATAAAAATTTGTTTTGCTAATACATAAAAAAATATATGGATAAAAGTAGTACATGACAGAAAATACTGGCAGGGTTTTCCTTTTAAAGCTGACTAGCTTGCCAGGCCTATAGTTTCTTCACTGTATTTCCTTTAAAACTTTGTGCAAGTTTTGTGAGTTTGAACCATCCTATCACTGTCAGAATTTGCACTTCTTAATTATATACTGCTTTATTGCCCTAGACCTGTACTAGTGTAGAGGTCCAGCATTTCTATGATCTAGGAAAGTTTTTCAGCTTAGTTTGTGGTTTATTTTAATAGCTTTTTTCATTTAAGTTCTTCATGGCCTTAGGAGAAGCATTGAAACTCATTGGAAATGTAAGCTCTAATGAAGTTAAATAGTTTAATGAGTTCAACTACTTAACTTCATTAGAGCTTACATTCGAATTAGTTGCTTCTATAAATCTTCAAAAACCAAGTGCAAGATTAAAAGAACATTGAAGTGTTCTGACTGAAATGCGTACATAATGCTCTGTGAAAAAAATAGTGGCAAATTTTCAATGAAAATATATGCAGCCATATTTTTTCAGACATTTGAGAATTTATTTTCACTGCGTTTATTTTCATCTATTTTAAATGAATGTTGCTTTCTATTTGACTTTCCCCCCTCCTCATCATTTCATAATGATTTATGTCTCTTGGAAAGGTGAGAGTAAAGTGTTCTGTGTCTGGTAAAGATTCCAGTTTTTTTGAAGTACACACACAAATGGAAGTGCGTCCAGAGGATAAACCACAGTGGCTTAAACTTCTGTGTTAGTACATACTGATATGTGTTCAGGACTGAAGGTCCTTTTATTTTTCATTTTAAAACTAGGCAAAACATTGGGAAAATTCATATCTGATGGGTGACAGAAAGAACCCAAAGCAGCCAAAGAAAATGTTTTGAAAGGTAATGAATGTATTTAGATTTCTTGACAGATTCTTTTCACGGGTCAGATGTTTACATAGAACGTAAAAGAGAGAGCATTTTTTTCAATTTTTCAGATTATTTCCCCCTATATTTCAGATACTTTCATAAAGTATGGACTTTTCAAATTCACATTAATTTTGAAAACCTTAAAAAGTACTATTGAAAAGAAACAATAATTACCATTTTTATTAGAACCATAGTTTGCTCTTGGAAGGGCTTTTGCTTCTTGAAAAGGATCCACTCAAAATAGCTAATAAATTTGAAATCTCCCTCCTTCATTCATTAATTGATTAAAATGTTCAGAGTGGTTGAAATTGAGAGTTGCGAAGGTCTTGCCACAGTATCTTTAATATTCCAGACTTTCAAGTCTCAACAGCTACTAACACATCTTGCAGTCAAGAATATTTTTTGCTCCTGTCCTGTGCCATTTTTAGGTCACTGTTTTTCTTATTTTCTGCTGAGCAAGGTGACAGCAACACAGACAAACAAATTTGTACTGTCAGAGACTGAAACAAGCACTGACAAAACTCAAAGTCACAAAGCAGTTTGTATTCTGAAGTGAGAAGTTGTTCCTTTGCAACTGCTTATGTAGCATACTCTTGCTTGTGAGTCTAGTGTCTTCAGCTGTGGGAGCTTGTAGAGGATTTGAAGCGCAATGTTAGTATTTATGGTGGACATGCTTGTATTTCAAGTTTGTTGGGACATGTAGTAATCATTAAAACTTGACAGTATTTTCCCTCATTTGAGTGCTAGTTACTGTTTTTCTAATACCTGGATATTTATTCCTTCCATTTGTTTTGTTTTCTAACTGCATTATCTTTTCTAACTGCATTATTGGAAAATAATGAGAATCCCGATTGCCAGCATAATTGAAGACTGTTTGTCATTTGCCATAAATCTGTATTCTGTTACCGGTGTTGACTTTACTCAGAGCAGTAAGTTCTGATTCAGAGCCAAGGCTTTTGTCAGCTATTATGTAAAATCTGTGGGTACTCTTTCTTAAAACTTGTTTGTAAACAAGTTGTGTGAAGTGCTGTGGTTACAATGATCTTGCTAAGCTTAACAGGCTTAACTGCGCATATAATGTATGATTTGCAAATACTAACATTTAACTCTTCGCTCTTTTTATCCTGCACCATCTTTCATTCTTTTCTCAAAATTTTATGCATTTTGTATTAATCACCGTTGAATTACATCTTTGTCATTACCATACAATCCTAATGCCATATATGAAATGCTGCTGCCCACTTTTATCCCCCCTCCCGGTCCTTATACCCAACATGGTTGGACTGGTTATCACTCCCCTCCAGCAGACCCATCCCTCAGTTTTCCTCCTATCTCCTTCAACACACTTACACAGGCACAAACATGGGACAACTTTAGCTACAGTATCCCATCTGAAGGAGACAGTGACAATGGTAGGTGTTCCATATATAATTTACTTAATTTTGTGTTTTCAGAAACATGAATATGTGGCAAATGCCCTATGTGGCTAAGGATGAAAGACAGTACTCTTCAGGGGATGTCTATAAGACTAAATACCTCAGAGGATGCATGTTAATGTACTGTAGAATATATAGTGTTGAAAGTAAATGAGTGAAGTGTCACTGTTTTCAAGTCTGGCAAAACAACTTTTCACATACACTCAAAGAACTATTTTCAGTGTAGGTTTATTTGCTTCTATTACTTTCAAGAGTTTATAAAAGTTGCACTCAAACAGCAGTTAATTTTGTTATCCTTCTTTTGCATTTTTTTTAGTAGATACTATTAAAATTTCCTACTCCCATCTGCATTTATTGATGCAGGTGCATAACTAACTTAACTGGAAGAAAAATCTCTGAAGAAACAAAGCTGAAAAAATTAGCTAGGCAAAAATAGTGATTTCTGTCCAAAAGAAACTCTTAATACGCTCTAGAACTTCTGTTCATAGTGAACGTCAGGTACATTAGAGGACTTTTGTTACTGCTGCTTTTGTTTTATTTTTCTTCAGGGTCTTATTGCCTTAGTACTTAAAGTCATGGCACCAGTATGCCAAGTGGGCCATGTTTGGACTATCAGGATCTTATACTGCATCAATAGTTAAATGTCAGATGAAAGAAATAGAAGCTAGACGAGGAAGCCCTTTGTAAATATTCGATAGGCAGATATTTTGGTTTGGGTTGTTTGTTTGGTTGGATTTTTTTAAAGAAGGACTGTTTTTTCCAGGTGCCTTAAATTAGAAGAGCATTTAGTAGGTAGTGAAACTGTTGAAAGTTTCAGATGGAAACCAAGACCACAAATACTGAATGATAAATGCCAACATTTAGTTTACTGTTAGGGAAACTTTGCTGTCTGATGCCACTCTAAAAGTCACACTTGTACCACCTCAGACTTTTAAGTGCTTTAAGGACTGAAGCTCCTTCACAGCAGGCATTTCGTTCTTAGTTCAGTTCATTAGTTGACAATGTTTGCTATTTGCCACAGTGGTTTTGATTATAAAACCATAAAAGACAGCATGTGTAAGGAAGCAGCTCCATAAAGGAAATAAATGTGGAATAGAAGAATTGATACTGGGAACTTGAAAGACTGAATTTAGTATGATGATACGATGCTAACTTGACATTTTGCTGATGAATATTCTAACAGAGAAATCTAGAGGTGGTTCTGTTAATGCAGCACTTGATCTGTGTTAATCTACATTTGTTACTGGTTTACTCTTCTAAAGGAAAGGAGTAACACAGACTAGCTTGTGCATTTGGAACATATAGATACCTCCTGTCATTCATATCTTAAGCCAAATGCAAAAATTAGTGTTTATTACCTTGGGAAGTTACAATAGAAAATGGCTTTTACAACTACATATTTTTTTAATTGGGGTTATTACCTTTCTGCTATTTAAATTTCGAGTGAATAAATCAATCAAAGAGAAATACAAATATAAACTTTTGACCTGACTTCATCCCTGCCTGTCACTTGTCCAGCCTTCTTTTTGTCACTTAGTTTTAGAGTCATGTTAAATCATCTTGTGATTTACCTGAAAGATAATGTTGTCAGACTAAGTACTCACTAAATTCCTTTATGTGCACTTAATAGTGCACCTGTGTGCATTGGAACTCAGTACAGAAATGAAAATTTTCACCAGGAAGTTTGTCCTTGACTGTTCTATGTTGAATATATATTGTGTTAGTAACTGTTACCCATCTAACTTGTTGAAATTTGTACAAAATACTTCTGAAAAAAAATTATTGGAACAAGCATTACAGAATAACACAGGTTGACCATGGATTCAATAAGCAGAAGCTTACTCTTCGAAAGAGTAAAAAGTAGGCATTCAGGAGTGTGTGTATGAGGTATGGGCTCCCCTTGCTGGAAAATGTGTGTAATGCTGAGAAGCAAGCAACACTCAGGACTGCCAAAACTTCCTGTATTAGAACATTTTTCTTTAAATTCAGTCTATAACTGAGCCCTTTATAGCTAATGCTTTTTAGTGTGGGGTTTTTAAAGGTTTTTTTTTTTAATCAGTTAAGCTTCTTTTATTGAGAAACTACTAATTGTAGCTTCTCACTGCCTGGGATTAGCCTGCTTTTTCCCTTGTGGCAGAATGTATGTCTCATTCAAGAATGTAAATGACAAAGTAATGCTGATAGGTTTTGGTAACAGATGTTTGTAGTCTGAAACTGGAAGGAAGTAGATCTTCTAGTAGAACATTCATACTGACTTTGCAAAGGCCTAAGCAAGAATAGCTGTGGCCAAACTGAATGAAGGCCATAATAATATTCTGATCCTATGAAAATATAATTCGGAACTAATGCCTTTGTAGATAATAGTTTGAAATGTTGCTACTGATAATAAAGCTACAGTGGCTTTTAAATACATTTAAACATGTTATTACTCTTCAAGCATGATTTTATCTAGATGTATTTCATCCATGACAGCCAGCAAAGCTCAATTATCAGAGCTGTACAGTGAACTAGAAAATCTTAGAAATTGCAACTACAGCTTTTAATAAATGTGATAGGAGATTTTTATTTCATCCCTTCAAAATTTAGGAGTAGTCTCCAATAAATTATTATGGAGTTGATAATGCAGAAACTTTAATACAGTACGATGCTGGAGTTTAATAGAAGTCTGCACTTGTAACAGTTTCTGCACTTGGAAAACTTGGGATTTGATTTTTTTGTTGTTGTTGTAGCCATATTAAACTGTATGCTTTATTAAATAACATTTTATGTGTTTTTCACCACATGTGAATCTTTTAACAGCCTTTGTGTGTTTGGGTATGTGCAGTCATAGTTATGTGTAGCCTCTCTACAAAATGTTAGGAAGCACAGATCTGTTGCTACACTGTACTTTGGATATAGAATTCAATTCCAAGTGTGCAGTTTGCCTTCTGTACAGACAAAGATTAAATGTCAGTACAAGTGTGGAGCTCTTGCATCTAAAAGCACAGCTCTGCCACTCTGCTAAGTGTGAGAAATCAGCATAATGAAAGTTTTTATTTATGATGTATGCTCTTGTGTGTGGATCCTTCTGAATGGTGACACTGATGAAGACGTGTAGTCCACCTGGAGAAGGGAACTGGGCTGCAGTCACTATCTGTAGTTCTCAGTCCTGCACATTTTCTACAGGACACACTCCCACTCCGCCAGTGGGATTTCTGGTGACATCAAAAAGAGTAGAGTTTACTAAGATAAAACTGTAATATTTAGGTGTTTTATTCAAAAGGAGTTTAGCTTAACAAATAGCCTTTAATATGGCATTTCAGAAATTACTGGTTTAACGGATGTAGCAAGTTGCAGTTGCTTGAGAAAAGTTAAAACTATGACTGTGATTGCACGCATGTGTACCTTTCATACAGTTAAGAGTAATTAATCTTTTTTCACTTCACTAGTAGGTGCTATTAGCAGTTCTTACACTTCCAATTGATGTGCCTTTTAGGAAACAAAAGGCCCCTCTATTCTGTCCCATTATTTATTGTCCTAGAAATTCAGTAATGGCATTAAATTAACAAAATTGAGGCTGTGCAGTAGCTGTATATAAAACCAGAGGTTCCTAGGCTTTGTGCTTTCTACACCATTAATTGGCACTTAGGGTTTCATGTTGCATTCGGGAGAGGCCTGAAAATAGGGATACAAACCCCTTCTTTCTTTTGAGCAGTATAATTTTCCATAATAATGTAGTTGGCCTATAATTTGAATGGCAAACATGGGACAGTTGCATTTTCTGAAACAAAATGGCTAAGTGGCAAACAGGTGACAGGTGCATTTTGACCATACATCTTGTTCTTTCAAACTGCTCAAAACAGTCATTGACCACAAAAATGGAAGTGTAGAGGTGCATATGTGTGGAAATGTCATGTAATTATTTCGAGGAACTATATGTGGGCAAAGTGATAAAGTCGACAGGATTGGTGGGAAGCAGTACCGCAAAGAGTTTGTGCAATGCTACATTTGCAATACAGTGTTTTAATGTAGGCAGAGTTACTGAATGGCTAAGTCTGCCTACATTAATCTTTGTTTGCTGGGTGGTGGGGTTTGGTTTTTTTTTTTGGTTGGTTTTTGTTTGTTTGTTTGGGGGGAGGATTTTGGGCGTTTTTTGTTGTTTGGTTTTTTTTTTTGTTAGCATAACCTTATCTATTAAGTATTTTGTTCTGTGTAGGAAGCTGGTCACAGCTTGTTACACAGTTCAGCATCTTGTAGGAGAGTTCTACTTCAGAGAATAAGAGGTGTTTCCTGCCATGTTGAGATAGAGAGTTTTGTACAGATCAGACTCTCTGAGGTACGGTGCTGGTGCTTAATCATCTGGTAAAACTTGCCCATTGAGATTAGGATTTGGTTCAGAAATTATCCACTCCATTGATGGCGCAGGAAGTTGTCCAGAGCAATATCGAAAAAATACCATTCATGACCATAATCCAAGATCAGATTTTTCTGTTCTTCTGAGGACAAAGAAATTTTCTGACAGTTTTTCTGGAGGTAGTGCCTAAGCAATTTGCTTCATTTAGAAATAAATAAATCAAAGTGTTCATTCTTAAACTAAAATCTCTCGTTTTAAAAATTGTAGTGTTCTTAAGACCACAAAGAAATTTGGAATCAATAGACCCGCAGTTTACGATTCGAAGGAAGATGGAGCAGATGAGAGAAGAGAGAGAGCTTGTGGAACAGCTACGTGAGGTATGTGAGTATTGGTAGAATTAATTTATGCTAATGGAATGTCTTTTTTAAGTTTTCTTTTTGGAAAGTTGCTGAAGTAGGAGGATGTAAGAAAGGTTAAATGAGGCAATATTATTTCTGAAAATCACACTGGTGAGACCATTCCTGAAGTGCTTTATCACAATCAGGTGTCTGTACTTCAGGAAAGGTTTTGTAAAAATGTGAAAATAATAATGGGAGTTACCTGAATGAAATACGGTTAAACAGCATGCCTTGCACTGGTGGAATTAACCATGTATTTAATCAGAAAGGATGAAGTGATCACTTATGAGAGAGGTCTAGAAACTATTTCCAAACAGTTGGAGAAATCTTCAGTTTTACAAGTAAAAGACATGAAATTTATTAGTTAAAGCTGAAAGCAGATAAGTAATGTTTGCAACAGCTTTCTTATAAATTAAATGAATATTACATCAATTGAAGCTCTGAATACAGAAGGTGGTTTTCTGATACATTGTCTTGTATGTAGAAGCTAAAGTCTGATGCAAAAATCGCTGCATGTGGTTGCAGAGAGTCTGTCTTACCCAGCTAATATCTCAGTAGCAGTGTTTGTGTGACACCTATTTATGTGTAAAAAAAAAAAGATGGCAGCCTTTGCCACAAGGAATGTCATGACCCTGAACCTGTGAAGGTTTCCAACTATGTCGCATCAGCAACAGAATAGATGGTATAATTGCACTCCTCAATGCAGTGCAAATCCTGAAAGTTTGGGTGATTTTGACATCACAACTGGATTACAAGATTATTTGTTCTTATCTCATTAGCTTCATGGAGTGACTAATTGCAGAATTATGAACTTATTTTAAATAATGGGTCTTCTGTGATTTAATTTGAAAGCAAGAGGTTTATTTTTTTCTTTTTACCAAATATTGTATAAAAGGCAAGATTTTAGTGTAGAACTAGGCAGACTTTTATATTTTCATTGTCTTACCTGAGGCCCTCACCTGTTTTAAGTATGAGTTAGTCTTACTTTGTCTTGCTCATTTTTTCTAACAGAAAAGATCTTGTTGAAGATTTAATATAGTTCATGTAATGTAGAATATTACGAATTCTAAACCTGAATGATGCCAGAAGGACAAGGTGCAGGAATTAGATGAGACAGACTTACTGGTAATGGAGAAGAAAATGGAAGTAGCAGTAATAAACTGCAGTAGGATGTAGTTATTTTGAGCCTAGTCTATTCAGCACCATCAGTGCAGCTTTTTACATTTATTTTAAGCGTTACCACAAGTATGTAGCAAGTCTCCAAGTAATTGTTCCTAAAAATAATCATAATTAATGTCCTCAATGTTCCTGCCTTGTGTATTAGTTCAGTTAATCCTCACAGTGAAAAGTAGAACAAGGTTATTCACCATATCAGGCATGATTATGGACATGTAATAAGGACCTCTCTACACAGTATTCGTGTTAGATATTACCAGTAATATTGGTTTAATGTGTTACTGACCTTCAGCTCCACGCACTGTCCTTCTTCGCCCTTACCCTGAAACATTGTGTATAGAATAGAAGTTCTTTTGTTTCTTGTGAGAAGTTTGATCACAAGTCAAGGAGAACATATAAGTTAGTAAGTTTGTGCTTTATTCAGTAAATATACCCATTAGTATATTTTGCTTTTGAATTGTTTCATGGTAAGTTAGCATTTAGAGAGATTACACAGAACTTACTGCCTTAACCAAGTTGTGCTCTAAACAGGAAGGAACAAGTAGTACATTATTCAGGTTCCTTATTTAGAATGCACATTTACCTTTAGCTCAACCACTTCACCCAACACACATATTGTGAGAGCATTGGTGTTTCTTTCATACATTCTTCCCTTTTTCTGTAGAATGGGTGTGTTTTTGCAGAAATTGTTCCATCTCAGAAAATATTTTGCTTCAGAGACATGCTTAGTTTTCTTCCATGTGATTTTGTCCATATAGTCCATGATCACTTCAGACAGTTGTCATCTCAAGAGTGATGTACAATTGAACAGTGCAGTCTAGCAAGAAATACTGGTTGATTTTTGTCACTCGAAAGGTAGACATTCAGTAGTGTTGGCATGCTAAGTGGAACAAATTGTCTGATTGTGGATGTTGTAGTGTGGATGATTTTTGAAAAAGAGAGCAGTTCTTCAGTGGTGACAAAATTGAAAGAAACTGCTTTGAGTCTTCAATTTTATTTAAATCTAGTCTTAAACCCTGAACTCCCACATGAAATGGCATTGAACTGGAATTGTGGGTGAACTATTGCTCATAAAAAAGTGGAGCCTGATCTATTCTGAATAGTCTCGCAACAGACAAATCAGTGTTTTAAGGAAGAAGTTTTTAGTTCATTAATTTATATAAATCTGTTTGTAACAGGTTTTGAAAAAGTCTCAAAGTATATTCTTTTATGAACTTATATACCAAATATGTTTTCTAATTTATGAATTAAACCAAGGTGAAAACAAAACATTATGTTAGCGAGCATGATGCACTCCCCCTTTTGGCACTTGAAACCTACATGCCAATACTTGGGTGGTATTCTAATGTGGTTAGAAAAACTGGCAACATACAGTGAAACCCCAGAGTGCATTCAGGGGAGGCTATTTCATCGTGAGGCCACCCAAAAGGGAGAACCAAAGAGCTGGATTTCTTTAACTTGGATTTCTTGCTTTAGAGTGCTGAGAATATCACATGACTGTCTCCAGCTGCCTGAAGAGAAAATAAAGCCTGGCTTTTCAAAGACAAACAGTGAAACAATGAGAGGCAGTGGTACAAATTGCAGAAAAAAAAATTTCAAGTAGCTGTAAGGAGAAAATTCTTTGCCATAATGGCAGTAAAACACTGAACAAAGTTGCTTGGAGACTCTGGGGGCTTCCATCCTTACAGATATCCAAAACTTAACTAACCAAGGCTCCGGTGTCACTACAAATTTGTTAGACCAGAGAACCTTCAGAAATCCCTTCCAACCTACTCTCT
This sequence comes from Pseudotriccus pelzelni, assembly GCA_035584735.1. Taxonomy (NCBI): domain Eukaryota; kingdom Metazoa; phylum Chordata; class Aves; order Passeriformes; family Tyrannidae; genus Pseudotriccus; species Pseudotriccus pelzelni. Next base: position 53,951,093 of record JAWMRA010000001.1, on the reverse strand, counting down.
CCTTTGATTCTGAAAAGAGTTATCTATTCATAGATATTCATATTCAACCAGTACAGGTTAAGATAATGTGTTAATAGAGAGTAATGATATTAAGGAGGTTCAACTAGGAATAAGAAATAGCTATTTAAAGATAATGGAAGTAATTATCTCTAAGTATAGAGTTAGAATGTTTTCAAAATTGGAACACAATTCAGGAAACTCATCATATATAACAATCTTTTTTTTTTAATTCTCAAATATTTTCAAAAGTATTGTGTTTTCCAATATCAAATTCTTTTCAATGAGACTTCCATTTTACTTAACAGATATCCAAAAATTCTCTTTTGCCTCTGTGTGTTTTTCCTTGCCTTACCTGTTTTTCTGATCACTTCTGTGCTTCCTAGGTAATTTTTAGGCTACTAGAGAAAGATTGCTTTTTACTCTCTGCTTGTACAGTCATTAGCACAATGTCATTCTGGTTCAATGTGCTGGTGATAAAGAAATTCAAGACTGATAAATAGCAGACTTGGGGGAATGGTAAAAGGAAGGAGCTGCATGTAGCGCAGGCACATGGCTAATTGCATGCAGATGTGGTTTTAAACATTTTCTATACAGGAATTGTGTTTCTTGGTAAATCAAAACTCCAAAAGTGGCTTTGTGTCTACAGCACAGGAGATGAGGATATATATTCCCTTTTTTCCCCTTCAGCCCTTTCTATATCAAAGTGTGCATGCCTTCTTCATTTGCAGAACATAGAAACAAGACTAAAGATTTGTTTGCCTGAAGACCTGGGCTCAGCTCTGATGGATGGTGTAGTTCTCTGCCACTTAGTAAATCACGTTCGCCCTCGGTCTGTAGGAAGTATTCATGTACCTTCACCAGCAGTAGTAAGTTGCATGTTTGTTGCTGCACTGAAATGTTTTATCAGTTACTGGTTTGTTGCTAAATGGTATTTGGTTACGTAAACCAGGTTGCTGTTCAACAAATGTTCTTTGCTGTTAGGGGCAACATTTGCATTGTTGCAAATTCAAATGCTCGTTAATTTTTATGTATTATATATACATATATAAAATGTGTGTGTGTATCTATAAGTGAATAAATTTATCCTGCCTTTCTCTGATCTAGAAACCAGGTGAGATATTTTCATAATGGCCTTTTTTTCAGAACAGTATGAAAATCTGTGATTGCCAGTTTTTATTTAAAAAAAAAATCCAAATTTTAAAAAGAAAATTAGCCCCTTGTTCGTTGGTTGAAAAAATATGAGGTAAACTTTAGCAGTGTCTGGCTCAGCAGATGCCATGTTACTAAAACACTTAAAGCATGTATTAGCATATTAATCCTGTTGAGTTAAATGTAGAGATTATTCTTTTTACTTGCAGGCAGAACCGAATAAAAACATGCACTGTAGTGATTTAATATTGGCTTGCCCGAACCTGAGGACCTGAGTATTTCAGGACAGAAAATCAGTGTAATCTCTGTGTGCACTTCTTGAAACTTAGTTTCTGTAGTGCTTTCTCTGCTTATGCCTTTTTCTTGGACAGATCATTGTTACAGATTTTTGATAACAGTCTGGTTCTGAAGAGGCTTTGTGTGTTTTCAGACTGTCTGCCTTTTTTCTTTTTAATGTTCACATTAGTAAAATTTTGCCAGATACTCAATTCTGAGAATACCATGTTGATTTTAGAGGCAGTCTATAAGAACTTCCTAGAAGACAGATTTAAGGAAAAGATATTTTCTCAGATGGGCTAGTGGAGTTTCGTTTGCTGTTGCTTGATTTAAAATGATTTCTCTCTTTGGTAAAAATATGACATTGCCAAAATATGCAAACTCAAATTTCTGGGGCAAAAACCTAAGTTGTCTTGCCAGTTTTTAAAAATAAATATCTATGGTGTTTTCTGTAACAAAAAGCACATATTTTAAATTTTTTTTCATCTTGTTTCAACTTTATATTGATTATGTTCTTTTGCTTGAAACAGCCTTCAGATTACTTTAGCCTAGAAAATTAGTTCTTTAAAGTCCTTGCTACTAGGAGGATATTCAGGAACTACGATTGTTTCACGTCTTGCATTAGAAAAGGAAAATAGCGAGGAATTTGCATTTGTTTTTTCTTTAGTTACATGATATTTCTGTAAGTATTCGGTGAATAGTCCTGAGTAAGACAAATTATAGGAATATTGGAAATTCTACAGTAATAGGAAATTTATTTTTCAGAGACATTAAAATTCTGTATAGTTACTGTAAAGTTGTGAGTACATAAAAAATTCAAAAGGAGTAAGTCCAGAAATGAATGTTATCTGTAACAACTTCTATAATAGGCATGTTTTAGAACCTCACAAGCTGGATGTGAACAAGTGGAGATCTAAATGTGCTGGTGACTTTAGGAGCTAAGTAAAAGTACATGGCATCTGCAATTTATTTGCTCTGTATTCGTAGGCATGATATTATTAGAGTTGATGTTGAGCAGACATTTCTCAATTTGCAGAAATGGTGAGCAGAGTTTTATGTATTGTTATCAGGAGAAATGGAGCATCAGTACAAGAATAATGCAATAGGTAAATTGACCAAATGGATGTTTTTGATTTCTGTTGCCATAGACTGTTTTTTTTTGTTTGTTTTACAGCCTAAACTTAGCATGGCCAAATGCAGGAGAAATGTGGAAAACTTTTTGGATGCATGTAGAAAACTGGGGATACCAGAGGTAATTTAATTAAGTCTCTCATTTCTAGATGTCAAAAAATGCAAAACACATTAATTACTTTAAAGCTGAAGTATAACTTTATAAACCACAGGTTTTCATCAATAAAGATGCTTTTTTAAAAAAAATTGGTCTAAATGTGATTTAATACTACTTTAGTGCATTTAAGTGGCTCATGTCATAGCGCTTAAAAATTGCAAGTTTTGTCTTAAATTAGTAATTCAGTATTATCTCTAGTGCCTCCTTATCTTTGCCATGGGACGTAAGTAAGGAATTGTAATAATTAGATAATATGTAATTAGCCCAAAGCTTGCTATTTTTTTTCATTGCACAGCATAACTGCATTTTTACCTCGTGCTTTTAGAATATGAACTTCATTTTTTAATTTTCCTTTTTTTACAATATTTCTCTTTTTTTTCAATATTGGATAGTCTGTGTGTTGTAAAAGTGACTAATAACACACTCATCTCTTGTACCGAAACATTTCTACAGTGATTTGAAGAAAAGCATTGTGTGTTAGATATGGAAAGTACATATATATAAGGTTCTATGATACAAGTGTCAATGTTTCAGGAGCTGGAAATAGGGGAATTGCAGTGCTTGATATTTTCTGCTTTTCATTTAAAGAATGGCAGCATTCATCACGTAATTTATTCCCCTCTTTATAACTAATGAATGCTGGAGTTCCACTGGGAATATTTCAAAGACTCGCATATGATCTAGAAGAACCTATTAAGAAAAAGTTAATTTCAAAAATGTGACCTCAAAAGAAGGTAAAAGGATTATACAAGGTCCTTTTAATCTGAACACAGGAAAACTGCATTATGTATTTTCACTGTTGCCTACATATGACAATATAATGAAGGCAGTTCTTTTTAGTCTGTTTCAAGAATGCTGAAGTGAAAGAATATTTTGTGTGATCTCTTCCCACCATCCCCTTGGGGAGCAGATGGGAATGAAGAGATTTCACATTAGAAAAGAATTCCAATTTGAATTCTGTATGGTTTTTCTGTGTTTTAGAACTCGATTTGGAGGACAGAAAAAGTAGCAGATCATTTTTGCTATTTGTAGGAATTTTGAGGGGGGAGACTTTTATCTTACAGTTCCAATGAATGGTTCATCATAAATTTAATTTTACAATTCAGTGTAGTGGCTGGGTCTCTTAAGCTGTAATAGGTCATTTAGGTCTTGTAATCATGTAATTTATTATGTTAGAATGATTTCATGTTAAAGGTAAAATTTCGCTTCAAAGAAGATCAAAATCTCGGTGTTGTGGACTTGTAAACATGGAGTGTTTAAGCTGCCCCAAAGCTCAGTGTCTTCTGATGCATCATGAGTTATCAGTGAATTAGAATTAGGTATTTCTGTCTATAGCCTGTTGGGAAAGAAAAGGCAAAGAGCTGTTTTCATTGCTGTCATGAGATCTTTCAGAAATAGAAATAGAACAGAAATATTTATAAAGTTCCTTGCAGAGCCATATTACAGATGGGTAAGCTAAGCCTTTATGAGTTCCTTTTAATTTTGAATTTCTATAGGTAAGCTTTCTGGAGAGACACGTTTTTGGTTTTTTGTGAGTAGACATTTTCATTTATAAATTTATTATCCCTCCTTTTTATTGCTTCGATTGAAATTAGTGTTGAATGTTTTAGGATTTTTTAAAAATTTTACTAAAATGTATTTCTTGAAGAGCTGCATGGAAGCTTAAGCCCAAGGCCACATCTCGCCAGTCTGATCTGTGAACTAACCATCCTTATGAATCCAAATAAGCATTAAGTTCTCTTGAAGAGAAAAACTCATTCTCTTAAACACTAAATGAATGGCTTGCAATTGTAAATTTAAAATAGGTTTTAAGTACTCTAAGGATATTGTTTTTTATTAGCTGTTGGTAATTTGCAAATGTGTATATTTGCTATAGATGTTGAAAATACATGGTTTGGAACTAGCTGGTAGATGCTAGAACTTTGCTGTGTGTTGGAGGGACATGCATTGGAAATGCAAAGTTGTGTAATAGCAAGTATGACAGCTGTCAAAGTTTCTAAAGAGCTACAGATGGTGTGCTTAGTGCTGCTTTTGATTGATGAGTTGTATGTTGCCTCACTGACTATGGAGAAACAAGTGAAAGTAGTGCAGTGAATTATTACTTTCTTTTGAAAAGAAGGATCTTATATGGGAAAGTGATAGGTTACACTTTTGGCTCCTAATACCCATAGATATTGGGCTTTTTGGTGATACTTGTGTCCATGTTTAGTCCCTGAGAATCAACTTGAAATTCTGTTGCATGGGTTTGTAAAGGATTTAAAATTGTTATGATTCATGTTGGTTTCTTTTCAGTTATTTAAAGAATAGAGTGCATACTATTTCCTGAACTCCACAGGTTTGGAATAATACCCTGTTTAGTCACGTAAAATGAAAACAAGAAAATAGCTAAGTAGTTACTATGTTGTGCTGATGTGCATGGTCTCTTACTTCTGTGGTTTTCAGCATTCAGTTCTTGGGTTAAAATTGCTTTGCCCAGAATGATCCTGGGAAACTTCATACAAGTGTAGAAAAATGCAATTGGTATCTAAATGTGTCCCACTGAGTATCAGACATTGTCATCTTGACCAAAGAATCACAAATACAAAATTCAGGAACATGAGCGTCTCTTTATAATGATGTGGTATGTAGATGATTCTGAAAGCCATTACCTGTCAGATGAGAATTTTGGTACAATGAGGGACATGTTGAAATTGCTTTCTCTAAATGACCATATGATGCTCCTGATTGCGTGCAGAAGGGATGTGCTGGATCATATGCAAAAGGAATATTTTTAAGTGTGTGGTTCTGACCCTTAATAAGAAACTAAATAGCAAGGCCCTGGCTGTGCTGGCAACCTGTCATAAGTGTGAGAATTGAAGGAAAATCAAACTGTATCCAGTGTCCAGCCACTAACCTTTACTGTAGCACCTTATCAGAGATCCTTGTAGATCATTTTTTAGGACAGAACAACATTTTTATTTGATGAGAAAGGAATGGTGTCAGGTAAGTATCTGAAAGCCTATAGATTGAGAAAATACCTGCTGTGCCCCTTAGGAGGTATATGACAAAAAGGTACAGTCTTTGTCACTTGGAAAATTACAAAGTAATACTTTATTTTGCATTGTTAGCTGAACCACACCCAATTCCCTAATCTCCTCTGTAAGAGTGATAGAATGACAAACACTTTTTGGCTGGTATTGCTTGAATAAGCAAGAGGCTGAAGATATGTGATAAATAGGTCTGCTGGTCCTACTGCATTTCTCAGTGACATGCAGTATTTGGATGGTGCCATTCACTGGACTACGTTGTTAATGTCACATGGACCCACAAATGATGCCACCCATACTGCTTACCCAAAAATGTTCACCTATATTGCACACACCCTCTCATGGGTGTAAAAAATAAAGCTTTTCTTTCATTTATTTCTCTTGCCTGTAACTGTGGGCTTCAAAGTGTCGAATGTACCACTTCCAATGCAGTTTTAATCTTCCTGCTAGCATCTCATCCCAGAGGTTTTAAAAATTGTAAGAGTGAATCATTATCACATGAGTATGTACATGAAGTTATGAAAGTATTTTGATTTCAACTGCTCTTTCAATAGAACCAGTAACAATATATGTAAATAATTGCAAAAACCTTCATATGCATTTCTTCAACTTGTCATTGTCACATCAGTATTCATACTAGTAGCAAAGAAGTAGACTTTTCCATTTTAACCTGCAAATTAATAACTTAAATTTGAACTATTATTATTGGTAACTATATTACAGAGGATTTTTTCTTACTCACTTTCAGTAGCGTTAACAAATATTCCTGTCAAAAGGAAAAAATATTTGGTTTTTGGTGGGCTAAATGATACTTTTATTACAATCAAGATTTAGGCCAAAACAAAGCTATAAATGCAATGTTATTTGAAAGGCAAAAGTTACAAGATTTGATTTGCATTTCTTCTAGTTCTCAGTTATGAACAAATAAGGCATATCAGAGTAGTAGGAGCTTCTAAGCATTTTTCCAAAAAAGAAAATGAACAAAGTATTTTCAATGTCTGTGAAGTTAGCTTTTTACAAAGACACAAATAAATTTGTGTGATATGCAGATTACACTAATATAATATCTTAAGTCTTTTGGCCTTTTTTGGGGCCTCTTCAGGTCAGAGAAATTAGATTTTTTTTTTTTAAGAAAAGACAGACTTCCCCCACATACACACCTTCTTATTCTTCATATAACTTGAAAAAAAAGATAGACTTAAATTATCATGACTAATACTAGAACAGCAATTTCTGTTGATTAAAAGTAGTGATAAAGTTAAACTTTTCACAGTCAGGTACATGGTGTAAACATACTGCACAGAAAAGAGTGTGATGGTAAGAAATGGCTTTTTGGATCTCAAGTCATCATATGAAGATGCAGGTTACAAAAGATTTAGCTGTGACCCTTCCTGTGACTTTCGAGTCCTGCAAATGGACCTATTACTGTGTTTCAACCTCCTCCTCTGAAAACCGGGTCCACTATGTTGCAATGTCAGGCAGAATTATTCTAAAAATCGCATGTGATTTGTGTTAGTGTAGGAATTGAAAATTAAATAAAATGATAACATTTGTAAAAAACGAGGCTTTTGTATTCTGAAAGTAGCAGAACAAAGTAAAGCAACCAAGCAAAGTGTTTTATCTTCTGTCCATCTATTAGTTAATCAATTGGTAATTGTGTTTCTCAGTTTAATGAAAGGTATATTATCATTGCCACTTATGCTTGTTTTCTGATCACTTCACATAATCAGTTATTTCTTCATAGTTTCATCATGAGACATCCATGAAGTTGCAGTAAGTTTTATGAGGTATGACTCCTTTTTCCAGCCTTTCCTTCTGGACTCAGTAATGTACGTCGTTTGGCCTACAGTGTGGAGTTAAGTGGCTCAGGATCTGTCAGTTGGAGTCCTGGGAGCATAATTCTGAGGTTCCTTTCATTGGGGTTTTGAATATAGTGCATATGCAGTACAGATTTCATTCCTTAATGCACTTCTGCAAACTTACTCTTGATTTTTTCTACCAGGGTCAAAATTTGAGGAGGTTGGTTCTGAAATGCTGTCTGTTTTCACAGTCACTGCTGGGGCATGTAGAATGAGGGTGGTTTGTGCACACAAGCGGCTGGTTATGCTTTTGTTGTTCCACTTCTGTCTTACTGTGTTTATTCTGTGTGCATGATTTTGACAGCTGTATGATTTACTCATATAGCTTCATAGACATGAAAAGTCAGTCAATAAATGTAATGATTAAGTATATGTACCTTTTTAGTTCTTAGCAGCAATAATTTCAGTCCCATAAATAAGAAGGGCAGTGCTTGCGATAGATGGGTGGGTGGTTGTCTTTGAGACTTGGGTTGGAGTCATGTACTTTTTCAGTATTTCAAGATGTCTTGTTTTAGTTTCATATTTTTATTTCACAACATCAGTAAAATTCTGGTAACTGCAGTGGAAATACATTCACCATTACTGAAAAGCTATTTATTTTTCTATCTACAGCTACATTACAGAAGTTTAAAATACATGAAATATAAACATTTTACATAAAGAATTAATCTAACACTAAATTATCCGTTGTCACAGAACACACAAAAGTAATCAGATGTTTCTAAAGGGCTTTCCCAGGTTTCACTGAATTCCACTAAAACACAGCATGGCAGTTTCTATAAGGAAGTTTCTTCTGCATGTCTTGGCTGTTTATGCTCACTCTGACTTCTCCTGTATGCTTCTTGGGATGTTAATCTCTGGTTAGCAAGTTCATCAGTCTCTGTAAAAATTCAACCTATTATCAGCTCTCGTTCTCTAACTCTGAAATTACTTCCTTCTCCATTTGACTGCAGTAGGGATTGTTGGCATTGTTTTGGGGATTCTGGGACAAAGATTAAAAAAACATTCCTTGTTTTAAAGTTCTGGCAAATTTCTTTTAATGTAAATTTATGTTAAATGTATCATAGATAATTATTTTTGGGATATATTTGCAGCAAGTAGGAATTGAGTCTTGTATGCTCCTATAAAATTAATCCAGCATTTGCCTGGTTTATCGGTGTCTTTGGTAAAAGTGCAGTATATTACATAGTTGGTAGTCCTGAGTGGTTTGCCCTAAAACTTGTTTCTCTGGTAAGCAGCTTGTGGATGTAGGTGTTCTTGAATACAGTACTTATCCTGTCCCATTTTTAAGCAAGATCAGCATATTTTGTGCCGTTTGTGAGTTTTCATACTCTAGAAAATGACAAATACAGTTGCATTGAAGTGTATTATCACACTAGAGTTTTGAGTTTAAAAAATTCTGAAAAATGACTGCAAAACCAGTGTGGTTGCTGGGCAGGTTGGTTTCCCCCCTCTGTATCTGCTGGCTTGAGTAACAGAACTTTGCAGCTTTTGACTCCTGGTTAAGGTAGAACCAGTCATGGTAAGCAAGAAAAAAGAAAAAAGCGTCGCTCTTCACTTTGTGTATGAATGACAGTTCTGACTTCCAGTTTTACTAGTCACATTTCAGGATAGAAGGACCTTTTGAATATTTTAAAGTTAATTTTATTTCAGACTGGACCCTGAAACTTTATGCGAACAGAAAACAGACACTGAACTTCCACGTCTTGGTTTATTTGGTGTACTGTGAGTTCATTAAGGAAGTGAGAATGAAAAGCTACTGCAGAAACATATTGTTCCTTTCAAACAGGGGAACTCTTATCACATGTAATTTTGTTCAGTAAGCATTCCTTATCTTAGTAAAGCCTTATTTGCAATGTAAAATGGTGTATCTTAGATTGCATTTCTTTGTTGCTTGCTTTGATTTTAATTTTAAATATTGTATGAGCGTATTGATATTATTATTACATATTACTCTTCATTTAATATAGGTAGTCTAGAGTAAATTGCCACATCAAGTCATTGATACTTTTCAAAGAAGGTATGGGAATCTAACCTGCTAATAATTTAAAAATGTTGCCTAAGGAATTTAGCGTCAAATTCTGCAATTTAGAAACTATTAAAGTTAAGTATAGTTAGTGCTACATTGACTTTTTCAGTTTCTATCCCAGGGTATCATTTAAGTTGATATTTGAATACCAAGTTTTAGATTATTACGTTAGAGAATTTTGCATACTTCTAATGATTTCTGTAAGTACTTTTTCTTGACGCTTCATATTGCTGCTGCTTGTGCTTTTAACAGCTTTCTAACCCACTGTTTGCTATTATATAAGTTGGATTTTACAGCTGGTTCCGTTTAAGCATTTGAAGGAGGCCCAGGTGGCCAGAGGTGTGGAGATCTCAGTGGAATGTGTGGATCACATGCACCTCCTCACCCTTGTGAATTTGGGCATGATTTTGGAAGGGTTTGAAGGCCTGAACTCTTCTAGCTTAACGTTCTGATGTTGTATGATAGCTTTTATTTAGAGGAAATAAAAGAAAGCTGGGATGTCTAGTGAGTAAGGCAATACTCAGAAGAAGCTATTCCTACATGTTTATGCTAGAATATTGTGATAATTTATCAATATCTTTCTGGTTTTGTATTTTTAATTTTTTGCACTCTTTTTCTGTTCTAATGGCTGCCCTTCGGGATAGGCTGACCTCTGCTCTCCGTATGACATCCTGCAGTCGGATATTCATCACATTCGAAAGACTGTTGACACTCTGCTCGCCCTCGGGGAGAAACCCCCACAATCAACTTCTACTTTTCGCTCCTGGGATCTATTAGGCTTTTGTCTTTTCCATATACTTTTTATAGTCTTGATGTATATAACTTATCACTGGAATTTGCTAACAGCATAACCTGTTCGCATGTGCACAAAAACTTTCTGCTTTGTCTCTGACAAATTACAGGTACTTAATTTCCTTCCTTTGCCTTATGAACTTCTCCCTTTCCCTTGCTTCCCTTCCTTGTAATATCTTTATTAATCTCTTGAAATAGGAGAGAGAAGGAGTAGCATCTTGAAGGCAAGTCCCATGTCTTCTATCCCCTCTAGCTCTAGTTTAAGAACTTACGTACCTCTATATTTATAGTTTTTCTTTCATGTTGCCTAGACTACACACTAAATGTGTTAAAGCAGTGAAGCTACTCTTATTCCACTTTTGGGTGTAGGCTAGATGTGTGTCACAAGCCAAACAGAACTAAGCCTCTTACTTTTTGTGAAAACCAAGAATGCAGATATGGAAGCAACTGAGGTGGCACTTCAACAGATAATAGAATTTTCTGAGTTGGTGCCATTTATCTCTGTATATGTTGTGTTACAAGCACTTAGAGGACTACCTTTCAAATTACTGTTACTTTTTAATTCTTTATATTAACAAGAGTACTGTAACTTTAAAGACTGTTGTTCATCTCTCCTGTTCTGATTAAATTCCATACTGGAATAGTTATGTTTTCCTACTTATACTTTGGTTTTCTCCAGATTCCATAGAATAATCTTTTTCTTCTGCCGCACAAAGCGGTGTTGAACTGCTTTCAAACACATGCTACCTTACACCCCAAAGATGACTGTAAGTTAGCAATGGGTATGAGCAAGCCATAGAATGCAAGGACTTGAGAATGTTTCAGGATGAAGATCATATGGTACAGCGTGATACAGTAAGACAAACTGAGAATAAGCTGTTAGACTCCTGTATCTGCCATTCTTATGTGTGGCGTCAAGCGAGTCTCGTCGCTATCTTCTCTGTTTCATCACCTGTGAAAATGCAGGCACTGTTTGTTTGTTTGTGTTTGTGGCAAAGACAGCGTAGCTCGGAAAACAGATCATCTGGGCAGACTCCAGCTTTTGTATCCTAGGAGGTTTTAAATAAAAGGTTAGACATACATTAGCCAGGAGGTGTTTTGGTACGTTTGAATTCTGCCTATGGTTGGACTGCCAGACTGACCTCCATTTCCCTTCTAGTTCTGTGTTCTGTTCATCTACTGTAAAACTTCAAATAAGAAGATTATTTTTGTTTGTTTTGCTCCTTATTGACATAAAATATACAAATGAAAATTGATTGAAAAATGTAAACCTATAATGACATTGTGGTATTGGCCTAGATGCTGTTGGCTAAATTTGTAACTCAGTCTCAGGCTATCTAACCCGAAGGACCTCAGTTTTATGTCTTGGCAATACATGCATTCACTTCTCACTGTCTAGTGTATAATAAAATTACCTATAAACTTCTAGTGGATAACTAGCATAGGAACTTACATGTTACTGATTATTCTGGCCATATGGCTATGCTTTAATGGTGCACTATAAATATCCCCATTCCATAGATACTTGTAAAATTTTGTAAAAAACTTCTAAGTGCAGTTCTGTCCCTAGTTTCTGTGGCTCAAGTATATATACACACACATATATATACATATACATATATAGTTTGAAATGTGTCATTAGATATGTATTTTAGGATTAAAAAATTAATTTCAGACAATGGATAAATCAAATATTTCAAAGGATTTAGTGTTTAGCAGCTTCCACTGCATACGTATAACAACTCTTTTGTAAAAGGGTGTCTGTCATCTGTGACCAGATGAGTTCGGTGAGCCTTTCTAAGCTCATGATACCTGAGAATTGGTAGTAGTTATTTGGGTGTACAGCTATAGACTTGTGCCCTCATCCTGCACAAGCCTGTCTTTTAACTGTGTGCCTGGTTTCAGTGATACCAATGCCAGACACTTGTTCACTCCGAGTCAGAGCTTGACGCTTAAGCTTCCACTTTCGGCAGATCTTTGTCTTGATGTTGATTTTCTTGTTTTAACAATGTTGCTTTTCTACTGAAAGTGAGAAAGTGACATAACGCTTGAATCAGTTCAGAATCTGTTTAGTTCTGTGTTTCTCTATAATCCAGTGTGGGTGATTGAGACAAAAGTGATGTCTTCCGTAGGGCTGAGATTTCACTACTGCTCCCATAAGCAGCAAACAGGTCTCCTGTTGATGCCGTGTGTTGTGCCCTTCTTTATGTAGTGCTGAACTGCATGCTTGAGTACATTTTTTGAAGTTAGAAAGTCATGTGGAGAAAGTTTTTGCTACCATCCTGTAGTACACATCTGTCTCATTGTCTAATATCACGTCTGATTATCCACCATAACCAGTAACTTTGGTGTGGCAGGTAAGAGAAGGAGCAGGTTACTGTGTTTTGCATTTTCAGTGTGCAGAAATGGAGGTTCATGTCTTCATTCTTTTTGAATGTTTTATCAGAGTAGACACTGGGTTAGAAACTGAACTATTGTTGTGCCGGTGTAGACCAGATGAATCTATCCCAGTCATAGTGACACATAATTCCAGCACTTGTCCAAAGTTTTTACTTTGCATATGCTTACCATGCAAACAGAGCTGTTGTTTAGTTACTCAGAGTACATTTTCTGTGTGTGCTCAGCTACGACAATATACAGTAATTAAAGTGTAATATTAAAGGCATTTTCTTGTAGTTAGAGATGGTGAAGCCGTCTTGAACGAGACTGACAAACAAACAGCGAACATACTTGCTTCATGGCAAGCACAGCTGTGCTACCATACATGTACCTTATCCAGTTTGGGTTTTTTTGGGGTTGTTACTGATTACACTTCCAAATATATATAAATCTTACAGGGAAAGAAATAGTGAAATACGCCCTTACATTTTCTAAATGTGAATATGGTAAAGTTTCTCAAAATGTATTTCAAATATAATGAAAACATGAAAATCTGTGTGCTCATCCCTGAAGGCAGTAATTCTTCCACTAACTGGGGAAGTGAGAACTAAAACATAGATGTAGCTCATTAATCTATTCTAATGGGTTCTTTGTTAAATTCAGAGTCCTGTTTCTGTGCTGCTGTTCTGTGGCTTCAGTACTTGGGAAACAAACAGTTCGACTGACTGGTGGTTCTTCACCTTTGAGAGATCCCAGTGTGGCGACATTCAGTTATATACAATTGGTATTTACTTCTCACAGTCAGTCACAGAAGTGGATCACCCGGGGTCTAAAAAAACCTGTGCACTGTAGTTCACCCCCATATTCATTAATAACATTAATTGCATTTGCTGCTCTGTTTCTTTTCCCATTCAGTTTTTTTCCATTGCAGTGATAATCAGAGATTTTCAAGCCATGATTTCTTAATAAATTGATTTCCAATCAGTACTGTATCCATCATATTGATTGCTCTTTTATCCTGCGGAGGTCACCTCATCCATACTGCAACAAAGTAATAAATACAACTTGTAGTGGAAATACTTGCAGGTAAAACATGTTTGCACTGGATTAAAAGTGATATTTTGGTGTGAGGATTTGCCCTTCTTTTTCCTTGAGCTAGAAAAAAGATAAATATTTTCAAGTGTACTGTAATGCAGTGTAATAGTCCTTTACATACCTCTTGCTTGTATATTAGCAAGTTTTTACAGCTGATAGCTGTATATAGATCCCATTATGTTCCTAATAAGTTTTCTGAAAGTTATGCTTAATGTGAATGGGGATTGAATTAGATCTGAGCAAATATGCAGTACAGTTTTCTACTCAATATACATCAATAAGTTTCCAAAGTATTGCTATATCAGTTTAAAAAAAAAAAAATCCATTATCAAAAAAAAGCCAAACAAAAAGCAAACAAACAAACAAACCAACAAAAAAAAACCCCAATCAAACCAAAAAAAGGGGCCTGTATGAAGGCTGAGATAAAAATAGTACAGCGGGGTTTGTGAACCTTTGCCATTTCCTTCATTTCTAGCACGTAAGCTGCATTATGCAAAAAGAGTGGTAGAAAAATACTTTAAGGTAATGCACCATTCTACTTTGATGGTACAAAGCACTCATTTCCTCACTCTGTCTCTCAGAATTAAATGTATATGGTAAAATTGGTATTTCCCCCTTAAGTATTCATTTTCATGTAATGTTACGTGTGTGTCTGTCTCTGTTAAGATTTTTGTTCTTTGCGGTTTCAGGGCATTGTTTTCTAAACATGTTAGAATAAAACTGTGAGGCATTTTTGTAAATTATAGGGTCTACTTTTAAAATTTTATGGTTGAAGGCTAGAATTTGTAAAGGCTCTGAAGCCCACCATCGACAGTTACAGTTCTGTAAATATTTGCAATTTATTGAGTGGTCAGAAAATGCACATATCCAGGCATCTAACTGGCTGTGCCTCCAAATATAAAATTGCAGCTGTAGTATTGAAGGTCTAAGGGTTTGGTTTTTTGGTTTTTTTTTCTTTGTTAAATCTGGCCATAAATGTACACTTTAGAAAATATACTAATCTTTCCACTGGAAATTAAAAGAAAAAAATGAAATATGCCTATGGGTCTGAATTACTGTTCTTTTTTAATCTTCAGCTCTTTTCTTTTGTACTTTAAATGGTACCTTCGGAGCATTTGGACACATGCAGACATCAACAGTAATAGTTGAAAAATATGTAGGAAGACATAATTTCAAATTTTCTTATATGAAAAAGTAAATATTTGCTGTAGCTTTTTCAACTCTTTAGAAAGAAAATTGGCCTTGCCGTAACAAAATGTCAAAAATTTTGTATCTTGGACATAAGTTTGCTTAAATGTAATGCCCTGATGTTTCTTTTAGTGATTTCCCATTTCAGAGTAGTTGGCTCCAAACATGAAATGATGGGCATTACATGAACTTAGTTTTTTTAATTTGTGCTTGGAGAAATTGCACATTCCAGTTTTACATCTTTAATGAATATTTTATTTTTCCCTTGTAGATCTGAAATAACATATTTTACAAATAGCAGGGAAGAAAGATGTTGCCCAACTGTAGAATGCCGTTTCTCTTTACTTTTACTAACAAATACAGTTGGGCCCTGCTGTTATTATGATGTGGTCACTTTACTACTTGCCCATCTGATATTATGGCAACAATGTCTGTTTTGATAAATACTTAGTCTATCTGAATTGCCAGGCTGCTTGCCCTACCATAAACTAATTCTAGCAGTCGTCTTGGCTTTGAAATCATGTGGTGTCAATGAAAATAGATGTGTCTGTGGAGTGTGTCACGTATCCTTGTGGGATTAATGTCCTTGTGTATTCCTGGCTTTCTTCTACGCTGTCTAATTCAGACATTTTGTTCCAGGATTAGAAACTTGCTGTGGCAAGCACATGCACACGTGTATGTTAGTGGATACACCTGTTGTACTGTCTCTGTGTGTTGCTTTGTGATTCAACCTCCTGGCTGCTGCCTCCTTTTTGTGCACTTTTTAATATTTTTGCCATCAGGAGGGGTTTGTTCTTTTGCTTCGTGCTGAGTTTGAAAACATCTATATCCATTCAAAATGGCTATGTGTCTGTAGAAAATGGTTTGCTTGCAACAAGTATATAAATTCTTTTATGTTCTTAGGGAGAAAAAAAAATATTGGAACTTCATTTTTATAGTAGATAGAGAAGGGAGATGCTCCAGTGAGTGTAGTGCCAGCCCTTCCCACCACAATTGTTTTAAAAGACTTTTAGGCTGGTCTTGAGAATTAGTAGCCAGTTCTTCTATCTGTTTTTCTGGGGTTTGTTCAGTGATGGTTTCAAGAGGGGTGTTTTTAGAGACATACTTCTATATTGAAGTGTTATGGATTTGAATCTATTGTAAAAGGGACAAAAATCTTATCAAAGGTTGAGAGAAGTGAGTGAGGCTGAATCTCCACAGAGTCGTGGGCGAGTTCTCCTCTTGCTTGGTCAGGCACATTGCCTCAAAATGCCAGGATTTAAGAAAAGTTTTGAAATCTTTATGGCTTGCAGTTTCACGCCTCTGCTGTCACTGGTGTCCAGAAAGCAGTTGTAGCGGGTTAGGGAGTGAGGCAGAGCATGGAAAATGGGCTGTGCTGCAGGGACAACAGCTGAACCCGAGTACGGAGACACCCGGGATCTTGGCCTGAAGTAACTGTTGTTATGCTGAGTTATTATTGGTGTGCTCTTGATCCCACCCAGGGCAGGATTTGATTTTTCTTATTCTGAGAAGTAAATATATGATTCATAAACTGTGATTTGAAAAGTATGTGAGGCAAGGTTGATGAAAGCAATTTACAAAGTTTTGAAGATAGTGGTTAGGGGTTAGGTAAGAGAATTGATTTGTGACACCAATCTGTGGAACAAGACCCAGCTGTGCAAGGACAATGACGTAGAAGAGAGTGGAAAGAATAACATTTCACTTCAGGTGTCTGATTTGCATTCTCAAATAGGATTTTTTTTTAATTATCCAAATCAGAGCATTGTAGATTTTTATATGAACTGTCTCAAGACATTAGATTGGCAAAATGTCTAGTAGAAATAACATATTTGAAGTAGGAATATTTGCAGGGGTTTTCCCCCCTTTATTTCATATTGTTATCTCTACCTGCTCTTGTAGATTCTCCAGTGCTAACTAGGTATCACTTTAGAAGTTTTACCCTAAAAGATGTTTATATATTTTTCTGGGAAAGGTACTTGTTTTTACAGAGGAATAAAAGTTGGGAAGAACCATCTCTAACAGCTTGCAAGTCAGTATTTCAGTCAGAAGAACAAACAAGAATGAACTGCAGAACTCAGTGTCTTAACTTAATGAGCAACTTAGGGCAGGTTTGGAATGGAAATGCAAGTGATGACCTGGAATGGCTGCAAGTTGGGGGTAGTTTGTTGTGCTGACACTGGGCAAGCAGCTGCAGCAGAGAGGGACAGGAGTGGCAGACAGGAGCAGGAGGCATTTTGCCACAACCGTTTGGTCAAGGTGAATCTGAATCCACAAACTCAATGGAAGTGGAAACAGCATTAGCAGGTCACCAGAAGGGTAGAGCATCTTCCCTATGGGGAAATGTGTGTTGTCCATCTCCTGCAGGCCTACTCAGCCAAGTTCCTTGAAGATTATCTGGTTGAAGTTGTTTCTTGAGTCATAAAAAAAAAACAAACCAACACATAAAATATTGAAACAAATAGTAAATATGAAATGTAAATAAAATATAGATAAATTACAGTTACCAGTATCAGATGCCATGATTTTCAATCAAGTTTGGCTCTCATTTTTAGGTTCTGTAGTTAATAGGTAAGTTTTGCGGGTTTTTTTTCTCCCACTGAGGCTAGAGTGGGGCATGAAGAACTTCACCAAAAATTTAAGCAAGCTAAATGTTGGTTATGGATAAAGGAAATACTCATTAATGAAAGAAAGTCATAAATACCAGAAGCAGTGCAACAGCTGTTTAATACTGGTACTTTTTTGATGGAGCTGTGGCCCACTGCGGGAGTTTCCCTGAGCAAGGACTGGACAACAGTGGAAGCAGACAAAACCAATTAATCATAGGTGCATAACATAGTACAGACGATGTATGAATTGTACGTTTGTCTCCCAGTTCAGTAATTTTGAGTATCACATTTAGTTTTAAGGGTCCATAGGAGTCAGGGAAGGGACTAGAGCTGAAAAAATGTGTAATGAGAAGAGAGGTTGAAGACATTTGTGATGTTTAAATTGAAGAAATAATCAGTATAAGAAAGTGTGGGAAAAGAACGCAGATTGTGTAAAGATAAAATAAGGGAGGAGCCTTAGTTAACATACAGAAGCAAGAAGAATATTCAGTAGACGACAGGCAATTAATTAAAATAGGATCTGAAATGCATCAGTAATTTTAAAAGCTAAAAGTTTATTGAATAACTAAGATATTCAATAGTGAGAATATCAAAACAACTGTCTCTTTCCAAAAAAATCAGTATCCCAAGTCTGCTGATGGTCATGTATGGATGCGTAGGAAAGAAGCAGAAGGATAGATCACATAGATGGCGCCTTTTCAAGCTTAAAGCAATGTGACATGCAGTCGAGCAGACACTGTTTCCATGTGTTTGTGTTTAATAGCGTTGTTTGGGTTTTTATCTATCTGTATATTTTGGTCATCACACTTATGCTTTTGGCTTTCATGTTGTGACAGTGAGTGTCACAGTTTGTGATTCTGTGATGCAGTCTAGCTTTTACATTTATTTATTATAAACCTGCTGCCTGATTTCATAATTTCATTGATTTCATTAACAAGAATGCCCAGGTACATTAAGAAAAACAGCTTTTTAAAGAGAGGGCCAGTCATGACACAAGGCTGCCTCTCTAAGCAAGGCTTTCTCTAATTATTCACTGGTGAGTGTCTTGTTCCCTGTAGGAGATACAGTATTTACTGCTTGACTGTTGTCTGGTGTAACAGCTTCTGTGGACAGCCAGTAGGTTTCATCATGGCCGTGATTGCTGTGCCCTGATGGTGAATAAAGTTGATTCCTGGATATTTCAAATACGGTGCTAATACTTGCAATGAAACACTTCACCCATTGAATGCACAACATTGCAAACGCTATTCTGTAAATGCCAGTGCACAGCTTTCAAGGTGCATATCCTGGGACCAAGCCCTACCTCTCTAGAGCCCAGTGGTAGAATGTTTTTTGACAAAACCCGCCTTCTGTCCCCAGACTCACACACATGTAGTAACAAGGCAAATGCTGTGTTACATTGCTTTGTAGGTGAAAGTTCGATGTGTGCTTGTTGGCCCTCGCCTTAGTTAATGTGTTTGCGTGCCGTAGTGACAGCAGAACAGGTTTGGTTTCTCAGGCTCAGAATATTAGCAGATCTCTCACTAACTCATAGGTGTAATGAAAGCAAAATCAGAGAGTTTATGCCAAAATCACAGGAAGTTCTTTCTAACTAAAAATAGGAAACGGTTCCTGCTTGCTGGGCTTTGTGTTCCAAATGTGTTCATGTAAAGCAAGGTTTTGCAGTGTGTATTGAGTATCCTAATCTTTACTCCTTTGTTGTTTTTTTTTCCCTAGGAAAAGCTCTGCCTACCACATCACATCCTAGAAGAAAAGGGCTTGGTAAAAGTGAGCATAACAGTTCAAGCATTGCTAGATGTAACCACAATGAAACAAGCTTTGTTCACATGAAACTACTCTCTGCTGTTACCAGCTCCGCTGTGCCATGAAAGAATCAAAAAACTGCCCGTCTGTTCAAACTGTGTTGAAAAAAAGCCCAGTACTCCAAGAGTATACTTATACTTTTGATTTTAAAACCGTGTTTCAGACTGTACGTATGTGTCAAACTACAGAGCAGAAACTAAACAGAAACATTTTCTAGAGGAAGTTGGCACTTCACTGCTTTTATAGCTCACTTTGTACAATACTTACTAAAACAACCACCTCTCTGCCACTTAAAAATGTGTGGAGCACACAGCTGTCTTGCAGCAAGATACCTTGGTATTATTAAACTAAGATTCGCTGTAATCATTTGGGGGGAGGGAGAAGGGAGAGTAAATCAGACTGCTACCACGTTAGGTTTTTCTCCAGTTGCGTCAGGCTATTGCCTTTTAAAAATATCCAGACATAAAATATTTATATAAATATTATTTATTAGTGAGTTGTTATTCATCCTTTGGATGCAGAATGTAAATTAGGAAACTGTATTTTATTACTGCTTTTTTTGTGGTTAAACACTTTATTTTAATATAAATACTTAGTTATTTTTTATTCTAGTTGGTGTGCAGTAGCTCTAGATCTTCGTAAATTGTATTTTCTAACATGTAAGATAAAAAAAAGCAAACAAAATAGGTGCTTTTATTAAAAGAAGAGCTAGCTGGAATGGAATTCTTTATTTCTTGAATCTGTGGAACATTGGTAAAAAACTTGTCTGCATTCCATTGAGTTTCCTACATTCCAGTAGCACTTCTCCCCTCACTCCACTAAATCGGCTGAAACTGAGAGCACACCCATTTTATTTGTATATAGATGTTTAAAAACAAAAAAAAAGGAAATATGTAAACTTGAACAATAAATGTGAACAAATATTTTTGATTGCTTATTTTACTATGCACAAGACATTTAACTTTTGCCACAACAAAATGAATGATGTGCATTAGGATCGTGTGTCTTGAAATATAATTTTGCACTGTAACTTGATTTCTTTTAAAGACTACAGCACTACAGAACGAATACACAAAAATAGCACAAGACCATTAACAAGATTTACCAGGTAGCCAAAACATTAATTTGTTTTCTTCAGTGATTCCTTCAGGAGGAGATAAAATGACTAAAATTGCCAAAGGTAGTCTCAAAGACGGGATCTTCCAGATCTAAACCCGCTGCTGGGTACAGCGCTTCTCCTTAAGTGTCTCTGCAGAATTAAGCACAATGTTCTGTAGTCCATGTTTCCATGATCAGACCTCTAATCCCACATCAGCAATAGGAAATAAGGAAGGTTCTTCTCCTTTTCACCACTTCATGTTTTTTGAAGAGATTTTTAAAAGCATAATTTATTACTAAGACATCACACATTTTGGATCAAAAAGATCCAGCACAGCGATTCTCACACTATCTGGAACATCCATTTTTCACTCGTTCAAGAGGCCAGTGATGGGACTTGGGCAAGCAGGATGGGGAAGCTGCACGTGGTGAAAGGTGAGCTGGCAGGGGGCACACAGGCAGGTAGTTGGAAATGCAGAGTGGCAAAAAAAGAGGCAATGTGGTGGGAGGATTAAGCATTTAAGCAAGAGCATGTGGAGAGAACTATCACGTAAAGACTTTTGGGAAGAATGATACACACTTGTCACTGCCACCTATCCCGGCAGTTTCACGCCCGTTCACAAGCACTGCGTTCAAACCCACCGCTGTTCCAATGGCAGATTTGTAACGGCTCACACGGTATTCGAATGCAGACCACGCGCTTTGATGCCACGAATCGCTGCCATGCTGGTGCGTAGTGACAGCAACGTGTTAGGAGCAGGAAAGTGGGCTCGCAGACAGTGAGACATCCAGTATGCATGGAATATCCAGTTACTTCAACCAAAGCAAAAGCGTTAATTTTATAGAGGGAACATTGACTTAAATTGTAATTTTGATTGGCAGCTAGCTTATTGTTTCCTTTAAAATGTACTGTGCACTTTAACACTAAATGAAAATGTATTTTAATATTTTACAGAGCTGCACAAATATCTGTTTTGTCAAAAGCAAGAGCAATGTAAAGAAAATTAAGTTTTCAAGTCAGAGTTTATCAAATTTAAAAAGCATTCAAGGATTGAGTATAAAAATAGGAATATTGATTTCTGCATCTTGAGGGATAAAATGCAGGTTTCCTGAGTATTTTTTTACAATGTATATATGTCAACATGAAGCTTTGTAATTATTATTTTGACAAATCTTGGTTTTTTTCATAATTAAAATTTTGTTTTTCTTCTGATAGTGTCTTTCAGTATTTGCTTGAAGTTGGCTGTAAATAAATAGCTCTAAATATTTTGTAATACAGCTTTTTTTATGCAGTCTTAACCTGTATGGCTAAAAAGAGAACCTTCATGAACCTTTGTACAATATTTATATGTGCAATAAAACATGCATGGCAAATCTGTAATATCCTACACAGTGAACATAATGTATATAGAAAATCTTTACTGTAGTTACAATTAAACTATATTATTTGCAGAAAGCCTTTAATGACTATCCCTGTGATTGATGGTTTCTTGTGAGAGATGGTATTTGGAGAGCTTAACACTGGGAATTATGAGTTTGGGGATGGAAAATAAAGGAACTTTGCAGCTAAACTAGGAAGAGGATGTTGGGTAACTGCAACTGTGGTTCCTGCACCTTTGCTGCTCCTGTTGTTAAGGTCTCCTGCCAGTCCTTTAGTGACAGTGAATTACCTGCCCTCTTCTTTCAGGGCTGGGTGGGCTCAGGGAGACTCCTCCTTCCCTTTGTTCCTGCTCACACTGATGTTTAAGAGTTGTTCATTTTACTGGTTCCACTTCTCTGCACAGGGCAGTTTTTTCTCCTCCTTCCCCAAAATCTGGCAATTCCTCTATCCTACTGAATCTGAGCAATAATGCAGTAACACCTTCAGGCCTGGGGATAAGCCAGTGCACCAGGGCTGTGCTGAGCTGATTTGTGCTGCCCCATCTGCAGAAGCAAGTAGTAGGTACTGCTGCTTGTAGGTAAGACACACATACAGCCTTCTCTTTCCCATGCGGGTTTCTGAAGTCTCCCAAGTACAGATTGTGCTACTTTCTCATTTTTCTAATGAAGTATCTTTACCTTAGCCAGGTGACTTCATGGCTGTATTTTTTCGCATTTGGTAATGGATTTGGGAAGGAGAGAATCTTTCTGCAATCATCTCCTTCTGGAGAATTCTTGCAACGCATACAGTTGCATATTCCCAGCCTTCAGAGATCACCTCACAAATAAGCAGATGCAACACTTGTAAATAATTTACGCCTGTCACCGGCACAGAAATGCAAGTTCCCGGCATGAGACTCCCTGCAGACAGAATCGAGCAGGGGCCAGAGACACAGAAGAGCATTCAGCACTGCTTAAAAAAGGCAACTGATCCTACATCTATCCTGCTATTTCCTCTGGCAAGAGTGAGTCGAGGTTTGAGCCATGATTCAGGTGCTACTGAACAGTAAAGAAAGCAGAGTTTACAAGTCATTACTTGGACATGATAAACAACTCATTGGAACAATCTGTGTCTTGTCCAAGGTAGCTGGCAGAATTATACCACTGGGAACTATTTTAGATCTACAACTGTCAGGCCTAAATTCTGCCATCTTTTGTACAACAAGCACACTCAGCTTTCAACAATGAGATATTAGATTTAACAGGACCGAGAGGAAACTACTAAATAGATCTAAAAAAAGCAATTCATGTCTAGATGGTCTAAGAAACACAGCGTCAGCCTTTCCCACTCTGCAATAATCAAAAGGAATGGAGAAAATAACCCTCTTTTACTACAGGCGGCTTCCTTCACGTGGTTTTTAAGAGGTCTTTCAAGTATCATCCATAACACTCCAGATCATCTGTTTGATGTTAATAATGCACAGGACAGTAAACCACTGTGCACAGAAAGCTTCTGTCCGTATTCTCTCCCAGACTTTGTCCTTGGAATGTATTCAGACAGGCCAAGGAAAAATACACCTACCACTTGAGATTAATTAAGTAGCTTGATTAATTGTGCCACTAATAACTTCCTTCACCATTAAGGGACGAGGTGAACCCCAGTAATTAATTAGCTGAAGGGACACCCTGTAATTATTCATAGTCTGCACAGTTGCACTAGAAACTGTCTTGAGCTACATAGTTCCCACAGCCTGAAACGGACTCATCTGCTGAATTACATTTTCACCCAGAATGCAGCATGCAGCTTCATGGTGTTCAGAGAGTTTTCCAAGCATGGAGGAACATTCCAAATACTTACTCTAAAGCACACGCATCAAATTAAGTGGGACTTTTATTTTCCTTCGTACAATCAGAAGAGTTCTGTTTTACAAACATTACTTCAGCAACTGATTTTTGTTTAGTTCACCTCTATCCCTTGATTCATGTTGGACAGGCAACGCTCACACCCAAGTGGTTCAGGCACTGAGGTATTTTGCATGGTGTTTGATGTGATCATTAATAAATGTAGCAATGAAAAAATAGCTGTGATCGTAACCCTAGAAAAGAACAACAACAAAGAAATCAGCAAACAACATAAGGTTTGTAATAAAGGAATCATGCTAAGCTCTCTTATAGGAAAGATAGTGACTCTTCTGATTTGATGCAATTTAAGAAATACCTGGATTATATCTAAAAATGGTAAAGAATATCCAACAGGTTAGGTATATATGAACACTAAACAAACTGAAAGCACCTTAACGTGCCCAAATCTAGGCATTAAGCTAGAGGGGTAACAGCAAGTGTCAGTTCCGCAGTGAGATGCAATCGGAGAGAACAGTTCCCCTCACTGGCACTGTCCTCCTGGTAAACACAGGGCATAAGGAGAACACAGCCCGGGTCTGAATTACTGCTTCATCCATACTGCTAAAATGATGTCAGTCTCTGAACTACTCCCCTTCATCAGCACTAACCGTAGGTGCAGGGTTTATGATAAATCGGAGAGGACAATCCCTCGCTCTCCAGACCTGGGCCCCCTCTCACTGGGTATGGCTGGAAGTTGTCAGTGGCTTACAAAGACTCCATTGCTCTCAGGACAGTGTTGTTCTGGGTCACTGCACTATAGGAAAAAGCAATCCTTGCACCCAGGCCCTTAAGTGATTTTAAGCAGTTCCACCCCTTTCCTGATTTACACAGACACATGCAAACTAAATCATCACAAGGCTTTATGTTGAGCACAATACCCACAGCACAGAGAAGGGATCCGGCAAAAGGCCATCTGTCACTTTGCTTGTACAGTGACTGTGATACTTCGTAAAAATGATTAATGCTGTGTCTTCAGCCAAGCACTGGCAACTCGAGTCACCAGCAAGGGATCGGCCTGTCCAAACTGGAACTGTGACGGCACCTAGTGGTGAAGTGCAGCTGAATCGGGTGGATACTGCATCCCTTGGTGGCTGATACAACAGAAGGTGCTGCTTCCCCCCCTCTTCCTCACTTGGCCAGGGACAGGATGAGAGCATGTCCCATTAACAAGACAATCTCTTCACTGCCTGCTGCCTAGATCCCAAAAATCACAAAGCAAGACCCCCACGATCAAGAGCTGCAGAAGCAACTTACCTGCTGCAGTCTGAAGACTACTGGGATTTTCTGCTCTGTGCAGGCGGCGATGAAGTTATCAGGCAGTAACTGGCCAGCAGATAGGAACTGGTCATCTTTGCCCTGATCAATCAAGATGTCAAGGCGAGGGCCTGAGTAGGTCTTCACAAGCTGTGTAGCATCATATGCCTGCAAAAATAAAACAGAAAGAACATCCAGTCATGTATATGCGACTGGGTCCACTTTGCTGACTGCAAGAAAAGAATGGCACGGAGAGGGTACTGGGCAGCACTGATCAGGACACCAAGTTACAGAAGAGCAAAAAACTAGGGAAATGCCAAGCAATTGAAAATCAATACACATGTTTTAAAAAGGGCAAATTGTATGATCTACTTAATTTCCAAGCTGGCAGTTTGACCGAGCAGAATCTAGCCCAGGAGAATCAGAACACAGCAGTGTAATCAGTACTGATTCACACCCTTGTTCAGGCACTAGGTCCAGCTAAAGAAACTTGGTATCTTGATGTAACTACTGTGGCAGTACACATCATAAATTAAAGCCTCCTAACATACATGTATCAAAACGTAATTGTGCATGGGGAACATGTTTCCTGTGGGGTCCTGTGCTTGGTACATGCTGAAAATAAAAAATTCCTTTAAAAAGACAGCAAAGTGTGTTTAAGGCTGTGGAGAAGACTCGTCATGAACAAACAGCAAAAGCTGAAGTCCTGCACCAAGACATCGGAGCCATCCTTCCAGGATGCCATCAGACCCAAAAACGACACTACAATGGAAATGGGAGCTTGGGCTCAGCCAAGCATTGTGGCCATGGTATGAAATTATCCTGCACATATTTACGTGGTAATTTTAAGCCAAAATACAGAGATCAGAGATTGTATATCTGTGCCAAAGGCAGGTCGAAGTCTGTTTCTGATGACTGCTGTTGATCCCGTGGACTGGGTTTACAGAAGAACTCCACAGCAAGTTAAGGGGACAGAAAACAGGTTTTATTTTGGGGTTTGTTCTATTTGGTTTTGTTTCACAGCAAATACATTACATTAAGCCTAATCAAGTTTAACTGGTGATTTCTAAGTATACAGACTACTCTAATAGCAATTATAAAAGCAGCTACCACTCTCCTTTTCTGTAGTATTTTAATCAGACCTGGATGTCTTCCTAGCAGGTACTTTAATCAAATTTCCAAGGGATTTAACTGCAGCTTGTGCTTATTTACAAGGAAATCTGAGTACCTGGTCACGATGATCCCTTCAACTTAGTTCTAGAAATACAGTGCGATGTTTGAGATTAGGAACACTGAACAGCTGCCCAAATAATGCAGCAGCATGCTGCATTACATTTTTGTACATCCACATTTTTGTATCTCAGCCATTCATATATGACTACTTATATCTCAAAATTAAGGCCTGAGATCTAAAACCTAACTTTATCTAGTTTAATCCTGTTCTACAGGATATGAATTTCCAAGTATCCAATGGGCTCCTTTTCCAGCTGCCTCCCACAGGCTGCCCCTGCAGATGCCATGAGGCTCATCAGTCTCTGAACAGTTTGCAGCAGGCTCTTTTCAAGCTACCACAAAAATCAACTGCTCATAAATCAACTGCTCACAATTCTTCTTAGCACAGATATTTAAATCTTCATAAACCAGAGAGGAATGTAGTCAATTTGATAACAGATCTCTATCTCATTACATTTTTATAAGCACCATCAGGCAACACCTAATCATACCCACCAACAACATACAGTGCTTTTCCATGCTTAGGGGTGTAGCAAAACAACAGCACCAGCTCAGGGGAACCCCAGAGTTTCATTCCAGACTCCTGCTGTGATATATTTACAGATCACTCGCTCCTGTTATTAAAGAACTATGGTTGCAACACATACCTCCCATTTACTTGTATCTGGTCCCAGATATCCACCAAGGGCTTTCTTCCCCCACTGACACTGAATTGGGTTGCAGATAGGAGCAAATGCTGATACAGACTGCACAGAAAGAAAGCATGAAAAAAATACTATGTAACAATGAACTCCTGCAACTGAAACTATTGATACATTTAATGATGTAACACAACTCAGAATTATGTTTTCTTCTGCCACATCTACAGAAATCTATATAAGCATTAGTATACCTTATATAAGCTATCTTACCTTGTACTTTCCAGGGTTCTTCAGAGCAAGAATAAGAGCTCCATGACCTCCCATGGAATGGCCAAAGATAGACACCCGATCAGGGTCAGTTGGAAAATTGGCATTTATTAGTTTAGGCAGCTGTAAAGAAACAACAGTGTAATAAAAATGTTAAAGCAACTTGAGTGTGTTTAAGAAAAAAAAAATCACACAGCCAATTAACTAATTAAACAACTAACTAACACATTTTAATGCCAAGAAGCCTCTGAAACCAAAGGCACATATGTTCCAGCCTGACATTTGTGATCATGGCCTGAAAGCAACCTGAACAGGACTGTAGAATCAAAAGGAAACAATTCAACCAATAATAAGCAACTCAAACTATCTCTATAGGAATCTATCATAACCTTGCAATACAAGATGTGGGAATTCCCAGGAGAAATTTCTTGATAGAGACATAAATATGCATGTGCTCCTGTAAGTGATCAGAATGGCAAATTTTTCCTGGGATGCTATTTTTTCCCCATATTCCCATTAACTTCGGTTTTAATGCAGACCACATGAAACATGTAAAAGTAAACTGGACACTCACATTTCTAATATATATCTCAAGGATTCCCTTTTACACCTCGTAAACAGGCAGTACAGCTGTAGTACTGGTGTAGCGAAATGAGTGGGTTGTTTCACAAGCAGCAGAGCAGAGATTTTACAGGAGCAGAGAACACACAGGTAACAAATTAAGATTAGAAGCACAGGCCAACCCTGTTGGCATCTCCAGCAGGAAAGCAGACTCAAGGAGTTCCTGCTCAAGCCTTGCCAGATGTTATCGTCTCTGTGCTGTGGTTCTCCCCCTCTCTCCTCAGTTCTGTGACAATATGTTTCATGGAGCAAGGCCTAACAACTGGATAAATCCAATGACTGAAACAATCAAGGATTCAAAAAGAAATAATACATTCTTTTGACAACAGAGAAAAGCAAGAAAATGACAAACCACCCACAGGCTATCAAAATCACCTTAAGCAAGCTTTGGTGCTAGGAACAAAGAGTATGACTGAACTGTACCCCTTTATCTTACCCAGCATCAACAGGAGCAAAGTTACCTCATCTTTTATGTAGGAATACATCCTGTAGTTTGTTTTCCAAGGATCTTCAGTGGCATCCACATAAAAACCAGCACCGGTGCCAAAATCCCAGCTTTCATCTTCTCCTTCAATATTGCAGCCACCTAGCATGAAAATTCTTTCTACAGTTACTGTCTTTACTACATGTTCAGAATCGGAGAACCTGCCATACAAATCAGAGACTTGGGACTCAAGTTTCCCAACCATCATATCTCTACCCCTCCGAATATAAGACAATTCAGATTGTCATTCATTAGTACAGTGCTTTCAAGTGTTATTTCGACTTTCAAAATGTCACTTACATAATACCTGCAGATATATCAAACTTCTAATTAGTTTCAGTATCTCTTCATAAATAAATATAACATACAGATCTCTCCTAAATTACTTCTGTAAAACTTTGTCCAATTTATGCAGGGACTTAATCAGAAGTTGTTATTTGTTAATTGGTGCTATCGGCTTATTTCAGTCACTAGGCCTCCTCCTATCAAGTACTAGAAACTACGTGAGAAACCAAAACTGAAGAAAATTTCCTTTTCCCCAGAACACATATCACCAAATGGTGTGTCCAGGCCAGTTTATGTGCTTCAAATAATGTCTGCTAACCTCCATTTCTGAGATTCTAGAGAATAATAACACTTACTGTTCCTGTAATTTCTTAAAGTCTATACCTGTACCTTTTCTGCAATTCATTTCATTGCTTCCACCTATAACTCTCCAGGAAATAAGCTGCTTCTTTGAATAATTGCAGAGTTGTAACCTCTTCTCCAAGCCTACGCTTTCAAACTACATTTGCAGATGTGTCCTTGAAAGTAATACATCCCATCCAGTCCTGCCTTTGATTAGTCTGTGATTTACCAGTCTGGTTTGCAGAACAGAATGTAGTATTTCCAGGTATATGTGGTAGGAAATAATGGCCTCTCTTTCTCCAAAATGTTCCTAGTTTCTGCAATCCAAAATTACATGGTTTTTTACCACTGTCAGATTACACTGCAAACCCACGTGTAATTTGACAGTGCTTCATACTTTGTGTAAGGATACCTGCCACCCTGTCACAGTGTGAAATCAGATTTGTACAAGGATTCAAAGTTGACTCTGCTCCAGAGTGACATGCCCTTGAATGCTGAATGATTTCGTAACTTAACAGTCCAGCAGTCCCAGGGACTCGGGGTCCTTACACAACGTGTTGGATACATAAAGTCTATCTCCAGTACCTCAGAGATAGACAAAAACTCAGCAAGTCCTGCCAGGCAATCAAGGCAACGCTCATTATGCTAAAAGAAACTTTCAAGAAGCCTTGAAAAAAACAGAAATTTGAAAAGAAATCTGCATAACACTGCTCGGGGCACCTGTCTGGAAAAGCAAACTGCTTAAAAGAAGGAAAAGTAAAGTCTACCAAGGCCTGACAGAGGGTCTGTAATGACAGGTATTTAATGATTTCATGCAGTCTTTTTACCCACCAGGTACACTTCCTAGCTCCTGGAAAGTAATTCTCATGTAGTCATAACTACACTGTTAAAAAGCATATGTAAGCATTTTCACTGCATGTGCTCAATCTTTTAATTCATGATTACATTTCAATTGCTCTTCGCTTATTTCTCCAGATAGCTCAAAAATACTTAAGAACTTTTGGAGTCTCTGAGCTAAAATTTAAGAGTATAACATGAAACACATACTGAAATTCATCCAAACAGCAGAGCAACCCTTATCAGTTATTAGACTTAAAGGCACGAGAGAAGCTGCCAAAGGGGGTTAAAAAAAAACGGACACAGCAGTGAATATGCAAATGCAGTTACACATTGACAGGGACAACTTACACAGACAACATCAAAACCAAGTTCCAGCATAATCACTCAATGTCAATAAGGCAAAGGTTAGTTGCCCATCTCTAGCCTGCAGCAAACAGCAACAATGAAGTGTAAAGTTCATTCATACACAAGTTTTGCTCTTCTGTCCCTCTTCTTCACTAGAAACATGTATTTATGTTCTTTGACCTGACGCAACTTCAAAACCTCAATGTGAAAAATATTTTATGGAAAGAATATCACTTCATTTCAATATTGCCTCTATTCAGGTCTGACCCACTAAAGCTTGGGAAACAGTGGAAGAATGCCACCTTTGTATACAGCGCTCATGGGAGTTTAGCAGAATCCAGCAAATACGAAACATAAAACACTGAATCCTCAAGTGACTGTATTTCCAATAGGTGCTGATCCACGATTTTCAGGTTTCCCATACTCAGACTTATACAGATAACAGCACAACATTTAAAAACTCCATTCATCTGTAGTCTATTGTAGTGGCAGGGGGGGAAGGGTTTCTGGTTTGCTTTTCCAAGTACTGGAATCCTCTGCAGATATGTGTTTAATTGGCTTTAGAAGACACAATACAATAAACAGCAAGCACTGCAGCTTTGTGTCACAACACGGTTCTGCAGGTGTTACAGAGTCTCAGCAAGTCACAACGTGTCAGCAAGAATTCTAATAACACATGATTCTTGTTTCACTTTTCTTTCCTCTCCTCATTCGTGCTGAACTCAATGGCCCCTTTGTTCTAGTTTTAGTGCCACAACAGCAAGAGAGTTTCAGATGTCGAACCCTCGCTGCCACGTTATTAAGAACATACACAATACGATCGAGCGAACAATTCAAGATACAGAACGTGAGGTCATATTCTGACTCAGGTGGGCAACACACTTCGTAGCAAACTGCAGCACTCCATTATCCAAGGATAGATACAGTGCCCTTCAGTAATGACTCTTATGTCTCTTGCTAGAACTTACGTGGGCTTGTGTCTGGCGCAACCACAATAAGACCGTGCTCAGCTGCAGCTTGTTGAAAACCAGCTTTTGTTATAAAATTCTGTTCTGTGCAAGTTAACCCTAGAGAAATAATAAAAATATCTTTGGTTACTCATCACTCACAGCACACCAGTTTCAAAACCTTTCCTGACACAAAAGGTTTTGAAAAACAAGGGATTCTATAAACATGGAAAAGTCTTTCCACTAGGTTCAACAATACGTAACAATCCACAGAAAGAGACACAGTTGCATGTCACCTCTAGTAACACTAACGTGTGATCAAAAACAGGTCAATGTGTACTCTGTATCCCCTCGAGTCCCTCCTCATATAGCTTATAGTGCCCTCAAGTACCGTGAATTCAAATCCATTAACCACAGACACTGTTGCTAAGGTTGACACCCTTTACTTCTGACACCTAACCCTGCAGCTATATTTTCCTGTCTCAGCTGTTTGCATCACAGAATTATACATGTGGTCTGACAAAGCTCATATACTTTAGGCCTGTCAGCACTTCGCTCCAAAACCCACAGCAATCCATGCCATCTGTACTGCAGCAGGCCCAAATGAAGTCCAATTACAAATAAATAATACTCCACACCAATATTTTAATTTTTCTTCATTGTGCAATTTGAGAGGGCTTAATGATTCTAGTTTTCTCTGAGGACAAGTTGCAAATACCTAATTTGATGGATATACTAGCCAAGACAGCATGGTTTACACTCAAAAAATAAATGTGCTGCATGGCTCAGAGCTCTTCAGATAATTTTGATGTTTCTAACACTAAGGATAAACATTTTTATGCAGTCTGCTGCCATTCTCCAAATCAGACCTACTAGCTATTTTGTGAAATGAATATATACAAAGAGCATATTCTTCACACTAGCAGTCAAGTCTCCTGCTTTCTAAACAGAAGTCTCAATAAAGCAACTCCTAAAACTACAGAACAGAGTTTCTGCTTTTCATCTTGAATAATAGGAAAAAAACCCACTTTAATTAATTTATCCAAGAACCAGCACCAACATAAACCTAACCGTTTTGAAAGCCTTAACATTATTTATGCAATAAACAGTGCCTCAACATTATTTATGCAGTTTGGGTGCAAAACAGCTCTGTGGGAGATGGCAGAAATAGGATGGAAAAACAAAGCCAGGATAACTGGGACCACATGTCTGTACATGCAGTCTCATCCCAGCTTGCCTTACATCCAAGGAATGCTGCTGGAGAGATGAAGAAACAATGCTGTGGATGAGACAACTTCACTGCTGTTGCACAGCCTTGGTCAGCCCCTGGGCCCTTCTGATCCTACAGGTTTGCACTAAGGCAGCTATCAGCATCTCTCTTTTCAAGTTCACCAGTTGCTCCCTGCAAAATAGCACTCAGAGTAAGGTGGAGTCCACAGGACAAATGTGCTGGCATCCACTGGCTATATTTCACACCCCTACTCTGTTAGGTGAAGCAGTCTGTCATAAAAAAAAGGAAGCAGAAGGTGCCTCAATGGGAAGGCCTTTCAGGAGGACCTTTAAATGTATATGTTTTGGAAAAAAAAGTATGAACATTTTA
Organism: Pseudotriccus pelzelni; assembly: GCA_035584735.1. Classification (NCBI taxonomy): domain Eukaryota; kingdom Metazoa; phylum Chordata; class Aves; order Passeriformes; family Tyrannidae; genus Pseudotriccus; species Pseudotriccus pelzelni. The sequence goes on along the minus strand of JAWMRA010000001.1, from coordinate 53,918,385 downwards.
GAACACAAGGGTAGAACATTTTGAAGGCTGAGCATTTTAGAACACAACCTGGTAGGCTACCCCCAAAGCTGGCTGCATCCTAATGTACCACAGTACACTCAAAGTAAATGCTTCTTCCAAAAGATGATCTTTTGTAGAATTCAAGAGCTGCCACTTTGGTACCTCCACATTAGGTTTTTAGTAACTGTAGCTCAGTAGCTCGAATGTGATTATCTTTTTTAAGTTACTAAAATTCATGTTACTTACCTGAGAGCCAGTACAGCACAGGACACTTTCCAGTTTCTGCTTTTGGAGGCAAGTAGATTCCAAATTTCATTTTGCATTTTAGCTCTGCACTGTATTAATAAAAGATTCCTTGTTATCACCACTACTTGATTAACAAGCTATCACTATCATCACTATAATTACAAAAAGAAAGTTAACTCAATGCATTTCATTCAAAGAGAGATTCTGTCAGTGAATTGTAACAGCTAAGGTAAATGAAGTGAAAAGACTTTCCTACCTTGTTCCGAATATCCTTAAAACAGAGGCTTACAAATAAGCCACATTTTCACAGTGCTGCTAGCTGGGAACAGTTTGAAAACTGATTTCTGAACCCCAGCAATATTTAACTTGAGCTTTAGCTATTAAATTGCAAAGTAATTTTTACTGAAGAACTATCTACTGCATCTGTCTGCTCTTTTCCTGAGTGCATAGAAGTGAAATATCTAGTAGAGTGAATGGAACTTTGCACACACGGGAATTCTCTGTGCTGCAAATAAGACAACCCAAAGTGATGGAGCTCCATTTTCAAAAGCAAAAATATTGGTTTCCCCATCTCAGAACTGCAGCACTAAGTACACTAGATTATGTTAAACATTAACACAGAAATACAAGAACAGAGCCAAAGCAGCAGAAGATATTATTTCTTACTGAAATATAGATATTAGTGAGACCATGCTATTTTCCTGCAGACTGAAAACACTGACAGCAATGACAGTATACGTTTAGTCCCATGCTAAACATCTAGGCTGCTTTAGTTGTGTTTACCTGTCGTGTTCAAACACCTTCTGGAAACCCTCAAAGCATTTGTTGCTGGAAACCTGTTTCAGAGCCATGATTTTAACTGCAAAAGAAGAGGAGCAAGTTAAATTTGAAAATAAAACATTCCTGGAATTACAGTGAGTTTTGAGAAGAGTTGAGTACAACTTCAAATATCTTTGTTTAGTGTTACAGTTTCTCAGAATCACCTGAGAACTTTCTAATTTTTCATTAACCGTTTATTTCTCCACAGAAAAGGGACTGGGGAGACTGAACTCTTGTGAGCAGGACAGGCAAAGCCTTCCTGGTTTGCTACAGACCCACATCTTCAATCACCCTTACCTCTGCAGCAACTGTGGCTTGCTCTTTGTCTACCAACGCCGCTACACAACAAGCAACCTCACGTGCTGTGGTTAACCTGCAGCTGCCTGTGACACAGGGCCAGGCTGCTATCTCCACAAAACTGTACAGGAGGTAAACCTGTTCCACTCGCTGCGTGTGGCATTATCCAGCCACTAATTACCACAATACCGAGGACTGCTCTCATCTTTGATGGAAATTAATTACCATGTTCTAACAGTCTGTGGGATAGCAGAAACGGAGAAGCAGAAGGCTTATTTCCACGGCAAGCGGTATGAAAAAATACATGCAAAGAAAGAGTAATGGGAGTTTTAGAATGGCTGGTAGTGCAAAGGTATTAAATGTGCCAAGGAAATTCGGGAAGGCTGACAAAGAAGTGGACACTTGCAAAGGCAGTAAGGCCAACCATACAGGTGAAAGGGGGACAAACCAAAAGAGTGACAGAATATACTGAATTGGAAAGGGCCCACTAGGATCATCGAGTCCAACTCTTAGCAGGACAGCCCCAAGAATCCTACCGTGTACCTGAGAGCATTGTTCAAATGCTTCCTGAACTCTGTCAGGTTCGGTGCTGTGCCCACTGCCCTGGGGAGCCTGTTCCAGTGCCCAACCACCCTCTGGGTGAAGAACCATTTTCCAAAATCCAACCTAAACCTCCCCTGACACAACTTCAGGCCATCCCCTCGGGTCCTGTCACTGGTCGCCAAGGTCGGCGCACAGGAACATCCTGAGGCGACCCCAGGTAGTATCACACCAAATGTCAAAACGAAAACGTTCCCTCCCTAAGAGCTGTGCGCTTCCCTGGGGCACCGGCCAAGAAAAGCCACGCACCACGGAGAGCCCTCAGAGGCGGATCGCTGTCTGCTGCCACCCAGCAGCGCCTTACACGCCTCACACCGCGGCACCGCGCCAGAGGGGCTGCAGCACTATCGAGGGCCCGGCCCCGGATCGGCTCGGCTCGGGACGCCCACGCAGCCAGCCCTGCCCGCTGCCCCACAGCGCTCCCCCGTGCCTCCATTTCCACCCTCCCGCCCTCACACACACCGATCCCTCCCCCGCGGCCTCCCGCCGGCCGGGCCCACCCAGCTCGGCCCTGCCGCCGCCGCCGCCCGCTCTCCCCGCAGCGCGGCCCCGGCCCGCCCGCCCCGCGCTCCCCACGCACCCACCCCCGCACCCCGCACCGCCCGGCCCGCCGCCCCTTGCCCCGCTCCCTTACCGCGGCGGGGCCGAGCGGGGGCGGTGCGGGCCGAGGGGCGGGCCCTGCGCGC
>JAWMRA010000001.1:53847484-53914417 GCA_035584735.1 Pseudotriccus pelzelni | reverse complement strand
AAAAATAAAAAAAAAAATAAAAAAAAAATTAAGAATGAAATGAAAAGTTGATCCAAAGAATCTGGTAAGAGTGGGCTATTCGAAGCAGCAAGCGTTTCTGTTGTGTCATTGTCCCTCTTCGAGGGTGGACAAAAGGCCTGAGCTGGGACCGCTGCATCGGTACGTCCTAAACGTTTCACCTCCCCTCAGTATTTTAGGGGTCTTCGTTGCAGCTGCCACCTGACAGACTGCTGGTTTTATGATGGACCCAAATTCTGGTGTAGGTGTTTTACAACTCACCTGCAAGATAGCAAAGTAAAGAAGACACTTGGTAGTGTTTCCATCTTATTCATAACCCAAATTATCCCACTTCCAGCTGTTAGAGGGCCTGGTTTGGTTTTTTTGTTTGTTTTGTTCGTTTGTTTGTTTGTTTTGTGGTTTTTTGTTTGTGGTTTTTTGTGGTTTTTAATTATTATTTCTTATTTATTTATTTATGTGTTTATTTGCAGTTAAACACTCCTATCAGTAGTCAAAAAGTGTCCTCAGCAAAGCTCTCTCCCTCTTCGTAGTCTTGTACCATGTATTGCGCTGGCAGCAGCTATTTTTACCCATAACATCTTGCAGTCTTTACTTTGCCCATGTGCCTTTGTATTAGCCAGTCTTTTCTCTCCTGGGTATATAGACAGCTCTCATTAGGCACATCTCCTTTTGCATGGCGTCTGCAATTGTTTCTAGCTGTTTATTTACATCTTGTAAGTATAAAAATTGACTAACTCAGGCAGTGATACTAATAAGATTTTGATGTGTTCCTGGTCTTCCTACCCAAGATAGGCTCTATCCTATTTGCTCCCGTTTCAGAGTGACATGTTCAGAAGGACACAAATGGCAGCCTGCTGATGAGTTTGCCTGGCCTCCCCATGGCTCCATTGCAAGGCGTTATTTTTTTATGTCTTTTCAGTCAAAAATGACTGAAAGTAAATGCATAGGTATGTAATGTGAGAGCTGTGTCACAGCCCTCTGGAGGGCTGTTTTCATGGCACAGAGCTGACACACCAGGGTAGTATTAAGAACAGTGTAACGCAGAGGGAGCCAGACTGATACAGTCTCTTCTGTGCTGTGGTTAGATCTTCCTAGTATCTTTGGTTATGTGCATTTGTTTAATATTAATGCCATTTCTGTATCCTTTGAGACAGTGTCTGCAGTTCTCACCTGTGAATTCATTTTGTTAGCATTCTGTCTACCATTTCAGATTCTCTAAAAAATACCAAATGTGAAACAGGCTTCCTTTCCTTCATCATTAAATGGCTTCTCATACGGTACAGCAAGGCAGCCAGTAGAAATGAGGATATTACAAGAAAGATATATACTCTCTTTGGAAAATCTTTTGGCTTATGGATTCTTGCTTTACATATTACTTAATTGTTGCATTCCAGTACAACACATACTACTCCAGCATATTTTCTGCGTGGTCCTCCCGTACAGACAGTTTTCTAACATTTTTAGTGCTTTCTAATATTTTACCACTAATCTAATCCAGTCATGCGATTTCACATCATCTGCCTAGAATTTCTGCTGGCATTAGTAAGAAAGTCTTTGTACTCTGTCAGAAGGGTTTTTGCCTTTTCACTATCCTTTCTGTGCTTGGGCAAACATACCAATAGGTTCAACCCACTCGAACACATTTGCTGAAAAGCTTCCAGTAAGAAACTTTCAGATTGTAGGCAAGTAACCTGTATGTCTTAAGCTCATAGCACCAAGTTCTTCCTTCCCTATTTTCTTTTCAGCAAGTACAGTCCTTCCCTCAGCACCTGGGTACACACTTTTCCAGTGTTTTTGTTGTGATAGTCTGAGTTAAGGATGGCAGTTACTAACTTCCTCCTGCCAGTGCTTTTCAGTACTTTTTTCTCAGCTTTTTAGATGTGATCTCATCTTCACTTTGGTTATTCAGAGCACTGAATTCACACTTCACAGACCACTTTGCCAGGATATAAATAATACAACAGTATTATATAATACATATATAATACATATATATAATATTATATAATACATATATAATACAACTAACAACAATAGTATGTTGGTTTTTTCTATAAAGAACTTTTCCAGTGTTCTTCATAGCAACTGTTCATAATTTAGCCACTTATGATTCCAATGTGGCATGTGTAAAAATTCTTAAATTGTCTTATTAGCTCAGTTGGTTAAAACTTGGTGCTAGTTATGGAAAGATTACAGTTTCAATTCCCTGTATGGGCCATTCACTTAAGAGTTGGACTCGGTGATCCTCCCTTCCAACTCAGAATATTCTGTGGTTCTGTAAATCTGAGCTTTATACCATAGTGCTGGTCATTTCCAAGCAACATATGTGGTAGTAACAGTATCATTCCTCAGTATTTTTTCAGGTGACTGTATTGATACAACCTGTTTTAAGTCTTTAGCTTTTCAAGGGAGAAATTCTGCACAGGGAAGAGAATTTTCTGGCACTTCATTGTTATTGATTATTTTTCTATTTCCTTTTCTTTACTACATGCACCTATCTTACCTTTTGTCTTAGATAGAAGATACATCTTCTGAAGTTTCTTTTCTTTCTTCCCAGACCATCAGGATTTCACCTGGGTGCAACTTGTCATTAACTTCTGTCCCTTCAAGGCAGTTCTTTACTTTTCCTTCAATTTACCCAACATGCTTCTTATTCAACAAAACCCAAAGCAAAGGCTAGAGTCTACACACCCTCACTTACTTCATCTGCATTGCATTGAGGTCTTTTTCTTTTTTGCTCCATTTCTTGATTTTGTTACTTCTTTGTTCATTAGAGACTTGTCATTTGAGTCCATAGGTCTTTTTGGGAAACAGTATCGTCCTTTGGTCTTGCTTGCACTGTAGTGCAAGTTACATAGCTCCCCTGACTTCTCTTTAATTTGGACATATCTTTTATTGGTGTTTCTGCAGCACTGCACTGGTGATCTGGAATGACCTCCATAGCTCTGAGCGGAGATTGAGGTTGAGCATGTTCATGAACCCTCTTTGCAGAAAGACTGTGGGAAATATATATATGCAGAAAATTTGCAGTTGCAGAAACAAGTAATTTATTATAAGAAATGAGAAAAAGTTAGTTTTGTTAAAAACATTATTTGTTCTTGGAGCAGTTAAAGCACTAAAAACTTTTCCAGGGGGAGGTGGGTGGTGGGTGGTAGAAAAAAAGCATGCTTCTTTTATTACAGAGATGTAAGAAACATTCGTAATACTTGCCTATTACAACTAATACTAAATCCAGTGAGGAATATGCATCTGATAATTCTGTCAGGAAGTATTTTTCTTTTAATGCTTTACAATTAAAAATTAAGCAGTCTTGCTTTTTTATAGTAAATTAACTGCGTGTGTTTGTACTGTCTTTTTTTCTAGTAGAGATTAATTTTGAAGTTATGAAGAGTCTGCTTGTTTGAGAAATTTTTCCACATCTCATATATTTATATATTTATATATTTATATTTATATCTTAAACATCTCATATATTTATGGAGCCTTTAAAACTGTTATTTTGAGTTGAAATATTCAAGTAAAATTTGAGGTGTAACTGCGGCTAAGTAAAGATATTGGCTGACAGGAATATAATAGTTAATATCTGACTTAGTAAATGCCAAAAGAACAAATTTAAATTCAACTTCAGCCAATAAATAATTTAGTAGAACATTAGGGCTTGTCTTACTAATGGGACCCACAAGGAGAGCTGGGGGCATAAATGCCATTTGTTTAGGCTTGTGGTTATCTCTCCAAGGAAGATATGCTTTGCTTTAGGTCTTAGGGAATAAATTAAGATCAACAGCCCCAGTTGGCATTCCTAGGATTTCTTGATCCTTACATGAGCCTTGAAGTAACACAACTACAGTAGACTTCCTTTCTTGGTCTTGGGGTACAGTTCAGGCTACAGATTTGAAGAGAATTACCAAAAAACTGTATTGATCTGAATTAAAAAAGGTAACGATCTTCTGAATGTCCTCATTTAATTTGGTTCAGGCTGAGTAAAGGAAATTTCAGAAAATAATAAGCCTTGAAGGGAACAAGTTTTCAGTCACTAACATGTGGGATTATTTAGTTATAACTAGTGTCTAAAAGTGGGCAAAAAAAAAATGCAATCACAGCCTTGAACTTCAGGAGAGCAAGCAGGAGTTATTGGTCAGATCCAATGGGAGTCTGCCGTGGCAGGCAAAGGAGAACCCAGGAGAGCTGGTTGGTCTTCAAGGACAACCTCCTCCAAGTGCAAAGTGAATGCATTCCCTAGGCAGAACATTGAGCACAGGCCAGCAGGGATGAAGAAAACTGCAAAAAAGAAGCCTACACGAAGTGGAAGTAGGAATGGACTACTTAGGGAGAATATAGAAATATCTCTAAAGCATGTGAGGATGGAGTTAGAAAAGTCAAAGGTCAGTTGGGAGTGAAAACAGAAGTGAAGTGAAGAGCAATAAGAAGTTTCTTCATGTACATTGACAGCAAAAGGAAGGTTAAGGTGAATGTGGGCCTACTGCTCAGTGAAATAGGGGAGCTACTGTCAAGGAACATGGAAAAGAATGAGGTAGACAGTGGTGTTTTTTTGCCTCAGTTCTCACCAATAACTGTCCCTTCAGGTGAGTATTATCCAGAACAGGGTGTTTAGGAAGATCAAGCAAACTAAGGGCAGGTCAGCCTTACAACCATCCCCAGGAAAGTAATGAAACAGATCCTCCTGGAAGCCATTACCAGGTGTAAAAAGAACAAGAAGGTGATTTGAGATAGACAACACGGATTTACCAAGGGCACAGCACACCTGACCAGTCTAATTGCCTTCTGATGAGAATTCCATCTCAGTGGAAGCTGTACACTTTAGCAAGGGGTTTGAAAGAACTTCTAAAAGTCTCCTTGTCTCCTTTTAACAAGATTGGAGAAATATGGGCTCGATTAGTGGATAATAAAGTGGGTGGAAAATAGGCTGGATTGCTGGGCTCAGAGAGTATTGATCAGCAGTACAGAGTCCGGCTGGCAGAATGACAGCCCTGACTGATGGATACGAGGGACAAGACTGTTTAGTGTCCTTATGAATCACCTGGATGATGAGATGGAGTACAATCTGATATATATAGCTAAGAAAAGAACCAGTTTATTGCACTCCTTGCAGTAACAGAAATAAAGAGAGAAAGTTAATAGAAACTTTATGAAAAGAAGAGACTTCAGTTCAAAAACATATTTTGGAGTTTAGGAAAAAAATCCATCTTGCAATAAGGAAGGGAGAAGCTATTCAGCACTGTTGATAAGTCATTGAAAAAAAAAAAAGGAAAGAGATTATTGCCATTGACTGTGACCAGGTCCACAATGCAAAGCACTGCACAAAAAACCTGTTGAAGCAAACCTTCTGACTTGAAGGGTTCACTGTCTACAAGAGAAAAGGGGGAGAAGTATTTTCTATACTTCACATGTGGAGAACAGAGATGCAGATTTCCAGAGTACAGCCACGATGAGAATTGCTCATGTGAAAACTTCATTTATTACTCTATGCATAGTTATATGCAGCAATTCCAAATACTTTGGTGGAGTAACTGTTGACTAGTCTGTCTCTAAATCATGAGATTTTCCACCTTTGTTTCACTCTGAATAGTTCCATCTCTTTCACAAGGCAATTTTTGAAGTAGGTATCCTCTCTTGGGTTAATTTTCAGGCCCCTGTGTGCTGCTTCCCAAATGATTGCCTTTTTTTTTTCCATGGGAAGTGTCAAAGAGGAATTTTGGGATAATGTATCTTCTTCGGGTTATTCAGGGTCTCAAAACTGCTGTAATTCATCTCAGAAAGTGCCTTTATAGACCACTTTTGTTCCATATTTTTGCTGGTTCTACAAGCCTAAAGTAAGTAAACGTGACTCATTTCAAACACATAAATCGTAATTGCAACAACTGTGCATTGCTAGGAATTTCTTTTTTTCATGTGCCAATAAGAACTGCAGATTCCCAGATATCCTCTGAAAATGTCTGTTTCCCCAGCATTGGAGAGTAGAGGCTTATGGGGAGGGTACCTTCACTCACGTCTTTTAAGTCCTGGGTTCTGCTTCTAGCTCACTGAGTGGCTTCTTTTGCTGATTTTATCTCACTGTATGCCTCAGTTGCCCATCAGCAAGTAAGTCCCAGCAGTAGTTCTCTTTTCCTGAAAAAAAATTGTAGGAATAAATAAATGTGAATGAAGTCTGACAGTGACTGCAGTAATCTTTTAACATGCTTCTCTTTCCCCCTTTCTTTCCCCTCAGATACAGGTCTGTAAGGTGAAACCTCTCTTAAAGTGTAACAGTGTGCTCCTCTTTCGTCAGCTGCCAGCTTCTTGGGCAGATCAGAAGATGGCACAGTTCAACCTTTTCACTTTCTCCCAGACGGTTGTTGTTCAAAAGCTCCAATTCAGCACAGAATCTGTGTTTCCCTCAAGGGCCCCGAATGTGACTGTTAATAGTCCCTGTACAGAGGGAAATTTATTCCCGATACCACATCTCCAGGCTTAGCCTTAGTCCCATCAACCCCAAGTATTTAGTTTTGAAAAGCAATGTTATGTGGCTACATTATAGCCGCTGCTAATTGTGAATGGAGCTATTTTATACTCATGGGGTTTCGAGAGTGGGTTTTTCTTCAGCAGGCAATTTCAAAGGGTGATTCTTTCCGCTTCTCCCAAATATTAGTTTTAGGCTGCCTCTCTGTTGCCTTTAAGAGCTGGGTCAACTGGCTTAGGTCTGGACACTTAATGGGGGAGGTCCCAGCAGTTCCAATCTAAATGACTCCATGAAAAAATAAGTTTTCAACTTGCACGCTTCGCTTTTTCTTCAAAGAGATGTGAATAACCCAAACATCTTTGTCATTTCAAATTATTCAGCAGCAGAGACTTTACAAAACAAATACGTTGTAAATTTATTTGGAAACTCAGCAACCATCATTTTAACTACTGTTTTCTTTGCTTCCATTTCCTACAGCAGTTATGTGGTTGCAGGACGATAAATTTTATTACTGGGTTTCTGAGAGCTGTGAGTAAGTGTTTAAGGACTTTGAGACTTGCAAGCTGTTCTACTGCTACAGAACACTTAACAGGAAGAGTAACAATAAACTCACAAAATGCTAATATTTGTATTGTCAGTGAATTGTGACCTAAGAATTTACAAATAAACTCCTTGAGATTTTGTAATGTCAATTGCAAATGGACTCGCAGAAATATATATGGAAGAGTAGGAACAGAAAAATGGGGAATTAATTACATTTGTATACAGATCACTTTTTCATTTGAAATCTAATAGAAGAGCAGCAGTAGTGGGGCACAACAAAGGTCCAAAACACCCCATTTTGAAGGTGAACTGCAGCACAAACTGGTAGAAGGAAAAGCATAAGCATTTGGCAAGTAGCTCCCACTAACATGTAGCAGTCTGAGATCCCTTCAGTTCTCTGTCTAGAAATGTCTATCACCTCTATGTTAAAGAGCTCCCAATGGCTTCATGAATTGGCCCAATTCTTTAAGAGTCCTAATCTATTCAGATATTTACCAGTATAATTGATTATCCTTGTTGCCCTTCTATGTACTCTTTACAATTACCTGCACTACTGCTGATTATTTTTTCTACAGTACCATTACACAAAGATCTTGTTCCATGTAATAGCTGTCAGTTTAGAGCATATTATTCCACATGAAAAGCTAGAGTTGATTTAAAAAAAAAAAAAAGCATCACCTAACTTTTCCTACTTTGAATTTCACCTGCCATTTTCAGAGCCATCACAGAGCATTACATGGTCTTTGCAATCAGTTCTCCACTATGTACACTGTCACTTTTGATATTTTTTTTCTAGAGGTTCCTGTAAGACTCACTGGTGTTCTGCCTCTATGGTGAACACCAATTATACTGACAAGAAACCATCTTAACTTCTGGTTAGTTTCTGATGAGCCCTTGATGAGGCACCATGTTGATGCTGACTCTCTTCAGAGAATATATCCATAGGCTGGTTTATGGCATTCACATAATCTCTGTATGGTTTTCTCTTTTGCTTCACTATCTTTTTACTGATGAGTTGACTCAAGGCAAATCTTCTGACATATGACCATAAGAAAATCTGCTGAAATAGGACCATTCCCACATGTCCCCAGTGAAGACAAACTATTAAAAAGTATTTCTCCTTATATATTAAGATCTCCTTAGAAAAGATCCCAACTCTGATTCTCTACACACTCTGTTCATATCCAGGATGGCAAAGTAGTCATATCTAAAATATAATAACCTTGCACATTTTATATAAAATATAAGTGAGTTCAGCACTTAAAAATTTATAGTGCATGGCCATGATGAACTCCAATTTTTCATCACAACCACATAAAATTTTTTGTTAAATTCTTTAATTTTTCATTCTGATACTAATTTGGTAGTTAAAATATTAGCATAACTGTAACTGTCACCTATTTTACATGGCTTTATACTGGTTGCACAGTGACATAACCCAAGCAATTTAGATGCAGTTACTCCCAACTGATGTCCTGCAAATATTAAGAATATGCATAATTTTACACATGTAAACTGGCACACTGAATTTGAATAAAACTATTGAGTTCATGAGCTTTTCTTTATCCTATAAGGAAGATTTCAATCTGGCTGAAAAAATTTAAGCTCATGTGTAGTCACATGATTTTAGACATCACTTATTATGATTTGCAGAACTATTTTTAAGGTCAGGTAACATGGTATGTCTGTGATTGTAATTTAATAAGGCATAGTCACATGCCGTCAAGGAGGTTTTTGAATTGCTGTGCCTGTTTCCCAGGTCTCACATGTCAAAGCTGCCAGTATACCAAAGAACTTCATTGTGTTACATAAATTTCCAAAGACCCTTTTGTCATATTTCAAGAAGTTCCCTCAGAAGATTATACTATGAAGACTAAGTATCTTCTTTTCCAAATATCTTTGCTTTTATGTCTTGAAATGCCAGATGGATAAGCTAAATGTATTCCCTTTCAATTGTCAATGAAAATTATGTAGAAAAAGGTAAATCTGGCAAGGAGTTTTCAAAAGAACATAGGAAATCATGATACACTGGACCCTATATGCAGTAGTCTAACAGTGTTATGGAGGTGAAACAGAATGGATTTTCAATTCAGGGATCTTATCTGACACATTTCGCCCTGCTGGTGCCTCATAGGTTTGCAGCTAGAACAACTTGTTTCCCTCGGTTTGATAACTTCTGAAAAATATACTTTTGTGTGCTTTTCTCTACACATTATAAAGCTTGATGAAACCTTAAGATTAGAGCAAGGTTTTGAAGGGATTACTTACTAATAGTTGTACTACCTTGATATGCATTCCAGTTATAAACAAGAGCGTGTATGCTGCATTCCTCAACTGGGCGAATAAATTTGTTTTGTTTTTAAGGTGAAGAAAACGAAAAGGTATCGAAATCCATTTGGGGCGTCTGATTTCCATGCTCTCCGTGAACGGAAATACCGCCCGCAGATGGCACTGCGCTCCTGTGACCGGCGGCTGCTTGATGTCTGCGCAGCTGTACGGCGATGTACGCGCTGCTGGCCCTGGCTGGGCGCTCTGTCACTCCCTTCCTCAGCTGGACAGGGAAGAGAACACACAGCGGAAGATTCGTGGGGTCGAGATACGGTCAGGGAGAGATTACTCACCGGTTACTGTCACGGGCAAAACAGACCCGACTTGGGCAAATTAGTTTAATTTATTGCCAATCGAATCAGAGTAGGCTAATGAGAAATAAATGCTAAATCTTAAAGCATCTTCCTCCCCTCACCCTCCTCCCTTCTTCCTGGGCTTGACTTCATTCCCGATTTCTCTACCTCCCTCCTCCGCAGATGTGCAGGGGGACGGGGAATGGGGGCTGCGGTCAGTTCACCACACGTTGTCTCTGCCGCTCCTTCCTCCTCAGGGGGAGGACTCCTCACACTTCCCCTGCTCCAGCGTGGGTCCCTCCCACGGGAGACAGTCCTCCAACATGAGAGCTTCCCACGGGCTGCAGTTCTTCATTAACTGCTCTAGCTTGGATCCTCCGCAGGGTCACAAGTTCTGCCAGCAAACCTGCTCCAGAGTGGACTTCTCCCTCTACTGGCTTCCCACAGGTCCTGCCAGGAGCCTGCTCAAGCTCAGGCTTCCCACGGGGTCACAGCCTTCTTTCAGGCACCCACCTGCTCTGGCATGGAGCGGGATCTCTGCTCCACCGTAGACCCCCATGGGCTGCAGGGGCACAGCTGCCTCACCGTGGTCTGCACCATGGGCCGCAGGGAATTCTCTGCTCTGGCTCCTGGAGCACCTCCTGCCCCTCCTTCCCCACTGACTTGGTGTCTGAAGGGCTGTTTCTCTCAAATATTCTCACTCCTCGCTCTGGCTTCAGTGGTGCTGTTCCATACCCTCCCCACCCCAGCCCCGTCTTAAATCTGTTATCCCAGAGGGACTGTAAGCGTTGCTTCTGGGCTTGGCCTTGGCCAGCTATGGGGCCATCCTGGAGCCAGCTGGCACTGGCTGTGTCAGACATGGGGGAAACTTATGGCAGCTTCTCACAGAAGCCATCGCTGTAGCTCCCCCACTACTAAAACGTTGCTATGCAAACCAATACAGCTGCTTATTAATATTTAACTAATAGTCCTACTTCTTAGTGAAATGAATTTAATTAGCTTATTACTATTGCAAATGTGCTGTTTCCGAGATTGAAATGTTTTTAGCGCTACATACTTACCTAAAGAGTATACCACTTCAGTAGAAGAATGGCTGTCCTTGGAAAAAGAGAATGATTACAATGGCTCATTTTGGACCGTTTACTGAGACAGTTAAATTCTGCAACATGTTCTTTTTTTTTGTCCAGCAAAATATTTAACATAACTTTAGCCTTCAGGAGACAGTGTACTGAGAATTTATGGAAAAAATAAAACCAAACCAAATTAGCTACTTAAGACAAAGCTCCAGTTTATAAAACAACTGATGGCATTTAAATATTTTAATCTGCTTTACTAGCAGTGGGATCTGACAAAACAATAAAGCATTGGAACACCATTTAACATTAACATTACAAAATACAACCAGTGTTTTTCTTTATGTATTTACATAAGCAAACATCTAGGTATTCAAAATAGAATGCATCTCACTGTCTGGCAATAATTACATAGGTACAGTGCATGGTTGATTGGATGGGATAGATTACATAGGAATTTTTACCCTGAAGTGTATAAAGGATGCACACCAGCTTAGGAGATACATGGTGAGCTTCATGTCTTTGGACATTTTTCAGATACAGTCTTAACAGTAATAAAATGTCAATCTACTTGAAAAAAAAGCTAAAACTTTTTTCAGATGAAGTGGGTTTTTTTGGATGCAGATATGACAGACTCAGCATGCTTTTCCTGTGAGGTAGGGGATAGCCCTAACCTCTGAACTAGTCTGTATGAATGAATGTTTTCTCTTTTTTCTTTTAAACTGAAAACTTATAAAATTTTCCATTCCAGTCTGATGTGTAACGAAAACAGTCCCATTTTTTTGCAAGATGGAGGTGTTGTTCTGAAGCTGGTCATACTAAACTGTGGTGTTCATCCCAAGCATGGACCTAGTGCTGTAAATCCTAGTTTAAAACAGCTGAACTTTGTCATCTGTCTGCAGCATGAGTCTATTAATTGCTGTCTACTGATGAACAACCTCCTGCAGATCTGGTATGGTGCCTAGAGCAAATTCAGATCCTGACTGACATCCTCACTAAGGCAAACTGCACAAAAATCCATTAACATTTTGGTGCAAGGTGGCAGAATCAGGCCTCACTAAACTGTCAAAAATGTCCATGAAGAGCCGGAGATATTGGTCTTTAACTGCTGTGCATTCTTGGCTTTGAGAGCCTTCTTAGGCAAAAGCTGGTGATCACTCAATAAAACCTCCTATCTGAGTGCTCACAGAACCAAAATGTCAGGCATCAGTTATCCCTGCTTCTAAGCAAAAGATAAGTGTTATGTTATCTCTGGCTGTCAATTAAAGAAATGCTGTCAATCTTCTTAGGTCCAGAACATAGGTTTTATTTTAATAAGCTGGAAAAAAATGATTGTTCAGAGTCATTTTCTAGTGAAACATCAAGCCAGTAATTGAAACCCTCTCTGATTGTAGTGAAGTATTCCCTGTCAGTATTTGCAACCTGAGCAATTTGACATTGTGAAAGAGGAACAGAAGGTGAAATGAAAGAGAAATGGGGGGCTGATCTGCTCTGCCACGTGGGTGAAATGCAGAGAGTAAGCAGAGAGCATAAGCTGTGATTGTTAAATGTTCAGTAACAGTTTATCAAGTGCAAACTGGTGAAGGAGACCATGCAGAACAGCAACTGGAGACTCAGGAGTCTTGGGAGGAACTGAGCCCTGGAGAAGAGCAGGGTGCCATATGCATCATACAGTACACAGGTAGGCTCTGCTCCCTGGCACAAATGAGCAATAGGACCCAACAGCTGTCTGTCCCATCTACTTCTTTCTCTTGCAAAGCCAAAGAAACTTGCATCAAGACAGGCACAAAAGGTGACAATTCCCTCAACTGGTGGAAGCCTCTGTGTTTCCTCTCCTCGCACACACAAGTTTAAAGGCCTTCAATCCCTTGTCATCATATGAAGGCGATCTGGTTTGGTGGAAGATCTTGAGCCTCAGACCTCTACTCACAAGAGACCTTTGGTTTTATTACTGCCTACCTATTCCCTGAGGCGACTGTTCCCAGGGGTTCATCCACAAAACCATCACCCCAGTTGTGGAGTGGAGACATCCGGACACAAGGAGGTACCTGAATACCTGTTTCATGGGATGAACTCAACCGCTTGTATTCCATCAGTGCTCCTTCCCTTGCCTGGCTGGCCTGTGGGATATGGCCATTGTCCACAGTTAAAACTCCCCAGATTTAGGGTCTGTATCAAACTTCTTGAAACTGTGGAAAGTCACTGCTCCCACCTACTACTATGGTAGTCCTCATACTCAAGTGCAGTTAGCAGATTCCTCCTGACATCCCTTCTTTGTATCTGTGGCACCCCTCACACTGTGCTGCGTGGGAGCAGGATTTGTGCGTAGGGAGGCAGGAGCAGCAAGTTTGTTTTTCCTTCTGCTGAAGTTGTTCAGTTTGGCTGTGGTGATCAAGTGACTCCAGAGCCAGGGAGACCATATAAACTGCCTGGTGAGCACAGCCTTTTACCATTTGATCTACCAGGAGATCCTAAATTACCAGTTTTTTGGAGGAAAGCCATTAATGGCCACGAGGTGATAGATGACATGCATCACTGCAATGGGGCTACAGCATGATACTTTGACATGGAGGCTGAGGCCTGTGGAATGAGTCAGTGTCACCATGGGCATGCAGAGCTCCTGTGTGACCAGTGCGTGGTGGCTCTGCCTGTCCCATGTCGGAGGAAAGGGCTCATAAACCCAGCAGATTTAGTTATACAATATATGTAACAACAAAATCAGTTTCTTTGAAATCAAATACCCGGCCAACTTTTAAGTCCTTGTCTGCCGCAGATCAGTATCTTAAACTAAAAATCTTCTTCCAAAGGCTCCCAGTTGGTAGGCTACAATCAGATTCAGTTTCTCTCTGTCTCCCTCTTTCTTTGACTTACTGGAAATTTAATTGTTCTGTGAAAACTGAAAACTTCAAGAGAAGGACTGATAAAGGTATTGGAGTTTAGTTTCTGGATGGGCAGTGGTTTTTCCAGACAAACTGGAATACATCCTGGTTCTGAGATGAGATTATGGCTGCAAAATTAATGGAATGAATCAAATGCTTGGATTTAAGTTCTGTCGGTGAATGCAACATTTATATTTCTCCTCTTCAGCAAAGTCCCACAGGCTTCAGTGACATTGGCTGTGATGCTTGAAAGAAAAGTTTCATGACTAGGTGTGTCTGTCAAACAATGGATTTTATGTTCTCTATGGAATGTATTCTGTCCTTGCAGCTATGCAGGTGGAATACAGTGCCACTTAAAAGTCCTGTTATTTTTCAAGAGAGCCCCATTTGCCCATACATATTTCATTAAGGCTGAGTCCTAACTGTGCAAACTGCTGACCGTTCCTGAGCAATCTGCCTTAACAGCAATATAGCAAAACTAGGGGAAACAATTCTTAGCAACTAACAATTTTCTAATAATCCTGGCTCTACAAACCCTAAAACAAAACCAGGAAAACATTCTTCAAAATGGCCTTTTTAAACCAAAGAGAAACAACGAGAGAGGATCTGCTGCAAGCTTTACTCATGCAAAACTTCCTCTGGCATTGCTTAAATCAGCCTTTGTTAGAATCGAACAGAGGCATGGACCTGAAATAGTTCCTGAAATTATTTAGCAGTGCTGTGCCTGCTTTTCCAGTCTTCTCTCACTTTACTTCCCTGTCAACACCAGTGGGAAGGAGCAGGGAATCAATCCAAATAATTACTTTTGAAAATATTACTTTCAAGTTTTAAGCTGAACACATGAAAGTTTTGAACAGAAATAAAGTACAATACATAAAATGAAGATTACAAATGGTCGTAGAAACAAAGGATCATTTATGTATAATTCCCCTCTGAAGATTCCTAATTTGAAATACAGAACAAATGGCAGAAAAGCCCAGTGACATTTCAGAATGGTTACTCAGAAGAAAAATATAGCCATAAAACAGTTAACAAAATGCCCATATAATTAACCTATAGCAGTTTTAATAGATTTTCTGTAATAGTTTAAAATTTATTTTAAACATATATTAGCAAATTAACCATAATTTTATTTAAAATTAGGTAAGGTGCTCATTCTGTTAATGATAACAAAACTTGCTTGTAGCAAGACAAACTAGCTGGAGCCTAGTCTGCAAGAACATCAAAGGACAGCTTAGCTTTCATTTGCAAAGAGAAAAGAAATGTGTAGGTTTCTTCACAGCCCATATTATAGTACCAGAAATTGCATTTTTTTCTTTAAGAAATATATCCTTTAGAATATTAAAAAAATAAGTTTAATAAAGCCTGTGCTTAAAACAGCCAAAGTACTGTATGAAAAAAAATTGCACATTTGATACCATTAAAACCCTGTTTTTCATCCACAGGGTAACATGAGGAGTATATGATATTATTGGAAGGTCTCTTGAACAGGGCTGATTTTCCTAAGCTGTCAGAGCTTCTCCCAGCCAGGCGAAATTTTCAGCGAACGCACAGTGGTTGTCATGGCAGCTGCCAGCCATCACACACCACTAACCTTTTCGTTGCCTGGGCTGATACTTCCCTTGGAGGTACCATCCAAATGATGTATTCCTATCGTGACCATCGAGTAATCCTTAGCCATCATTTTTGCCTCCTTTTTCAAACTCTTCATTTGTGCTAGCTGGAGCTGGCTGGAATCATATGCAAGTGCTGGGATAGTGTTCACTAAAATCAGCTGGAAAGGTTTCTTCTCCTCTTTGTAGCGACACTGAATGTAACGAGAGAAAGCTGAGCGGTAGGTTTTATTGAACAGTGTATATACGAGTGGGTTGACAGCTGAAGAAAGGTAACCAATCCAAACAAATATGTTAAGGAGTTCTCCAATGACTTTTTCATTGCATGACTCCTTGCAGATTACGGCCATCACATTGGTGATGAAAAATGGACACCACATCACAACAAACAGAAAGAAGACAATGCCAAGAACCTTGGAAGCCTTCTGCTCGTTGCTGATGGATTGCATGGTTCTTCTCCCAGAAGTCCCCATGTCTCTGTTCAAGGAGCGCTGGAAGAGTTTTTCTGAGGACAGGGAACTCTGAGGGAGGAAGCTAAAAGAAGCAAACTTGGTCTTTGGGCCGATGTCATTCACACATAGCATAGCTTCCTTCTGCAGCGACTTGATGGTTAAAAAGTAAGTGACTACCATGATGGTTAGAGGGATGAAGAATGCCACAAAAGAGCCTACTAGAACAAAATTTTCATCTGCAAGTAAGCAGCTGCAATCCTTAAACACTTTGGATTTATCTTGTAGTCCAAAGACGGGTATAGGCATGGAGATACCTGAAGGTAGATCAGAGAAAGAAGAGATTAAACACAATAATGAAAAACAACTTTCCTGCTCTCCAAAAATAAAATAAACAAACTTCTACCTGTGTTCTACCGGTGGCTGAGGTGATCTTAGCTATATGCATATTACCTCAGCCACAGGCAGAATACGTTTGTTTACATCCAGCTGTCCCCTGACACATGGTAGCCACAAAAGCATAACTCCTTAAATTCTCAGATTTTGTCCCCTTGAAATGATCTCTAGACTTGCTCCTTGGTTCCTGCCACCTTGGCAAAGGTTTTTATGAACTATGATCAAGATGATACTGTCTTTCTTTTCTGAAGTGGCTTAAGAGTTTCACAGTAGAGGATTAGAAGTGTTCTGGTACTGGTTTCTGTGTAGGCTGGGAAATTCTGGTGTTAGAAGGAAAGATAATTTTTTATAGTAGGTCTAAGACTAATCTTTCATTGGGTCTTTCCCTTCTCTTCCTGTAATATCCATGCAGTCAATGTAGTCTAAATGCTAAAAACAACTTTCCGTGGCAATGGAAATGGCAATGACCAATGGGGACAAATTAAGCCCTGAGAGACACCAATATGAGGCAGCCTGAGATGCAGTTTACCCTTCAGAACCGCAAAAGTCCTTTCACAGTATTGCCAAATGCTAGAGGTTGCTCTCTCAACGCACAGCCATGCAAACTTTGTCTTCCCCTGGAGCATGTGCTGCATCTTTGCCTTGCCTTGCCATGAATGGTAAGGCAAGGGGATGAAGTCCATTCTGCTTGGAATGCTCTGTCTGATTCAACCTACTCAGCCATTTCCTCGGGGACTTCTGCAAATGCTGCTAGTGTCTAAGCAAAATCAAACAGCTGCTGTTTCTTTGGTTGTTGGTTTTGGGTTTTTTTCAGCATTTGTGTCTTCCCCTCATGCTATCTCTCCATGAGAGGAAATGTTCAGACAGTGAAAGGGATGATGTGCTGTGAAGACAGCAGAAGCAGAGTTGTGAAGCAGGGCGTGATAATGCAACCCTGCTTGGATAAAAGCAGCTAGGAGTCTGATTCCTGGGGAAAGTTACCATAATCTGGGAGCTTCAGTCCCATTTGCATTTTTTAACAGAAATCCCAGTGGCTGTATTTGGTTTATGAGGAAGAAAAACATTAATTAGAGAATAATTTCTTATGGTGTGAGGAGGATGATGCGCCCTACTTTGTTCAGTGTCTGCCCAAGAATGTCCCCACTGGTTCACAGATGAGTCCTGAAACATCAGCTTTTCAATGGTACCTTCCTCTACCTCTCTTTTCATTCTTCCCACCCTGGTGCTTAGACTGGGAGCCCTTTAAAAGCATAAGCTATCTCTTCATTTCACACACTTCCAGTGCCCAGCATAATACCTCCAGTCCTAGAGGAAGGCTGTGAAGTACAGGCCCAATACCAAACAGTAATAACAACAGTAATAATAATATTAAACTATTATTCTCTTCAAATGCTTCAGTCTTTTGGTGCGTCTGAAACTTCTACAAAGATCTCTATTTTTGCATGAACACTGTAGCTTAGTTTATCTTTGCAACTTTGAACTGAGTCATGGCAATGTCTCAGGCCAGTTTAGAAAAGTGCTGCTCTTATCTGTCCAGGGCAGAAGCTGGTGGAGAGCCTGTGGTATTACCCTGTCTGCTCCTGCTGCACAAGCTCTAAATGCTTGAACTTAGGCTAGGAGAAGCCAGTGGCTAATATTGAAACTTGTGCAGTGTGCAGCACCTCCTGAGTTGAGCTGACAGAAACTTCAAGTGGCTCCAGGAAAACTTCTGGCTAAAAAGGTCAGGTCAGTCTGACTGACAGCATGGAGGAAGAGGTCACCTGCAGAAGCCAGACTGCTCAGCTGCAGCTGACTAATCTGTGGTGCAGAGCACCTCCAAGGAAATGAGGAATGCTTTGAAGTTCCTTTTCTTTTTTAGGATGAGTTGAAGGGGTGATGAAGGCACACAGTGCCTTCCAGCATTACACTTCAGCTGCATGAAGACACAGCATTAGTCAGAGCAATACCACAAGTTTCCTGTCTGCTTCTGCCCTGTGCTGATAACAGCAAGGCTGTTTTTGTATTTCATTCAAAGACCTAGTGTGAGCTGCAGAGATAAAATAAACAATGGTATTGACAGAGTTAAAAGATGCCTTTCATTACTACCTTATGGTTCAGCTGCATGAGGAGGCATGAGTGCAGAGGCAGCAGCACTAGAAAGAGGCAAATTTTAGCATAATTGCATGCTTTTTCAAGTAAAGGGCCTAAGTCAGTTACAACTCCTCACCTGAAACAAAGAGCAGCAATTCCCCAACTGCTCTGTTTTGTTGTTAGCAGCTTCTGGAGACTGGCATCTAAACCCAGATTTTTGGCTTTAAAAAATGGAAATGAGCTTCAGTTTGCAGCTGAAGTTTCCACATTTCCTTGTCATTCCATTAACAAGCGCAAAAGTGCTGCGCCCAGAAGAGCTGTAGAAGGCGCTGCTAGTCATGTGAATTTTATTGAGTGACCATTCAAGGGATCTTTCCCCCACACCCACAGGTAAGAGGATTGTATAGTTTGAAAACAGCAGAGGTACCACATTTCAGTGGCAGAGAATGCTGACAGCTGTAGCCTGCTTTTTGTGTACACCACAGTTCAGCTGATGCAGGAGATCCTACAAATTATATTGTGGCATTCCTGCACAGAATAAACAAACTTCCAGCCCATTTTTCCCTTTTCCCGTCTCTACAGGGACTAAACGTACTGCTCCCTTCCTGAAAGGAGCCGAGTTTGTCCCTCTTCGGAAGATCATTTTGGCTTGTGCAGCATGAGGATAGCAAATCCCATGAGGACACAGGGATCAAATTTAAAGGCAGTCATGTTTAAACTGTAAATAAAAGCGCTTCCATGTGCAATCCACATCCACCATCTTGATAGAATTTTTAGGAAGTATCACATATGGCCAAGAATATCACCCACACGTTACTGAGGTTTGGTCAAGAACAAGTTTGTCATGTAAACCCGTAACAAAAAGTCCTGGTATAAGTGGCATTAGCGTTGTTGCAGCTGACCGAATGAATTCTTTAAAAGTTGAAGCTCAGTGATCTATTTCATCTTCATGATTCAGAAGTATAATTCCTTGCTGGTTTATGGTCCTTGCTTTCCAACTCCCTGCTCTTGCTGACTGTGGATGTTTAAGAAGACACATATGGTGCCTGTGCATTCAAATGTCATAAGAAGGAAATCAGCTTCACAAGAAAGGGTCACGCAGAGCTACCAGGTAGGGACAAACATGTATTTGGGAAATGGAGCATGTGCAAACAGTAGATCTGGATGAAACAACCTGATAGGGCAGTAACAGAACAGCTATTCCACACACTGCCCATTCAATGTTCCTGGCTCCCACCAACCCAAGGTCAGTCTGGAAAAAATCTTGTTATCCCCTGAGGGCTTTTCTGTTGTTTATCTTTCTTGGCTTCCAAAACAAACTAAACTGAGGCACGAGGAAGCATTCAGCATGGGAGCATCCATTCAAGCCCCGAAAATACATTAGCCACTCCATTTCCAGTTGACATTCCCACTTAGAACATTTTCCCTTGTGGACAAACCCTAAATATTATGTTCCTCTGGTACAAGGTGGTTTATTTATATACCTTGATTTATACAACGTGGCTGTCTCAAACTAGGGATTTTAATAAACTACACAACAGGTCCCAAACAATAAAGACCAGTAATAAATCCTGCATTAAACCTCAAGCATTTGGGTACAGTTTCAGAATGACAAAAGGCTCTTGAAAACACCAAAGGTTAAGAATTAAAGCAATGGCATCCTTCTTTTTGTTCTCTCAAAAAGCCTGGTAAAATTGACAGAGGTTGATTTACTGGTACACACTGCTGACTTCAGAGGTATACAACAGCCATAAAACCATTTCAGCTGGACAGGTAAATTGGGTGTGCAGCTGCCTTGAGCTGCTGAGACTATAAATAAATTAAAGCTAGAATTTACAATATGCCCTGCAGGATGGCACACTCGTGTTACTTAGGGTGAACTGATAAGGTCAAGGTTCCTTCTGTGAAGTTTCCTTCAAGCAGAAACTGTCAGTCACATGCCTTCACCTCACATATATCCATTTCAAATGATTTTAATACAAATGAGCATTACCATGTGCCTTAACAAATGTCCAAGGGATACAAACTACCTTTTTGAAATGTCATTATAGTTTCTCAGCACCTCAGTTCACCTTCTCATGAAAAAGAAAAAACCTCCCCCTCTGAAGTTTTAGCAGTCACATCGGTTCGAACAGAACAGGTTACAGGCCAGCTCATGGGCTACTGCACAGAGATGTGCTGTGACATTGAATCAGAAAGGATTCCTGCTTGGAGAAAGCCAGGCTCTCCTTCAAGCAGCTCAGTGTGGCAATACTGTCTAATTTCTTTAGAAAAGCCCATGCCCGGTATCTGATGCTTTTTTGTACTCAGAAAATGTCATTCTTTGGTACATCTACATGTTCAAACAACAAACAGTTGTCCATGTACACTCACCTGCTACATCATACAAGGCATACTCTCAGTTTCACGTTGTATAAAAATTTCCTTGTTGCACACTGCCATCATATTATTTTTGATAATTTTTTACTTAAATAACCACACAAAATAGTATTTATTCATTTGGGCTACCATGGTGCGTGATAGCTTGTTCTAGGAACACAAGCCACAGTCAGCCATTAGCAGGGGGAGGACCATGGACCATGTCCTCCCCTGAGTATCCAGGGTGTAAATATGCCTGAATATTGTATCAGGAGCTGGAGTTTAGCCACAGCTACTTTCATTTAAACATCTGCAGAAGAGCCACTCAGTCTGGCTCTGTGTCTCTGCTTGGTGTTTGGCACTCACTAGTGTAGGAGTCATCATTTCCCCAGAGCTGCAAACACTTAGCTGTTTTTTCTGAATGCACCTGAAAATGTTCCCAATTGATTCCTTTCCAGTCATGGCAAACCTTTCACCGTTATAATTTTTTGCTGCAAAAATAGTACCAGCCACATTTTCAATAGCAAGGTTGTGCAGTTTGCTACTGGGTGGCAGTGCAGAAGCAAAAATTTCCACCTGGGGAGAGGGGATGTTGAAAAGCTCTGGGTGGACTGAGAATCACCATCTGAGGCTGCATCTAGTTAGCATGACTGTTAAAAAACTTCTGCCTTTCCCAGTCAGTGTGGCAGTGTCCCCAAAGTCCTGGGCTTGAATGTCTCCTCACGTGTGAGACAAGCATGGAATTTTCCCCTAACAGTAGGTACATGTGTTGGTGGGGGCAGGAGTAGGTGAGGAGCTTTCTCTCACAAATCCCCACATAATACTTGCTTTCAGATGGATTTCCTCGAGAGCTAAGTGAGTCATAATGCTGGTGGAGCATCCTGAGAGGCTGTTCTCACAGAACTGGAATCAGAGTGGGTCCAGACATTTTCCACATCACTGTTTATAAACTATATTTAGTCCTTTATTCAAGGGCACACACAGAGGTGGTTTTCTGTATCTTTCCCTTGGAACACTTTATTTGGTCACATATCTTCTATTTAATACAAATGAAAGGAAAACTAATTTAAATTTAGCTTCACATAGGGGGTGGCAGGTAATACTTGGATTACTCTTATAATTTTAAAATGGCTTTGTTCTTGGCAGCTCCGAAAATCTCTAAGGAAACATATTATTTAGCTTAGTAGGAGATAGATTCAATTCACTTTATGTATGAAAATTATTGTAATTGATCATTTATGCCATAAATCATCTATTTCACTTTAGAAAAACAAAATCAGAGCAGTCTGTGTCCTTCTAATGTGTTTCTCATTTATGTCCTCACTCCTGAAGCCTATTTCTTATAAGACCAGAGACGTGTCTCTCCAAATTAATTTATAGGAATGTGACAGTAAATTAAATAGAAATAGGATTAGAGGAGTATTACCAGGAGGACAGTGCAAGAAATGAAGGACAGGTGCCCCTTTTTGACCTAAGTGATTAGAAATCCAGGGCTCAGAGCAGGGTCAGTTATGAGAAAGGCAACAGCTTATGGAGTCACTTGCTGCTTTAGTGTAATGCTGTTCACTCATCAAATGTCCAAACAGCCCAAAGGCAGCAAGAATCCAACAGCAGGAAGCAGTTTCTTTGCTTTTGGCTTTAGGTGCTTTTCCTGCCTATACACACCTCAAATCCTCTTTGTTAGTTGTGCTGCAGGACTTGTTTACAGTCTGGTCCTTATTTTCTCATTGGATGTTCTGGACCTTTTGTATAGTAACTTCCAGTGGAGCCTCTTCACAAACACCGTCTTTGCTTTTCACCTAGTGAGATTACCTTTGGTTTGGGCTGAGGCTTCTGCCAGTGTGCTTATTGGCTTCTCACAGAGATCTCAAAGTGAGAGAAGTTGTTATCCCTCTGTGTGACATGGTTACTCAGTCACTAAAAGGAGTAGCAGAGGCACATAAAAGTCTACACTTATCAAACAGCTCGAAATAAATAAATAAATAAAGGTTTATAAATGTCCTGAAGAAGTTTCTTTTCGGAAAGGATTCAGGGACTGGGGATTTTGGATGATGCCATTCATGTGTGCAGCAGAGAGCAACGGTGAACAGACCCCAGCAGTTTCAACTGAGTGAGCTGAAAGGGAAAGTCTTGTTATTGCAACCAAACCCTCTTAATTTAGTGCCTGCACAGGTTGGCAGAGGTTGCCTTCACTGTTTGCTGACTGTAGTGGGCAGAGGCGAAGCCTCCAATGCATAAGAAACTACTGGACAAAGCTGTGCTGCCTGGTCTGGTCTTTCATAAGCAGAGAGGCAGTCACATGTCTGAAAGCTAGTCTTGGTATCTCATTGGAACGTTAATTATTTTAGTTATTTCCTAACATGCTCGTAGTTATTCCCAGGTAATGACCTTTTTGACATGTGACTGCATGTTGCCTCATTTTAGCTGAAGCTCTGCAGTGATTCTGTCTTTGTAGAGTAACAGTCTTCTTTCTTGGAGTTAGTATACTGCCTGTATGAGACACCTGCAGGTAAAACCTTCACCTCTAGGGCCAGCAGATAGAAAGAATATGTAGAAACCTCAGAAAATTAAAAGGCTTTCTTAATTTATACAGAAATTTTCTTTTAGATGACACATACTTGCATTCAATCTGCTTGTTTACTATAGCATTTATATCTACTGAGGGGCATATAACTTTTTCTAAACAAGCCAGAAATACCACACTGCCTAGCAAGTAGAATTTTGTACAATATGGCTCAAGAACAAAATAAGATGTAATACATGCCATTTTCTTCACCAGGTCTGCCATGGATTTGATTAACCTTGTTTTTACTGTTCTTGGGTAGACCTCATGGTCTGATTATGAATACTGTAGTGACGTTAAACCTGGAGAGAGACATCAAAAGACCCCAGCCCTAGATTCCATAGGGGTGTCAACCTTTAGACAAGAAGTAAATGTCTTTGCCTTGTGTAGATTATTGTGTCAATACATTATAAATGCATGTACAGGAAAAAAGAGCGAGACAAGAAGGTATCTGGGCCTGCTTTTGCAGCAGAAGGTCAGATGGAGCGTTGAGCTCCAGGATGTCCAGGAGGTTAAAAGCCAATAACAGGGAGAGTCTAAACATCCTTTTCCTCTTTACTGATCCAGAGGAACCCACTCAAGCTGATCCCCAGTAAGGAGCACACTGTCATGCCATGTAGAGCTAACTTGTTCACCTGAGAAAGCACCAACACTGTGTTTCCCGTGTGAAAATTTAGCCCATCCTTAGGGATGGGACAAAGAAATGCTTATGGGAGTGATTTAACAGTGTTTTGGTACCACATTACCACATCACATCTGAGATGAAATTGCTCTTCTCGCAGTCTGGTCTTTGGTGAGATTGAGACTTTTCACTGTCCCTGAGCCTGGAAAGAGTACATAGTAAGGTGGTGTCTGGCTAAGCCTGGACAACAAGAAGGCCAACAAAGCAGCTTGCCCAGGGGATGCTGGCTGATCAGAGCCCAAGTCCAAGAAAGACAGACAGCAGCTACAATCCTGCCATCAGCTGGGAGCTGGAAGGGAGATGGACTTGATGTTCTCCTCCAGGAGACATAGGCTGATGTCAGCTGTGTAATTCCTTCACCTGTGGTGATTAGAAGTGATGAATAAAGAGCTGAATATTTAGTCTGAAAAACTGCAAGAGGTTCTGCAGGTCTTCAGCCGAGCTCTGTGCAGAGGAACGAGGTGCTTCTCATTCTATTTAAGACTGCTCCTTCTGTGGCTCAGCAAAATGAAGAACAGGTTAAACACCTTTTTTCTGCTCTGTGTACTCAGTTAATGTTGTTTTTAAGTTCTCTGTAATAATGGTTTAATTTGTACTCAAAAGAAGTTACAAATTTATGGTTGCCATTGACTTAAGTAAATATGTTAATCTGAAAAGAGCCTCTGTGTGGAATCAACTCCAGCCACCTGTGATATCCTTTCTGTTTAGCGTGGGACCTCTCTGTACTCCATGCTGGATGGCTTCACACTGTTCACTGTTCAGCCTGCTAGGACAATAGATTTTGTGATAATTGTGCTTTGAGAAAGAAAGAAATACCATATCTTTGCTACAGGATCCTCCTGGATCACACACTATCAGTCTGTCTTTTTAGCTATGAATCTCCTGAAGGGTCCTCAGGGCTAATTAATTATGTGCTATACATGCTGGACACACAGTAGAATACTTATTGTAGCAAAAAGCTACAAATTATGGAAAGATCTTATATATTCCATTACCACTAATGTGATGCCTCTTGGAGCAGTCTAAGTGACAAGATCCTCCACTATCCCAGTTTTTCTACTTCTGGGCTTTTAATTATTACGTGGTGTATGACTTGTTGAATGCTGATAATTTACTGAACTCTGCCTTAATCCTCCACTGAATGGAATAGATTTCTGTTGGTATCTCTGAGATTTCTTCAGCAGTGCTGCTTGGCATTGTTTTGTAGTTTAAAAGGAGACTGAATGTAGCTATCAGATAAAATTTTTAATTATTATCTTTTTTTTCACAACAATTTCACACTCCATCTGAAGGGCACAGATAACCAAAGCTGTAATTTTTCTGGATTTTCTAGACCTCAGACCATGCCCGAGTTGTCTCTCTATGCCTTCTTTTGTGGTTGCTTGCAGAGGATACTGATTAGGAAAATGCTCAGCTTATTACTAATTATATAAGGAGACTGAAGCAATGGCTGGACAGTTATTGGGGTAGATGCCCTGATGTGATGGATAATTTGGAAGGAAAAATGGAAAGAGAAGCACCTTAGAGGCCTGCACTGGTCTGCAGATTGTGATTCAGGATGCTGTACTTTGTGTTTCACTGCCCACCCTGTGGCTAATGCCCTTCAGCCTGACTGAACTGCTCTTCTGTGGAGTCAGTCAATGCCCCGGTCACATTTAGAAGGCAGGATTGCAGAAGAGATGAAAAAGGGACAAATCATATCTGCCCATATTTCACATCTACAGGTATCTGCGGGTGCTATAGCATAACCCCAAGGGTTATCTTTCCGCTAAATGTCACAAAGCACCTTGGAAATGAAAAATTAATACATGAACTGTCCTTGCAACAAGAAATACAGGAGGGACCTCCTCATGTCCTGTAGCGGTATGCAAGGCACTGCTGGTTTTAACATTGTGAACATTCAAGCTAAAACTTCTGGGTACTTCTATGCCTGTAAGGAGAAATTTACACTGCTCACTCAGTGCACCTGACAACTAAACCCAAACAGCATTTCTGTCAGGATGCTCACAGTTCAGCTCAGTCTGTGATCCTAGCAGTAGCGGTCAATTTGACATTTCAAAACTCAGATCAAATACAGAACGATAACAAGGGCAATGTTCTGCCAAAAAGAAACAAGTCTTCCCAGTGGGTGCGATTTACTTTCAACATAAAAGCGGGATTGAATGCTGTGAAATACACAGATTCCAATTTTGAACAGCCAGAAAAGAGAGCCCTTATCACAATGCCACAGCCTGCATTCAGGACATCTTAGGAGTTCAACAGGCTATCTTCTATCAGTGGCTCTGGAGGACATCATGGGAGAAATCAGCTGACAGGTATTTCTAAATTCGTTGCAGGCAATTAGGTATGTTGTCTCAGTTCTGACAAAACCCCTGGCTTTTATTCTCTGGGCTTCTGCTTAGAAAGGATGCCAATGGTCCAGGCCAGGAAATGGATGGGGAAAGGTGTTTACAGCCTAGGTGTGTGACAGTTTGCAACACTCCTGCTAATTGCTATAAATGTAAGGATATCATTTGAAAGTAGAATTCTGTGATACATGTATCTTTCTTAATATCAAAAAATGCAACATCTGGCTTAAGTCAAATTAAATTCTTTAAAATACGTAAAAGAAGTTGTGAAATTGCCCTGTATAATTTTTAAATGAATGAAATTTTCTCTCTTCTTGGCATTTTCTTTTACGCAACACAATGTTACTTTATCAACATCATTTTTCATTTAGAAGATGATTAAATGCAATTACAGTGTAGAGACGACAGAGTTTATAAATCCCAACATAATTCCTTGTACACTTCTTTTCTGCTCATTGGTATTGTATGTGGCTTCTGCTGTGTGGAAATCCCAGCTCCTCTGACTAAAGATGCTCAAGTAACTTCTTGGTCAACATGCCTTTTGGAGCATGTACTATTGTAGAGACCTCCTGGAAAAAGACTAGAGCAGCCTGTGAACATGTCCTTTCTGCATTTTGCAACACCTCACATTGCATTTTCTGCAGAAACGGGTATGCTGCAATAGGCTTACCCTTCCCCCTCCACATGGGGAATCCATTACGGATACTTGTATGTATTGTACCCTGTGCTGGGAACATGATTGGCTAAAAAGTACATCCTTTCAGAGGAGGGTGAGTAACTCATGATAGACACTGTGCTGTTATTGCCTTTTTTCTTAAAAAATTCCATTTATGGATATGTCCTACGAAGAGAGACTGGCTGGTTATAGGTCATATTGCCACCCACCAGCTTATTAATTCAAAGAATCCTGATAGTAGGACAGGCCTGGACCAAGTGAAATTAATGTTTCTTTGCCTGTAGCTTCAAGAGGAAGAAGAACATGGTCCTTGTGCTCTTCAAAACAACAACAAGTTTAAAAAAAAAAAAAAAATTATCAAATTCTTTCATCAGTACCTTGACTAACCAGGTTCTTTCCACATAGCTCTGCTATTAAAAATACAGCTCTATCATTTATAACTTGTCTTTAAAAATAAAACCAAGGCAGAAAGGAAAACCACATATTAATGCTGTGACCACTCCTCATTCCTTTTTTCACCCATAAGGCAGAATGTTTCTTGCATAAGAAGTGCTCACAAAGTGAGTGTGTGCCTTTTTCACAGGCAAAAACCTTCATATCATCCTGATGTAATTACCCAAAGAATATGGTAAATGTATACATAATATTCTTCATTTTTACATTTAATTATTCTTCATTTAATGACACATATCTATTGGTATAATGTGTTCTACCCCATCCAGATATATGCCAGGTTGCTCATTGTCTCTGGTTGGGAAATGTATCCCTATGGACATATGAGCCTTTGTTGTTTCTTAATCCCTGTGTTTCCAAATCTGGAGAATTCAGAAAGCAGTTCATTCATTAACATTCCTTTGAGCATTTTTTTCATAAAGAAAATGATAAGGTTAGTAACATCTCCTTGTCAGATAATGAAAAAAACACATACAAGTTCAAAATGCAAGCTTTTTGAACCTTCACATTACGTTATGAGGGGGAGATATTGGATCGCAAGCTGATGGTCTGGTGGATGTGTTCACTCTCCTGGGAACAACAAATTAAGTAAAGGATTCTGTTACATGGGAAATACGGGAATAATTTACATCAATGACGAAAGTAAATAGGATATTTATGTCTCTTTTTCAGAACCACCTTAAATAATGTCTCATAACCAGAATACATGTGCTAGTCAACTTAGAAATGTGCATCACAATAACTATTGTCAATTGCATGGAACTGAATTTTACCTTCCCTCAGACAACCTATACATGAATGACCTTTCTACTGAAATAATTGTTGCTGACTACTGAGCCTCATACACTGTGTCTCTATAAAGTAATAGAATGAAGATTCTATTTCTGAGATGGTTCTGAATCTCTAATACTTCATTTAAGAAACCCCTTTCATTATAATTTATGCAAATTTCTCTCAAAACTGCTAAGAGTACAAAGTCAAATTTTCACAAGAAGAAATGGAAGTGAAGCATATTACTACATGGGAAAGAGGGTAGTGTAGTAGATATTTCAAGTTTAGCTCCAGCACTTCCAAATTTAGGTGCTCAACTTTTAATCTATGTTGTCAGAATACAGTTCAGCGTGTAATTATTTGCAACTTTATATATTTTGGCAGTATATTCCACATTATAACAAATTGTCTTTTCCTATGCCAAGCCATCCCTAAAATAGACTTGAATGAAATGGCACATTATGTCATCTGGAAGAAATGGATACGTAGCAAATTCGGGACAGGGATTCCCAACCTGCCGTCTCTTGGATGTTTGTGCCTTTTGAAAACTGTAATGGGACTTTCAAATGAAAGCTGTCCTTGGCAGAAGGAGGAGCAAGCTGAAGGAGGTCAAAATTTTCAGCAAACCACAATCCAGAGACAGTGGTGGTTGTACTTTCCCAATCCCTGCTGCTTCCCTGGCCCTTCATACTCCGTAGGGCAACAAGAAGTCACACAGAGAGTTTGCAGGCTGCCTGTGGAGGAGGTGTAAGCCTCTGTGTCAGCAAAAAGCACCACACTGCCAATTTATCGGGGCCTCAGTTGCACTGGGCTTGTTTTGTACACCTGGAGGTAACTTTACCGTGCATTTTGGAGAATGTTGCTTCACATGCTACGGTATTTCTGATTTTTGAAGCCTCAAAAGCAACAGCAAAATTTTAGAGTTATGTAGTGGGAAGTATTTTACCAGCTTCATCCGGCTCGATGTTGGAATTTTTTTCTGCATGAGAGGTACTGAATAAATCTAAGTTGTTAGTGACTGGGGAGTGCAGAGACTGCCTAAAGGCAGTGAACAGATGTGTAGGCTGAGTGAGAAATGATAAGAGAAACCTCAGCTTAGAGTGTTTGGGTTTCATCAAACTTCACATTACTTAGACCATTAACAGAGGAATAGGGAGAAATAAGAACTGAGGAATGTTATATATATAAGGACTTAACATTCATGACTGTAAATCTTTTATGCGACCCTTTCAAGGATTTTTAAAAGAGGGAATGATGCACTGTTAGCCTCTCACAAAGCAATGTGTTTGTTAGTCCCACTCAGGACTGAAAAGTATCCTACATGTATTTTTAGCATAGTCTCTATTTACAATTCTATAGATTCCAGTTCTATTAAAAATTCTGACTTTTTTAGCAAGGGGAAATGCTTCGGCTTTTTACACCTGTTCTCAGTAATGACCTCTGTGCTTTAAAACAAATGGAACAATTTTCAGGGTGTAATGGGCTTTTGCCTTCAACAGCTACAAATAATCTAATTATCTAGCCACTGTGGGTACTGGATGATTTAAGAATTAAAGGCACGATTAGAATCTGTTACAGTAATTAGAATCTATTTTAAACCAATTGCCTATGGCATTGCATGGTCTAGTGAAAGAAAGGCTGCTGGCTAAATGCTTTTCCTCCACTAAATGCAAAAACAAATATTAACACACATTTATTTTTTTAAACGGAAAAAGTCAAGATTTCATGTGCCAGGTCAATCAAACTATTTGTGCTTTTTTCTGCTGTTTTTAAAATGCTTCATATGTCACTGAAGCCAATGGAAGGAAAATCACTGATTGACTGATCTTTCAATCAATTAACTGAAAAAATTTATGAATGTAGTGAATAGAAGGACAATTACAAATATAGTGAACAAAAGTGTAATTATTTAGGTAAATTAGAAGTCATAATGAAAGAGATGTGGGTAGATTGGGAAGCACTATAAGAACTTCTGCAGACCCTACAAATCATCTACAAGTATTTGCAGGAGTCTGTAAAGCAGGTGGGTAAGGGTAATCCAGCTGATATAATGTTCCTGGATCTCTAGAAAGTTTTGACAGGACTGGTTTGTCAAAGGCTGTTAAAGAAATTAAATTGTAATGCCAGAAAAAGAAGGATCCTCTTGTAGAAAAAGGATGGGTTGAAGAACAAGAAGTTGAAAAACAAGTGGTGGGATTAAACAGTTTGTTTCCATAGTGAGGGTGGTAGAATGTAGCATCCAACAACCCCCTGTGTTCATCAGTGCTGTTCAGTCCAGCCATGACCTGTTTGCATGGACACTGGAACTTATTAAATGTGCTGGCAACACACAGCTGTTGGTTGTTTCCCCCTTTTCTTCTGCTAAAATGAACTTCTGCACAGGGGAATATAACATCTTTCATTTCTTTCTCTTGCTTTTTACCCTCCATTTAATACATCAGAGAGTTCACAGGGCACCAGCTCAGCTGCAAACTGCAGGAACATGGGGAAGTCAAAGGTTATCTCTCTGAGGCTGGAGAGCGAAACCTTGGATCTGAGTTTGTAAGTCATGCCAGCCACACCGTGTGCTATGCAGGGTGTGTTGTGCCCAGTACTGGCTCTGCCTGTGCCGGCTATCATAGAGTCACAGACCTTCAAGATAATCTGATTCCAAACTCCCTGCCATGGGCAGGGTCACCTTCTACTAGACCAGGTTACTCAGGGCCCCATCCAACCTGGCACTGAACACTTCTAGGGATGAGGCATCTACAACTTCTCTGGGCAACCTGTGTCAGTGCCTGAGCACCCTCACTTCACCCTTGGGAGAGTTCTCAGCCATAGCTTTGCAAAAATGCAAAGAGTTAAATAACTTTTAGCCCTGTCACTCTAAGTAGCACTGATAGTCTAGAGAGTGGTAAGTGATACATAGAGCATCTCTTTGTTCAGGAAGCATGTCCTACTAGTAAACGATATAGAAAGAACCTTCAGAAACCCATTTCCTACGTATTCTGAGCTGGATGGTGGCAGATCAGGAGGACAGGGTTGGTGAATGACTCACAGCAGGTTGCATGGATGATCTGGGATCTATCAAGGTTCCTTACAATAATGTTGTTTGTTGTTTTTTTTTTCCTAGTAATATAGTGATGTGTCATGGTGTAAACTCAGTCCAGCCTGGCAGTGACTAGCCCATCAGCTTCTTTATAGCTTGCTATGTGTTTTCTTCACTGTCTATACTGTGGAGTGCACATCCCATTTGCCAGAGTTTATCCATGACACAGCTGTAGGCTGGGAACTGACCCATCTTCCTTCAGCTGATCTCCCCACGCCCCTTGCTTCCATGGGACCAGAAACCAGCTCAGCACCACTTCATTCCTGCCCACGCCACTGTGCTTGCCTGCTTTCATTTATATCTATTTAACCTTCTCACTCTTTTGATGACAGGCTATGTGTGAATGAGATGGAGTTTAGCCTATCAGCCCACCTATATTCCTGACATCCACTGTTCCCTTACATGTGTCCTTAGCCAGCTTCAGTAAAGCAGAACTCTGTCTCCTTCACTCATGCCACAGCTGAGTAATTTCCAATAAAATAAGAAGTTGTATTTTTCAGAGTTATATAAATAGGAACCTTGCCATAGTAATAACAAATATCTGCAGCTCATCTTATTGCTGTTAAAGTTCTCTAGAGAGCTAAAAAGGCATTTTTACAATGGATAAGTTATCAGTTATTACAGCAAAGAAAAGTCATAACTTTTGAAATTAAATATTAAGCTGCGTCCTGCTACAGAACATAAACCATTTTCTAACTAATAGGTCTTAAATAATAAATTTTTCTGGATTCATTTGAATAGGGAGCTAATTCAGATAGTCTGGCAGTGAGCCCCTGTCTGAGAAAAGATACTAAACATACTGGACCACTGGTTTGCCTCTGGAACTGTCATTCTGACCATTCTGTGAATTGGTGTTTCAAAAGGATAGTAATTTCACACACATTAAGCATAAGGCTTCACCCACAAATGCAGACAAACACAGTACATATAATTTTAAGGACTGTCTGACTTTTTTATGGTTTTTAAAGACTGAGAAAACTGGACAGAATAACTAATATGTTTTCTATTTGATTGGTAAAAATGTGACTGTAGAGAGACAAGGTAAGATCCACCTAATCTAAATGAAGATGTCTACACCTAAGTTGCTATACATTTCCTTTATAGTTGAGAGCTAGACATTTTTAGGGTGGGGTTCACCTGGCCTCTGCTAGACATTTACATCTAATCAGCTGAATGTACCCCAGAGGCACACATGATGCAGTTGAACTGCATCAAGTCTTGCAGGATGCAACATCCTCCTGTTGAGTGAGGGCTCACACTATTTCTTGCTGTGCAGCAGAAGATACAGCTATTTTAAATCATATAAATCCCAGACCGCTATTTCTCAAACTGTGGGAGTCAGGGGAGGTCAGGAGATGATTTAGAGCAGCAGGCAGGCAGCAGTGGTAGGCACCACCTCCTTACCTTCCCCTCAGAAGAATGGTAAGGGATCACAGTTACCACTTGCAATGATTTGCATTAGCCAGGAAAGCAGCTAATTACCTTTGATTGCTGACAGACTCATTTCTTTCGGGGTGAAGGAGTGAATTTTTCCTGCCTCTGAATAAGTGAGCTGCTGGTGCTCAAGGGTCTACAAAACCAGAAGAGCAGAAAGGGAACTGTGTTTTCAAAGCATTTAAGAACCTTTGCTCCTGGTGTGCGAGGATATCCCTGATGGCATCACACACCAAACTTCCACCTCCCACGCCATGAGACTGCTCTGCACGTGCTGCCACCATGGCAATGGAAGAGCAACGCTCCCACGCCTAGTTTTGGGGATCTGGGTTTTGCCAGTTCAAAAAGAGATCCATGTACTGGGTCATTCAGAACACTGATTTTAGACTGTAACTCTGAACTGTCCTCTGGAGAAACTCCTCTCATTCACACTGTACACAGAGTATCTATTGTCTCCTAAATAGGGCACATAAACTCCCCACCATATGCACCAAGAAAGGCAGAGAAGATCTGCCCATAAGAAACATGTTTAAGCAAATTACCCTAATAAGAAACTGGGAACAACTGACTTACATAAAACAGTGAAATATTTTTTTCAGTTGATATAACCTTTTTCTTTTCAGATGTTAAGGTAATGATGGATAATCAAAATGAGAAATAAACACACCTTTAAAACAAACTTCAATGCAATAGTCCTATTACTGACAGATATTCTTTTAGTGAGAGTGCTGCTCCTCCATTTCCCATTGTCATTGATTTCCATTGCATAATTGCTACATGACAGCACTTCTTAGACTATTGAAAGCAAAATATTTCAAGCAGAGAATAAAGTTTTAGACTGCAGTATATATGTCAAATCCTCTCAAAAATTAGAAATCTGCAATTACATGCTGAAATATTACCCCACTTACCAACTGATATGGTCCAAACAGCAATTATTTTGGCAAAAGCCTTAGTTCTTGAGTTAAACCGGCTGTGGTGGATGGGGTTTCGAATGGCAATATAGCGATCCAGTGAGATGGCACAGAGATGCATGATGGAGGCAGTGGAGAAAAGCACGTCCAAGTAAATCCAAATGGCACAGAGCTTTGTAGGTAGAGGCCATGTGTATCCTGCACAAGAGAAAGTTGACGTCACACAAAGATGGGGCATACACCTTTTGTTGTGACACATATGTCTTAGTGGGGAATGACCTTCTAGGAGGATAGTAGCAAGTACTAAGTAGTAGTAAGTGATAGGTTCAACAGAAGCTGCCTGACACTGTTTAAAGAAAATATTTTCATTTGCTTGCAGCCTTCTAGCTCTGTAGATTCAGGGTTAACTCCGCTTCCTTCCCAGGCTACAGGCAGCATATGTTTTTTCTTTTTAATTCTATTTGCATAATGCTAATGCTTGATGCTATCATTAACCATTTTTGGCAGTAAATCTATGGAAAGAGAAGCAATTTTGTCATTGTAAACCTGCAAGTTCTCAATTTTGTTTCAGGACTTTTTATCCACATAATTACTGCAATATCAACACCTGCTGATATGCAAAACTGCCTGAATTCTGAAACTGAAACTTTGGATTTAGTGGCAGCTGAAGAAAAAAAATATTTTGTTGCATACCAGTGATATTTATCTCACCTGTCTTTAAGCATTGACCATATTCTTGAATAAGGATATTCCCTCTATCAGTGAATATTGATAGGCTCCTCCAGGGAATGCAATGCAAAACAGACGCATTAGTGTTTACCAATATCCAACCCTGCAGCTTCTTTGCTGCAAATTAAGCCTTTCCTTTTTCTTTGTTTTTTCCACTACCCATGAAGATGAATTGATTGCTTTCCTTTCTGGAGGCTATTGGACGATGGCTATCATGTCTTGCCTAGTTGTGTGCTTACTTTTATTTTTTTCTTCCAGACTAAGAAAAGCCAAGTACTTTATCTTTTTCTTACAGATCATGCTTTTAAAATTTCTGTTCTTCTTTTTTTCTCTGCCCTAGAATCTGTTTAATTTATCAGCATCTTGCATACTATTCAGTGACTAAAACAGGACTCGGCACTCTTGCAAAGGCCTCCTGACTGCTAAGATTGCACAAGATTGCTTCATGGGTATTGAAGGGAATGTCTTTACTTATGCATTCTGGAATGATGAGTGCCTTTTGTATGAAAATATCATGCTAGTGATGCCTGTTTAGCTTACGACACATTTTGACAGCCAGACCTTTTTCTTCATTCTTGAAGCCTGGACAAATTTCCCCAGCAGAAGTTGGTTTGCTTCTTCACTTCTGCATTTATCCTCACTAAATGTTGTTTGTTGATTTCAGACTTTCTTTTCAGGGGTCAAGATGCTTGTGAATGATTCTCATCCCATGTCTCTGAGTGCTTGTAACCTCTCCCAGCTTGGTGCTTTTAGAAAGCTGTGTAAGCTCAAACTCCATGCACTATGCAAGTTGTTAGAGCAGTACTGAGCAGACCCAGGCTAAGCAGAACCCTGCATGACCCCCATTCAAAGGCCTTTCTATTCCTGCAGGGAATCAGTAGTAACTCTCCTTGGAGCAAGTTTTGCAGTTATCCATGTCTTTATCTGATTTAGTTTAGTGATTTAATTTAGAGTATATTATCCAAGCGGCCTGTGACAGTGTGGCATGGGGCAATGCCAAAGCTTGTATTGTGAAAATATGCTAGTATTTTGGGGAGTGCCTGTCTCCTTTGGAGACACAGCACAAGATTTGCAACAGCAGGAATGGAGGGAGAGGCAGAAGAGCTCTATGCCTAATTACATTTAGTCTCAGTGGGCACTGAGGAGACCTATTTCTTGGTGCTCTTGGGTTGCCCTAATATGAGCTGACCCTGACAAGCCATACAGCATTTATGGACGAGTTTTATCATTATTTCTGGTCTTTCAATGGGAAATCTGGTCTCCAGAGTGTGCTACATGATGGCTGGCTTTCAGGGGCATGACTTCCCAGTAGCATCCCTCTGTCAGGCCAGGCCAGTTTACACAGAGAAAAGCGTTGAAGTATTCTTACACTTGACAACATACATCTGTTCTCTTGCTTCAGTGACCTTCGGGAACACATTTGTCACATCCTTCTAGACCTCTTGTCCTTGCTATAAAACTGGATGGGGCAGGGATAAAACAGCATCTGCCAGATAAACTTCCTTGAAGCCTACAGGTTCAAGAAAGGGGAAAGTATGAGGGAGAAAACTCTGAATGCAGTAAGACTTTGGAGGGGTGTAGATAATATCCTCCAGGCAATTTTCTGTTTTGTGGGCACATTCATCTTGGTAGGACTTGCTGGGTGTCTTTTTTCCCAGCAGAGGCTGGTGCTGCTGGGTGGATGGAGGAGACTGCCTGGCCCAAAAGGTGCAGACTGGGGCAGGCACATAGCTGGTATGGCTGGGCACCGGAGCCAGAATTGCCCATAGTAGCTGTAAAGCTCTCAAGAAGAAAATCATATCTCTCTGGAGCAAAACAGTCACCATACCCCTTTGAGGGGCTGTGGAAGGGGTGGCGGAGCACCCGTGTTCCACAGCCTCTGAGGTGTCCTGGCAGAGCAGGTGTGTGCAAAGGCTGCCAGTTTGGGTTCAAGACTGTCAACATGTCATGTGGCTGAAGTTAAGCCGCTGAGGCCAAGCAAGTGCTGCTGTGTAAAGGAAGGTTTCCCTCCGTGCCATCACTCATCATCCTAGAGGTTGACAGTGCACCACACCAAGACGGCTCTCCTGGTACCTGTGTCCACCACCAGATGATTTTCTACCCCAAGTTACGCTGGGAAGGCCTTCCATTGCTGGTCTTGCAAGGGAAAAAGCATCAAGAGAGGAGGCAAAGTCAACACAGCCCCTCCCCTACGCCTTTAGGTGTCCTGCTGCTCCTCCGCCCCGGCCGCCGCCAGGGAGGGCGGTGCTGCCTTTCCCCGCGACGAGGGCTCCGGTTTCACGGCGTGCGGGAAAGGCATCCAGAGCCCCAACCCCTACATCCCTCCCAAGCCGCGGATTTCGGGAGCCTCTTCTCTCGGCAGCAGAGCCCGGCCAGCAGGAGTCCCTGTTGCTTGTGTCAGGGAATCGCGCACGACTTAAATCTCACCCATCGGACAATTTGTTTTGCGCTGTTTCTCCCACCAAAGGTAATCTCACAGTAATACAGTAAGTCACAGTGTTACACCATCGCTGATGCTAAATGCAGTTTGCAAATGCTACGGAGGGCAATCTGTGTAGAAATACTGAAAATGGAAAATAGACTCTCAGTTTTCTGGGTGAAGTCTCCCGTAAGTCACAGGTTCGTGCTTAGACCTTTAGTGTCAAAATAGTGAAGCAATAGAAATCTTTGTAAACAATCTCACTTTCCTCCTGACGTTGTCTAGCTTCTTCTCGAACTGTAGCAATTCAGTTGTGGCACTGGAAACTCATTTCTGAAGTTCAGATAGTAGCAGCCTGACAATATTGTTACTGAACACGTAGGGTGCTGCTTTTCCCTATGTGAGCTTGCTGCAAGTGATTTTGGTGAAAATGAGAAGAAAGAGCTGCTATTAATCACCTGCAAGGGCATGAACTGTGAGCCATTATTAACTTAATTCTCACATAACTTCTCTTAAGAAATCATAGCTTTGCGTTTGTAAATGTGACTAAAAAATTAGGCAGAATTAATTCCTCCATCCATTTTTTGACTCCCTAAATATTTATTTCAGCATTTGCTGGTAAGTAGATGTCTAAGCAGGGTCTTGAGGATAAGAAAATTATTTACATTTGTATTACTTCATTAAAAATAATTGAAGGGTTGCCCACTTTGAATCTAAAGGTGCTTCTGTGCATATTTGCAGAGCAAAGTAACTGGCAGGACCCTGCATTCTTATTAGGAATATTAAAATTATAAGCCAGAGTAAAAATCCTGAAAGCAATAAAGAAAACAAAACATCTTCATATACACTTTGAGACAATGCATTCAGAAACTGAATAATAAAT
The DNA here is from genome assembly GCA_035584735.1 of Pseudotriccus pelzelni. Taxonomy (NCBI): domain Eukaryota; kingdom Metazoa; phylum Chordata; class Aves; order Passeriformes; family Tyrannidae; genus Pseudotriccus; species Pseudotriccus pelzelni. Next base: position 53,876,980 of record JAWMRA010000001.1, on the reverse strand, counting down.
TAATGTTCTGGACTGTGTTTAAATGCCTGTAACTAGAAATATAAAAAAAGGAAAATGTTCAAGGACTTCACCTATTCCATCCATCAACCAGTTACTTATATTTCAACTTACATGAAATGATTACAATTTTCTGTAGTGAGAGAATGAAATAATGACAATAGGATGTGCATGCAATGTTTAAAGCTTCTCAATACGTGCAGTAGGTTATACAGCAAATACTCACCGTACAGTATGGTTAACATTGACACAGGCATGACAAGGAAACCCAGCAGCATATCAGCTATTGCAAGTGACATTAGAAAATAGTTAGTGGCGTTCTGTAGTTTTTTCTCCAGTGAAACAGCCATGATGACAAGAATATTTCCAGCAATGGTTAAAACAATCACTATCACTGTCAGCAAAGCTGGCCAGTTTTTCTGTGAAAGCTGAATCAGGGAAGAGTAGCACGGTGGACTCGTATTACTTTCACATGAAAGATTGGTCAGATTTTCAGAGTCCACAGTCAAGTTAATGAGATGCGATATATTAATCTCTCCAGCTCCATAAACATTTCTGTAGAGTCTTCTCTCCTGATTTATTTGTATGAAGGAGTTTGCAGTTGGGTTCACAGGGCTTTCCTCATCACAAAGAATATCCATTTCTAAGTCCAAAACCACAGACATAAATAGTGAAAACCAGGAAATTATCACCCCTTGTCACCATTGGGCATTATATTCCTCAGCTGTCCATGCCAGAAGTTGAGGGAGCAGAGTCTTTTGTCGGCTGTATTCTTGCCACTAGCGTGATGTAGAAAAACATACCAGAACTACTCCAAAAGCTGAAATGTTTTGTTTTCAGTTCCATAGGAAGTCCAGTGTTGGCATACATTGAAAATCCAGCTGAAAAGCAAAACCAGGCTGTAGGATAGAGAACGTGGATTTGAGGCTTCAGACAGCAAAGATGTTGGAGAAATAAAAGAAAAAAAACTTTTGCAACCACTAGGACTCCCCTCTGGAGCTACATCTTATTGCTATTGGTAACTGTAATCACACAATTTTAAACACAGCAGTATTAAAATAGCTTGCTGTATTAAACAGCAGAGCTCTTGCTTCCCTATTAAGAAAGTTGATTAAAGATTCCATCCAGCATCTTTCTCTGGAAATAATTCAATATGTCCTTATTTATAGTGCCTCTTCCATAATATGGCTGATAGTCTCTGTCTTCTGTTGTATTTCAGTATCATTTTCAGCCTCACATCAGAGATTACACATTCTGCTCCATGCTGACTTTTGTGGCTAATTGTACCTTTTGGCCCAGCATGGTTTTGGAATGGAAATTAAACAACTAGATACTATTACAAAAGAATACAATTTAAGGAAGACTTACATTGCACTTCAGAGCCCACTTTCAAACTGCAGTGAGATGCACTTTGCATCCTGGTTTACCATATTCTTCACTATATTTAGCCAGTTTTGTGCCCTTTTTCTTCAGTCTCCTCCACAATGCTGTAATTAAAAATAGTTTTTTGACTTCTAAACTGCACACTTGAGTGAAGCCAGTTCCTGTGCTGTGAGTCTTGCTCTTTTCTTCTGAGAGATAGGCTGCTTGCCGGCTCTTTCCTTGTGCATTTCCCCGCCCCAGGGCAAGCTATATTTAAAGTAATAACAATATCAGAGCCCTTCTTGAGGTGACACGAAAGAAAGCACATGCACACACTCACGAAAAAGCAGCCTCCTCGGAGGAATTACTGATTTCAACAGGAATGGAATTTCTTGCTCGCTGTCTTGTTCGGGTTGTCAGACCTCCCACTATCTGGATGTCATAAACTGCAAGGTAGTGACAGCAGGGGAGGGCAGACCAAAGAGGGTCTTTTAGGTAAACCAGCAGCTTTTTCAACTTCTAATTTTTCAGAGGTTCTCTGCTTGGGGGCTTTTTCAATGCATGCTTTCAATTTGCAGCGGATGGCTCACAAACAGCTGCATGCAATTACAGGGACTTACAGGATGCAGGCTTGAGAGAGAAAAAAATCTAAGGCTTAGTAGATTAGATCTGGTAGTATCTACATTAGATATGGTAGATACTAGTGAAAAATATAAGTGAGAATCTTTTTCCATATAGAGAGGAATTTATACCAGCCTTAAAAGGAAGGTGTAATATTCAGTCCCCTTCAGTTTTAAACTCCTGGTTTGTGTAACACGTTAATGAAATTGGCAATATATATTTACAAAAAATTGAAGTCACTCTGATATCACACTCATTTGTTAGGAGATGGATGTGACAGCTAATCCCAGTACCCTGTCCCAAGCAGGCATCCCAAATGATGCAGTTCAGTAAGGCAAAATGGTATACAGCAGAGGGGAAACAAAACAGCCTGCTACTGCTTCCTCCTTGTACCTCTGCTGCCAGGACACCGATGGAGAAATAGCCAACTCTTCAATTTGCCACCTAACACAACACCTACTCCCAGATTTTCTGAGACTTAAAATTGTCAGAATTTCAGCTGAGTGGATCTGTTGCATCCTGAAATATATCGCAGATTTCCCTCATGTGGAGGGCAATGGCTTTACACAGGCAGGCTCTGGGAGTTTACTGTGAGAGCTCGGGGAAGTGTGAGTGTCACTGGGCACTGATGGGTCCAGGCAGGCCCTTGGGAGCTACAGGTTGCTCCCATAGCTCAGCTCTGTGTGCGGCATCACTAACTCCACTGCAGATCCCAGGGATCTGCAAACACATGAAGCATTACTACGGTTCGCGTGGCGTGTGCTAATCTCTTCATGGACCAGAACCTTACCAAAGTGAGTCTCGGAGCACCCGCCAAAGTCCATTCAGATAACTGAGGCACAATTACAGAGAGCATGTCACAGCAAAGGTCCTTTGAAGCCATTTTTACTCCCAGATGAGCCCAGCAAGGTGGGGCTGACAGTCAGTATCTCTTACTGATGTCCATGTGGGATTTGGAAATGTATCATCCCAGTACTAAAATTTCCCACTCGCATAGGTGAGGCCAGAAGACTATCAGGCAACACAGACTGGTAAAAAAAGGAGATCATGGTGAATTTAGAAATGTTTGAGCCCTTGCAGTCCTTCCAGGATCCAGAAGAGGCCTTTCCTTCTCTCCTTTAATACAATAACCCAAATGGGTTACTGTGCTCACCAAGGGAATTTGTCATCCCTGTCATCCCTGCTCTAGAGGGCTGGGCAGCCATCCTTGTGACGATGCCCTCGACATGAGAGTGCAGATCTGATGCAGAGAGTGGACTCCACTTCTGTCGGATGCAGCTAATGTGAAAAATAGGGCACAAGACCCATTGGCTAGGACTACATACACTCCTTTGTGAGGAACCCAAGTGACCTGTTGTTTTCTTAAATGGCTGCTTCTGAGCTCTGACAGCTCTAATGTAACAGTCATGGGTGTGTCGTGGATGGACTTCACTTGTAAAAAAGAAGTAGCAATATGTTTGTAGATATAAACCAGAGATTTAACAAAGTTTGATAGTAAATGCAACAGTGTTTTAATAAGATCTGATGGCAAGGTACACTTAATTATTGACTGCACAGAGGACAAGGATATACAAATTGTCAGGGAGACCCGCCTGTTGAGTCATGAGGTTCAGAAAGAGCATCCCTGTGTTCTAAAACACCTTCTCAGGAGGGAGTTTATGTGTGGTTACATCCAAACTCGGTCCCAATCTTGATCAATAGTTTATGTCTGAAGAATTATATGTGCACAATCCATCCTTTTTATCACTTAGCTAAGACTTCAAAATTTAGCCTGCCATTAATCACTTACTGAGAATCTATAGAGTCAAGGAATCTCTTAGCTTCTAGGAGCAACCTTGAGAGGTGTCACTACTCAAGGGAAGTTCCTGGCAAGCAGCCCACTACCCTGCAGGAGAGCTCAATAAGCCCTGGGCTGTCCACTATTTATGAAGTAATATAGTTGACTTATAGTCATATTTGTGTACCGACTGTAGAAGTTACTTTTTTCCAAACTTGGCCTGAGTTGGACCTTGACAAGCACTATGGTTGGAGGGGGTACAGTGACTCATTTAGGACTGCAGCTCTGCTCTGGACAACAGGAACACAAAAGTGAAGTGCAAACAAGTTGAATGTTTCTTTGTCTAAGATCTTTGCAGCTACAGTCATGGGCTCTTCGTATAAGGACTGCACCGTTTAATTTGGTCTAGATGTAGACACGTGACCACAAGGTCTGAGAGCCTTCTGAAAACTAATCTGTCCCCCCCTAAAACTATTTGACATATGTGAAACTGAGGCACAAGTATATTAAATGGTTTTTAAGCTTTTCACATGAGACATGGATGAATCAGAAGCCACTTCGGTATAGGTCAGTATATCAGAGATGAATCCATGATCTTACATCTTCTAGCGAAGTATGTTGGATATGCCACTGATCATAAGCTTGTTTTATTATTTATCTCAGGATTTTTTTTTTTTTTTACTGCAAAAAACACCCCTCCCACCTCTCCCCCAGGAACTCAAAATTATTTTCCTTCCATATAATATCATTGCAAGGATCCACCAGAAAGAGAGTACCAGGGCTTCCACAAGTGCTCTCTTTCCCTTGGCAAAACTAGGCATGCACCATACCTTGAAAGAGCAGTGTGGTACAACTCCCAGGTGATTAATCATGTCTAAACCCAGCCTTGACCATTGCTTTTGCTAAAGGTGGAAATTTCTGGAAAACTGTAGGTCCCATGATCTTCCATTTTTAAAAAAACAAGCTTGCAATTTGATAGCAGCAGAGCCTCACACACTGCAACTTGCAATCCCAGGCAGCGAGTCTGCACTGAAAAACAGGCAGCTGCAGTCGGTCCCAGTCTATGTAAATTCAGTGAAATCTTAGCTTAAATTGGTGATAATGTGGTCTGCATTAGACAGAATGCAGTCTCTAGAAACACAGCTGGCGTGAGAACAGTCTGCATATTGCTTTTTAATTTCTGGAATGTACCAATGTATAAATTTCATGAGAACCCCTCCTCTGTTCCCCAGCTCTGCTTGGAAATTTTCTGTAGGACATTAATCTGTTCTCTTGGGCAGAGTTCCTACGCTTGGCATGGTGCATATAAACACTTCCTGGAAATGCTGCTTTTCAACAATTTTATCTGAAAGACTGGAAATAAAAAACCTAGTTTACATTACTCAAATTTGGTGCTCTCAGGATTACTTCTGGTGTAAAAATCCCTCATTTCTGAGTTTGCCATTGCTCTCTGATGTTTTGAGTACACCGTGTAATCAGTAAATGTATAAACTGCTGAGATTAATTGTTCACTCTGATATCTGAAAGTGAGGAAAGCGGAATGTGAATAATTTATGTTGTGGCTGAGACTACTGCAATTTGGTATGTCTGTTTGCATTCATCGGGGGCTGTTGGACATGAATCAGAGCCTGGTTATTACAGACCAGAGCAAGCAACTAGGTACTTCTGCTCTCTTTTCGACGCAGTTGAGCTCATTCTGCGCCTCTCAACCTCCACGACCCCATGCCATTGCAGTGAGGTGAGAACAGCTTGACATGACCTTTCTGAAACCCACACGGGAGCAGCATCCCTCAGCCTTGCTGTCCACAGGTGAAGATCCAGAGCAAGCTGGGTGTTGCAGCACCGGCACCCTGTATCCTGATGACTGTAAACCCGAGGAGAGTAACTGGTGTGTTGTAGGGCTCTCTGCTGTGAAACTAGCTGTCTGTACTGATCTGGTCTGGACTGCTTTTGAATGACAGCGGAATATTAGGAGCTGGGGCTGAAGAGGAAGCTGGAGTAACTCAATGTAACTATAACTTCTAAGTGCAATATATTTTAAGAAATAAATATCAATATATATCATATATGTATCTATATATCTCTCTGTATATCTGTATAAATAACTGAAACTCTCTAAACTGTCATGTCTGTCGCACACACAAATGCTAGTTTCAGTCTCTCTTCAATCCCAGGAGAAGCTGGGCTTATCTCCTACATTTAAAAGCCTTATTGTCTCATTCATCCATGAGTTTTGGAAAGATGTGCAGTATTTCAGGTGGTTTGTAGGGTGTCCTCCTTTCTAACCACATGTTATTGTTTCAGGATCTGCAAGCTCCTCGACATACTTACAGTCCCAAGGAGAAGCTAAATATGAGAGAGAAACTGAAGCACCTTAAGACACATCTTTTATCGACCTAGAGCCATGCACTGAGGTCAGATCAGTAACATTGCACCTCCAACCCCTTTAGGTTGATATGACTCCAGTGTCATTCCAGAGGAGCTCAGTGGAATTACGGTGGCAATAAACTGATGTAATGATTAGTTGCTTGGAAATTAGAGTCAGAATTATTTTATTTCTCTTGTACAATTTTTACTATTTAAACATTCCTTTCCCCATATCAATTTTTTTAATTGGGAGAAAAGTTACGAAGAACTTCATTTTGGAAATATCCAAACATTTTACTTCAGTCTTGCTGATATAAATGTAACATTTTAATATTGTTGAATTAATAATATTTTCTTATGAGCCAGCTAACTGGCTGAGATGCAAATTGCCTTATTCCAGATTCTCCTGGGCAATTCATATCCACCATAACAGCACACCCAGAGGCAGTTTCAAGTTGAACTGAGTTGAAATAAAATATTCTTGTTCAGTTAAAAAATAAACTGAAACATATGGTTTGGGTCAAGCTCACATGGTGAAGGAAATATTTTGTTTTGATTTTCCCAAAGGAAACCTGAATGCTTTGGGCAAAATTAATTTTTTTCTTGAGTTGGTTTTGTGGAAACTTAATTTCCCACTAGAGGCAGAACTGCTGGGGAGTGTCCCTAAGCTTTTGTGCTGAAGCAATGAATAGCCTCTGATGTTTTAAAGAGGAACTCTGCAGCCTTATTCAAAGAAATCTCTCTAAAAATCTATCTTAGTAAAACCTGAAGGGACAGTTTTTTCTTCATGTCTTGCTCTCAGCTGTAAACATTAACTATTTATATAGCTGAAAATACCTTTTATATCATCAGAGGCATCTGCATACATTTGATTTACTGAAACACATTTGGCTTTAGATATTTTCATTTCATCTCTGCTAGGAATAAGCTGACAGGTTGGCTTGCTCTGAGACAATATTATGCTGTGTTCTGATCACCTGAGTTACAAATGGGCCAGCTTTTCTGTAGCTAAAATTTTATTGCGTCCAGACACACATCACTGCAAATCCCATGACATAGAACTCTGTATTCTAACACTAATACCTGAATCTCCTCTGCTATTTTTTTCTCAGTTTAAACTGCCAAGCAGTAGCGAGCATTTTCCACTAGATTTGCTTCAGCTTACTGCTTAAAGATGCACTTGCTGCCCACAATTAACACTGATCATCATCCAAAGCGTGTATCACATCAGCTGTTACCCAGTGAAATAGCGTCTTTTTAATGATCTTTTTGTATGATCAAAACCATACACCATATTGCAAAGGTGGCATTGTGGGAAATTTTGCTGACATCATCTGTGGGGAGTCTTATATGTCTGTTAAAGGTTGTGTTAGCCTTTCATCAGGTGATAGACACAGCAGAAGAAGGTGGGTACACTTCATCCTTCTTTTCCCCTCCTCGAAATGCTTGCATCACTTTGTAAAAGATGACAGAGTTTTCATTTTTTCCTATGTTCACCACTGATGCTCAATTGTAATTTTAGATCCTGCGGTATTTGCATTAGACATTTCTCCCTCTCAAGATGAGTACTATATTACGAAAGGAAAACGAAAGCTCTTTCAACTTTTTTTTTTTTTTTTGTTCCAGGTACATTGCCCGTATTTCTCTGGGCTATTTTTGTTTGCTCTTATTTCTCTAGTAGCGCACAAGCACAAAAGCAAGAATAAAATGAACCCATAAGGACCTTGCTACATTTACACTTCAACATTGATGGATGGGGAAGCATTTAAGAGAAAAAAAAAATCAATATTGAATCCTAAGAGGCGGGTCATCTCTTCTGGATTAGAGACAGTGTGTGATGACAGAGATTAACCCAAATATGTTTTTACTTCCCATCTCCCCAGAAGCTCATGGGTTCATCAATGTATGGCACGCAGTACCAGAGACCTGTGAAATAGGTGGGGACCTGCCAGACCATGGGAGTGATGCTTACAATTATTTTTTTTCTCTACATACCTTTTTTGCTCACTCTCTATACGTATATATGCTATTTGTTACAGCTCTCTATTACAACTGGCAAGTGATGACTGTTTTCCCTCTGTTATTCCTGGGATAGACTGTTTTTCCTAGTTGTTAAGTTTCAGTATGCAATTTATAACCATCAAAGTGGAAAACATTATGCAGCGAATAAATTTGCATCAGTATGAATGTTTGTTATTGAATATGTGCTATATTTCTAGAAATATCCAGTTATTCCTCCTTGGCAAACCTAAGATTTTTACTATCGGGGGGTTTTTTAATTATATTTAACGGAGTAGAACATCTTTAATGGATGCATGCAAAAGTTCTGTAAAGGACAGTCCCCAATAGGTAATTTAGTGTGAAATAAGTACAGTTGTTGTCTTTATGCAAACATAGTCCAGCATTAAATCAAGGTTATTCGGGCAATGTGGACTGACAGGAAGGTGCAAACTAGTAACACAGACACACTGTCTGATTGAGCTCTTAAATATTAGTCATGATATTGTGACTGTGGGTTGGCATTACAGGCTGGGATCCAGCCTGCCTGTTTAAGATAGATATCCACCTAAACTGTAGATGCATAGAGGATCAGTTACCTTAATGGAAAGCAATTGCTTCCATCAAGTCTGTGGCAGGAAATTCAGGGCCACTCATTCAGTGGGCTGCTGAGCTGGATCCCACCCTCCGATCATTTCACTGATGGTGATCTATGTATCAAGCTTTTAATTGTATCTTCATGGCATCTGTTTTTTGAAACAGTGGAAGCCAAGGCAGATCTACAAAATATAGTCAAAGAATTACGTTGCCTCCAGGCATGTAAACAGTCTTTCACATCTATATGCAGCACTGTCCTAACTCGTTGACTTGGCTCAAATGAATGTGCAGAGATCTTGCTGTTACTTCCAATATTTTAAATGCTGTGTTTCTTGCAGAATGATCTTACTATAATTTAGGGTGTTCTACAGGAAATGTAACATCCTTTTGGTTTTGTGATAGAGCTAATTCTCACCTACTTTTTAGACACAACATGTGAACAGGTACTGTCTACACAGCCTGCAGAATTCTCCTGTGAAGGTCCTAAGATCACAAAAACCTACAACTTGATTTATAGAAGAAGATGTTATTATTATTTACCTAGTTTAATAGACACTGCTTTATCTATGCTTTTGTTTCTAAGTATCACGGGAATCCAAGTATTTTTCTTTAGAACATTTAAGGCAATCAAATCTATTTACTTAAAGCACTGAATCACTTGAGGAAACAAGTGAAATGCTACTAAAAGCTAAAATATTTTTCCAGCAGAGTTTGATATCTCTGTTAACATTTTGGATTTGATTTTCTTGCTACTCATTTTTGAGTCCACCAAGGGTCCAAATATCAAGTTTTCTATCAATTTCCACAGGGATGCAAGTACTTTAAATTGGACTACAAGTGAAGAACTGATCACTTTATATAATTTAATTTATACCCTCTCCCATTCTAAGAAATGACTGAACACCACTGTATTGTAGAGTCCAAAGAAAGATAGTCTTCTGTTAGAGTCTTTTAAGAATATCCACACTCACCAGGCATCTCCATGTTTTACGCACTGATATCATGCAAATATGGGCTACAGCTGAGTGTTAGAGCCATGCAGGGCAGGCACAGGAATCCCTGAGGGCACCTCTGATCTGAATGTTAAATTAGCTATATTGAAATATCTCTTTTAAATGAACTGAGCCTGATGTCTTTCTTGTACTGGAATATGCTGCCTTAATGATGCTTCCTTGAAAGCCGTTGATGGGAGGCAGGAATGAGGGAACAGTCATTACCATTAAGAGTATTAAAGTGCTGAATGGTAACAGTTATTGCCTTTCTTCCAGCCACGAGTTTTTATAGTGTCTGTTGAGACAATACAGGGCACTGCAGCCTTCTGTAGTACATGAAGAGTCACTGAACTAATGCATAGATCATTACCCTCTTTCACATCAATAAATCCCAGTTAGCTGCTGGTCTGCTCTGGCCATCTGCGAGAAGGTGCTGAGAGACACGCTGGCAAGGAAAATGTGCATGTATAGGCATAGGACTAGGACTGGGGCAGATCAGAGTACTCCCACATCCTCATGAAGATGGCTGCTAGCATTTTATGTAGCCTTGGCAGCTGTCCTGTATGTGACATCAAGGAAAAACTTTGTGAAGATTGCCAGTGGTAACCCAATGACTGCAAGGGCAGGGAGGATGCATGAGCACTCTTGGGCTGCGCATAGGATGGATGAGAGTCCTCCTGGCTGACAGCATTCCCTGGGACATGCTGGCAGATACAGGGTTGTTACCCCCCAATGCTCCAGTGACTAAGAATGACACAAAGACCAGAGGCATGGGCAAAAAGGGAGCCACTTCAAACGCAGATGTGAAAGTAGATGTTCAGGTTGATAAGGAGAAGAGATACCAGGAGCATGGGCTGCTGCAAAGTGGCAAGGCCTACAGAACAGAAAGTGCAGGATGTATAGGAAGATGGAGAAGGATTTGATGTTTGATGGGTGAAGAAAAAAAGGGGGAGGGAAGAAGGATCTATGAGTTATGGTGTGCAGATTCGTGATTCAGGTGTCAGGCATGCAGAGTCAGATGAGTCTTTGACAAAAACTCCTTTCACAGCCCAGGAATAATCCTTTCCAACATCCCTGGTTTGAAGTTTGCTACTTCAAATGTAAAAAGAGAAAAAAAAATCTGCAAAAGAATCTTCAGGGTCCTGTAGGGGTCTCTTTAAAATTTTAATCTTTTCTTGTCTTTCGTACACTCTCAAGTACTAATTTTGATGTCCATTTATTCTTCAGTGTTTCTTAGACTGTTTTATTTCCAGTGTTTGTCAGGCATGATGTAGAAGAAAAACTTCTCCGAGTAACTTAAACCCATGTCCCTGTTTGTACTAAAAAAAGAGAGCTTGACAAGGGAGCATGGTAGTTTTCAAACTGCTGGTAAATCAATGTAAGTGCAAAATCTTATTTTCACTCTAACATGTTTTCAGGTGTGGGAGGGAAACAGCTTATCTGAGCCAGGTCCAGAATCTGATCCTTAGTGATCTTCTTACTGCCATTTCCCAAGGTACTGTGCCAGTATACTTTCCTATCTGAGACTGACTTTTAATATCTCTAACAATGGAAATCCAGTCACAGTCTGAGAGAAAACAGTGAAGAACTTGCCTTTGTAAAGGAAGGCTTGAAATGAACAGGTGAACTTTCAGTGGAAACTATGTGTAGGCAAGAAGTCATAATTAGTTGCACGGACTACAGTGAGGAGCAAATTTAGAACAGGGATTCATGTTCTTTGGTTTGCAGAGGCAGCCTTCTAGTGTCACTGGAAGTCCCATCACAGGCTGCTTGGCAGAGGTCAGAGACTGCATGTTTGATGTGTCTGGTTTTATTTATAGGAAGTTTTGCGATTGCTCAATCCGAGGGAGAAAAGGCAGTGGGAAAAATCCATCTCTTATCCTGGTTGCCTCCTAGAAAAAGTTATTATGAACGCAACTCATTGCTCAGCAACTTACTGTTTATGAAAGTCAGAAGCTGTGTGAAGAGCAGTTTGGAAGTTAAAAGGACAGAAGTACCTTTGGTTAGGCACTTCTGTTGTAAGGCCTATTGTGGCTTTTACCATGTCCCCAGAAAACACATCACGAGGGGAACAGAAATCAAAATGTTCTGTGGTACTGGAAACTTTCAGGACAATGAGACAAAACTAGCACATACAAGGTGGAATCAACATGACAGAGATGAATTTCTTCCTCGATGCCCTCTGTGTAGCGTTTAATGTAATGCATGGCATTAAAATTCAAGATTTAAGCCAGAAGTTTTGTTCTGAAAGTAAACTGGGCATCCATCCAAACGCCTAACAGGAGATGAGCCTTGCATTGTAGCCTTGTGTAATGGTCTAACCCCCTGGGCCCTGCCAGCCTGGCAGTGTCCAAGCCCCAGGTTAAGGGCTGTTCAGGGAATGCCTTTTTCCTGTAAATATGTGCTTAAATACCAGGCCGCTGAAGTGGCTTGACTTATTCTGTGCTGCTGACAGGTGAACGAAGAAAATGGCATGATCCAAGACAAATAAAGGAAGACTCTGGAAGAGCAAGAACTTCTTTTTCCCAACAGTGAATTCTCTGGAATCATTAATGTTCCCACTAATGTGAAGTTAACGGAGAATTGAGGTCCCACAAAATAAGCTGGAAAATGTGGGGTAGAAGTTCCTGCATCAAAATGCATGAACTATCTCAGTGAATCTAAAAAGATGTGATCCAGACCTATTTTATGGGCTGCACTCTGCAAAGTGCTTTCTGGTATGGGGGCACAATACTTGTTGGGACTTGTTGGACTTCTCAAAAAAAACCCTGCGACCCACCTAGCTGTTCAGGCTACGGAAAATTAATTATTATAGAGACTCACGAAAACTAGAAATCAGCCTGTTGCTTTGGAAATGCCATCCCAGGAGGCCCTGAGCTTCAGAAAAATGCAAACATGAAGCTGAAGAATGGTGAACCTCCTGTTGCAACTGTCTGGGACTGTTTCAAGTTCCCTTAATGTCCTTGGCATCCATGTGTGCTAGCAAGGGAGAGCAGTAAGCTCTGTAATGTCCAAACCAACTAGCAAATTACTGCCTGAAGTTTGCTATCTGAATGTCTCCCCACACAGCTTCTGGGATGAGCTGTTGGTCTGGGTTCACATACACGGTGTAGCTACAGACTTCTATGAAATCAAATGTCCAGTGCTCGCACACTGTGTTTCTGTCTCACACATACTACCTGGTAAAGAATAGGAATGAACCATTAGATTCAAAATTTGGAAATTGGAAATGCTCTGGTGTGTATCATCAGCTGGAGAAAAATCCCATTGTTACACAGCTACTACAGCATCCACCTCATTTGTGCCTCCAACTCAAATGCATTAAATTTAATTACACAGTAGTACAACTCCAAGACAGAATTAATATATTGGGATAAGAAGAGCTTTAAAAAACCCCACTCCTTCATTAATAATTGAAGCAGTGCTTGTACTGGCAATAGAAGAAAGCTAAGTGATGACAGCCTATGGGACACAACAGAGAAGCAGTCATAGAACCATAGAATGGCTTGGGTTGGAAGGGACATTAAAGATCATGTACTGACAATCCCCTTGTCCTGGTCAGGAACACCTTCCGCTAGACCAGGTTGCTCAAAGCCCCATCCAACCTGGCCTTGCTGATGCCATTGATGAGGCATCCACAACTTCCCTGGGCAACCTGTTCCACCCTCTTTCTGTTTAAATACGTTCTATCTATCACTACATGTCCTTGTAAAAAGTCCCTATTCAGCTCTCATCATGCACCGGAAGGCAGACTTCTGTTCTCCAGACTGAACAACCCCAGCTCTCTCAGCCTGTCTTCATAGTACAATCTCAAACTATTTTAAAAAACACATACATATATTGAGTTTGTGATCATTTAATCCAGAACATGGAGTGAACAGATGCAAAACCCCCACTAGGCCATCTACTTGGTGTCCCTGGCACTGTAGGACTACGGCAAGCCGTGTGCGTCTGTAGAATCAGTCTAGTTCTCCACACTCCAAGCAACAGGATGCCTGCTTCCTAAAATATGTTCCTCTGTAAAGAGATTTTGATTTTTTACCCATAACAATGGGCAGTTTAAATTCACCTTGTGATTTCATCCACTGTTCCTAATTGCATGCTTTCCTCTCAAGGAGGTAACTCCCCTTGGTGTGCAGACCCTTCAAGTATTGATAAGAAAATCGCTATGTCCCTTTTCTTTTGCAGATGTGTTTAAGCCCAGTTGTATTCATAGGTAGCCTTTTAAATCTTTCCTGCTGCAGCCCCCGCATCCTTTTTGCTGCTCTACTCTTACAATTTCTCACTGGGCATATGTCTTAACATTTCAGTTTTGATGGTAATACAGTAGCCGGACAGGTTTGCCAAACCCTTGCATGCAAAATGGAAGATAATAATACAATTGTTCTTCCATTTTACAGTTGCAGATAGACAATTTGCTTTTGCTTAGAGTCTCTTCCCACCACCTTCTGAGCTGGAACAGATTGTCCCCTCCAGTGTAATTTCAGCCACATTCAGTCGTTCAAATTGTTTTTGCATTTTTTCCCCCCTTAAAAACAGTAGTGGAGGGTGGGAGGGGAAAGAGGAATGAATGAGGAGCATTTGCCCTTCCCATTTCACAGCTGTTTCATTCCATCATTAACCCTATATGTGCTAAAAAGGTTTGGGAAAGGTCAGGAGTAGGAGGAGGCTGGTGACAGGTGAAGGGGATAAAGCAAGGCAAATGGTTTAGAGGATTGGGGAGCATCAGTGGGAAATAGGCACTTTTGAGCAGGGTAGCTGCAGAGGGTAATAGCAATCATTACATCAGGAGGTTGAACTGGGGAGGCCAAATAGGCAAGAGGTAGCAGAAGGAAGTGATAGGTCACTGGCAGCTCATGGGACAGAGGGGGAAAAGAAATGGTTCAGCACCACTGTCAGCTGAATGAATCACATGCTGCACATATAGGGTGAGAAAAGCAATCCTTGTGGTGCAGCAGGGAACATGAGAAAGCCGGATTTGTAACTTGAAAGAAAGTTAATGTTCTGGGAACATCTTCTGTACTGAGAATATATCTTGATATAGGATCGTGTAGCATGGCAAGATGGAGCAGAGTGAACAGGTATTAAAATGGAAAATCTTCCACCACCGTGTGCTTGACATAACTTGACATGTCACTGTAGCAAAGGAGATTGGCGGAGGTAAAAGGAGTTTTAATGAGTTTAGTAAAACTCCTCTCAGGAGCAAGAGGACTCCAAACTCTAAGGGAAATCTCTATTTGAGAATTTTCCTTTAGTTTACACCACGGGAAGGGGAGTATTTTGCTTCAGAACTACAGAGATATGCCTCCAGAAGAAAAGCCCAGGGATGTGCATCTAATGCAGCAGAATCTTCAATATTTGGATAAAGTTGTGCAAACAACCTCATCTTCATGGATCCTGCCTGTTCCTCTAGGATGACAGATATTTTGAAAAATAGTCACTGTTGCAATTAGCATCATTAACATTAGCCTTGTATGTCAGTTGTTTTTGTCTTTAACTCTGTGATGCTTAATGGCCACAGGAATATCCCAGTGGGTTATTCTCTGATGCCAGAGAAGCATCAAACAACCCACTGGGGTTTGCAAGCAACCCCCGGGACCAGATGCATGCAAAAATAATGATTGTTCTGGTTTGTTCTGTTTCTCAGCAATTTTTACACATCTTTAAATGTGCAATCCAGATTTTCCTTCTGGAAATAGTCTCCATCAAACAAGTATTTAAGTGTTAAGCAAGCTTGATCCTTCCCAATTTAAGTCTTTGGCATTTCCACACCTATAAGCATCCAAGACAAAAAGTGAACATAATTTTCCAAAGCATAATCGTAGAAATTCCCAAATAGTTTGGACAGTTCTCTCAGGCACATTGATGTGAGCCCTGGGGACAGTCCTGTGCAGGGCTGGGAGTTGCACTCGATGATTCTTGTGGGTCCCTTCTAACTCGGCATATTCTGTGATTCTGCGTGATTCTGTGATTTGAGCTAGGAAGTTCCTTGGTTACTTGATAGCCTGCAGTCATTAGTCACAGTGGTGCCACTATCCTCTTTCCAGCTGCGTGTGCTTGGGCAGCGTTTTGGGCAATGCAAACAGTCTTATTTTGCCCACAGTCCAGCTGGAGGTCCCATGGTATATGGACAGGCATTTTCAGAAGGGTTAACTGCATGCCTGCTTGATCACGGGAGCAAGGGGTTGGGCAGTACCTTCATGTGAAGCAGTTCAGCAGCCAAAGTGACTGATTACTGTGAATCAGGAAATATTCCTCTTCCTGTTCCAGGCAGGCAAATATTTGTAGGTTCTTATCCTGCCTTATACATAAAAATAAATGAGCAAAACAAAGTGTAATTCTGACGGCTTGCTTCTGTCCCAGTACTTCAAGAAATTTTGAGTTGTTCTTGACTTCTGGGAAAGAGAAATGAACCTATGCTTGAGCAGACACTTACAGGGCAGATTTTGCCCAAGGTGCCTGGCCTGTGGTATGTTCTTATCTATATTTGTTACACCTGCTGATTTCAGCGCTATCAGTATGTTTTATAAGTTACTGAATGTGTTTTCCTTACAAAAGTCTGTACGTTAGGCTACCCTAGCTTTGACTCCTCTGTTTATTCAGTGTGCTGGTTTTCTGCCACAGAAGGGTCTTGAGAAATTGCTTTTGACAACTGATCTGAAATTTCAAAGAGTCCTGTGTCTCTACTTCTCAGATTTATTTACAAAATATTGTACTGGATCTGGTACTATACTTTACATGCCACACTGGAACAGCTTAATAGTTTAAGGTTTGTCTTAAATAAAATTTTAAAAATCCTCTTTTGGTTTGAAAAACAAGTATTCTCTGCAGCAGCAACTGCACAAGGTACAGAGCTCTGATAATAACAGACAACACCTTTCGATCTAAAGGGAAGGTTAAAAATCCCAGTCTCTTCACTCTAGGTAGCCTGATGTGAAGGATGGCAGAACAGCAGACAGAAGCCAGTCTAGGAAGAGGTAAGACCTTCAGGTGTGACCTGTTTTGACTAAAGCACTGTTGGAAAGACAGGTACCATCTCATCCTCTCCCCACAGTGGTATTGGCCAAGCACTGACCCACCCTGAAAGCCATATATGGATGACAATGCTGCTGTTGAAGAACCACTGAAGAGAACATGAGATATTAAGAAATAGCAGTGATAAAGCAGCAAACGTGCCACAAACAGGACATCATGAATGGAGTGGATGCAATCTGAGGAGGACTTATTTTGAACGGAGAGGTGCTGACTGGCTTATCCTTACTGAATGTTTGATGCAAATGCAGAGTGAGGTATTTTTTTGCTAAGCATAGAGTGGCTGGGAATGAAAGGCCTAGGCAGAACTGCTTTAATTTTTTATCTGTATAAAAGGCTGGTCCTTCAAAGCTGCCTCTTAGTAACAATGACAGCAGATGGGAATCATACACAGATTTGAGGATTGGTAGAGTTTTTTCACCCTGATTTGGTTGGAGTGTCCTGTTTGGTTTCCATTTCTATCTGGTGAAGCTGTGTAGAGAGAAGATGTGCTATTCCTCTGTAGACATGTACTACTTTGGTGTTACTGTACAATGGAAACTAAACATACCAGGACTCGAGAAAAAACCTCAACCAGTAAGTGTAGGGGCTTATCTTAAGAGGAAATATTCAATTTAGTTGATTGTTAGTGGAGATATACAAGAAGGGATGACAGAGACATGAAATGTTTGTAGAATTCTACACAGAATAAATGGAAGTAGCAAAGTCTAAGCAAGGAAAAGGGTGGATTAGAAACATACTGAAGCAATGAGACAGTTTTTCTTTAACTATCTTACCTCCTTCCCTTTCTGAGAAATCCATCTCAGGGAACCCTGTGAATCAGGATTTTAGCAAATACACAGATGATGACAAGTGTTTTGCATTGAATTAGACTCAATGTCTAGAGAGGTGTGTTTTCTCATTTCTAGCATCCAGCTCTAACTGTGACACTCTAGAACATGGCAACAAAACCTTAAACCCTGCTGTACTTTCTACTTATGCAGTCAGAGGGAATCTTGTTCAGAACAACATTGGTGTGAGGAACCACAGAGAATACCAATTTCTGACATTTTTTCTTCCATCAAAATCAGATGAAAAGCTGAATTAAAAATAAATGTACTGATTATGGTATTAAGGTAGGATTTGTAAAAACTACAGTACAGTCAGTGTAATACCATAGTGGTTTGGTGATGTACGTGCTGCATTTTGTACAACTCTATATCCTTATTTTCAGGTTAAGTTCTTCACAGTTTATAGCATTTCCAGCTAAAAAATCATCCCGTGGTTTAGAAGATTAAACTCCTCTTCATCTCACGGTAACGATTCAGGTTGGCATCCTAACATTGCTGTTGCTAAATGATTTTGTAATGTTAGATGTTCATATTAAGCTAAATTAGCAGTAGGAGTCCTGCACTGAAGTTACAGCACATACCATTATCACAGAGTGGGAAATTGTTTGATTGAAGCAATTTCCTATCTAGCCACAGTGGGCAGCTCATAAGCTGTTCAGGGCTTTTGCACATGGGAAATATGCAAAGGAATTTAGGACTGAAAAAGAAACACACTCCTGCCCATACTTGCATCACCAGTGGTGCATGCAGCCCTGATCTGAATAGGGAAGGAGGTGTATAAGATTCAATATATTAATCTTTGCAGGTTAAGTTGCTGGCATGGACAGAGAGAGGACAATGTCATTCAGTGGTACAGATCTCGTAGTATCTTGGAAAATTTGCTGCCTGACCATAACTTGTTGGACTTCAACAGAACTAACCTGGACTACACAAGATCATATATTGACCTTAAATGATAATCAATTACATAATTAGAGATTGACATAAGATATCTATTAGAACTGTTTGGAAAAAAAAAGTCCTTTAAAAAATACTGAAGTTTTGTTGGAAAAAAAAGGAATACCTATATAAGAAGAAGAAAGGTTTTTTCCCCTCAGAATCTGAAAGCGTCTGAAAGAGAGCAAAGCTTTCTGAAGAAATGTTGTATTTAATAAACCCCCTAATTTTCCCATTACTACAAAGTGTAAATGCAAAACATTAGTTGAGTCCCAGTGCCTGGCAGTGATGATCTTATCAGACTTCTGTAGGAGCAGAAACACAAGCTCCCTTCCCTCCAGGGTCTTTGTTCAGGAAAGGCAATGAGAAGGTCACAGCTGAGAACTTCAGATGCAACAATGCATGCATATTTTGACCCCCAGAGAAGACAGCATTTGCATAAATTACATAAATGTGCTTTTGTGCATATGGCTTAAAACTGCACTTACCACTTTTTCCCACCTCTGAAGCCATTTCATTTGTGCACATTCACATTTAGACTGCTTTTTATTTTAGAGGGAAAGCTTTATAATTGTAATTCACAGAGGCTCAGGACCTCACAATAGGTATTAAAAATATTTTTGACCTTTTTAATATTATACCAAATGCTGCTAAGCAATTAAGGCCATAAATCTGTGTAAACTGAATGTATAATTCCTCTTAGGAATATAAATGTGAGAAAATAAATGTCAACATCTTCCTTGCAGCCATAGAATGTGAATTCATTGCCTTACCTAAATTTCAGTATTATCTATATTGCTGTTAGAGGGACTTTATGTTGTTGTAGGGCTGGTTTTCTTATGTTTTTGTGGTTCTGTAAGAAGTTCAGATACATAATCTCTTCGGTAGCACTGAATGTCCCTCTTGTGAGGGACTTTCTCAGACACTGATTACTGCTGACCTGGTAGAAGCAGATGCAAAAAACATCTTGTATGATTTTAAGAGAAGCACAGTTCCCAGCTCTGGCAGTGGGTAGCCTGGGTGACATTATTTTGCCTCTTTGTGTTCTGTTTCCTTTTACAGTATTTCTTGTCTCATTGGACTTAGAAACTTTTGAAGTCAAGAACTGTGTCCTATTCTGCTTCTATACCTTCCCTGGGGCCATCAGGGGACCATGTGCTCAGTCCCAGACTCAGCTGAGGCTTATACATGGTATATAAACACAAACATTAATAATGCACACTGCCCACTCCTGTCTGCCTGCTCACTGGGAGGGAAAGGGGAGGGAAAGCAGGAGCATTTTTTACATTAAGGCACCATCCAGAAGCTCTTTCTGTTTGGAACTGAGACTGTAATAGCTATGTGCTTCCTATAGACTCAAGAATTCACTGCAACTTGAAAAGACAAAGAAAAATTCTTCCCTTGGCATTTCTTGTCGGTATGTTGAGTGCTGATTCCATCTGAAAACACAGCAGATTTAGGTTAGAAGGTTGCTATCAAGAGTTTTTGATTTGTTTCACTCCTAGTTTTGTAATATCTTCTCAGCTAGCTAGTCCTGCCAGAATAAGGAGGAGTCTATTGTTATTTTAGTGTAGACTAGTCTGGTTCTTCTTCACTATTTGACTGAATTTGTTTTACTTAATACGGCAAAGGAAACGGACACCACAACTGTGGACATGTCTTATGTGTCATCTACCGGCCTGAGCTCAGGTGAGTCAATTGCCACAGCTGCATGATGAAGCTGACAAGGATATTTCTTCACCAAAATGTGAACCTTTTGCCCTTTAATGGATTTTTTTTTTCCTTGACAGTTAAAGATATAACCTGATGATCAATTTGGTATCAGTTTAATTAGTATTTCTATCATTTGACATTGTGTAAAGAAGGGAAGCGTTTGATTTTAGCATTCAATTTTCTTGCATTTTTATGTTAGCAAAGTTATAAAAATGCAGTGGATGCCACTGTCTCAGACTGACACCCTTGGAGAGAAATAACCTTGCTACTGGTGCTAGCTGAAATATAAGAAAGAATAGCATTTGTGAAGTCAGGGTAATAACCCCCCTTTTCTGAGCTTCAGAAAAGTTGATTCACCCAAATCCAATTAAAATAATAACTCTGTGAATTAATTAGATTGCCCTTCCACTAAAGTTGAGGCTTAAATAATTTGCTGCACTTGACAGAGAAGCAAAATAACTTTTATTGAATAAAGGGTGAACTGAAACAAAGTTTCTGCCTTTGAGGTAAGCTGGGAATTGAGTGCTGAGCTCAGAATAAATTATGAACTTGACTATTTCCATATAGTTCCTTGATGGATTCATCTGTACTTGGAAGTGCTTGCATGGTCGCCTACAGGGTGTAGTGGTGTAGTGATGTAGTCATCACCTACAGGGATTAATTGCTTCTTGTGTGTACAGTGATAATCACCTTGCACACTTTTGAGAGAAGAGTGTCTTTCCAGCAGATATTCTGTTGCCTACATGTCAAGTTCCCCAAGTCCACAAATGCAATGCTGTTCCCCTCCTGACCAGGACAGGGAGAGAATATTGTATAAAAAAAAATCAGGACAAAGACAAAGAAATTGCTTACCACTTAACAACATGGGCCAAACAGACACAACTTGGGGAAAATAAATGTAATTTATTGACAAAGAGAAATGGAGTAGAATGGCAAGAAACAAAGACAGATTTTTTTCCTACTAGAAACTAGGAAACATTTCAAAAACAGACTTTTGAAACCTCTGTCAAGAGTTGATAATTAATAGAGGCACTCTTGTGCACCAATATGTTGTTCGCTGTTCAAAGAACTATAATTAGCTGCACTCAACATAATTTAGAGCTTCAAGTGTTGGTGAAAATAAAATTAATTCTTACCTACTTTATGCCGATTCACACTTTGCTTAATGCTGAGCAATTGTAATGCTCCCTAAAGTTAAGAGCACACTTACTGTGGAAGCACTAGACCTTCCATAGTTTTTGCTACATTAACTTTTAAAAGTTATTTACACAAGAGTGGGCTGTTATGGATACTCTCTGAATCATGCACAGAGTCAGAGCAAAGGTCATAACCAAGGTGCTGATGTTTCATTAATGAAATCAAAAAAATATAAGGGATGTTGGATTGACTTATTCTATAATTTTGATTTTTTTTTTTTCAAAAAACCCACCTTGTTGAATAAACTTTACAAAATAGCCTATGTGGGTATGCATATGAGTAAGAATAATATTTGAGAGCAGAAGGTATTGGTAAAGCTGGGAAATTGCAATGATAACAAAAGAAATGCTTTTTTGTCTAATCATTATGTACATTTTGCTTAAAGACAACAGATAACTGAAGTCTGACAAGAAGGCTGGACAAAAATTTAGTTAACAAGTAAGTAAAATTTCTTCAAACATTGAATTTGATGAAGTATTGCAAACCTAATTTGATATTTCCTAGTTGCATACCAAATTAGTACCCTACTTCTTGCAACATCCTATGCATAGTACTATATATTATTATATACAGTATGTTTGCACATGCTGTGTATATAGATACACACACACAAACATATATATATGTATATATATATATGTATATATATACATATATATATGGAAAATATTTCTCAGTGCCCAGCTTTGGAAATAGTAACTTGGGGGAGTTTCTACCCTTTCTTTGTAAAGGATTTCTTCCTTTGCCTGTAGAACTGAGGTAGTCTTCTGTCCTAAGGAATATGACCATAAAAATATAAGACCCCAATTTGCATGTTATGAGAAACTTAAGTATCCATGCATAGAAAAGAAAGCTACCAAAGGTTCAGTATGCAGACACTGATCAATACCAGGACATTTTGGAAGTGTCTGGAATCTCTGTCTCTGTGATTGAAGTTCTTATTTTGGAGCTCAGCTGAAAGATGAGTGTACCATCTTCTGTATCTGCTTCTGTAGGGCTGTTGTTCTGACTGGTCAGATCACAGGTCCGGGTGAGGCTCAAAGCTGTGGTAGAGGCAGTTTGGAAGAGCTGGCTGTTAACTGCAGCCATTTCTCTGACTCACCAGCTTCAAGAGGGCCTCAGACTTGCCTGCTGCTGCTCCACTCCCAGTCAATGCTACCCTAGGGTCTGGTTCAGTGGGTGGTTGTTCCTCTCCCACCTGCTCAGCCTTATACCCCAATCTTGTACCCTAGCACCTGGAACCAGACAGTATTTACCGGGCAGAAGATAATCCCCTTGCCAGTGGTCTAAGGTAGGTTGCTGGAAAAATGCTTGAGACTAATAAGCTTGAAAATAAATGTAAATAAAAAACCTGACCCTCCAGGCATGCTGTTCCACTGGTTTTTGGAAACCACAGCCAACTCAACTGGAGCACAGAAGCTGTGGGACCAAATCACTTCTTATTAATTCCTTGCAACGAGTGCTAACAGCAGCTCATGGGAGGTGTAGATGTTTACTCTTTTCTTTCCCTTCTAGTAAAGATTTCTGAATATAGAAAGGAATATATTTATGAATAAATCACTGATGCCAGAAGATAGATAGCTGAAATCCTATTGAATCCAGGACAGCAAAAGTTCCTGGAGTGCTGTTGTCTTCTCCTGGGAGAAATTACTGTTCTTTGTAGTATGGCAGGCAGAAGCACATACTTTACATTTTTACCGTAACATATTCAGTTTGAGAAGGTTTGATATAATATCACAAAAAAGGAAAACCTCTCAGCTTCCAAAATATTTTTCTCTGTTCCATTCTCTGCTGCAGCTAGAGGAATAGCATTAGTTTTCTGTTTTTTCCCCCAAGTAAGAAGACAAAGAGAAACTAAGATCTAATTCTTCAGAGGGGTTGAACAAATTCATGACACTTGGTTTAGGGCTGTAGTCATTTACAGTGATAAAGTCCTCTGTTTGTATAAGGAGAAATGTAGCCATCACCACACAGCTTGCTGACACTGGGTAACACATTTTGGCAGGGAGATAGCAGATGTCATGGGAAATCCAGGGGGAAAGTGCAGATGTGACCTCAAACTGTACTTTTGCCTTTAGCCTGGCAGCACAAACCTCCTTCTATCACCCACCCAACTGTGTGTTGTGCCTGACACCTGCATCACCCAGCAGTAACAACGCTGCAGTCAATGAACGTAAACAGCCAGACTTCACTGCTCGGTGGTTTTGTGCTGCCGGTCTTCATCGTACACTTGTCTGGTATCGTGAGTGTCTGGCTTAGATACAGGTTCCATAGGGAAAAGGATGTCAGGAACCGTGTGGGGCCCCACTGACAAGCTATTCCCCAGTTCGTGATGTGGCCACAGGCAGGTGCATGTGTTAGCCACCCATCCCAAGACCAGTGGGGTTAAATTTCTGCCCTGCTCTCCTGAATAATGGACTCTTTGATGACACTTACTCTTCCATGGCACTGAATGCACAACAAATCCAGTTCACACACAGATCTGTGCATCTTCTGATTCAGCAGAGCAGATGCAATTTCTGTGCATATAGGGAAGCCAAATATCCCCCTGAAATACAGAGGCAAACTCCTTGGGGAGATGTGTCATGTTGCAAAGAGCTGAGGGCAAATTAAATTTGAGAAGAGAGACAGCAGAGGGTAAAAGCTCCATGAATGTATAAGGCAGGGGGATTTCTGCAGAAGACATTACTGCAAATTCAGCTGTAATTAAACTGTCAACAGCTGTTGTGTCTCTGTCACCTTTGGAAGGGGAAGATTTTTAATCGACATCAAAGTCAAAGGAAAACTTTAGGTATAACCTAACATCTCAAGTTGCTGACTGTGACTTAAGAGAAAACCACTTTATTTTGTCTTGCCACCTTACAGATATCCATGATTTGAATTGAATAAATTGCTTTCATTTGGAAAGATTTTGGAGTAGATTGCCTTGAAAATATTGAAAATACTTTCTTTTCTTCTGTGCATCTTGGTGGTTTATCCCCCTTCCCAGTCATAAGAGAAAGAGAAGATTAAAAAGGGTTTAGAATTTCTTTTATTTTTTTCCTTTCTCTTTTAAAAGTGTGCTTCTGAAAGATAGGGGAAGTGAAAGGGAGAAAATAGAGAACGAGAACCTTAAGAAGGAAAATTCGAGGACTTGCCCCATTCGCTCCACTGCTTCCTATTCACTCTTTTTCCTACTTCTTTCCAGCAGAAGGAAAGACAGAGGGAGGAAAGGAAAACAAGCGAGGAAGGTGATGTTAACGAATCCAAACATTATAGGTTTTGCTTTTAATAAAGTAACTATATTTGTTCTCAAACTTTTGATCAACATTTCCTATGGAAAGTATACTTTTAAAACCAGCTCTATTTGCTACATGTAATTTTTGATGTATGTGGCACTCTACATGTCTGCAAGCACACAAAGTCATTCTGGAGGATTTGCCTCAGTGCAGACAGATGAGGCAAGCATTCTAGCTTTAAGTTACATTAGTGGAAATGGATGCTATTATTGTTGACACATGATGGGTCTCTCTCTGAGGTAAGAGCGCTGCAACACTGCAAAAACTGTTTGGGGATGTATAGTCACTGAATGAAATGAAAGTAAGTTTAACCTAGGGAAGCTTGAACTGAATTTCCAAGGTAGCACTCAGAAAGCATATCTGAGGAACAGAGTAAGTCTGCATATGTGAAAAAGAGAACAAGGTTTTAAAGGCAGGAAATACAAAGCAAATTGATAGTCATGCCATAAAGGCAGGAGTTATAAAGGACAAACCATTATCTCTAGAGGCAAGTATTGTAAAGTGTGAGAAGCAATTGGCTTTTGTGTCTTTTAAGGCAGCATCTTTTAAGACCAAATAATAACGCTTGGAAAAGGGGTTCCCCAGGTTGCAGGCAACATTTCACACCAGCAATGCAGTAAGCCCTTCATCATTCTTCCAGTTAAAAACCAGTAAGTGCATAGTTCAGATACAACATCCCAGATTGCTCTCTGGTAAAGCACACCAGTATAAAATACATTTGCCATGTGAGTATTTCTTAGAGTCAGTCATAAGAACTACATTGCTAAATGGCTGCTTTTCTTTTGTAAATGTTTTGCTTTTATCTGTCCTATTATTTCTTAGGAACTTCCAAGTGGGACAACTGGAATTTTCTTAATTAAAGATATCAGGTCTGAACATGGTGCTTTTAGGTTATTAATTTTATATCAGACTATCCTTCAAATGCTCTGATTCACTTCTTGAGGGATTCAGCAGCAAAGTGAGATACTATGATCTCCTTAATCAGAGACTCTAAGGCGTCAGAGTTAAAGCTAATTAGGATTTATGAGATTGGAGGGAATATAATTTGTATGCAAACACTATAGCTGATAAGGGATTTAGGATGATGACTATGGATCTCAGCTGAACTCGGGTACCACAGTTTTACAGGATAAGTCATTAGGAGTACATTACACATTATTTTTGCACTTCGTTTTATTTTCAGTAAGAAGGCTAAGACAGCGAAATATGTGCATGTGGCACAATTTTGGGGCCCACCTTTTGTTAAAATCTAGGCTGGGACTGAAGCAGCAATCAACACCTCCTGCTTAAAAAGCATTTTGTTTCAGTAAAGTCTCAGCTGCTGAAACAGCACCTTCCCATTCAAATGTCCATCCTGCTTTCCTCTTAACACCTGCATCGTTATCGCATCATGAGTAGGTATGTGCTTGCTGAACATTGACTGAGGGCTCTGTCAGAGGAATACAGACCTGCTCCAGTGATTTTAGAGTAAGTGCTCTTGAGAGCTCTTTGAACCATGCACTAAATCCAAGGCAGCTGTTCCATTGTAAAAGTCAGATTAACATATGGTTTATGGAGATAATATATTTATATTATATACAGTATAAAATAAAAGGTGCTTGAATTCTATGAAGACAGTAAATTGCTGTGAGTAGAAATGGGGAGAGAACAGCGATTTTATGCAATTTGTACTAGACTAGCACAAAACATTACCAGGAATCGGAAAGGAACCAGGAAAGAGAGGACTTCACTACTAGGACAGCTGTCTACTTGGCAGCTACTATCAACAGGTACTTGATGAATGAAATCTCTCTAGGAGCTTCTGATGATGATAGCAACATTTTTTAATTGGCATACTGTTTCCATGTTGGGGCAGCTTGGTGGGGTACTCTGAAAGTTGAGTGTGTAGGATTTCTGTTGTGCACGTATGTGAGTAGAGTAGTTAAAGAAAATAACCCTAGAAGGGTCTTGAAGTCCTTTTAGCCATCTCCCTTCTGTGGAGATGATTAAGTGCATGTCCTTGGCACTGCTTTGAAAGTGCCAAATGTTTCTAATATCCATGTTTCAATATATTGCTACCTTTGGAAGGTGTTTTTCCTTTATACTGTGAATATTTATCTTTTGTGGCAAAGAACTTTCCATTCCATGCCTGGTGCAAAATCAAACCGTTGATGGTGGTAACTGCTAATTTTAGAAGATGCGGAAAACTTTTGACCTCTGTTTCTCTTTAAATCTCTCTATTCTAGATAGAAGAAACAACATTTTGACAATTGTTTCTCATCAATTTGTTTTATAAAGCTCTCAGAAATAGTGTTACTCTCTTCTGGGATTTTCATGTTATTTTTATATTTTTGTACTTCAGACAGATTCTCAGCAGTGCTGTGTAGGGAAAAAAAATTACATTCTTTGCCACTTATGAAACAATTGGATTGAAGTTTCTAGTGTCAGTGTGTTCTTAACTGAGTTACTAACCTGCTATAACCTCCAGATATTATTTCTTTTCCTATAAAGTCCTTCCTTTGTTAGTAGAGACAGTGACAACTAGCACACATACAACCTAGAAGTCTGTTACAAGACAATCCCTATTCTACATGGCTGTATATCCTGGTGCAATCTCCAATCAGAATCTTAAAAGGCAACAAAGTCCCTAGACTGGGAATGAGGATCCACGACACAGGAAACTCTAAAAGCTGCAAAGTGGCAAACAGAGGGAAATAGTTGTGGAGTAATTTTAAAAATATAAGGTTCACTAAGTCTCCTAATCATACTTCTCATAGAAGAAAACAAGTTATATTTAGGACACATATGGTCAAGAGCGGCAGTGATAATTTTGAAGGCTGGATTTTGGAGCTGTTAACAACATTTCTATCATCTGTAAATTACTTGAGAAATCTAAGTCATCAGTTCAATAGTAGTAGGTACTGGCAATGTTCCTGGCTTGTTTCTGCACTATTTTGGGATAGGTGTAGAGAAGAGGGAATATCACACACAGTCAAAGCTAATATCCCATGGAGCTTTATATATTTCTCCCTGATGATCTTGCACAAACCTCAAATTGACTCCAGAAAATTACAACAGCAACTCATCAGTTTAACTCGGTTTCCTGCCATGACAAGTAACTGAACAGTCATAACCAAAGGAAGAAAATTATGAGTTATTTTGAGACGAGAATGAGACGATGTGGCTTTTTAAATGGGAAAGGCATCTTCTAGTGAAGGAAACAGACTTTAGCGACAGAGCTATGGAACTGTTGTTTCTTCTGCAAAGAGTTTAATGCTGCATTTCTATTTAATTGGCATCAAGCCCACTTCCAGAGTTACACTTTTCTCTGAGCTTTAATTTGCACTTAAAACTAGACCCCACTGACTGAACACTGTCCTACAATTACTATTTTCTCACCTACAACTTTAACTTTTAGAAAGAAACTCTGCCCTCACCTAAGCTGTTCCTCTCCTGGTCCCTCGCTCTTTTTTCTCTACTTCAGTGCCCCAGCTGTGGTTGGAGGGATAAACCCACACAGCAAGTAATCAAACAGTTGGCAATAAAGGTAAAGATGGTGCAAGTCTAATGGAGAAACTTACTGGGGACAAACAAAATTGTACAAAACTAAGCAGTGATAAGTAGTCCTTTTTAATATCCCCTGACCACTTTGTTGTCCAGGGAACAGTGGGTACTTGGGGTAGATGTTGTGCCAAGCACTACATGAGTACCAAGCCACAGGCTGCATGTGCATTCAGCTTTCTGGTCCAGGTGTCAAAGGTTCTTTGTTCTGATCACTTCTATAATTTTTCCAGTTCTTCCTTTGAGGCTGGCAGTGCTTACCTCAGCAGGTGCTTTTCCTCTGCCAATTCTTATATTCCTTTTTTTATATTTCTTCTGTTTTGTTTAGGGAACGGTAAATCACACTGTGGCAGGTACTCTTTGTTTTCCTTGTGAGGGTGAGGTTAAGAATAGTTGAATTTCTGTTGTTGAATAATAACTGGGTTTCTCACACCAGCTACAAGTTGTTAACCTATACCATCACTCTCTTGACTGTTGTCCTTCATCTTACCTCTTAATTGCTGTTCAGCTGAGAAGCATTTCCTAAGTTACCATGGGATAAGTCTGAGATACAAGTAGCTAGATTCTTTTAAAGGAAACAACTATTTCAGTTCAAATTGATCTCAGTTAGCATGCACAGAGAACATCAACATATATCCCAAGGTATTGTTTTTCCAGACCACAGCTACACAGGAAAACATGTGTTAGACAGAACTCGGCCTTAGCTTGAAGTGAAGTCACAGACCTGCTAGCTGCTTCTCTGAGAACCTGAGTAAGTTCAAGCTATGGTTACTGCCAGATTTTGGGAATGTATTTCTCGTTTTCTTTCTTCTTCTGTGCTGGGGGAAAAAAAAAAGAAAGCATACAACTGCAAATAGAAAATATCTCACTTCTTATATGAGGAAAGAGAGCTTTGAAATCGCAGTTCTTAATGACTTCCCTCCATGTATGTACTAGCATTCTCCTTGGGGATCTTGCTCTGTCAAGGACTTGGAGGACAGTGTTGCTGTCTGTCAGGGATCTTACAAAGTAAGGTCTATTGAAAGAAGAGCTGTTCTGCCAGGTAAAAGGCATGATGGAAAACCTATTGCCACGAGGCTGTCATCAAGTTAAGCCTCTCATAAAGGGTGATTACAGGGTACTACTTGCTTTTCTTGCCACTTTTGCTAGAATCCTATGGCATCTGCAGAGAGGTGGACAGAAAAGTCTCCCCACAGCATTTCAACCGTGCTCCTCAGGCCCAACACACAGGACTGGAGTCCTTCCCAAGCAGTCGGACC
>JAWMRA010000001.1:53770928-53847384 GCA_035584735.1 Pseudotriccus pelzelni | reverse complement strand
TTTAACTCGGTTTCCTGCCATGACAAGTAACTGAACAGTCATAACCAAAGGAAGAAAATTATGAGTTATTTTGAGACAAGAATGAGACGATGTGGCTTTTTAAATGGGAAAGGCATCTTCTAGTGAAGGAAACAGACTTTAGCGACGAGGCTGTCATCAAGTTAAGCCTCTCATAAAGGCTGATTACAGGGTACTACTTGCTTTTCTTGCCACTTTTGCTAGAATCCTATGGCATCTGCAGAGAGGTGGGCAGAAAAGTCTCCCCACAGCATTTCAACCGTGCTCCTCAGGCCCAACACACAGGACTGGGGTCCTTCCCAAGCAGCCATACCTGAAGTATGGCTTTTAGATGAATGCAGCGCCCCAATTCCTTCGGAAGAACTAAAATTTCAAGTCTGAGTACAGGTCCTTTCATCTATTTAATTTTTACTCCGGAGAAATACAAATATGTGTCTTTATATATATAGACAAGTAACATGTTAACATGTATGAGAGGAAGGGAGAGTAGGGAAAATGAAAATTATCCTATTTGTTGTTTTCATACTATTTCCTACAACAAGTGATGTTCCTCTATCCTCCCCTTGTTGTTCTCTGTGCACGCTTACTGAGATCAGTTTGAACTGAAATAGCTGTTTCCTTCAAAAGAATCTAGCTACCTCTATCTCAGACTTACCCATGGTAACTTAGGAAATGCAGCTGTGTGGTGTTACGATGTCTACAGTAACTGTACGACAGTGTTAGTGACAAATGCGGAGCTCAATTTCTGTAAGCACGGATTAAAAGTTTGTTGCCCAGAAACAGGTGATTTTTTTCACAGCCATTTGAAATTTATGTACATTTTCTCAACCCATATGCTAGCAAAATAAACACACATGGTTAGAAGCCATTTTCATTTAGTTTGCTTTTATGCCTGCAAGTTTCACACTCCACTTACTGTCAGTACCCTGCATGGAATCTATCAGCACAAAAGTTCCTTTTTTTTCCCCAGTTGCAATGAAAAGCTAACAGGGATATGCTACTGAGAGAAGTAAATAAATAGTATTTCTTTTAAAAGTATTGACTCTAGAGACAGTATTTCTAATTGAGAAACTGGTGTCTTAGAGAAAAATTTACTGACAGTAAAAATGAAGGACAGAGTAGGGTAGACAACTTTATGAAATGGATATCTAAGAATCAGAAAGAAACTAGCTCACTGAAACAATCCCCTCAAAACTGGAAGAGTTAGTCTAGGTATAGCTTAAAGTGGACATAATAAAGTGGTTCTTAAGCTATATGGTCTAGTAAACAGAAATAACCAAAATTTTAGGGTAGAATTTTACCTATTTCCTGATATAAAACTCCAGAAATATGTATAAATCTCTTATTGAATTGTTCAATGCACAAAATCTTTTTACATATGTATTTTTTATAATCTAACCTTTTGTCAGGTTTCAACCTTTCAGGACTCCTTATGATTTCCTTAAAAAGTTTATTGGTTTTGTTTGTTTGTTTGTTTGTTTGTTTTAAGAAAGGGACTAGATAAAGTTATTGTTGTTCCCAAATTTGAACTGAAGCTTATATGAATTTTATGTTTCTAAATAATGTTCCACTTCCACTTTTACCTGCTTCGTCACACTTTTAAATAAGAATGGCACTCTTGACGAACATACCTGATGTTGTTTCTATTGTATTTTACTTTGCAGTGAGTTCATAAACTTCAGCACAAATGCAGTATTCTAATTTTGAAAGGGTTGTATATGGCATTCAGTTATTAAGAGAAATAAAACCCACCAAAATTATGTCTGCTTCTTCTCAAAATGGACCATTTTCAAAGAATTTATAAGTTTCAAGGGGGAAACCTCAACCATTCTGTAGGAACCTCTCATAACAAAAAACCATTTTAATATTCTTTCAATCACAAGACATGGAAAGAGCCGTGGTGCAGGCTACCCTACCTGACAGCTTCATAACAACTGAATTTAGGATCTTCAGTAGTTTTGAAACTTGGAATTACAGAAGAAAAAAAGAAGTCAAAATTATTGCTATACAGTGAGCAAGTTTATCTGTTGATTTATCTTTTGAACGCTTTGCTGTATTGTATAGACCAAGGTGTTTAGCAAGAAACAACTATTTGTTATCCTTTTCCACTTATCTGTGGACAGAAATGTATATCCCAAAGTCCTCATCAGCAGTACAGTTATAATGTTGTCACAGATGATGCATTGCCAAATTCAAGCTAGTTGACTGCAGTACACACTTCACAATTACAAGCATTTCTTGCAGTTTTATTGTTGTCTTGAACTTTATGAAATGTTCCCATGTTGACTATAGAGTAATAAAGAGTGTATCATAAACGCTTTTATATATCCACAGTTTGAATGACCAGTGGCCACAGAAAAAGATGTGTCATTTTATACATTGGCTTTAAAGTCTTTCTCAATTGAAAGGCAAGTTAATATTTTGTGAATGATGCCTGAAGTTGTTGTCTTAAGAAGACAAAACATTTTAGCTGATGGCAAACTTGGAATAATATTACTCACTTTGTTGTCAAGTTAGAGTGACCTGCATTAAAGAACTTTATGAAAAATATGGTTGTTATCTTAGGATAAATGTTTCAAACGTTTTCTTTTAGCTCATGTTAGGAATTATTATGTATTATGTTTAGAAGCAACTGTGAAAATTGTGTCTGTGAAATGCAGTAAGTCTTATGGGAACTACTGCTTTCTCTACTGAACCATAAAAAGTCATTTCTGTACTCATTACAGGAATGTTTATTCCTCTGTTTCAGCTTAATGACTGTATCTTGATTAATTGATAAAATGCTGTTATCACAATCTCTGCTATATCATCAGCCACATGACGAAGCAGTGTCATCAACTACTTCTGAATCAGTAATGTGCAGATTCCTGCTTGGATATAATCAGTCACTCTGGTCCACTCCAGTTGCGGTAATAAACACTTTTTGTGATACAGCCAGTAGTTAAGTCTGGTTTTGATAAACATTTTGCATAAAGATCTCTTCAGATATGAAAAAGTTGCACGTGTGATATAAATTCAGCTGCAGCTCTTCGCTTTTTGCATTGCTGTGGCAGATGAAATAATTTTTGTAAACAATTTGTAAGGAAGTGCTACATCCTTTGGTTTTAGTTGGACTCCGTAGATGTAAACTGATGCCTGAGATCCTGCCCAAAGGCCCTCCCCACAGCCACCAGTGCGGCTTGGAGAAACGAGAGCCATCTTCAGGAACAGACAGTTCCACTCCAGCTGTACAAAGTCCCTGTGAAGTAATGCTTCCCTCAGCTCTTCGTAACTCTTTAATGGGTTTCTTGTTTTGCCAGGAAAATTCTGAGGCAGTTTCCAGCTTTTTCCTTCTTCATGTCATCTTCCACCACACTTCTCTTAGAAACACTTTGCCTTGAGGTTGAATGTGAAGGGAGCCCATCCATCACTTCTCCTAGCTCCAGCTTCCTCGTCAGCCAAGAACAGGCTGACACTGCATACAGAGCTCAGTGGGGCTGGAATCCTTCTCTCCTCATAAGCTGAAGAAAATGGATACAAATATCTGGTGGTTTCTGGTAAGACATCTGCCAAGGACGTCTCGCTTCTACAAGTAAAAGGGCTTATTCCCATGTTCAGAGGTCCTCCTTCCACACACTGTGTACTAAATCTTTGCAATAAGATATCTGAAATCTCTGCAGAGCAGCTGTTGCTTTCTGGAAGTTTCATTTGTCTTTCTGGAAGTTTCTCACTTGTGTGCAATCTACCTGAACTGTAAGTGATGGGCTGTTTTGTGTATAAATGCTGTACAATGTTCTAAAGGTTCTCAAACAGGAAGTCTTGAATGTGATTTTTTTTTAATGTCAAGTGTGCACTTCAGAGCTGTATTAGAACAACACAAATTTCCTTTTGGGAGAGTCTATGCTTATGTTCACAGAATGGCTCCACTTGGAAAGGACCACAGTGGGTCATATGGTCCAACCTTGCTGCTCAAACAGGATCATCCTAGAGCACATGGCACAGGATTGCATCCAAATGGTTCTTGAATATCTCCAATGAGAGTGATTACACAAGCTTTCTTAAAATTTTAATTTAAAAGATACATTTTATAATACTGAATTCTATTCTGAAACCAGTATTTATTCACTAGTTACTTGACTCTCATGTTCTGGCCAGGTTTCGTTAATGATTGATTCAGTCTTCCTTTCACTCATACAAGAAAAGAAAGGTGGAAAAAAATCTCTTAAAATAAGGGCTCACTAGCTATCTTACAATTGCCTGTAATAATCTTCTCTCTGCCTTTACATTTTTAACAGTTGTAGCAGGTTGCAGTGGTACACAGTTGTAGATGAATTCAGGCTTTTTTATGCTCTGAAGCTAAATTATACAACTCAAATTAATTGTTCATTGGAATGTAGCAGTGTCTGAGCCCCTGAAACATCACTGTCAAAATTCCTGGCATTCAGGAGAAAATACTAGAGGAGCTAAATGCTTTTAACTTAGGTATGTGCTGACCAACTGCAAAGTTTTGAATGCTATAAGCACTGAACCTGGTGAAGGTGTTTAAAAAATATGTAGTAACAAAGGCATGAAATTATAAGCCATCAATGTGAATTTTTAATTTTTTTTAAAAGAAACTATTTTTGTCAGGCAAAGATTTCCGTCAGTAAAATCTGAAAGAGGAGGCAATAAAAGTGCTGTTAATTCATTTAAGATAGCTACAATATTAGTATACTTGCCAGTAGTGACAAAAATGTAATAATAATAATAATAACAACAACATTTTTAAGGTGTTAGGGGCACTGATTAAACAACACAACAGTTTTTCTGACTAATGAATTCTGTAGACAAAACAAAATACAAAGCCAAATCAAACAAAATAACTCTGTGACACATCAGTAACAGGAAGTTAGGAAGAAAGTATAAAAGAAAATTTATCAAATGCATATTGGTTCACCAATATTTGTTGTATGTTGTAGGGGAGAAAAAAGACCTGATCAGCATTATAAGGCCCCCAAAAATGGAGGAAAAATCATATCATGGTTGCATGTGCAATCACTATTCTTTCCCTCTGCAAGGAATATCATTGCACTACGTGGGATGAATTGGATCACAACAAGGGAAAAAAATAGAACAGAGGAATAAAAGTAGACTATATCATGATGGATATGGAGAATATTCATGTGGTTATAAATTTAACTTTTCTCTTTTTAAGAAAAACCTTGAAAAAAATCTTCCTCTCTGCAACCTTAACAATGTCCTGCTCAGGAGCAGATTATCCTGTGGGACTTAGCCTTGCTGGCCCAGTGGTCCAGCGCTCCAGCTGCTGTATTAGCTGTTTGCCAGAGAAGACTGTCATCCCAGACAGGAGATGGAAAGCTGGTGCTCGATGCCATATCTTTAGAGGTTGGTTAAATGTGTTGTTGGACTGGACAGGGTTTGCTTTGTGTACCAGGATATGAAGGGACTATGTATAGGTGTAGGGACAAGTATGGCCAGAGCAACCAGACGTGGCTCAGCCCACTGGTGCTGCTCGGCAGTGCAATAAACCAATGTGCAAAACCCTCTTTTTTAACTTGTTTTGTCACTTTGCCAAAAACAAACGTGCTTGAGGATTTCAAATTTTAATGGGGAGTTTGTGGGTTTTAACAGTTTATAGCTCGGCTAGAGTTAAACAGAATTTGATGGGACAAACTATTTCTTTAGCCTAAGGGCTTTCTCTCTGCTCAATTTTGAATTTCCTGCAAACTGCAGGGATAAATTAGAGCAGCTTTGAAAAGCAGAAAGAGTCTAGCTAGAATGGGATGTGTCATCCTCTCTAATGGGGGCTACTAACCCCCTTGCAAAGGGATCTGTTGGTCATTTTAAGGGCCTCCTGTGGTCTATCAGAATTACTGTATAACCTTAGGTACCGAATACCAAAGTAAAAAGAGTACTTACCAGTGATGGGAAGTACAGCCTGTGTATTCTCCTCCCAAAATTTGTGTCACACACCAGGAAATAGTATCAGCTGTATGGACTACAAAGAAAGTAAGATGTTCTGGAGCCTGGTGGTTTGGGAGACAGGTAAGGTGTCTCTTTTGCCTCATTTTAGGAAAAAAAACCCTCATCTCTGCTTCATCAAATCTTAATATTGTAACAGATTTATCCAATCTACATTTTAGCTTCTGCTAGATGTGTAGGGTGAATCATCTCGGATGACTAGTATGTCTGAGTATTCTAGGTTTTCCTTGCAGTCAATGGAAAGAAATAGGCACTTTCAGGGCACAGTTCCTCTTACAATGAACCTGCAGTGAGATGGATCACATCTCAGGAGTGATATTTCTCTCTTCAATTAGGAAGAATAAAGTTGTTTTGTGGTGGTCATCTACAAATTAAACATCAAAACTAGGCAGAGAACTTCCCCCAGGGTGTGAATTAAGTTGAGGTTGCCAGGGATGTCAAGATGGCTTATGATGCCCAGAGCCTAGAAGCAGCAAATCTGCCTGACTCTCATGGAGATAGGGAATCTGGGGGCTTCCAGTTGCCCCATCCCCTTAGCAACATGAAGATCTGGGACCCATCTTCCCTACTCATTGATGAAACTAATTCATGGCTTATTTGGACTGCCCATCTGCTAACCGTAAGATAGGGGGCCTAGGAAATAATTTGAAAATACAGAAAGCCTGACAAAACTGAAGCATTTCAGGGTATATGTTTCTTGGGGATATTTAAAAAATTCAGTTATGTGACTTCAGAGCTGAGTCTTCCAGGGTATTCTGCAGAACAGAAATCCTATCTGTTTTCCATCTCCAAGTGTATTACTTTGATGGAGAAGAGAGGGCTTGATAACTATCCAGATTATTTTGGCTCAGTTCTCAGTAAAGTGACCTATTTAATTGTCTTTCCTTGCTCTCAGGCAAGGGGCTGTCAAGCTTGTGCAAGGAGGAAGCTCAGGGTTTGTCAACAAAGGGCAGGTAAGGCATGCTGGAGAGGTACCTCCTCATGTTGCGGTTGAAACTATTGAAGACTGAAGTATCTGCCTCATCTGCCTCTCTTCTCTTCCCTGTCCTACTGCTACCTTATATGTGGCAGCAGAATTCCTGGCATGAATATGCCGAAGAGTCTGATGGACAAATAAAAAAATTCTAAATTTTTTTGAAATCTGGTGCATGGGGCAGCTACAAATGTGATGCAGCAGCAAGAGGGCTGTGAACTGCTGGAGGAAAGATCCTGAGCAGCCTTACATACCACTGACACAGCTGTTTGCTGAATGCACATATGTCTGTGTTTCACTGACAAAGAAATACAGGCAAAATGATACCACTATCGCTCCAACTCAGAACATCTTGATTTCAGACTGTACAGTTGGGGATTTCTATTAGTGTCTTAGTTTTACAGAACTTGAAAAGTCTTGTACAATGAATTAAGTATGCCACACATAGACAGGTGTTGGAAAATAGTGCAAAACACATGTAGACATTTATTCCCTGTGCCCTATCTCTTTCCTTTATTGAGGAGGAAAAAAGCAGCTTGTCCACTTATGAAGCATCTGACCACCTCTGCTTTCTCATGCATTTCATGTTATTAGTGACTGAAACATCTGTAATTTCATAATACTCTCTATTAAATAATTTTTCTTTAACTACTGTTTCTATTAGCTGTTTAACAATTCATCTTGCATGATATTTCTTCCACATAATTATAATATACCTGACAGTGCTTAATTGAAGGTTTAATAATTTCTCATTTTGTTTACTTAGGATATATTAATGACACTAGGTTTCCAACAATGAAGAGGCTTGTCCTAGGAAGCCTCCATTTACCTTTGAATGTGCTTTTCTAAACAAGTGGGTGTGAAAGAACTTTAAGTATTTTAAAATGTGCTGTAATGTCTCCTGTTTCATAGCATTCAATAGATATATTTAGTACCTTCTTTCTGAGATATTGCAGTTTCTTAAATCAGCATCATTGTGCCCATTCCACATGGTTATTTAGTCTGGTTGCTCCTTTATTTTAGGATAAAAATGATTGACAGGACCACCTGTAAGCTGAGCCTTCCTCCTAGAGGACTTCCAGGCACTGCTCAGGAATCTCTCAGTTAAATTATCAGTCCCTACCTATCTACCTTTTGTTTGAAGCTCTGCAGTGACATAGAGTATTGGCAGGATCTCTTTAACCTCTTGCTATCAAGAAGCTAACTAGGAATATGCCTGAGTCTTCCTCAGCTACATGAGCAGATGGCACTGCTTGGAGTGGCTCTGGAAAACTCTGTTCGGTGCTAATGTGAAGGTCAATATCTATTTTCCTGTGGTTTGCAGTGTAACAAAGTGCACCTCTTTTATCTAGCTAATAATCTGAACACTCTTCTAACCTGCTGAAAACCAGTGAAATCTGATGTCTCTTCTTGTATTTTAATCAAGATTAAAGTGCTAAGTACAGTGATCTACTTCAAGCTAAAATGTAAGCTTCTTGACACTAGTTTACCAGATTTCTGTTATT
The DNA here is from genome assembly GCA_035584735.1 of Pseudotriccus pelzelni. Taxonomy (NCBI): domain Eukaryota; kingdom Metazoa; phylum Chordata; class Aves; order Passeriformes; family Tyrannidae; genus Pseudotriccus; species Pseudotriccus pelzelni. The sequence goes on along the minus strand of JAWMRA010000001.1, from coordinate 53,838,927 downwards.
TATGGTGTTGCTTTCAGAATCATCATGGTCCTTTACTATAGAAAGACACTTACTAAAATTACTTTGTTCCATAGTACAGCAAGACTATGAACTCCATTGTTAATTCTTGCTTTGTGGTCTCAAAAATATTACATGAGCCAAAAGAGAGATGATAACTAAAGATTTGGGAGTAACTATCTCTGTGTGCTATATTTTTTAGAATACGGAAGACTGAATGTTTGTGGAGATACTGTTGGTAACAGGATGGAAATTGTCAGGCACCATCTGCTGTGATATTGATTTACCGTGATTCAGACAAATATCGTTTAGAGATTTAACAACATTTAGAAAATTGTGTAGAAGTTTTGCTTTCTTTTTTTCTCTTTCTGCTTTCCTTTCCTAGTGGTCACCTTTTGTACTAAATTTTAAGTGGATTTATATCTAAATTTCTGTTTATGCAAAAAGGAAGGCAATGTAATATTGACCTTTCAGATTCATGATAGTAACATGGTATTCAGTATAAGATTTCCTTCTGACATAAATAACCTCTAAGTATTCATTCCAAATATATAGTGCTGCAAAAATAAGTTTAATCATGAATAATTAGAAATATGGGGTTCGGATAATTATTAAAATGTCTCATATTTTTGTGAACTGCAGATTTTTTTTCATGAATTTGATTATTAAGACAGTTCTGCTACTTACTGTGTATGTGATCCCCTCTACTCAGCACTGGTGAGACACATCGGGGGTGCTGGGTGTGATCCTCTGCTCCCCAGTGCAAGACAGGCTTGAACACACCAGAGTGAGTCCAATGCAGGGGCACAAATTTAATTAGAGGAATCCTATCCATGTGGATGAATACCTGATGGGAGAGAATGAAGTAGACAGAAGCAGGCTTCTCTCAGTGGCAATCATGGAACATAAGGCATTAGGGACAAACAGGAGTACAGAAAATTCCATTTAAACACGGGAAAAAACTTTTAATCATGGAAGTTGCTGAACACTGGCACAGGCTGACCAGATAGGCTGTGAAGTCTTCATCCTTGGAGATTTCAAAACACAACTAGACACAATGATGCACAACCTGCTCTAGCTCACCCTGCTTTGACCAGGAGGTTGCACTCAACAATCTCCAGAGATGCCTTTCAATCTCAGCTATTCTGTGATTCTGCAATACCTAAATGTATCTATTTCTTAGGTTTTGTCCAATCATACTAATACTAATTCTGAGTTGTTTATCACACTCAGAAAGAAATTAAAGAAGAAGCTCTCCGACAAAAAATGTCAATTCCTTTGTGTAGTTATTTGGAGATAATCTGAGAGAGCATTTTCCAAGTAATCTATCATGGCATTGTGATGTCTTTGTTTAATTCAACCACACTCAGTTGTCTGTGTGGACAGTTGAGTTTCCACTCCAAATGTTGATGTGCAGTTGCAGAAGCATGAAAAAGGCACACACAGCTTGATAGCTAAGGGTTTGCAACTGATCCTATTTGAAACCTGAGCAAAATTTCTAGGAGGCTTTAGGGAACCTCAGATGATTTCCTGTACATCAACTTGCGTACTGTTCAAGGGCCAGGCACAATTGCTATCTGTCCCAAAGACAGCAAGTGAATCTGAGCTCCAAACAGTACCACTGCTCCAGGCCTTTATTTCTGCTGACTCCACAAGCAGATGTCCTATCTGTAACTTTAGAAAGTTAGGCCCTGATTCCCTTGGCATGTCCATTGGAAACCCGAATCTCGCTCATCTCTGACTTGGCTTCTCCACCTTGAGGGCAACACTACTGGTCTTGTAAAACACTTGTTATTAAAATGTTACAAAGGCAAATATGGGAAGATATTTTACCAAATTGTGGTTTGGTTTCTGTGATCATATCTCAAAATGGTGTGATTCAGCACTGTGGTACTTTATTTAAATTCCTACTTCCTATTTCTTTCAAGATGCAAGAACAGTAATTTGAATTTTTTTTTTTTAAAAAAAGGAAACTATTTGATTCATTATCCTTTCTGTCATATTACAAATGGTTTTAAATTTACCCAACAAGACAAGTACAAGGAATTCAGGTCTAATCCTAAGATAAGTAACTGTGATTCTGGCAGAGAACAGGTTTCCTATTTGTTTTTGAGTTTGTGCACTAGACTGTAGCCCAAGTCCTGCTCAGCTTGGCTGAGTGCTCCATTTAATTTAACATCCCATTTATGGGTAACAGCAGCACTGAAGTATGCTGAGTTGAGCTTATACTTCTTTCTCTATTATCTTTGGTACTTTTCTGCTTCAAATAATCACTGATGTAAAGTATATGAGAATGTAATAAAATATGATGTGTAGGTTGAAGCAAAGTAATCAATCTGTATGAAGTGATAACCTAATTTTCTCAGAAGGATTTGGCAATAGTAAATAAATCTTAATAGTTCCTTGAGATAATATACCCAGAGCTGAGGGCGAAACCTGTTTTAACAACTGTATTTTAGGGACTAGTCATCTTAATGAATGTCAGTTCCTGAGCTTTTAGAAATCTTGCTTCTAAACCAGAAACCCATTGGCTTGGTTTAACAGATAGAGTAAGGTTCCACTACTGAAGAGTAGTGATGCAAAGCATCTTTAGAAAAGACACTACAGTGTAAATGGAAGTGTAGTATATGACTAATGTCTCAGCTGTAGGAGCTGTCTGAGCCATCCAGGGAAGGAAAACTAAGAATCACATTAAGGATTAGATCTTCCCCCTACTCTTCTTCAATCATTTATTTTCCCCTATCATTGGGCATTCACTGTTCCCAAGCCTTAGAAGGGGAAGTCCTTACATGGACAGAAACTTCTGTCTCTTTTGTGTTCACAAGGTCACTTTAGATGCCCTCTCCTTACCAGCAATCCTATTCTGATCAGGGAAAGAGCCACTCTTCCTTCCTAGGGCTAGAGTAGGATCAGGCTCAGAGACTGTAGGTGGGCTCACAGCAGTTATCAGCCATCCAGACCAGTCACATGTAGTCCATGCACTGAGAGCCAGAATGTAGGCCATCCTTGACCCTCCTGCCATCCTCTGGGAGGCCTGTTGAACTCATCTCCCTATGGTAGTATTTAGCACAAGGAGACTACCAGCATCCCCTTTCCTCCCCTCTCTCAGTTCCTCTCCTCTCCAGAAGGAAGGAAAAGACATCCTTGACAAAACTGTAATACAGTTCCACTTTGATAAGGAATATTGTGTAGATAGCTGTAATATGGGTAAAAGGTTGGTTATGTACCTGAGAGTCCTTGTAGATAACTTCAAAGCTGACCCTAATAACCAATGTCTAGTGATCACTCTGTGAGTTGTTGTTATTTAAAAATCAAGGAGCAAGAAGAAGCAGGAGCCAAATTTAGATCACACGATTTTAAGCTGTGTGTATTCCTGCCAGCAAAATTTATATCTTTTGAGATGTGAACAGGCAGCTAAGACCAATTTGAATGAAACTGGAATCCATAAGAATTATAAAAATCATTTTTATTACCTATCACTGTGGTATGGCTGCCTCTAAAGACAAATACATATGCAAATAATTTAAAGCAGGGCTTAGATATATGATTGAAATCTCCATTTGAGCAAGAATGCAGATTGTTGCATAATTTGTCCACAAAATCAAGTTATGCACTTGAGGTTTTTGCAAATATATGTACTGCTAGCATTTCAATATGGGATCCTTATAACAATTTTCTTCTAGTGCCCCCCATAAGCTTCCCCTGTGCACAGAGAAAAATTCGACCAGACAATTTCATATTGTAAGGTTTACCTCAGAATATTTGTGCTTGCCTTTTAGAAACACCCATTTTTGTGATTGTATTGATAACCACAGCTGTAGTGACAACACCAAACATAGCTGCCTAATCCTAAATCTAAGCCCAAGAGACCTATTAAGCCATTTGTTTTCCCAGGGCTGCAGAACTGGAAACTCTGACGGTGCAAGACTGAAGAGAAGTTGATGGTGTTATGTTGTTATGTTCGGATCTTTCGGTTTCCGTGCCTCGCTTTAGTTCCCCAACAACCATCTCTCACTGACTATATAAGGAGACCTGATTCTGGACAGAAATAGCTTTGAACCTCTTTTCTTGGGTTAACATGCCAGAGTATGTGGTGACTATAAAGCCGTGTAGCAGATGAATGAGGATGAGAGTATAGGACCTTATAGATTTAGCAGGGGAGCCAGAAGTGCCATCCTGTGACAGGCACACACATTCGCTCCTACCCCTCTGGAAAAACAATGTGGCAACACTGCAAAACACATTTTCCCTGCAGAAACACTAATACTTAAACCAATTTCTGCTGATGATTTAGTACTGTTCAGGGATGAAGTGAAGTGAGATGAAGTCAGGGGAAATCAGATCAACTTTCCATTAGTTTTAGTGACATAATTTGAAGGAAGTGAAGCTGAAGGCTGTCAGTAAATGCAGCTGAGTATATTTTTCCTTATTATGAGCCCTTCCAGGAGAACTCATTTAAAGCATGGGGAAATATCTTTCTGTCTAGACTAGCCTGGATTGCAGGAAGTGCTTAGATTGTGCAGGAGATCAGTGGGAATTAAAATGAGCATTTATCAGTGAAAGGAGGTTTGTCAGATTGAAAAGTGTATCATTATCTTTCTGATGGCAAGAAGAGTGGGCTTCTACATGTCATGGAACATGAAGCTTCTGGTTCACCTTGGTGGTACATGGGGACTAGTCACATTGCACTGAAGAGGAAAGCCCAAGACATGTCCTGACAGACAGGGTTATATTACTGTTGAGGCCAGAAAATATGAATGAGTAGAGTTGTGTATACCTAGGCTCCTCTCATCTAGACAGAATAACATGGGAATCAAAGCCTGTTTTACCAATTTCCTTTATTGTTACAATTCCTTACTTTACATTGTTGGCGAGACAGTGATTCTGAACTAGCAGTCACAAATACTCAATTGCAATAATCTATTCACCAAATCTTATCAAAACCCACAAGCAGTACAGTGAGTTCCAGCCTGTGCAGATATGTCACTACAGACTGGGAAAGAAACCAAAGTGGTCAGGAAGAAAAGCTGCTCCCTATTGATGAAACAGCTAGTATCAGTGCATACTTAATAGTAATGAAATCACCTATTTGACATCAGCTCTAGATATGTACAACTTCTCTGTGCGTCATGTTCTCTAATGCTGGTGCAAATCTCCAGCTAGATGTGGAGATCCAGGAGGACAGACCTTTCCAGTAACTGAACAGCATTTCTGTGTGCAATGAAATGAGTCACTGGTCTAGAAGTTCAGGTTTTTCTGCTGTGTTCCCAGTCTAGAATGAGGATGGAACAAGGGGAGGACTGTAGGAGATCATTTTCCCAGTACCACTCCCAGCAATGCTTCTCCTGCCTATGATCACAACAGCCCACCCTACATTCTGGTACTCTATTTTGAAGCTCTGTGTTCTCCCCACTCATGTCTTTGAATGGCTGCTACTTAATTTTTACTTTATCCTGGCTCATATTTTCCCCAATTTCCTGTCCTCTGCTGCTGAAGCCTGTTTTGAAGCTACAGTATTTGGCTGCTTTTCCCCAGAACTGCTTATTTTTTCATAAAAATTCCCTTCATCACTCAACTTATATTTTTTTCTATTTTTCCCCTTCTTTTTTCTCTTGTAATGGGTACATAGCATTAAATGGTCACATTCATCAGGAAAGTTGCAGCCATTGGTAGGTACAGTAACCAAACCATACTCTGTAATCTCATAATGCTTTACTTATTCCACTGCTGTCATTCATAGTAAAAAAAGGCCAAAATGAAAATGAAAACCCTACCGGTATTGGTAGTAATTGCAGTAGACCTGCATGTAGGCAACAGTCATGACTTAAAGGGCTGCTGTGACACTGTGTTTGCTTGATTTCATAACATCTAAAGACATGTAAGATTTATTTTCTAAACATCTTTATTACAGATTGCTGCAAAATATTATTATAGTTATTATTAATAAGGCAAATATATATAAAGTTATTCAAAGTTAGTACCCGAAAAGCAAGTATGTGTATATGTGTATGTACATCAATACTCACAGTAATCAATACTAATGACTAGTATATATTTAAATGTTACAGGTTACTAGGAAATTATAGCTAGTAAAGCAGCAAATACAGTCATAATTAATTAGTTATATGCATACCTAGTGCCAGTACAGCACTCACCAAAGAGAAGAACCTCAAAATCAATGACAGACAAAGCCACACTTCAAAAATCATCCCAGGGGTTGGAGTCAGTCAGGTGTCCACAGCAGTGGTCTGACCTACCCAGGAAATCTCATAGAAAAGTTCATGCAGGGGGAATACTCAGAGAAAAAGGCTCCATTTTGGTTAAAGATCAAGTCAGAGTTATATCACAGGGATAACAGGACTCCAACTCCTGGAACAGCCAGTAGATGACTCTAATTTCTATTTTTCATGGGGGGCAACTAACAGACAGATTAGTCTTTGGTTTTGCAGATGGCTTTCCTATCATTTCAGCTAGGACAACCAACAGCAGTTGCTGATTCCTGCTGCCTCAGGATTTTTTCCCCTCTTTTCCAGACTATTTTTCACCTTTCTAGGTGATCAGTTTCTGGTAGTTTCTTGGTCTTGCACTTACCAATAGTATCTCAAGATATCTTTGAGTTTTAGGTATCCGCCTGCACTTCAAAGGTACCAGCTGTGCTTCTCAACTGTGTTCACTCAGGCCTGGTTCCCACTAGCAAGAATTTTCTCTGTCAGTATTTTCCCCCTAATAACCAGTTTATCTTTATGACTATTGCCATCGGCAACCCAAGCTCTCTGATCTAGAAAGGCAACAGCACTCAGTTTTTCTGGGGTACCTTAATGCTCACTCTGAAGAAGAAATAGGGAAAATGCCCTACGGTTTGTTTCCCTTCTTGTGTGAGATGGGATCAGTCATTACCACAAACAAAAGTGAATGCTGAGGACTCTAGTCATTGGTGCACTTAGAATATCTGTGAGCTAGTAGGCAATATAGAAGTGGCACAAGGGTGCAAACTTGCCAGAGAATCAGTAAAGCTGTGATTCCTAAAACTCACCTGAAGAAGGAGGAAATGCATTTGGGTTTGTATGTTTCTATGGAGAGTATTGCTGGGAAACTTCAGCTTGTGTTGAGGTGAGGAATACTGGCTTCAAAGTGAGAAAAATTAACATATAAACATTATACAGAAAGGTTCTGGATTCGATTGTTGCCTCTTGGTTCTTGATACTATGTGCAGCTATCTACAGCCCCAGAGAATGCCCCCTGTAAGTAAATAACAGGCCAAGAAGGAAATTTTATGTGGGGTCAGAATTACACAATACAGGAAGGAATATACGTCACCAGCAGGCACTGGCAGGGTAAGGCATGCTGGCAGAACATTGCAGCTGGGGAAACTTGCCATCATTTTCTGAGTCCTGTACATTGCTCAGTTTTCCAACCCAGATTCCAATCTGCAGAGAGATATAATGCTTTTCTTCCTCATTGGGTGGGGTAATTTTAAGATAATACTGAAAATATAAAATACAGTAAAATCTCTGAGTTGCTGAAATATCACAATGAGGAAGTCTGTGCAAGTATTTAAATTAGATCTTTTCTGTAAAGGGCTTTTTCCAGAGGTTTCTCACACTGTGTTACCTCCCAAATCATAACTCGTGGCTGATGAACTAGAACAATGAGATGCACATTTATACAGACTCAGAGTTGATGGAAGCCACGTTCCCATGGCTACCCAGCAATAAAGTCTTATTCAACAGGGTGGAAGTGTTTTGACAGGAACATGCCCTTTTTCTGAGGCCACTTTAGGTTCTGCAAAAGAATTCTGCAGGAGGGACATCAGAGAGTGCATGGCAAGTATGTGCTGCTTCTGTGAGGGGAAAGGAGTTAGATAGTCTGAATTAAGCAGTTCCCAGAAATACATACGTGTCCTGGGGCTGATGCAGGATGCTGATGCAAGTTGTCAAAAGAAGAAGGATTTAAACAGAGCCAGTGGAATCGATCTGAGCAGGAGTTTCTGGCAATACTTCTTTGCCCTCTGGTCCTCAGTTTTAATTGCTTTATTCACACTGCTCTCACACAATTACCCACAAAACTGGCTAAGGGATTTCAGAGAGGATTAGCAAGATAACTCCTTAGAACATACTGCAGTTGTGTCCAACTCATCATATTCTGGAAGAGTAGAGGAGGGATCTCAAAGGTATCATGCAGTCCATCCATCTGTTTTGCAGAGGAATCAGATTTTAAATCTTCTTCTGTAGCTGTTTGATGGAGACATTGCAAACAGTAGAGTGAATCATTGCCATCCCTACAGCAATCTTTTGTATAATCAAAAATTTCTACAACACACCCAATTCTTTCCTCCTAAATCATGTTTCTATGCCTCTTATCCCTCTTGTAGGCTCCAATAATTTTACATTGCTTCAGCGTACAAGGATCACACTGGACCCACTATTCCAGCAGTGGCTTCCTCCATGCCAAATAGAGCAGAATAATTACTTCCTGTGTCTTATGTGTAACCCCCTGTTAATAAGGATATAGAGTTGTCTTTTTTTACTCTGCAGGTTCACATAGTTGACTCTTATTTTCTTACTTATCCATTATACCCTGTAGTACTGCTCCTTACTACATAATTTCGCATTTTAGACTCATTCATTCAATGTCTTCCTTAATGGACCACCTTGCTCTTCTCCTTGCAGAACTCCACCTTTCAGATTTCATACTATTTTTTTTTAGTTTATCAATTTTAATTTTTTGAACATGTCCTCCACAGTGCTTACACACTTTTCTGCTTCATGTTAACAGCAAATTTATATGTACTTTCAGTTCACTAACAATCCACAAAAAATACATCATCAGTGGGGTCAATGTAGATTTCTGCAGGGCTCCATCTTTTTCAATGTCACAAAAAGACACTGCTAACTACTCTTTCAGTTCAGTTTAAGTGTGTATGTTTACAGCTTACTGTTGCAGCTGCCTTCTTTTTACAATCCCACAGTCCTCTTCTTTTCCGTTCTCTTTACAGATTGCTCTGTCTGATATGCAGGTCTAAAGGGACAATGGGAAGGGGACTGAATTTACAGTGAAATTCAATGAAAGTGTTTCCTAAATAAGCAGACCTGCAGCAGAAAGAAAGGAGTTATATGTCCTCACTGAAGTAAAGTTGTCAGAGCAGCGGGCAAAAAAATGTTCCTCACCAAAATCTGAAGGATACAGCAGTGCAACAAGATCACTGTTCTTTACTTGAAAGAATTAGCCCTGCATTGTGAGGTTTGGATAGATGATGTAATCGGTTCTCAGACCAGCTCCAATTCCATTACAAATTAGAGAGTGGAAAAAGGAAGTGTTGTCTACCTGCAGAAAACTTAAGGTACATTTCACAAAATAATAGAAATATTGCAAGTGACCTCAAGAGGTCATATAGCCCTGTCTCCCACCCAAAAAAGGACCTATATCAATTCTGAATTAACACTTCTGGCTTCATCCAGACAAGTCCCAATAATTTCTAAGAGTGGAGTTTGTACAATTGCTTTAGGTAGCTGTTCCAGCTCTATGATATCTTCCCAATAATAAAGTAAGTCTTAATGTTCAGTCGCATTTGCTTGGTCCCATGGTGTTTATGTCTCCACTTCAGACAGGCGGCACAAGGAGATCATGGTGAAGGTGGGTGTTGGACTCTGAACACAATCAGCATATTCACGGACAGTAGCTCTTACAACAAATGCAAGTTGCTTCATAGGGCTCCCATATGAAAGGTCGTGATTGAACACTGTTCCATCCTATCTGTCATCTCTGTAGCCCCCGGGCTGACTCATCTAGACCTGCTATCACACTGTTATCTTTTGACTGCAGGAAGCTCATGACACTATGAAAAATGAGAGCTGGTAGTTGTCTGATGGGTGGAAACACATGGCAACATCTCCTAAGTGATAGCTGCAGTGGAGGTGGCTGTGAAGTTGTGATCAGGATGGTGACAACCCTGTTGCCCAGTTGATTAGAGAATATCTGTTTTTATTCTCCCCAAAGATGAAGGGGCTAAGAAAACAAGACATATTTGTATGTGTGTCCTCCAGCAGTTTTTGACATTTCTCTATTATATCATACAGTGGCATCATTGAATTTCATGGTATTCACAGTACTGTTGAGGTCTTTACTCTGAAGGAATGATAATAATTGTGAAATATAAATATTACATTTTGAAAGTTTCATAAAACTACCAAGCAATTCCTTTGGGTTTTTAGGTTTTACCTGCATCATAACCTTCAGCAGCAGAAGGAAAGGATGCCTTGATCATAAAGAATAAAAAGTCTTTTACAAAGCATCTAATATAGATACATAGGCAATATAGGTACATCCTTTTTCCATTTTCTCCAAGAGAAGGAAAAAGCTATAAAGATCCAAATATTCAAAATTGCTGGCTCCTTCCTTGGACATGTGTAATGCCCTCAAATATGACTTTTGCTAGTAGGTGCCTTGTATGGAATTTACTGCTCACTTCTCAGTGTTTTCCTAGTATCTCACAGCCTGAAAATGATGTTACTTCTGATGAAGTCTGTAGAGCCTGGTTGAGATTTGCTTTGATAGGGCAGGAAATGGCCATACCCCAGCCCCAGGAAGAAGTTAGGGATAAAGAAATCCAGATTAACAAGAATCAATGATTTACTTTTCCCAAGAAAAATTATTTCCTATTATCATTGGCAGCGTGTCACATCTGATGAATTCTCTCAAGTTTTGGGAGGCAAAAAGAATTATAAAGTACACAGGTTAAAGCAGCAAAAAATTATGGTTTTTCTGGCAAATAAACTAACTCTAGCACCAAACTTGCTTTTGCTCTTCCATTTACACTGAGATAATTAGGGGCACCTCTGTCAAAATCCAGAAAATGACAGTCATATCACAGTGCAGGAGGACAAGATGACAAGGAATTTATTCCTTGGTTTTAATTTTAAAATGTTCATGAAGCACACCTCTGTTCCTCTCCGGGAAAAGAGCTAATGTTAAGAGTAAAAATTCTCCCTTACCCTGTTTTTCAGGATGCTGTCGTTGCAATTGGTGTAAGCAGTGGGTATTCAGATTCTGTGAAAAAGTGCACTGGTTCTTCTCCTGTATACTGTTCATTAGCATTTAGAAAACAGGCAAGGTTTTTTGTCTCAGTAAATGTCAAGAAAAAATGTGCATTTGATTTTTTTCCCCTTACAACGCACACCTCCCATCCTAGTATTTTGTTCTATAATTACAGTTCAAATAAAAGCAGGGAACAGGTCACCATATTGAAAACGCCTCCTCAAAAATCAATGAGTGTTTCCTATTCTGGATTGCATTACAGATAAGAATGCTGCAGTAATCCTTTTCAGGAGGGAAAAATATAGAGACCTTTATATAGCACTATAAATTATGTCTCTCCAGAGTGAACAGCTATTCTCAAATAGCTGCTAATAAGACCAAATACGGTAGAGCATTGCAGTGAATCACAGTGTTGTACTGGGTTATGCAACCCTGTAAGGTCACTTACATAAAGAAGAGAACAACTGAAGTGCAAGTGAATTCCTCTACTAATTAATTTGTAAGGCACACGAGTGGCATTTAAAGAGAAAACAACTTATGGATGGCTCTTGTGATGGGATGCAAGACTCTGACACCAGTGTAATTGTTCTTTCTGTTTTCTGAGTGTGTCTGAACCACTGGATGGGAATAGTTCTGGTTGAACCTGCTCAGTCCTCTCTTGGATTCCTGCTGGCCTTCGGCAGAAGGGAGATTGCTGATGTGGCTCAAATTATGTGGCTGATAGCAAAATTAAGTGGCGGGGAGACAGGAAAGGGCAGGAAATAAGTACACCAAGAAGTGTCATACTGTGAAAAGTGGTGTCAACAGCCTCTTCCTGTAAGTTTAGAAGGTCTTGCCCCTTCCTGACCCTGAATATTTCTGACCTTTAAAATTCATATTGCTACCCATACATGCTGTTTAATAAGAGAAAACAGATATTGTGTTGTTAATGGCAAAGAATTGCCTTTATGTGCTTTCTGTGTTTCAAAGCCATTCAAAGTTTTCCACCAGAACAGGAAAAGAGGATCCACAGCGTTCAATAACAGGTATAACTTGAAAACTGATGTGCGCTGGGAACACATCAGAGCTTATGAAATGTGGGAATATTTTTGCTTGCAGCATTTCATTTTTGTCTTTTAAGGAACTTATATACATGGGCATTTGTGTAAAATGATTCAGAATCTGTGCAAGAAGGAAGTATATCAAAGACAAGCTGTTTATTTAATAAGTACAAGCTTTATCTTACATCAATTAGTTGCAGCTAAACTTAGCCAATGAGTTATTTACTGGCATTGTGGGTGATAATCCAAATTGAATGTTTGTTTGCTTTACAAACCACATGAACAAAAGGAAAGAGAACTACTATACAGAGATTTTTCAGCTTAGGCTCTGTATTCAGAATCTCTCTAGTCACCATTATATTTCAGAAGCACAACACATGCCCAGAAGGGCTGAGAGAATATTTCTAATTTTGTGGCAAATATTAGCGGTTTCAACCTCCTCTGTGATCTGAGAGGTGTTGAAGAGGATGCAGCTCACTGGAGAAGAACAAAATAAACTTTAAATTAAAAAATGTGAATCAGTAAAGTGTTTTAAAGATGGTGTTTCCATGGTGGACCAGGGAAAGGAATCTTTAGAGTCTAGATTAGCTCTTCAGAGGGATGTGGGCAGCTGCTATAATTGATCCAAGACATGAGTGAAGGGATAACACAAAACAGCTCATGGGCCACTGTCTCATAGACATCATTAGCATATAGGTGAAAGGCATGAAATGGACTTCTGCTAAGCTGGTTATTCATTCCTCAGTTCTTTTTGTTGCTGTCAGCCACAACAGAAGGTTTCAGTGTGGTTTGCTCACTGACTGCAGTTTAGATTGATTGAAGTTACTGTAAGCACTCTCACGGCAATTTCCGCTCTCTGGTAAGCACTGTGTGCTTTCCTTTTACCTTTGGAAATAGCTGTCCTTGCATGGAGCAGGCTCATGGCTTGCTCTGTTCATTGTGGAGGATCCCTTTGATTCTTTCAACAGCTCAGGGATTTCCCTGACAAAGTTTAGCAAGTTTTCACACATTATTTTCACCACCACAGGAAAAGCTAGTTACTTGGAAGTTCAGGGAAGCAGCAGAAAAGTCAAATTTCTAGATTTTTTTTTTCTGGATGCCAAACTTGTACAATTTATAAGGTATTTTAATTCTGAAGGAGAAAATCCCAGAAACGGACTGCACAGGGCACAGGTTTCGTCCATCCAACAGGATCAGCTATTTGTTTATAAGAAGTTGTGGCTTGTCACATTTCTCTACTCTGTTTGAAAGGTTATAGTACAAAGAAATTAGATAACAGCAGTGGTGAGAACACAGTTGTATGTTGATGTGGTGCCTGAAGGTCCTGGGGCAGAATTTACAACTGAAACGTTTAACTTAGAGTATAAATTCTTTCATGCATAGACTATAAATTCTTTCAGGTTAGAGCCTGGCACTGTGTGTCCCTCACCCTGATAGAGCACAGAACTGCAGTATAAATTTAAAAAAAAAAAAAGAAGGAGTTTATTAAAAAATGCGTCAGTACCATAAGGAAGTCTAAGAATAGGTTGAAAATATTGCAGTAGAACAATGGACTATGACAAAGAGCTGATGTCTGTGACAGTTTATCACTGTACCATGATTAACCCGATATACCATCATTGGGTAAGAGACGCTTTTTCAGTGTTTCCGCCTGTGAGGGTTTGGAGAGGGAAGGTCTTCTGTCCATGGATCTCTGGGGAGGGGATGGCATAGCGAAATCATCTGAGGAAGGATGATCGAGATGCTGATGGAAGCACCTTTTTCCAAATGTCTCTTTTACTTCTCTCTTTCTCTTTTACTGGAGTTTACTTAAAAGAGAGGATCTCTCTGATTACTTTTTTATAAACAACCTGCTGGCTTTTGGCCAAGCCTTGAAATGGGGCTTGAAAAATTTGTATTCTGGACAGGCTGAAAAATAGTTTGTTTTGGCAAATTCTAACAAGCCCATGAACAAGCCCAACAGTTTGAGCAATTTGTCTTCCTAAGTTTTAAATGTAAGTTATTATAGATAGAAAGGAGAAATTCAAGAAAGGGAGCTAAAGAGAGGAGAAAGAATCTGCACAAGCAACAGAAAGATAAGAAAGAAATGTAATTAGTTTACTTAGCTTTTTTTTCCACTTAAAAAAGAGCTTTTGTTTTAATTTTTTCTTGTTTAAAAACTGTGCTGAAAGGTGTGAAACAGCAGGAATCCATTTTTCACAATTTCATTGTTGCCTGAGAAGCATTACAGCAGCAGGTCTGGATGCGGGGTAGAAAGAGACAAGTGAGTGCAAATAGCAAAAAATGAGCAGGGGGTGACTTACAGCGAAACAACAGCCAGCAGCTTTTTCAGCACAGAAGAAAGGTAAGGAAGGGGCAAAACAGAAGGATGTATCCTTTCCTTCTCCCAGGCACCATAGCTGGGGTATAAGAAATCATGATTGTTACATTTGAATCATTCGTTATTAACCTTAAATATGTGAAAAATACTTGTGATGAAACTCACTTGTAGACACAATAATTTTTTAGTCCTCAAGGAATGTTGTGATTCAAACGAGAAAAATTCAGCATTATTCTAGATCTCAGTGAGAATTGCTGAAAATAAGTCTGCTTTTTCTCCTGGGAAGTAAAGGGAAGACTCTAAGCTTAGATTTACCAGAGTCCTGCAAATAATGACTCAAATATTAAAAATGCTTGGCAGAGAATTTATGCTAATCAGTGTCTTCTCATGTGTGCATGTTTCCTCCAGCAAGCCTGTAAACCTCGATTTTGTGTAATTGGGAGGTTAAAAGTTTTCCTAATTAGCAACCATTTCTACTGGAATGTAAAACCTAGCTTGTAATCATAAAGGTGATGGGTTTTCTAAGTGCTGCTAATTATGAAGTAAATTTGCCATTTGAAGAAAAATTCAAGTGTGGACCCAAATGAAGCCTCAGAATCACCATTTTTTGTCAGTGTCACACGGAAGGTTAAATGGCTACATTATGACTATAGAAATAGTAAAATGGAAATGAAGTGGCCAGATGTGTTTATTTAACAAATTATTTAATGATTATGATCAATTAATTTGGTTTGCCCTAAATATGTTTTCTGACTTGTACTCTGTCTCCTAGGACAGAGACTTCTCCATGGGACTCTAGAAGAACAACCTACTGGATAGATGTTTGGGTTTGTGAGATTCACCAGAAACAGCCCTCAACATGGATTTACCAGCTGTTATTTCAAATATTGAGCACGTCACTAGAGACTTTTATCTTCTGAATATTAACATTTATCGTAATGGGCTTTTTCATTTTTATTTATTTCTCTTGTCTGGAGTACAAATGTAGATGAAGGTTTATATTAATAAATCAATGAGACATAGTTATTTTCAGTTTTATATATTATATGAATTTCTTCTCAAGGGTCATAGATTATGAAAGGAGAGCAATTCATTGCAGAATAACATATACCAGTACTGCAGTTTACTTACAGAATTACTTCATGGATATGGCATGTAATTAAAATATAATTTCAGAGCTGCACTACTGAAATCTGAATATAAAATTATGGACTAAACTCTGCCAATCACTAGTCCTATTGATTCTAAAGGATGCAGGGTTAGATAAATTCAATAAACTCGGTTTTTGTTCAAGAGTACAATAGAAGTTATGTTTTCCAGAGGTAGAAAGTTTGGGCGAAAAAATTAGAAACTGGTGCCATCTTACATTCAGGACCTTATACTGGAATTTCTTTCATGTACACGTGACAAATTCAATGCACATGACCAATCAATTTCCCCATAAATGACAAGTTAGTGTTACACCTCATTTTATGAAAATGCAGTAAGACAAGAGGGTCCCCTTTTCATCTGAGTGGTGACAGTCTGACTTTTCTATGTGGCTGTATTGCATGTGTATTACATGCCCAGCATTTGCTATGGTTCCTTGAACAAAACATACGCAGGTATCAGATTTTAGTGCTTGTCTGTTATTTTCAGTGTGTATTTGAAGGTGATGTGCTACCATTCATCACCTTGTTCAAAGAACAGGTCTAGTTACAAGGTGTTGCAAAAACAGACGACAGATAGAAGATGATAGGCATTGGGGAAAGTCTATATCTCTCTGAGTGAGAGGACAGTATCAAGGAAATAATGTTTTTAGACCAAAAGAAGCCCTGGACTGGTATAGATTATGTACTAGATGGGAATTTTAAAAATGGTAATGAAAATTCAAAAATGCCAAAAAAATTTTACAGATTCTGTTCAGAAAGAGCAAAGTGAGGTCTTAGGATTATGAAGTGTATGTTGCTGAAGTATGTTCCATTTCCTTATTTAATTGTTGTGATTTAAACCCAACCAGCAACTAATTGCCATGCAGCTTCTCGCTCACTCTCCCTCCCCACCCAGTGGGATAGGGAAGAGAATCAGAAAAATGTAAAACCTGTGGATTGAGATAAGAAGAGTTTAATGATTGAAATAAGGTAAAATATATTGTTATTAATCTAATAACAGCAACAACAACACTAATGGAAGGGAAAAAGAGGGAGAAGAATAAAACCCAAGGAAAACAAGTAATGCACAATACAATTGCTCATCACCCACTGACCAATGCCCAACCCATCCCGCAGCAGCAATCAGCCCATATGGATCAACTGCCCCCAATTTGTGTACTAGGCATGACCTTCTGTGGTATGGAATATCACTTTGGCCAGTTTGGGTCAGATGATGATGTTTCCTCACAGCTTCTTGTGGACCTCCTGCCTAGCAGGGCATGCAACA
Organism: Pseudotriccus pelzelni; assembly: GCA_035584735.1. Classification (NCBI taxonomy): domain Eukaryota; kingdom Metazoa; phylum Chordata; class Aves; order Passeriformes; family Tyrannidae; genus Pseudotriccus; species Pseudotriccus pelzelni. The sequence goes on along the minus strand of JAWMRA010000001.1, from coordinate 53,822,118 downwards.
CTGAAAAAGTCCTTGACTTAGTGCAAGCACTAGTTAGCAACAACCGAAACATCAGTGCATTATCCATATTATTCTCATACTAAATCCAAAACACAGCACTGTACCAGCTACTAGGAAGAAAATAAACTCTATCCCAGCTGAAGCCAGGACATTAATGGATGTAGATTACATATATTTCTAAAACTGACAGTCCTACACTAGCAGTCAAGAGACAAGAAATATATTTTACATTTGTGAGTATGTGGTTTCCCATTAGATCTTGCTATATCAATTGAAAAATGCAAGATTCTGAAAGTGCTTGTGCTGTGCCAGTGTTCAAACATGCAGTGGGCTGACCTTAAAGTTGTACAGCCATTTAAGTGCATCTGCTACAGGCAAAGTAACAGACCAGCTGGCCTAGGAAGAAGTATAAAGAGAGTTTAAGTAATTAATGATAGTCAATATATGTTAAGTATCTACCCGTTTTCAGACAATTCTGTTTTCATTTTTTGATGAGATTACAAGTTCTGCTGACAATGGCAATTGCAAAGATGTGGCATTACTCAGAACTCTACAAAGTTTTCAATATCACACTATCACACAATACAGTGAGGAGCAAAGGAGCTCTGTAGGGTATCAATAAAGTACATATTGAGTAGCTTAATGCCAGTCTGTCTCAAACATCTCAAAAAAATTGTCATCAGTAATCTTTATCAGACAGGATTAGGAGCTTCTGTGGAGTTCAGTGAGAAATTTCATGGCCTTTAATAGTTTCACCTGTTTAGGAATCGAATACAAAATCCTTAGTGATGCCATACTAATATTGTCAAGAAGAACAAGACTGCCAAAACCAGAGAGAGGTTCATCTCGTGGTATGGCAGGTTAAACCCTGACCAAACCAGAACGTTCATTTCAAAGGAGACATTGCAGACCATTCTTGCAGAAAGGTGCTCTGTACCATGAAAAGCACTGACTGAAAATAGCATTGGGTTCTGAGGGGAAATGAAGTAGCAGGAGCTCTTGTATGATACAGAGACAAAAAGTGCTAATTCAATTCTTGTCAGTATAAACAACAGAATAGTGAGTAGGAGGAGGAAATTGACTTTTCTTTCTGTGTGACATTATTGGGACTGATGTGAAATAATGTATACAGTCCTGATGTCAACACTTTAAAAGGGATGTTGAAATACTACAGAGGATATAGAAATAAGCCACAGATATGTTTTGATGGCTGAAAGGGGAAATAAAAGGAGAGAACAGCGAGAGCTCAATCTGTTTATCTTATCAAACAGATCAGAAGACAGCTTGATTATAGCATGTAAGAACCTTCATGGGGAGTAAATACCAGTTACTGAATGGCTCTTTAATCTAGCAGAGAAAGGCACATAAAGAGCTAGTGGCTGGAAGTGAAGCCAAATTCAAAGGAGAAATTAGACACAAACTTCTAACAGGGAGAGTGACAAGCCATCAGGTACAAAGAAGATGAAAAATTGTCACTTCAGTTTTTGCAGTAAAGGATAGATGCCCTTCTTAAAGTCCATGTCTAATCAGACCCAAGGGATCCAGTTTAGTATGGAGATAACAGTGTTAGAGGTCTTGACTCAGGAAACAGGTCATCTTAGATCGGGCGGTCTCCTACAACCTTCATCACTGTAAATCTTGGGAGTACATCTTCTAGTACTGAGCCCAGCCATACCCTTAATTCTTGTATGATTTCCTCTATACACCATGATGAGGTTTATTCTAGTACTGCTAGCAGAGGCATTAACACATTCCCCTAGCAGAGCATCAGAGAAGTGATGCAGAAGGAAGGTTAGAGGAATAATTTGCCTAGACGTTTCTCCTGGGAAAAGAGGAGAGCAAGCAGACAGGAAATGACAGAGGCTGACCACTTCTCAGTGCTCACAAGTTCATGTCACACCACAGAAAAGTCTGTGGCAGGTTGCTAGCTGAATACTGAGCTCAGTGCAAAATGGGGGGAAACTACTGTTTCTGCTACATCTCAGGGATACACAGAAAGGCAGTCTTCACCCAGCAAGGAGGATTTATTGCCTTTTTATTAACAATTTGTTCATTTCCCTATGCTCCAGGACACAGGTTTTGCACGCCTGAAGTCAGGAATATAAAAATTTAGATTTGAAAAATTGGCATGAATAAAAGGAAGATGTTAATTGTGTTGTGACAGTTATCTAGCACTTCATTGCAAGAGAATTCCAGAGCTCTTTAAATTATCCCATGGCCAATAATAGAGGAATTAATTCTAGGTCAAGCTCTGACCTAGAATTTTTACCAACATTCCATGTGCTTGCCTCTGTACGTAGTTCAATTGAATGAGAGAGAATGTTTGCATGATGTGATGGCTTCTGTGCAGTTATAGCAACGCCAGGCTTTAAAATCCATTGCTTGAGTTGTCTTGTGCTATTTCTGTACCCTGTGATTGTGTAAGAAGATAAAAGACTGGCAAGAAAGCAACTTTTCTAGTAGCCTTCTTAGCCCTGAAATCCCTTTCTGCTCAACATGAGTTCTTCCTCCCCATTTAATGAGGTACCCTAATTCCTGGGATAGAAGGAGACACAGATGAGTCATAGGCATGGTCGCCCTCAAATAAAGATATCCTTCCTCTGAGAAAGAAAACCCTTTTAAATACAGTGGTGCGATAGTTCTCGTAGTCGTCCAGCACGCAGTTTCAATACGGAATGTGTAACACTGAAAGAGCAAACTGTGTTGATTTCCTCGGGCAATTTGTGATCTGTTTATTCAGAGTAAAAACTTCTTAAATTAACGTCTGACTGATGTTACCCTCAAAAATATTTTATTAAGTCTCAGCACCTTGAAAATATTCCCACTGAGCCCTCTTCACAGCAACACAGGCTTTGACACCTTGTTGGAAAAAATGCTTACAGCAGGAGGAAAGCAGATGTGCCAAGTCAGCTAAAGCTCAATGTACAAAGCAAAAGGGTAAGAGTTGGCAAGTATGCAAATATGAAATCTGTTAAATATACTCTCCTAGGATCGCTTGTGTACAAGGTCCTCAGCACTGCCTTTGTGATTAGAAGCCCTGGCCACCATTGCTTCAGACTACAAAACCTGTTTCTTATGCAGCACTGAATCCAGTGTGGTGCCTTTATGGTTTTAATGCCTTTGGATCTCTACAACTAACATAAAATGCAAAAGCAGATTTGTTACCTCAGGGTGAATTTAAAAGATTTCTTGCTAATATGGTCTGAATGAATACTGGAACAGAAATTAACATGAAGCTCAAAGCAGTAAAAAACCCTCCACGTTTACAATACTACAAGGGTTATTAGTATTAGGGAATAGAAGTGGATAGACAGTGATACTTTGTAGGATTCTGTATTGAATATTCATGGAATCAGATAGGCGCAGGCCCAAGACAACTTTTAGCCATATGGTTAATTGCCAAGTATTTTACTTGACAGGAGTATCATAGGATCCAGGGATTAAAATTATTTACTAGATTATCATGTTCACACAATTCCCTTTTCTTTTGGTGTGTCAGGGTAAGGAACTCACAGTTACTGCCTGCATTTTTCCAGAGTTCTGTCTAGGCAATTTCCGTATTATTAAATCATAAAAATTTCTCTACAACATTATTCCTCAGCCTAATGAACACCATTACAATATTTGCTCCCTGGTCATCCCAAATTCTTTTTTCTTCTGTTTTCATATTATCAAGTGCTGAATGCCAAGAAGATAAAGACGAACATTATAAAAACTCAGTAAGGATTAAGGTGCAATGCTTCTGCAATAGAAGTGGTTCCATTTAACTAGGAATTGTTAGTAACACAGTTGGGAATTGTGTAATTATATTTCTGCCCACTTACTTTAAAGTTTCCTCTGTTGCCACCTACTTGATGTGCTGATTTATTGGTAACTGAAAGAGAGAATAACCCAAGCAGTTCAGCTCGCAGATTCCAGTGGGAGGAGGTCAGTATAACATCTGTTTTGCAATTTGCAGTTCTCTAGTTATTCATGTGCAGGGTTCTGTCCCAGGAATAGTTCAGTAGTGTAATATACAGACTTCTAATGAAAGGAAAAAAATCCATGTTTACTGAGTTCTCAGAAAGCTGGATTTTGCTTCACTTAAGCTGAGAATTCTGATTTTCCTCCACAATATGGAAGTGAGTTTGTAATGCCAGGTTTACTGAAAATTTCTTGTGTGTCTAAAGAATTATCTCCTGTTACTGCACATGTACAGTTTATTATTTTTTACTTTTTCTTTTCTGTTAATTACTCATTGAAATCAATTGGTTATTCAAGCTGTGGCTATGAATGGGCCTGAATCAAATCCTTAAATGGCAAGAAATCTTGGACACACACATAAGCCTCACAAACAGTCTTTCTCTGTGTAGTGAGGTAATGCAGTAAACAACTGCTCATTTTCTCCCAGCTCCAAAAGCCTCCAAATGTCTGAGCAAGTCCAATCTTAGCCTGAATTTTCCAGTTCATCACCCTTTGCAGCTCTAATAATAGGATGTAAGCATGTATTACAGCTGTAGTAACAGGGTTATACAGCATAGCATTTGCCATTTCAAATTAGGCAAATCAGCTGTCTCATTCTGGAGACTGTCTGTGGCACTAACAAATATTAGATGCTTATGCAGAAGTATGGGGAAAAGGGAATAGTACATCAGAAAAAAATTAATATTTTGTTAAATGCTTTTTGTGCCCTGGATAGCGAGAGCATATTTCCTTATGTTAGTCATGCTTTGTAAAAGCAAATTCAAGGGTGTGAAGGTTTTCTGCCATATCTGTCACAGGGAAGGAGGTCCAGCTAGGTGTCCCAGATACTTGGGGACAACCCAAGTGGCACTGAAAATGCCTAGGTTTAGGTTCACATGTTGAACCATAGTCAATACATCCAAGAGAATTATTTGGCTTAATCGAAGTAGGTCAACTGCATGGAAGCCTTGCTCTCCCACTGACTCTTGAATATATGTCCATCAAAACTCCAGTTGGGTGTCTTAGTCATGAACTGAGTCCCAAGTGAAGTTGCAAATTAAAAAACAAACACCACAGGGTAAGTAAACAGGGGAAGTCACCTATGTGTCACACATTAGGCAGCAAGTGTTGTCCTGTGAGGCGCTTGGATCCTCTTGAGCACTTCATGCTTCTCTCCTTAACACACTTGCTTCCTCAGACACCGAGAAGGTTCATTTCTGGTGGGAAGCTCCACTGAGCATGAATCACCAGCACTAGCATGTGCCTTGCACAGAGATAGCCTGTTGGTTGCCTGGGCCCGCAGATAAGAGGGACTTCTATAGGACCCCTCTTCCTGTAGGTTTTCTGTGTTTTATGAGATCAGCTCAGGGCACAGGCAGGATTAGGGGATCAGATAACAGCACATCCTGCAGCAAAATGAACTCTGATAACTTGCCTAAAAACATTCAGATTTTCATCTTTTGGGTCTCTGTGTCATCCTGAACTTGAATGTAATTACAGCTATCTCCTCTGGCTGGCTGCCCATGAATTATTGTACTGTATATCATCCACTATTTGACATTTATTTGTACCAAATTAAAATGACCTTTGCTCGTGGAAGATAATAAATTATTTTTAGAATTATAGCAAATCCCTTTCAGTTGAAATAATGCAGAAAGACACGTCAGCATCAAAGGCAAGGGAAGGAAAAGCAAATGCTTTAGATATGCGAGCAATCAAGATTGATAGGTTATGTGTATTACTGGCTTGCTATGACTTTTTTTACTGTGCAAATACATTTAAAATTTACAATATCTTTTAGTAAAAAGATTCATATTTATTACATATGAAAGGTCTCCTCATGAATCTTCAAGACAAAAATAACACAGGGCTCACAGTTTTATCCTAAGCAAAAGTGATAACTAACTAAACAGACATTCATGTTGGAGAAATTTGGTCCCTTTCTTCCAGCAGCCCTGTAGGTCACTTTTTGCAAGTGTGTCTTTGGGCAGGCTGTGGGGCCAGGAGGAAGCTTTATTTCACTTACTCGCATGATGCATTTGCTGGGGGTCTCTAACTCATTTCACTACTGAATACCAGCACCAACCTACATAGAAACAGGAGTTTTATAGGCTTTTTTTCCTTCCCTCTTTGAGAAAAAAAATACCCCTAGTGCTGCACTTCTTTAATACTCAATACGTGCCAGTTACCTTTGCTGTCCTTTTACAAGCTGTGTCACAGACATGTACATAAGCTGTAGATCAGTTGGCCAGCTTGTAGAAATTCTAATGGGATGAGAAGACTTGCTGAGGAACACAACCAGGCACCCTTAACTGCTGTAATTTTATTGCAAAGTAATACTTGTCAGTGTAAGTGGGACATTTCATTGTAATGAACACTCATCAAACATGCCTGAGGTGACTAGAAATACAAAAAGTAACCCAAATCAGAGATAGATTATTAGAAAATCTCATTTTGTATTCATCACACATACTTTAAGACCAGCTTTCCTGTGATCCTAGTTGGGAATCAGACTCTTCATGGTGGTCTGTCTGAGCAGCAAAGTACTTGCATGCCACATGTTAAAATGGCGTAATGCCAGCACAGAGAGTATTTATCACACTGAATGTGAGCTCCGGTTTAGAAGAACATCCACACTTTCTTCTCCATTCTAAGAGGAAACCATGCCTCAAAAGTGTTTGATTTTCAGAGCACTGAAAAACTTCCAAGGTGATAAATCCTCTCTTTTCATGGTCTAAGGCATCCCACCATAAAGAGTAAATTCTGAAGCCAAGTGGCTCAGCTGTTTCTGAGTCTTTCTGAATCACACTCTGAGGCAAAGCAGAAAGAAGTAAAGAGGGAAAATCTGCATACAGAAACCCTTAAAAAATGCAGGCTTAATATTACATGCCCTTAAAGGGGTTTAAGCACATCTTGCAAAACCCTTACTGCAAGACATATATAAGGTGAATATTTGGAATTTGTTACTCAGAATATCCCTGTTGTAACAAGGAAAGCTTTTTCTTGATGAAAAGTCAGACAGGGTGAGAAAGAAGTGGAAGAGGTAGCTCAGCAGTCAACAGTCCTCAAGCTGAACAGAGCTAAGGCCAGCTTTCTGCCTCTGCAAATTCTGGATGGGAATTAGGTCCAGCAGCAGCAGCAGACAGCTTTAACTTTCTGTTCCAGATTTGTCACAGCTCAGGTCATTTCGACTTAGGTACAAAACGAGATGGAGAGATTATTTTCCTAATGCCATGAGACAACTATTTTTCCTTTCATCCAGAAGATGTTTCTGACCGCTCCCAAGGCACCTTGAGGTGTTCGTGCAGGTGTCAGAGAAATGGGTAAACATCCCTGATGCTAAGCAGTAGCACAAAGCTTTTATTTCACCGAAGTCCCACTTTAACATGCAAAATAGGATTTACAGAGCGCTCAAGAGCAATCGGCAATTAGCATACCTTTTTCCTCTCTTCTCTGCTTTGGCACTGTGTATCCAGCTCTTCACTTTTTAACTGAGAATAAACAGTAGCTTTAACCAAAAAAAATAAACAAAAGGTAGAAAATGAATGCCATGGCTCCCACAAAAGCAAGAACTGGCAGTCTTAGTGAGGGATATCAGGCAAAAATTTTAGCTGATGTTAGGCTCACAGGCCTCCTAAGTCAGATAGGGCCAGATCCCAGGGCTCTGAGGTACACAGAGGTCTCAGAAAAGGTGAAGTCGGATCTTGAGGGAATGGAAAAGCACACAGAAGACAGCTGAAGCCTAGACAAAACCTGAAAGTGTGGTTGACTTTAGTCTGGTCCCAAGTGCAGCAACACAGGGCTGACAGCCTTCTGTTTTCTCAGCCTGTCAGGAAAACTGGGTGACGCTCACAGGTAGCCAAATCCTTCTTTCAGCACTGGGGGAGACAGTTCTCGGAAGGCAGCTCTGGAGCAGTTTTTTCCCAGGCTGAAGGGAATGAGCTGGTATCATTCCAGCCTTGACTCAAGGTTCCCCAAGGGCACTGACAAACAAACATCCCAGAGACCCCTGAGGAGTAAAGAGTGTGTTTCTTGTGAGCGTGTGTCCTTCAAATTTTATGTATTTGAAGCAACTTTGAATGAGAACAGCTTAAAGGTCTAGCCACGAGGGGCCAGGCTGCTGCCTGCTAGCAGATTCAGTCAGTCCATTTTTTTATACCACTGAGGCAAGACATCTCTTTCTGTGCCTTTCCTTTACTTCCTCTCTTTCAGTATGTTTCTATAAGCTGTATCTTCGTTGCCACTAGTACCAATGAACAGAGATCCTGGAGAAACTAAACTTATAATTAGATGTCAGAATTATGTGGATCCCCATAAGGAATTTGTTTAGGAGAAAAAAATGTATTCAGGAACTGCGATTATACTACTAAAATGGCAGCATAGTCACTAATAATGGGTGTGACAGATTATAGCTAGTTCTAAATTATTATTTCTGACTTCTATGCTTACTCATAATGTTTTTCCAGACACTATCTATTTCTACTAAATCTTTCTAATAATTTTCTGAGCCCTTCTTGTTCAGAACCCTTTCTAGAAAGTTTTTTGTTTCTAAGTCAACAGTATGAAAAAATCTGCCATTCGTCTCTGTTCTAAAAGGGCACTGTAACCCCATTATTCAGAATACCTAAAAGGCTTCTGAATGTTTCACGCTTGCATAAATTGCTAGTTTTGTGTAGAGAGCTTCCTTGGAGAACCTCACAACCAAGGGTTAGCCTAGATGTACCTTTGCATTTTACTTCCACAACATGCTCTCTGCATTCTCTTGAAAATATTTCCGTTCTTTCTTCTTTGTATGCTGATATGTGTTAACAATAACAGATGATAAATCGCTGCTTTATTGACTGACAAGAACAGAATCCAACAAAGCACCACAATACCAAGATTATGTGACAGTCAACATTCTTTGACCAGCTATGGGAGCTAACCTGAGTGTGCCAGGTATCCATAGCAATTGACTCATAGCTTTAGAAAGGAGATACAATGCTTCAGAAAGATTGTTTTTTTGAAAAAGGAATATTTCAGGATTGATTCCATATATCCTCAAACTTTGCCTCCTAGAAAGAAAGACTGGAGGGAAGAATCAGATTAGCAACATGAATAAGGATGCAATACTGTTTCCAGCTTCATTTTATAAACACCTTTCCCCAACCTTATCCTGTCTCCCCCAAGTCCTTCATGAGACACAGCCAACATATTTTGTCATTCTCATCTTTTCAACTTCCAGCCAGCCCCTACAGGATTATCATATTATCACTCCTCTCATTACACTTTCATCTCCTTTCCATTTTTATTTTTTCTCCATGTTTCAGCACACCCCAGACCGACTGTTTTTTCTCCAGTTCCCACTTCAGTAGCCTGATGCACTTCTTCAATTTTTCCTGGCCTGATACAGAGATGAGTATAAAGTCAATGACTGCTATAATTGTGCTAGAGGTGTCATGCACTGGTGGGTTGATTGGTTCCATGCAGAAGGGGTCACATGTGAATTCTACATCTTGTACCCTGAGACATTATTAAATAGTGCCTCTCACATATCCAGCCATCCATGTCCATGAAGATCTGAAAAATTTTATGCCTGTACATGTCCAACTTGTTGTCAAATTAGGTAGAAATTGACCAGTGGGTTCAATGAATGTGAATTGGCAGAAGCAGAAGCAGAGAAACAAGCTAAGCATATGTAATTTTATCATCAAGAAATTGAGTAAGAAGTAATGTGAAAGGGTCTACCATTAAGACCACTTCTTTCCTCATGAAAATGAAGAGCTGCACTCACAAGTGTGAAGGAATGAACATCAGATAGCTTAACTGGCATAAGTAGTACCCTGGTAAGAGTCACAAAAATGTCAGTCATAAAATGACCATAAAGTAAATCAGACGATTATCAAGGTGAACATCACTGCCTAGAAAATAAACCTGCCTGTTATCAATGTCAAAAGATCACACTAATTATATATATATATACACACACACACATATATTACTACCTTCTTAGAACATCATTGTTTTAAATGCAGATTAGGAATATCAGACATTTGTTAGTAGCATCATCACTAAGTTCAGTGTCTAACTGGGGTTACTTGTAAGTTTTATTTTTCAGATATATTCTATTATTTTTTATGTCTATAACTGCTGTGTATCAGAAAACACTGCTGCAAATGCAGACCAGCCAATTTGCTTTTACTTCTGCAAAGTTCGTGTTGAAAGGAAAGTAAATCACTTCTTCACACGGCTTCTTTGCCTGAAAAACTGCATGGAAATGGAGGAAGTAATGTATTGCAGCAGAGAAGCCATAAACTGTGAATGCAAGTTAAATTAAGAGGTCAGAGACTACCGTTAATCTTTTCACATCACCCATTCTCTAGTAAAAATGGGAGCGTAAGGAGACCTGAGCACACCATCCTTTCAATTCCACGACTTCACATGAATTGGCCCCAGCAGGTATCTACCAAAGTGATGGAGAATCAGGTCTCAAGGCAGCAACTTTCTTTAATGTATAATACCTGATAAGCACAAAGAAAAGTACTTAGCAGAGAATTTATGCCGATCTTCAGCGTCATCCTGGTTTTATTTCAGAAAGTCTCCAGGGGATGAGTCAAGTACCTCACAGTGACATTTATGGAAATGGTTTGTATGTGTTAGGATCAGAATATCCACCTGGAGGCTGATAGTGCTGTTCAGAGTGGAGAATTATGCATGCTGCGGATATGTTTCCTCCTAAGTGCATGCATGTATTTCTCAGCTCTGTCATGGGAATTGAAAGAAGCATTTGTAAATGTAGGAGCCTCAAGATAAAGTTAACAAGACAGACAGTGGGACAAGGTACTGAAGTGGGGAAATAACACATGAACTGAAAGCATTACAGCTACTCTGGTTTATACTAGCTGAAAGCCTTACTTGGAGATGAATAACACATTTAAATAGCACCAAAAGTGGAAAAATTCTAACCTCAGCCAAACTAAGCACCGAAACTTTAGCTTCTTCATGTTTCGTGAATTTCAAGGAATTAATAGTTATTTGGATTCAATGCTACTGAAGCACAGTACATCTGCAATTGTCAAAGTGTTGATAGTAATAAAGCACATGGTTAGGAAGATATGAAAAGCCCTCTGTCCACGTCCTGACCTGGCCACTCAATACGCTTCACTTCCAGAATGAAACATGGAATTATTTGAAATTGATTGACTGCAAATAAAAAGTGTAGTTTGCAGGAGACATGACTGTGTTTGCTCTATGGAGAGTGAATAGAAGCGGGTTCATGGAGGAAACTGTTTTTTCCTGCTGGTTCCTTTAAAACAATTTTAAGGAAGAATTTTAACACGCTGCTCATAGCCGGTACAATATCTGACTACCCACTGCCTACTCCAGGCAGTCATTAAGGAGCCATGAGATATTTGCTGGCTCTTCACCTCCCAGGACTGAGATCCTTCATGAATTCTTCTTTGAGAAAGGAAAAGAAACTTCATGTAGCTGCCTGTGATGCTGCAAGGGGTGGCATTAGCCCCACTTACTTGTTACTATGGAGACGGATTCTGTCATCCCACTATAATCATTTTGTCAATGACATTTTGTTGTTCACTTATGAGCCTGCTGTTAGGAGAAAGCATTTCTGTCACAGATTAAAAAGAGCTGCCTGAGATTCCTGCTTGCACGTCATGCAGAAGAGGGTTGAATAAGTGCTTCACCAGAGATCTTCCTCCACTAGAACTGAGCAGGGCTGTGGTGTGCCTGGACTAGAAAATCCCACACAAAAGGTGTGGATGCATTTACAAGTGACTACAATTGACTCACAGTATTAACCAAGGACAAATTATCTGAATAGCTGTATCCACGTTAAAAAAAAAGTTAATGTTATGTGAGGTATGGATTCTTCTTTTTGTTTTATCATGTTCTATATTTTTATAATTCTTGACCAAAAAAAATCAATGGATTTCTGCCCTGTTCTCACCGCATGAATATGGTGATCCTTGAGAGACTATAAAAAGTTGTTCATTCTAATGCCCCAAGTCAGGATTGTCTCCCTTAGCACTGGAGAAATTCTGTAGTAGAAACACAAAGATTGGTCTGCGATTTTGTGATTCTATGAAAGCACCAGATAAAACAGCAGAACAAAGTTTGAAAGGAGAGGCATGTGTTAATCAGTGTGGAACTCAGTATCTGTGATTTCATGTGGAGGATGAACAAATTGAACTACAGTTAAAGCTGACAAGTAGATAAAAACAGGACTACAGCTTATCAGGCAAGGAAAATAAAAGTTGTGAAATTCAGGAATTTTGCCTGACATTCACAAAGGGTGAGTCAAAATCTCAAGGCAAGCAATCCAGAACACCTCCGCTCCTAGAAGACAAAAAAGACAATTCAAAACCCCAAGATGCATGTGAAGGACACAGCTGCTGATGTTGTTTCCACGTTGCATACAGGGTCCAAAACTTCCTGGTATGGTGTCTTGATACATATGAGTACAGAGGACAGTGTTTGAATGAAACCCATGAGAGATTGAGGAGGAGTGGATAAAAGTGACTTAGAGATTTTTGTATTGCAAAATCACCTTTTCTTTCGTAAGATCTGTTGCAGAATTCAGTTACAGTAATTTCTTACAAATGCCAGGGAGTAATATGAGTACAAAGGTCTGAAATGAGCTTAAAGATTTTCTCAATATTAGGATTCCTGGCATGGTTTTGTAATTACTTCATTTTCTACTGAGCAGGATAATCTTTTATTAGACTAAGTAGTATAACCAGGGGAAAAAAAAAATCTAGAAGATTTTCTGCAAAGTACTTCATTTCTAGGATGGAAAAAGGAAAAAAGAAGTTTAACTTCTTGCAGGTAGGGAACTCCTGCTCTGAATTTATCTTAATTATGTTAATTGGTTAGATAACTTCAAGGTACAGTTGCACAAATATTTACCTGCTGGCAAATATATTTGATGTAGATCAACCCCAACCTCTTCACAGCAGCACTGTATGAAGGCTGTACCATAGACTTGATCAGCAAAATAAACTGGGGTATAAAGAGCAACTAGCAAAAAAACCCAACCACAACACCCCCCCCCCAACTTTTTCTATTTTAATCTTTTTATTTGGCAGTATATTTCCTTGGTTTGGTTTAGAGCACTCAGGCCCTCAGAGAATCAGTGTGGAAAATGGAGGAGGCAGGAAAGAAAAGCATGAGGAGGAATGATGGAGTGTTTGAAGGTCACAAAGAACTAACCTGCTTTTCCTTACTCACTTTGAAGTAGAGTCATCCTGCTCAGCAGTCTCTGCCTTGCTTCTCTTTTCCCTGTGGCTTGCCTTTATTTAGGCATGTTAGAGAAAAGAAAGGAAAGGCCAAAGGGCCAGGAACAGCTAATATGGGGCATGATGCTGGTGGCTTTACTGTCCATGGTCTACCAGGCACAGATAAGCTCCAAACACTGCAGGCAGAAATCAAGCACGGCTGAACTGCTTTAGAGACCAAATGGTTAGGCACTTTCTTAAGGGCAGCCCTAAACCTCTCCTAAGTTCTGCCACAATGGAACTGCATTTGACACGTGTTATGGTCAGGTTCTTTAAAATTATTAGGGAGATGCCTCTGTCCAAAACAAAGTGCAAATGAGACCATAGGTCAAAGTCAATAGTATAGATCTTTATTTAACAGTAATTGAGAACAGGTGGAGAGAAATAGAAAGAAACAGGAAAAAGAGAGAGAGGGGAAAGAGAGAGTGATAGAGACAGATTAAGTAGAAAAAAATATTATCACTCCATGGATTCTGACGGTGTCCCATTGTTTCTCTTCTTGTGGTCTTCTTAGTGATGACAGTCCCAGTCTTGTCAAAGTGATGGTTTCTGAATCCATTGAGGGGAGCCCAGGATGATGAGGGGAAAAGCCCATACGGTGAGGGAAGAAGCCATTGTGGCGAGGGAAGTCCTTTGGTGAGCAAAGTCCAAGGTGGTGGAAGAAGACATCCGTGGTGGTGAGGAAGAAGCCTGTGTATTTATTATGCTCAGTCTAGGCAGGAATGCCCCTGATATCTCCTTGGAGAGGTGAGTTTTACAATGGATGATGTAATACTGGATCACAGGACATTTCAGAAGTCTCTGACACTTTCCAAGACGTTACAGCTGCCTGTTATAGCAGCACAGTTGAGTTCATTATGATCCATTAGTAGAGATGGATATCTTCAGGCTATGTGTGAATTTTCTCCATACTTCCCCAAAGTGCAACTATTACAGCTGAGTTAGTCCCGTAAGGACAGAGAAACACTATCCCACCTCACAGGATTTACCTCTCTCCTTACCTTGTTCAACAGCCAACCTGTAGCCAAAGGGTGGTGGGTGCGCATGCCCCCCGCACCTGGATGATTACTTTGCGCATTGTCCACTTTCTCCTGGATTTTCTGAGCCATGAGCATTCCAGACACTCACACTTGTGGATACATTCCTCTCCTGGGATAATTGGACAATAATATCACCCTTATCTTATCTCAGGTTTCTATGTTAGGCATATGAGGGGTGGGCTTCAGTGAGCAGTTGCTTCTTTGCACAGTTTGCCACAGTGGATAGAAGTCTTTCAGTGTTTTTAACAATGTTTAAGTCATAATCCATTTCAGTGTCTCACAACATGGCAAGGAACAAACCTGCTGGAGGTAGTCTCCCGCAGTGGACCTTCTTCATAGGGATATTAGCAGGACTAATAATTAGTGATCTTGACTTATTCTCATAGACTTTGATGAAAAGGTAGCAAACATTATATTCCTTCTCAATTTGGCGTATATCATTGAAAACCCTCAGAATGGTGAGTAATCAAAGAGCAGCCTAAGAAACTGCATACCCAGCCTCTGGGCAAGGCAAACCAGGGCTGTGCAAGCTCTGCCTCACTGACATAGCATGATCTTTGTTTTGTGTTTCTTAGGACAGCCACAGCTTTTTGCTTGGAGCAATTGATTTTTTAAATTATAGTCTAGTGTTGAGGGACTGTAACAGGACTGGAATAATTTCTCTGTACAATCACTGATAATTACACAAGGACATTTTAAGAGCTGCAAAGTGAAAGCAGACAGGCTGCAAGAAGGACTGCATGGCATGACAAAGGCATGACTTTTGCTTTGTCTATTTTCTAGATGACAGTTAAGTTAAATTTCTCTTTTCTGATCACTGAATATCCTGTAAGATTTATTAGTAGGCTAAAAGGTCTATCTAGTCTCAGCTCTCTCTTTACACTAAAGTATTGTAATTTATAAAGGGAAATAGCCTTTGTTTTGACAAACTAAGCATTCCAGGCTTTTTCAGACTGCTTTTTAACACACTGAAGTGTTAGTATAGTTAAAGTGTGTTCCTTGCTTTACACACTAAATATAACAATGTAGGTTGCATGTAGTCCAGCTTCATATGAAAACTCTAACACTCTGTGACAAGTATGGTCAGCACCTTCTGGGAAGGAGCCCATGAACCTGAAGTACTGATGTCAGCCATGGCAGGACTGACCAGTCTTTTCTGCAGGTTAGGGCACACTGAAATCTATGTTAAGCAGTACAGTGGGACCAAAGCCTAAGCTCAGCACTCACCCTACACGAACTACAACTCATATAAACCCTGCATTTGTAAGGACATGATCATATATATGTTTTAATTGTGAGGTACTTTTAGCACCATTCTAGCCTGCCACTTCCCCTGAAAAGTTTGTATGGTGACAATTTCCTGCGTCTGCTCTCCTTTCGTTGCCTTAAGCATGGAAGTTCTGATTGTACACAAGATCCAACGATGGTGTCACTTTTGCCTTAAGCTGTGGAAGAGATAATTCCCTATTATTTTCTGGAAACATCTCACTTCAATCCAGCTTAGCTTTGAAGATGTCTTTCAGTGACTGCCTCCCAAAGGGCCTGAGAGTCACCCTGGACCTGGATACTGTGCTCTGATCACTCTGTTATTTCTGGCTGGTTCTTGAGGAACTTCATCAGTAACCTCACCCAGTGAAAATTTCCTCTTGTAGTATCCTTCCCATCATGTCCCATGTAGCACCTTCCTGTCAAACCATGAATTGATCTGCAGTCTCCTGTTTAACTGCAGTATCCAACGTTTGCAGAATTTCAGGTGTATGAGATGTATTGCTTGCCCTTTTTAAACTGAAGTAAGGACTAAGACAACATTTCACAGAAAAAAATCCATTTAGACTTCGTTAGTTACCTCATCAGCATGAAATATTTTATTGCTTAAAATGGTTGCCCAAGCTTTACACTGGAAAATTAGTTTTAGTGTAAATGAACTTTGGAAAACCCAGACGTCTACACTTAATGATTCTTGAAAGATTTTCATTTCCAACCATGTTTCTTTGTTCATACTTTGTATCAGGCTTATTAACTTTCAGCCCAGATATAGAAATAGCTTCTTTCAGATTGTAGCCTCTGATTTGTTGAAAATATGGGGTAGGGTGGTTGTGTCAGATCTATCATATAAATCACAGTATTTTCTGTTGTTAGGATACCATTTGCATGGTATACTAATATCATGCAACTAGGCATGATTTTTTCTGACTTCATCTCAGTCCCATTAGCCACAAAACTGACCATGTATTTTGTAGCTGTTCAGAGAGTGGTACACTGCTTTACTTGCCCAGCTTTATGACAGTGTACTAGAGGGGAATAATAGCCTTATACCAGTAAAATCCTGCAGGAGCTGCAGCACAAGTAGTGCTAAAAAGTGCCTGTAGGGACAAAGCACTTACCCGTAAACTCTGGCTACTGAGGTTGACAGAGAGGCATGTGCAACACCTGCATTCAGGTGCCTCTCTGCCACTGGGATAGATGTTGGTTTGATTTAGGACCCTTCACTCCTCATCCAGGTCTGGGAGACCTGAGCTCCTTAGGACTGGACCTGCAGCCAACTACAAGTGGAACAGCTCGAACCTGTCGTCAGTGGTCTGCAGTGGAGGTGTCATCAGCCCTACCTGGTTGGTCTGTCGTGCAGGAGCTCTGGATCCGGATCCTCCCCAGCTTTAAAAACAACAAAAGAAAAAGATTATGTTCTTGGGATTGGATGCCTGAATTCCTTCAAGTTCTTCTGAATCTGTTTTAATCCGAGTTTCAGTGTCACTGCCTCTACCCTCCAGTCTAATGAAATCTACCTCTTATAAAACAGAAAATAGATTGGAAACTCAGCTGTAGAAAATCATTTTAGGTCCAGGCTAGGAAGCTGTGGGATATTCCTTGCCTGCAAGACAGTCCTTGTTGGAGGGTCCTTAACAATGTGGTTGTCCTTTTGAAAGAAGATTCCTATACACTTTGCTGTTCTGTGTTGTGTATTGTGGAGCTAGCTCCTGTTATCAGCAACTGGGTACCCCGTTAGATACCAAGTTTTGAAAAGGGATGGTAACTGCACAGTATAATTTTATTCAAATATGAAAAATAGAGAAGAGAGCAGAAGTCTGTTAACAGAAAAAGTTGCATTTTCCATCATGCTGCTCACACCCTCTCTATGTCTAAGAATAACTCTGCCTCTACATAATGAATTTTTTTATGTGGAGAAGGGATTCCATGTGCTTCAAAAAAAGACTGTGTTGACCAGTGTTTATGAGATCTTACAAAAAATTTTAATAAAAAATAAATATTTTGAAACAATATTTTTGCAAAATATTGTTTGCATAGTCAGCATCATAGTTCTGCCAAAAAAAATATTAACTTTGTTCAATGCCATTAATATTGTTTGCTTGCTAGAGATAGAGCCCTGATCACTTCACTAACTCTTTTTATGAAATTTTGCATGGAGATTTCATCAAAATGTGTAAAATTACTTATGAAACACTCTCAGTTCTTAGAAGTAAACAACCAAAAGTCTTCCAGAAAGGGCACAGGCAATTTCTTTTTCTTTTATGTTTTGGCTTGCTTTTCACCATAATATTTGTGAAGTTATGGCTATTACCTTTTTTATTGAATATCCCAGATTGTTTTCCAATCATCTTTTTCCCTTGATCATCTCACAGTTCATTAAGTTCCCATGTCCTGCAATATGTAGTAAACACCGCGTGCAGATGGCTTATATAGATTTCAGAGGTAGGTGAAATGAATCTTAAGAGAACAATAACTTTCCAAAACTCACAAAACAAGGTCAGAGTAAAGCAGCACAAGTGTGATGGCTTGTCTCTGTGGAGAAAATTGTCACAGTGATTGTTTGAAAGATTAATCCTTGTCACAAATGATTGTCACACAAATTAATCTAGAGCAGAAAGAATTAATCAGAGATCTGCTCCTTGTGACAAGAATTGTCACTCATGAACCTTAAAATATATTCCTTGCAATATCAAAATCAGTAAAAATGAGTCCAGGAAGCACAACATAAAATTAATTATTGGCAATTTGATGGCAACTTTGTGTCAAACTTTCTTCTGAGAAGCTGGGAGGGGGGACATGGCATCCTTGGGAAAGGTTTGGGAGCACAAACCTTCACCAAGCTAGGAGGAACTGCTCTGATAGCTCCAAAACCCAGTTTATCCCTGCCTCTTGCTGATGGAAGAATATTTAGTTAGGTTGGACCACATCATAGAAGAGAAGTGTTTTCTCCTTGCCTGGTGTGCACTTACACACTGTGTGCATTTTATGGGGTGCTGAGAGTGCGAGATTGCTACTGCTGGCCAGATGCAGTGCCACCCTGTCACAGACGTGTGTGCAGGTCTCACCCCATCCCCTTCTCTGACAGGAGTTTTATGGCTTTATGGTTCTTCCCACACATTGGCTACTCTGGATGGTAGTGGGAGGAGGCCTCTTCTAAGCTCTCTGTGGTATATCAAGTTTGCTTCCTGACACCTCCTCCTCTCAAAGCATAAGTGAGAAGGGAGATACCTGGTTTTCTTGGAGTAAGAACTAAAAACTTTAAAACTCCTTCGGATGTGATAAAGCCACTTTGAGCTATGATTCTTGAACCGCTCACTTCTAGTAGAGTTTAAAAGAATGAGTGAATAGCTGATGCTGCCTCCCTGAGGAAACCCCCAGAAGAGTGTCCGAGATGAGAATTAGAGCTTCAAATTCTAGATCCTACCCAGCCTTAAGTAAAAACCTGCAAATCCTACTCTGGCAATATTTCTTTCCAGACACCTGTGGATTTAGCTGAGGAAAGGTTGATAATTTACTAGAAGAGACCAAAAGGTCCTTGAGATCTCCTGTTACCTCAGGTAGAAACATTACAAGATCTCATGGGCATGCACATGAAGGGTGTTTCCTGTGCCTGTGTTAGTTGGTACTCTGATCTTAAGGAGTTTTCCTTGTAGGCAATGCCCTACATCCCTTTTCTGTTAGGGGCAGAGGACAGATTTTTGCAAGTCTCTTCTTACAATTTCACTAATTTCCTGCCTGAGTTTCTATGTCCCTTTTTTTCCCTCTTTCTTCTTTGGCTAACAAGGCCTGGTTAGATCCTGTAATCCCACTGATATTTATGGTGAGTGACCATATAGAGTGTAAGTGGCTGGGTTTATGTCATGCTCCAGGTATAATCCTCATTGTTTTACTCTTCTCATCTGTCCATGTGCTGGAAATATCATTCCTGATATGTCATACAATTGCATCAACCTTTGTGTGGCTGAATCATGTTGATGACTCATGGCCATACTGTGAGTTATTATTTCCAGTCTGGGCCTTTTCCTCTCCTCACATTGTCACAGTTCAGCCTCCAGCTTACAGCAAACCTTTTTTATTAGTGTCTATGTGCCTGACCTAGCAGCTCAGGATGTTAAATTTAATCTGATTTTTATTGCTTCATTGCTCAATATCATCAGGTTTCTCCTATATGGTATTCTAACCTTCCTTTCTATTAACATCATCTCCCAAATTTGTGTCATTGATTACTTCTATTATTAATTTTTGTGTCCTAGTATTCTGCAGAATTGACATAATGGCTGATCCTGATCATATTCCAGTTAGAACCAGACGTTTGCTGGCTTTGCCTTCCTTC
Organism: Pseudotriccus pelzelni; assembly: GCA_035584735.1. Taxonomy (NCBI): domain Eukaryota; kingdom Metazoa; phylum Chordata; class Aves; order Passeriformes; family Tyrannidae; genus Pseudotriccus; species Pseudotriccus pelzelni. The sequence goes on along the minus strand of JAWMRA010000001.1, from coordinate 53,802,265 downwards.
AGTGTTAGCTGCCATTACCTACCCTGGAGCCAGGTCTTTTCCTAAAACTAAATGTAATTATTTCCATGGCTTTGCCTTAAGGACTAATAATTTGTCCTTGGAATGTATGTGAGGTTTAGCAGAAGGTTCACTGTGTTGTCTTTATCACATTCTTTCATCTGAACATAGACCAATATATTACAGAAGGAGACCAAGTTTGTCTCTCAAAATTTATTGCTCTGAATTCAGGTTATATTGTATCCCATTTTCTGCTTATCTCCAATTTGTTAGGTAGTCTTTCTTTTGAAATTTGTTCCAATATCTTACATACACTGAAAACTAGGCTGATAGTCCTGTAACTGCATGGGTCATTTTTCTCTTTTCAAAATACAAGTGCTGTGTTTGCTAATTTCTAATGCTAATGCACTAGCCACAGATGAATAGATCATTTGGAAAAGCTTTGCTGCAGGGCTTGTGATTTCACATGCTAGTACTTCCTGGCTGAAGATCAGTCTGCTCCAGAAGTTTCAGCACACTCAATTTAGATTTTATTTTTTTTCATCTTTGTCTGTTGGAATTTCCCTTTTTGGATATTCATTCCTCTTAAGCCTCCTCTCATCTTTCCCATTATTAAAGACAAGGATAAATACTATATAAACAAGCCTTGTTGTCTTCTATCTCAAGTACACACTTTCTCCCAGCATCAGTATTTTCCTTTTTGCACTCTAGCAGCAGATTTTTATTGCTATGATTTTTGACTTAAAGCCATAAAAGTATGATTATTTGCCTTAGACTCTAACAAAATTTTCATGTGGAGTTATGTCTTCCATTTGTATGACCTAGTCCAGAAAACTTTAGGCAAATATCATAGTGCCACTGAGATCTATCAGGGTACATCCATACTGATCCACCTTCAAATGGACCAGTAATGCCTTTTGCTTGATTCAGTTAATGTTTACTAGAATCACAGGATCATAAATGTTAGAATAGTTTTGGTTGGAAGGGACCTTAAAGATCCTCTAGTTGCAACCCACCACTAGACCAGGGTGCTCAGAGCCCCATCCAACCTGGCCTTGAACACTTTCAGGAATGGGGCATCTACAGCTTCTCTGGGCAACCTGTGCCAGTGCCTCACCACTTTCACAGTGAAGAATTTCTTCGTAACATCTAATACAGATCTAGACTCTTTCAGTTTAAGGCCATTGCCCCTCATCCTGTCTCTACATACCCTCATAGAAAGTCCCTCCTCAGCCTCTTTGTAGCCTCATTTAGGTACTGGAAGGCTGCTCTAGGTTCTTTCCAGAGCCTTCTCTTCTCCAGGCTGAACAACTCCAAATTTCTCATCCTGTCTTCACAGGAGAGGTGCTCCAGCCCTCTGACAGCATTTGTGGCCCTCCTTTGGACTCCTCTCCAATAAATCCATGTCTTTCCTGTGTTGGGGACCTAGAGCTAGGTACCCAGCTAGGTGGGGTCACACGAGACCAGAGTAGAGGGGCAGAATCTACTCCCTCTGCCTGCTGGCCACCATGCCTCTTTTCATTTAGCCTGGGATACAGTTGATTCCTGGGCTGTAAGCATACATTTTTCCTAAATCCTGTATGTTGATGGGTTTGCATTTTTTTGTTCTGATCAGATACTACTTTTTAATCAACTGTTCAGGAGGAAAACCATTTATCTTTCATTTAATTAAGACTGTAATCTTAAAGTGTTCCTTATCATTTAGTTCAGCTTAATTTTTGTCTTACCCATTAACAGATACAGATTTAAGTTTGCAATATTGTTTTGCATAACAGATGTCATTATACAGTCAAACATGTCTCTGCATCTGGACAGTTTTCCCCTAAGGTGAACTACATTTTGACAGCTTCCAGCGCCAGATGTTGTGTCTGAGGCAGTTAAACTGGAGGCTTCTTTTAGCCTGTATAGAGTTGCTATTCCTTTAGAAGTTCCTTGAAAAGCTAGGTAGGAAAAATTTCAGTGATCAATTTTTCAGCAAAAGTTCTGGTTTGGCAAAGCCTCATTGTTCAGGAAAGAAGTTCAATATGTATTAACTTCCAATTAAGAAGCATATTTTGTATCTGTGCCATGACATATATTTCTGACACTAAAAAAAAAAATCACAAAGACTTATTTTTGTCGGAAGTTCAACTAATTTCACTAATGATATAAGTAATAATTATTAAGTCAATTTTTTTTCTGAAAATTAGTGCTATGAATTCTCCATTTTTTTCGGTACTTGTCTTCTTTGACTTATTTTTAATACTGATTTCTAGCAGAAGGGAGAAACCTTTTCCAACTCTATCCTCCTTCCTTAAAAAAAAAATAAAAATCTTCAGACTCATGCAAAAACCTCCTCAAGTTCCCTCTGCTTAAGCTTGTACAAGGAGCACTTTGGACAAGCAACATGCAATACTCTGTGTGGATCCTATACTGCCTCGGTGCTGTCTTGCGGCTGATACTAACACAGCCTGATATTGCTGGCTGTCATGGAAAGCAGCCTGAGTGGTGTGGCTTGTCATTTCTGTATCCATGTGACACCTGCTGAGGCCCTTCCAAGGGCCATTTTGTAACCCAAGTCATAAGATATCTGCATTTTACGCTTCTCTCTTCCCAAAATTCAGTTGTTTTCGACCGGTCATAGTAGGTACTTTTTCTCTGAGGTGATTTCTGGTACCACTGCTTTAGACCTATTAAACAAGAGCAAACTGGAGGAGTGCCTTGACTGGATCTGCTTATAAAGAGTAAATAAAATGCTCGCAGTAAGATACTGAAGACATGTCGACACAAGTACACCTTAAATATTTTAAGGCATAAAAGAATAATCTGCAGTTTTGGTGAAGAGACTAAAATGATTTTTTCATATTCCTGTAGGAAAATTCTTTTAAGCTCAGTCTCTCTCCCAAAGCTTTCTGACTTTTTCTTGTCCTTTTCTTTGCTCTTGTACAGCTCAATGCCCAGCTGTCTAAGCAGATGGCATATACTGTATGACAGCTGTGAACTGGATGTTTCTGACAGGTACCATCACAGGGACACACCTTGCAGCCTCCTGACATACATCAGAACACTGTGCATAACTAGGCTTGATGAATATATAATGAAATAATGAAAACATGCTGGATTTCATCAGGATCTTTATCCCAAAGGAGTCTTAATGCGCTCTAGGCATGAAGGAACAAATGCAGGAGTCTCCTCCCTCTTTCTGGATAAGGAATGCTGGGATGGTAAGTGGCACACTGAAATACAAAAAAGCTGTTTAGACTAGGAATTAATGCAAATACTGCATCTACTTGAAACTTCAGAATGACTTGACACTGGGCAGATTGCCACTCTTGTGATAAAAATTTACCTAGAGCTCTGGAGCTGACTTTAGGCAGACAGCCTCCAAGGAGTAGAGATGACACCGAACACTCAGGATGGGACTTTTCTGCTTCAGCAGGTAGAACAAATCTAACAAAGCACTACCTTTTGACACTACCATTGGTGTTTTTCTAAAGTCCAACGTGCCAACCAGTCCAAACCAGGTCCAGAGCATTTTGGTTTTTCCAAGCTTTATTGCCTCATCTTTGTCTCCTTTGCTGTTTTGACACTGCTGGTGACATGGGAAACCTGAGCTGTTGGCATTTTCTTCCATCTGGCCGCATGCTGGTCCCTCCACCATCAAACCTCTCCAAACTGCACGGATAGAGAAAAAAAAAAAAAAAAAGGCAGTTTTGTGTTGCACAATGCTGGGATCTCATCCTTGAACTGCACTTGGGTCTGCACTAATGACCTCATATCAGGAGAAAGGAGCATATCGTAGACATTAAGTAAAATGGCAGGTGTTAGTATGTAGCAATAATGCAAACAGAATTATTATAAAAAATCAGTAATTGTCATTCATATACTCCTGAGAACTGTAACAGAGGAACTATGTGATTCATTTCTATTTCCTATTTGGGTGTTAGGTCTGATGCTACAGATGATTCACACTCCCTAGAAGTGGCTACAAGAAGTTAGGCAGGGTAGCTTAGGGTTTCTAACATAAAATTTGTGTCTATAGGTAGGCAAATGAATCACGCCACAGATGATTACCTGAACCTAAACACTGTACTGTTAATTGTTTAAGGTTAAACAAGGCAAGGCCAATCCTAAAATTCCCCTGACTTACCTTGGGAGTGGCCAATGTTTCAAGTCCTGTGGTTTCTAACTGCCAAGAATTCATATTAATTCCACTACAATGACTTGTGGAGAGACCATAACGGCTTTATAGTACCACTTGGGCGTGGATTCCACTGCTTTAAACTCAACTCAGCCTTCAGAATCTGTGTTATTAATGACTTCTTGTTTGTAGTGGTGCTGGACTGCTACCTGAACTGGACTTGTCTTGAGCTCAAGTACCTCCATGCTCCACAGCACGTGCCTGCACTGCAGACATATCCACTGTGTTTTCCTATGACATGAGAATGAAAGTAAATGAGCTTGATTATTTTTAGGAATCATTTTCTGCAAAGCCAGCTTTGTACAGTGAAATGTTTAGAAATGCATGTTATTGTCGTGCTGAACTGAAAACATAATTACTATGTACCTGTTGCTATCAAACACAGTTTATGTATTCCCGGAAAATGCAGATGGGATGAGGAAATGGCATGTTTCCCACATGAAGAATGAGTGGAAACATACTCAAAGATCTTTCTCACTCCCTTTTCCTGACACTCGTTGTCCACACATTCTCTCTCTCCCATTAATTTTGTCTCTCGCCGGTGACTTTCTGAGGTTAGCATATATCACCAAGGTCACAGTCCAGTTTGTGCATACTATTGCACACACAGTATGAACCACATTACTAGTAGGGAATGGCATTCTTCCTGGAACATAATAAAACAGATTTGGACTTTGCTTCAGATATTCCTTGAACTTTTTTTGAAGACTCCGATTTGTGAGTTCAAAGACAAAGGAGAAGTCCCAAAAGATGCAATTTCCTAGAATACAGGATCCAAAATACTGTTGTTTAACCCCAGACAAGTCTTTAGGGTGGGCACAACAGTCTTACTGGCTTTGTCTGCCAGTAATGATAATTTCTAAGAGAAGTCAAGTTCCTGTTACTGGATATGACTGAGAAGTTTATTCCTGGAACAAAATCTTGAGAGTCTTTTTTCTTGAAATAAATTTTCAGCTAGTTCTTAGAAGAAAGAATTTCTCAAATAATATTATCTTTTTCCTGAGATGTATGAAACTAAATATGCTCCAGCCAGACCTCTTGTTGCTTTTTACTATCACAAATCTTCCATACAGCAAGAATCACCACCGGTGCTCTAAAGTATCAGAAATAGTGTGTTCAGCAGGATTAGGGAAGTGATTCTCACCCTGTACTCCGTACTGGTGAGGCCATGCTGTGAGTGCTGAGCCCAGTTCTGCACCCTTCACTCCCAGAAGCATATTGAAATGCTGGAGCGAGTCCAGAGAAGGGCAATAAAAGTGGTGAAGGCTCTGGAACATGAGTCCTGTGAGGAGAGGCTGAGGGAGCTGGGGTTGTTTAGCCTGGAGAAGAGAAGGCTCAGGGGAGACCTCATCGCTCTCTACCACTACCTGAAAGGAGGTTGTAGTCATGTGGAGGTCAGTCTCTTCTCCCAGGCAACCAGAAACAGGATAAGAGGACATAGTCTTAAGCTGCACCAGGGGAGGTTTAGGTTGGACATTAGGAGGAATTTCTTCACAGAAAGGGTGATTAGACATTGGCATTGACTGCTCAGTTCCCTGAAGGTGTTTAAGACTGGATGTGGCACTTAGTGCCATGGTCTGGCTGACATGACAGTGTTCAGTCACAGGTTGGACTCAGTCTCAGAGGTCTTTTCCAGTGTAATTGACTTTGTGATTCTGTGATTCTGTGAAATAAGCATATGCCAGTTCTTCCATTTCTACAGCAGTATCTCAGTGATATGGGTTATTCATAAGTTACATGGGAGCATAAAACTATGCAGGGTACTGTAAATGCCAGATGAGTCGTACTAACCACAGTTAAGTGTAAGGAAGGTCACTGTTCAGGTTTCACTACTGCAGCATAGGATAAGAGCAAGTGAGGGTTCTCCATGTACAATACTAAGAGAGTAGGTGTGAGTAGTGATCCACTTCTGTGAGACAGAAAAAGGGCTTGGAGAGGTCGTGTGGTCACCCCATGATAAGTGACTCTGGAATACACTCCCATGCACACCCTTTTGAGTTGTTTTGAGTCTTTGAAAAACTTGCACAGTCCTTTGCACACGCTTGTCTTTGGGCACGAGGAGAACTTTGAACTATCACAGGTCAGATTTCCTACAGAAAAATATCCAAATGCAGCAAAGATCAATTTATTTTTAGCCCCATTTCTGTGGAAAGTATGGTGTACATAATGATCTTCTCAACATATTTCTGCCTTTTCCTGGTAATGTTTTGAAGGAATTGGCTAGTTTCAGTCACATGGGAAAGAGGAGTGCAGTTCTTAAGAATATTAATTTTCCCCATATTTCATGAAAATATGCAGGCAACTGAAGGAGTACTTTTAAGTATTTCAGAAGATGAGGGGGTTTAGTTCAGCTCTCATTAGAAACCAGATCACTGACGTAGGAATACTTTCCTCAAAATGTAAATCCTCAATAAGCTCAGTTTTAATTTGTTCGGATGCTCGCAGGGCTGTGTGTTTTGCTTTAGCTGCACAAGCCTTATCTCACTTCCCTCAGCTTCCTCCTTCTTTACCTACCTGCCCTTCCTCTGCAAGGGAGTGGGGGCCTGCTCTTTATTTTGTTTAGTCTCCAAATCGGAAATGTGGCCTTTGATTAGGAACCACACACACCCTGGGGAAAGATGGTGACAGTGACAGTGATGAGGGAGAACGCTGGGAACTGCTGGAAAGTTTTAAGTTTGGGAACTTCACAATGACAGACCTCAGGGTGAAGGGATGCGGATATCTCCGTACATGGACAAGCAGCAGCAGGGAGTGAGGTCAGGTGGGATTGCTGTACCATGTCGTGTGCTTGAAGACAATCCAGAAGCAGCAAAACGGTCCAGTTGTGGCATGAAGCAAATGGTGCTTCGCCAGTATTATCACAAATGAGCAGAGCATGCATAAGCCCAGAGAGCAAAGATGAGCATTTAGGAAACCATCCCTGCAAGATCAAGGCGTTGGTGCTCTGCAGCTGCAGCAGAGCAGTATTTGTACAACTTTGAATGAACACCACTCTTGCAAAAGACCAGTGTGCAATGATTTATTTGTTGAACAAACCTAATGAATCCATAACTTCATAAGAACATTTCTGTCAGTTCGTAGCTGTCCCTCTACCCACCCACAGTTTCAGTGATCACAATGACTAGACCTGTATTTAAATTGCTGTACCTGCTGGGGAATCAGGAGAGATTAACATACTGTAGGAGTTCATTATCTACGTCTTTTTCTTCCAATAGTCTTTAACAGTTGCTGCTTTCTCCAAAGACTAGAAAATTATGAAGGAATAGATTTAAAGTTTGTACTTCTTTATTTTTATGGCCTAATAATTGTTTTATTTATATGTCTATCCATCACAGTGTGGTGAGTTGTCCTTGGCTGAACACTAGGTGCCCACCAAGCCACTCTATCACTCCCCCTTTCCAGCTGGAAAGAGGAGAGAAAATAAGATGGAAAACAACTCGTAGGTTGAGATAAGGCATTTTATTAAAGCCAACGCGAAGGTTTATGGGCATGTGAGCAAAGAAAAGAAACAATAATTTTATTCTCTACTTCCCATCAGCAAGTGATATCCGGCCACTTCCCAGAAAGCATGGTTTGAACACGTGTGGTTGTTGCTTGGGAAGGTAAACATTGCAAATTACAATTGCCTCCCACATCCTCCTCCTTTCCTTAGCTTTTGTATCTGAGCTGACGTCATATAGTACGGAATATCCCTTTAGTTAGTTTGGGTCAGCTGGCTTAGTTGTGTCCCTCCCAGGATCTTGCTCACCCCCAGCCAACTGATGGGGGGAACGCTGGGGAGACATTGCTGACGCTATGCCAGCTCTGCTCAGCAGTAGCCAAAACACTGGTATGTTAGCAACACTTTTCGAGCTACCAATGCAAGGCACAGCACTGTGAGGGCTGCTATGGGGAAATGAACTCCTTCTCAGCCAGACCCAATACAGTCTCCACCCTTTATTCCATACCATTTGGGTCATACTCAGATTCCACATGATTTTATATATCTTCTAACTATTCCATTCTATTTATACCAATACATACAACATACAGATTGGTAAATTTTCATTAACTACTGTCTCCCATCCTTTCACAGATAGATATAGTTTTCCTGTTTCATGGGCTTTGTCCACTCCACCAGAGGTTCAAAAACTGGCCATGACTTTGGATCCATTCCATCAGAGTGGATGCTCAGGACAGGAGAAACAGCACACTCAGTCCTTGGGCACCAACACAGGCCCAGCCCAGCTCCTTGCAAAATTCGCTCCTTGTTGGTTCATGTTATTCCTGCTACTTTACTTCCTGCAATATGTAACATACATCTTACACCACAAATAATTTTTCCCCCCCGAGGTTAAATCTCCATGAGGCACACACTGGGTTTCCCCATCCTTCAACATTACCCACCAAATACACACAGGCCCTTGAGCAAAAACAAACCTACGAATGTGTTTGCCTCTTCCCGTAGGAGGAGTAACCCACATAGACTTCCCCAGACACTTCACTATGTGTAGGGACCTTATCTCCTCCCACAGCATGTAGGGATTTCGTTTGGATAGGACCAGGGTGGTTAGTAGATCCCCTAGTATTAACCAGCCAAGTGGCTTTTGCTGAATTTGCATCCCAGTGCTTCCATGCCCCATCATGTAACACTTTTAACATGTGCTCTCAACATATGCTTCATATAATGCTCTTCAGCAGTCCATTATACCTCTCAATCTTTCCAGGGGCTTGTGGATGAAAAGGAATATGATATATAACACTGCTGTATCAAATGTGTTGTCCCAGACTTTTACCTGCTGAGTTTCAAGGAGAGATAACACCTGGCCACAGGCCCCTATTGCTTTGAGCACCCTCAACTACCTGCTCACAAAAATTATCAAGTTGAAAAACAAGCTTGTTTTGACTGCAATTTTCTAAGCATTCAGTTATTTGCACTGTTCATTAGAAGAGCTGTACACTGAATCTCATGTGGCCCTCCTGAACTTCAGCCTGAATTTCAGACTTTCCTGAACTTATTCATTTCCCATTAACTTTTGCTGCCATCTTCTCTGTGGGCTTCTCACTGTCACAAGAGGAAGTCTTGTTCTTCCAGCCTGGATGAGAAAAAATGAACTTGGTTTGTCCTGTAGATGCCAAAAGGCATTGTGTGCCTTTGTCTCTTGTGGGATGTTGATTATCCATCAATGCTGAAAACTCACAAGGGCAAAGTGGAGATGAAGAGGAGCTCTATTTCCTCAGGAGTATTTCTGGTGCTCTCAAGACCTCTCCCTGGTGCTCATAGTAACCTTGCCACCTTGATAAGAAAGTTTTTTAATGGGACTACTTGAAGGTTATATTTTAGCAGTCCCCTGGCCAAGATATCAGCTTTGTTCCTGAAGGAAATGACCCTAAGTAGTCAAACATCTGCGTACTTTCCAGAAGTGTGGCCTGTTCTTCCTTTGTTCCTTGGTTGATAATGTATGATAATATTTCAGACTAATCAATATCAGCTGTGAAACCCAGAAAGGCTTTTGGCCTTATGAGTTTTGGACAGTTTGGTTGAATAAAAGCCTGTACACCTGAGAGACTGTTCTTTCCAGCCTGTTAAGTTGGTGTAATAGATTACATTGTCTCTCCTTAAAACTTTTTAACTTGAATTTGGAAACTGTAGTGGCTACACTGTTGCAATCTCTGTGTTTTCCAAAATGTAAATGTGTATAAATAACTTAAATTGATGGAAAGCAATGACAATCTGAATTAATCAGGTTCTGACTTTCTCAAAGACTCCATTAATAAACGGACAATTACCTAATTCTTACAGTATCACTTACCTGTACTCCATGTACCATCTGGTGCAGAGCTGCAAAGTGGAGCCTTTCTGCTTTAGCTGACTTCAATTTACTAAATCCCAAATAACTAAGTGAAGCAGATATTACATATCCTTAAAAAACCTGTGATGAGAATCTGTTTACCTGGCAATTTTCCTTCAGGATCAGAGATAACAAAGATAAACTACGTCATCAAACTCTTTTTTTCTTACAGTCTCCGAAGCTTTTTGGCTTATGCAGTCCAGTGATTCACTACTGATGTAGGAAAGAGAGGTTAGATTCACAGTGAATGCACATTGGGAATCATTCGTCACAGAGAAAGGGGTATATTGGAAAGCCTTGCTCTACACTGTAGCTTTAGCCAAGCACTCTGTGGTCTGGGAAAATGTACCATCACCGTGCTAAAGGTACCCACTGTGTTGTTTGCTTACATTTTCATTAGTGAAAGCAGTGAGAACAGCCTACAAGAATATTTCAGTGAAATGTCTGCAAATACTCTTTCACCGTGGAGAGGGGGAATGCTCCCTGGGAATAAAGGAAAGCAGGAAGGTGCCTCAAACCTCAATTTTCTTAAGGTGATAAGATGCACTGATAACTTTCTTCCATTCTCTCCCAGTCATGTGGAGATAATGCCATAAACATCTACTTTATCTTGCTGTCTTTCTGAAAACTCCTTCTAATTTTTCTTTGTGTAGTATCTATAAAAAACTTTGGAAAAGCTTCTCCTTTTTTTTTGGCAATTTCCATCCCATCTTACCAATTGGAACTTGTTTCCTTGGAGAGCCCTCTTCACCTCTCTGATGTTATTGATAACCTCCTGTCTTAAATTTAAATAGTGGCCTTGTGTGGGTTAAGGGACACCTTTTATTCTGCGATGACCTGTGTATGTCACAGTCATAAAGATAATGGTCATAATAACAATCAAAAAGACAACAAATCTGTTCCAAATTCAAACTCAACTTCAAAAGATTTAATGGCTTTTAAAATGTCATTCACCTGGTGGTTTGGCACACATTTTACAGCTTCCTCACTAACCACAGCACATTGTTTATTGAGCCATGTTAGTTGTGCTGTAAAAGCAAATAGATAAACGACAACAAAGCATCACTAATAAATAAGGTTTATTTTTATTTTTTCATAAGACTGGGACAAGTGAATATGAAGGCACACTCTAAAAACACCCTGCAAATTCTCCTGTCGATGACTGGGTGGCATTGCTCTCTTACTGCCTGAGCCATCTGCTCTGCTCTCAGCAAACTCTGACCCTGAGTCCCCTCCTCCTTTTTAGCTGTATTTCTGTGGAAGATTATGTATCTGTGGTGACTGAGTGGTGTTCCCTCCTACCTCCAATCCATTTGTTGTCAGCTGGTTTTCTTCTCCTGAATCCTTTATGTGAAAATTGCCTTTTAACCGCTCTGTTGTGTGCCATTTCTCCCTTGTCCAAAGTGGCAAATGAGACGATGTCCTCAGCTCCTCTAGCCTGCCAGCTCTGACAGCACGCTGCCCTGCCTGCCATTTTGTGCACCAGACTGATAAGAAATTTCTATCTGCAGAAAGAGAAAATAAGCAGTGCAATAGCCACTGACATCCAATTTTCCTGTGCAGTGGAATTCTGTAAACTGCATGTTTAGAAAAAGAATGGCAAAGAGCCAAGTTCTCTGTGGCTCAAGGGAGGAAGGGATGTCCTGGGCACAGCTGGCTTTGTGCCAGCCCCTTGTCATCCCTGCCAAGAAAAAGGATTTACCTTGGGATGCACCAGAGTTCAGTAGTGACTGTAAAACCACCTCTTCAACGTTATATTTAGACTGCTTTAAAATTTTTTGGGGGTTATTTTGACCTCTTTCTTGGAGTTCCAAGGTCAGCAGGGTGGAAAATTGGCAGAGGTTTGGCCCCAGGTTTCGCTTTCAAGAACAATCCATCTGCTATTTTGTTAAGATGTTCAGTGTTTTACCACACAGCATGAGGCAGAGGCCAGCTCACTTTGAGATAACCCACCAGGGCGCTTGTGCAATCTGAGGTGACCCGCTGGCTGCTGTTGGGATACAGGGCCACATGCGGCTGCCATTTCCACTTGAGCGCTGCAATTATTGGTGGCGTAAAGATGTAAGTATGGAGAAAAAATTAGCTCATTATACTTACAAATTATACTCACAGGTACTTAGTTGGCTGATTAAGCTCTCAGTTCATAATTCTTCAAGTTGTGGTGTCATCTTCCATAAACAAAATACACCTACTAGGAGATGTGTAATTGAAGATATTTCAAAAAAGTAATGGGGATAGCTCAGGCAATTCATTTATTTAACAGATAACATATTCTGATAGTCATCTCTGTTGTATTCCAGACAGAATCAAGAAGAAATTCCCAGAAAGGGATACTACAATGTTAGACACCCTTTTGCTGGTCTTGGTTTTGTTTATTTTTTGCATTTAGAAGTCCAAAGATCATAGGAGGCCATCTGGTTGTCAGACCATGACGGATTTGTTTCCTAATGTACATACACAATCACACAAGAATCAGTCCATTGGAATGCATCCTGGAGACATGTAGAGATGAATGTGATTTACAAGAAAGTTTTTTTTTAATGATTATTTAAAAATGCCAGTTTGTCAAAACTGTACTTTTTTATGACAAAGAATTGCTTTCAGTGTTTTATTCCAAGTCAAAAAGATTTGACATTTGTTCAATATCTTGTTCCAGCATCTTCAAAATTACATGCTCTGCTTTTTCGTTTCAGAAATGCTTTCCTTCTGAAATGTAACTACAGTGAAAAGTAAGATTTTTTCATGAAAAAGGCCAACATCTAAAAGTAAGCATTTCCACTACTCTAAAACTATATTTGTAGGGGAGAGGGATTGTTTGTTTGTTTCCTGTTGCTCTCTTTGCAGTTCTTGGGTTTTGTCCCAGTTTGGTAGAGGAATTTGAAACATTCTAAAACTGAGAAAATGTGAAAATAGCTTCTTGTCCTATATAACAAGAAAATAGCTTATTGCAGAATTCAAATATGGTAACAAGTCAGTGCTGTGTGATGAACTGCCGCACTTGGTGATCTTCTGGCCTCTCTGTAATTATACTGGTGGGATTTACATCAAGACAGCTTCATGTGATATCCAGTTACTGGATATAGTTATTTGCCTATTTTCCTTACACTCTGCAACACAAAGGTTTGATTAATTACCTTGTACTTTTTCTTCTTAAAATCCATATGAGATTCTATTAAATATCAGCAAAGAACCATCTCAGGCTTGCAAGTTGAATAGATATACTTTGATTGAAGAGTCAGTGTAAGGATTCAGCATAGAAACATACAAAACTGGTATCTTTTATAGATCAGGTTATTATTTGTTTTCAATCAGTTTCTGGAGATTTCAAATCCAAGCATTTAATTTCCTGAAAAACTTTCGGGGAAAAATTGTTCATCAATAAACAGAGACTAGATATAAGGTACATGAAAAAATTGTCTCAAACTAGGCAATCAAATTTATTAAAAGCAGCAAGATAATTTAATGAATAATCAAGAATGTGTTTAATATGTGTTTTTTTCATTTCATCTGCCATTTTACATTAAAGAGCATACACAGAATTTAAAAGCTTGATATATTTTAAATGTTAATCCAGTGTGGGATTCCCCTGTAGAAGAATATAATTATTAATGCCACTTTGACCTTAGGGAATTTTTTTGTTTAGATAAATATTACTGATGTTGAAGAACAGCTTTTATCTTCAATTTTCTTTTCACAGTAGTGCATAAGCAGGTAATTCTAAAGTTGAAGAACATATTGTCTTTAGTCATATTAGACTATTTAACTGCAATTATTATTCAATTCAACCTCTATCAGTCATTTATTTTTAATTCACTTTATTGGTAGGAGAAAGCTCTTCTCAACATCTGACATTTTCATTGTTGCTACAGTTCAGAATTGTAAGAAGTGACTCTTCTTGAGCTACCCACTGTATTTGCAGTTATTGATCTTAGATTTCTTTTCCAACAATTGCCTTCATATTTGCATAAAAAAGAACTTGATTTTAACAACTACTTTCCTACTTTCTTCTGTTTGGAACACTAGATAACAAGAACTGTAAGTGAGCAACTGCATTACTCAGTGTATAGCATCAGTTTTTTCTTCTTCTGTGAATAAACTAGTTGCATAGATCAGATCTTTTGGTTGACAAAGTCGACATTTATAAAGTGTGCAAATATGTGCCTGAACTCACAGTTCAGAAAATGGGGAAATTGGGATTTATCACATTTAGGCCTTCAGGTGAATTTTCCATATTTATTTTCTCCAAATCCATCTTTCTGTTCTCCCCCGCTGCATAAGGGACTGAGGTGGTTTCTTACCTTCAGCATTAGCCTGCTCATGTCCTTTCTCATGAGACCAGATGGTCAACCTCCTTTCCCTTTGGGGAAGAGGGTCTGTATTCCTATGAAGAATCTGAGCCTGGCGAGTGGAGGTGAACATTATTTTTTCTCCTAGTATTTAAGAGATCAAAGTTGTGGGCTTTTAGCAATAACAGCATAATTTCTTTCATATTAAACTGGATGGAACTAAAATTTTTTTAGAAGGTGTTTTACCTTCTTAATACTAATATTCGAACTTTATTACTATTACAGTTTCTGCTGATGAATGTATCAAACCATTTTCCCTGCAAGTTCACTATTCACTTGGATGCCTTTTCTGAGAGTTAGATAAGGCACAACACTTTCTGCAAGACTTCATCAATCCAAACTGCAAAAACAACATCGTAAAATGGTGAAGGGCATAATGGCAAACACTGCACTTAGAAAGTACCAGAGTTTTGGTTGTTTATGTAACCTTGCAGGTATGTATTGCGATGCAAACTTTAACTCTCCAGTAAGAAGATGCCATTTTTCGCTTGTCAAAGATCTCATCCAGTTTACACTATCTTTCAAATAGGATAGAGAAAAGCCTTCTTTTGCTTATGTTCTCTCAAATAGTCTCCAACTCATCTTCATTGCTTTTCCTTTTCCTCCTTTAGACCTTCCACTAAGCACAGAGGTCTGGGCGACATATATAGCGAAGACTAAGGCAAAGAAAGCATTGAACACATCAGCCTTAGCCGAAATTGAAGCTGAGATGACAATAAACTTGCACTGGGATTGCACAGAGAATGGTTTTTATACCAAATCCACATACATGAATGTCATCTTGGATGTGTCATGTGGCAATGGCACTTCTTAATTAAAAAGAATTGTAAAACTTGTGATGACCAAAATAAAATATTATTTTTCATTAATCCCTCTCTTCAAGAAGGCCAAACATCATTAGACACAGTTTAGACAAGCAAGTTCTAACTAAGACACTTGCTTCTTGTAAAAACTGTTGGCCTAAAACATTCAAATTTGGCAAAGAACTGAAAATAACAGAAGTAATCATCTGTGACATGAAGACTTTATCTGCATCTTAATACAGAAGTGTCTGTCAGCTTGATGGTGTTTAATAATAATGATGTCCCTTTATTTTTAGCTAGTACTTTTGAAACAGCTCTCTCTAGAAACCAGTAGAGAAAATTACTTGCACCTCCAGGCTCAAAAATACCTCCATTACAGTCTATCAGCAGTCCCTCACCCAGCCACCCACCCAGCTTCAACTATTTACCATTTTTTTCATTGCCAGGATAATGCCTTGTTTATTAGCAAGGGTTGCTAAGTGTAAAAATAATTCTTCTAATTGCACTTCTACTGCACACTGAGCAATGCCAGCAGTGCCAGGAATAAATGATTGCTCAACTCTCATGCTGTATTATATAGAAATGGTGCACCTTTTGTAGTGGATAAGTTAAATGGACATATCACATATGATATTTGTATAATTTAATTTGTTGGGCTGTTTTTGTATCAGCCTTAAATTTCTTTACAAATTATAGTGCTTTTAACATTCTGT
The DNA here is from genome assembly GCA_035584735.1 of Pseudotriccus pelzelni. Lineage (NCBI taxonomy): Eukaryota > Metazoa > Chordata > Aves > Passeriformes > Tyrannidae > Pseudotriccus > Pseudotriccus pelzelni. Next base: position 53,786,395 of record JAWMRA010000001.1, on the reverse strand, counting down.
TCTTTTTGGGTTTTGTTGTTAAGATTCTTTGTATAGAGAAGCTCTCCGGAGTGCCTATTACAAACGTAGTTAGAATTCTAAATTATTCTTCTTTCTCTGTTAAACCTTGGCCTTTACAAAATTAAAGGAACATTTCTCCTCATTTCCTTTACATTAACCATGGAGCTGAAGAAGCTTCAGCTGCTTTTAAAGTATTTATGAGAAAAAAAGGTATACTGTAGCTAGATATTTTTGCCAAAGCTGTCTTCAACATGAATTGCCCCAAAATTTAAAATTATCAGTCAGAGAGGATTGAGATGCTATGCAATTATATACAGTTGTTGCTAGAAAAATTTGATCTTCAAAATTTTTGCTTTAAAACTATTTGACATTAATGCTGCTAAGTCCACAATTTTTGTCAAGCATATCAGGAACTGCCGTTGCACACTTAAAATGTTATCACCACGTTTCAAAGTAATGGTTGTAATTTTCATTTATTTCAATTAAAAATTTCAGTTTGAAAAGTTCATAAATATTAGTTGGGAAACACTGCTGAAAATGAGCCTGGTTTAAACACTGCTGAGTGTCTGCAATTTTTAAAACAATTTCAGAATTATTTTCTCGGTTCCAGAAGCTGTCCTTCATCCTACAATCTGTGGCTGACACTGTAGACCTAGGACAGTTTTGCAATAAGATATTTTCTGCAGATTAACATTTTATTTCCTTGTTCATCTCTTTGGATCAGGTTCACTCATATATACTTCTCTACTAAAAAGGGAGCATTCCCTGAAGAGAGGTTTTAGCATGGGGCCCTTCAGAATTCATTTTTCCTGGCAGGTTGATTTTCATGGAGTCAGACTGGCAAATAGCGGCTTTTATTGAGACAGTATTTTTCAGAAGTGTTCAGCAGCTACCATAACCTAGGGAGGTGTCTGGGTAATTACTTGGTATTAAAAAGAGAGGAATGAGAACAGTGAAAAACTGCTTGTCTTTGGAAATGTGGTTCAACAGAGGGATTACTACCCAGTGCATATTCACTCAAAGGTGCAAACTACAGAGCTTGATACTTGATTTTGCTTCTTTTCTGTCCTATCCAGCTATAGGGCACCTGGTGCAAATGCCTAACTGTTGTTTTCAAATCAGATGTTAACATTTCTAGTTTAAGGTTAATTGAACACCCAGTCCAAGGCACGCTACAGGACCCTTTTTCTGTATTAATTTCCTATGGCTTAGCGTTGTGGATGGTAGTAACATTACCCATGTGAGCTCCTTCTGTTTATATGTCTTGTCATTAATTTAATGAGAAGGTATTGCAGTGACTCATTCCCTCTTTTGCTCTAAGCCTCTTGCCCTTAAAAACCTGGGGGGAGGGGGGGAAGAAAACCACAGGGATCTAATAAAAGCAAAATTGAACTATGTCTCTTCTTTCTTTTTCTCCATGCTCATAAACATAGGGTGAGAGCAGGTTCTTAGTGTCATTTAACCCTCAGCCAGATGACCAGCAACTTTTCAGGGAGAGGGTTGCCTACCTCTGGTAAGATGTTCATCCTTAGGGGAATTTCTCTGGGAGGACAGATGGTTAACACACATGTCCTGTGAGCAGGAATGGTATAGGAGAGCCATGGAGCCATGATTTGCTCTCACTTTTCTCTGGCAGGCGTAACTAGCCCAAACCACTTCACAGAAAGACAGCCCATTTCCCATCTCAGGAGATAAGACTGCAGACACTCTGCTAGCCTTTCTGGGGAGGCAGTGCAGCTGAGCGGTGTGCACAGAGGACAGTGCCAGGGTCGTGACCAAATTATTAGTCCTTTTTGTTCTGTTCCACTTTCCCCTTTGACATTTTTGCAGAGGAAAAACTTGCTGCTAGTGTGCTGCTGCCACTGGGCAGAAATCAGAGCAGATCAGCTCTGGAGGCTCAGATGTCTCAGTTGTAGGACTTATGGGAAAAGGATCTACTCTAGGTTGTCTCATTTAGATCAGTGTAGTTAAGGGGAAAATATTCATATACTGAAACAAGTGAGTCCACACATTGTATTGAACATACTCAGTGTGCTGTATTTCACAGAATCAAGGAAAGGTTGGGACTGACTCGCACTTGTAGAGGTCATCCAAACCTCTGCTCAGGGATGGGCCATCTAGAGAAGGTTGTCCACAACTGTCTCCAGTCAGGATTTGAATCACTCCAAGAGTGGGAGCTCCATAGCCTTCCTTGGCAATCTAAACTCTTACTTGATCACCCTCATAGTAAAAAGCTTTTTCACCTCTTCAGATAGAATTTCCTATATTTTAATTTGTACCCATTACATTTTGGTCTTTCAAAGGATACCACTGAGAGGAGTTTGGCTTCATCTTCTTGACTCCCCCATCAGGTATTTATATACGTATACTCCTCCACTCTTATGAGGGATGCTAGAATTCCTTCACCATCTTTGTAGCCCTTTGCTGGACCTACTCCAGTACATCCATGTCCTTCTTGCACTTGGGAGCCCAGGGCAGGACCCAGAGCACTCCATGCACTGCTTGTTCCGGAGGAAGATTTCTAGACAGACATGACCTTCACTTGCACCTCCAGTTGTACTACTGTATGGCAATGTCCTGCCCTCTCCCCTAAGACACCTTTACACTTCCTCATCCAGACATGAGACAGACATAAGATATGACAGAGCTGGAGTCTTTCTTCATTTCTTCTGCCAGAAACATTTTATTCTCTCAGAAGAAGCAGCTGCTGTTGCTGGTTTGGGTGAGTAGCTGTAATAGCGATGGATGTGTTTTAGCTGGTGGTTTCATTTGGTGAAGACTTGTCTGTTAAGAGAACATGAACTGAACTGGCAAGGAAGGCCAAGACTGCCTAACTTCTAAACTGGGACTAAAGGCTCCAAAACATCAGAAATATTTGACAGGGAATAAAAGTTTGGATAGTTTCACTTGATTCATGTTATAAGATCAAAAAAGACTGAGTTGACAAAAAGCAGTTCCTTCTCTCAAAGTCTATTTGCATCAGCCACAGAAGATTCTTTTATATTTGATACCACTCAGCATTCAAGCTGTGTGTCAGTTCAGATACTAGCATACAGTTTGGTTTATAACCACTGTCAGCTGCAAAGCCGTTAGTACCTTTTTTCGCTCATTTTTTCTTTAGGTTCTCTCTTTGCCTCAGGTGACAGGTAATTGGTAGCCCTCACATAGTATTTGTTCCACTGGGACAAATGATGCAAAATGTTGAAATGAAGTAGAATATTTGTTGACGTCCTGTATCTCTATTAAAAGTACCTTTCACTTCCCTCTGTGAATGGTCTTTCACCCGTCTAAGCGCAAGGGCGCCAGAAACTCTGTTCTCAGCTGAGTATCAAAGGTAGGGTAAAACTAGTTTTGCCTTGCCTCATGTAGCACCATTAACCCTCATAAAATAATGTATGTAAATAAAAACAGCATTTCATGGCACCTTTTGGAGTCTCATGTGGTCACTTTCTAATTATTTTTCTTTACAATTTCAGCTATGTAAGATTTTCCTGGAGTAGCTGAAAGCTAAACAGACTGTTTTAACAAAAGCTAGTTAAACAAGGAAGAACATATATTTATCTGAAATAAAAGATAAAAGTAAAATAGTACAATATCTAAGCAGGGACAATCCCAGAAAATCTTTATCTCAATATGCTTCTTGCAATAACATGAGTATTGTCCCAGAGAGAGCATTCATTAATTTAATTCCTTCATTAAAATTTTAATAGGTTGCAAGCATGGTGACAACTGAACTCCTCCTTTCTCTCCCAGATAATAGTTTAGCCAGGATGCTGCTTTGGTAAACAAGAAAGATGCAGGATTGTGACAGTGGTAACAGCTGTATGGATCATTTGTCAGGGTCCCCAGTAAGAACTGTCTCCTGGAATAATTTTCTCCTTAATCCGCCTTAGACTTCTTGAGCAGGGTATACAACCCAACATCACTGCTCAGTATTTATAATACCATTGCTACACCCCTGGGACAGCAGGCCTTGTCTCCATGTATTTTTCTGGTTTTAAAAATTGGCCTTGTTTGTCAGGCTGGCTGGCACATGTGGTTGCACAGACAGGCGTTTTGGTCCAGTTGTATTCTCCCACCTACAGCTGAGCCAGCACCAAGCTTATGTGTTCTTAATTGAAACATAGCTGGGAAACTGGAATTCCAAGTGGCATCTCCCCTCCATCAACACCACCAGGTGACAGCTAAGCCAATGAGAAGCCTATAAAGTTCCAATGGTAATCTACATGAAAGAAAAACGAAGTAAATCTACCCAGTCCAAAACAAGGGCGTCTGATCCTGCAGGTGTGCACACAAAAATTTTTATTTTCATAGAACAGGATCCCTCTTCAGATTGCAATAAGTGTTTTAAATGGGATTTAAGGAAACAGACTGCTGTTTATGGGGATCAGCTTGGGGAGGAAGCAGAAGAAACAAGTTTCTGTGCCTTTGTCCTCTTCACTCTGCACATCTTTGCAGTTCTGGCATAACGTGTCAGCCACGGCAAGCCAAGTCCTACCACTGATTTCAGCTGAAGATATGTCGTACATTTTCACAACAGGATTTGCGTTGAAATGAATGCATTACAAAGGTGCAAACAACTAAGATTATTCGACCAGTAAAAATGCAAATATTCCAGCTGGTACTGCAGTTGTCTTCCCACTGACCTTTCCTTTGTGGCAAAGAGGTTTTCTGACAGGAGCATTTTCTGAAACAACTACTTTGTCACTGCACTGGGTATCAGCAAGGACCCATTTTTGCTTCTTCCCTTGCTCTCTCCTTTTTAATACACTTCTCCTTGTCATTGCTTTGGTCTTTTATTTTCCACTTTCTTCTTCCAAAGTCGCAATCATAAATGTGGAGGATGCATGGAGGGAATGAACAGCAGGTACTGAGGCAATGAAACACCAGCCGTCTCTTCTGGAGGCTATTTTCACAATATCTCTCCAGTGAGCTGAAGATACACATCCCTCTTCTTTCTTTGGGTACACTGCTAGAAAATATTTCAAACAGGTCATATCCTTCATATCCTTTAGCTCTAAAATTAAAAAGTTGTTTCATGGACCACTTAATAAAGAATACTTTTAGTTGACTGAATTTTAATGAGAGAAAAGGGCATTAGGAAATTTGTGCCTAGGGGTGCTATATAAAAATAAATGACTAGTATGAGATATATTTTTCCTGTAATTGGTACTCTTGATGGGTGGGTAGTATAAACACAGTGGGAAATGCAAAGACTTTAGGAGCTCAATATAAATTCTATATTACTATTTGAGCAAACACCTGACATAGCACTGTATAACTGAAGCATCCTCCAGCTCAGCACCATGCTGAGTAAGGCATGAAAAGGTCTAAATAACACATAGCCTTTAGACTATTTCAGAAGAGTAGAACTGCAGCAAATCTTCCTAAAGATATCCTTGAATGGCTGCTCCCCAGTCCTCAGTACAGCCACATTATGGATCATTTTCTCTGAGAAGACCTCTGCGGACCATAGAACCCAGGCATGATATTCTGGTTTTGATTTTCACTGATGGGAAGAAATTGCTGGATGATGGTGACCAGGAAAGGACAGGTTACCTTTTTGGTGCTTTTTGGCACACTGCTTGGTATCCCTCTACAGCTGCTCCTGCAGAATGGCACGGGTCTCCGATGGCACTTGTTATATATGCCAGACCCACCTGAATGTCCTGCACACTCTGAAGTATCTTTTCTTTTGTGTTGAAATTACTAAACAGAAGTTTGCCTTAAAAGAGTTCCCCCCCACCACCTTCTTGTACATGAAATACAAAACACAACAATATAATTTATCATCAAGAGCCCCAAACCAGACTAAGACCTCTGCTGAATCTGACTGTGTCAGAAACTGAAGGGGAATAACTTTTTGTAAGAAGAGATTCTGGCACAAGCTGTCTGTGATTACTGCCTCAGCAACTGAGCACACCTGTGTTAGGGTGTGCCATTTGCTCCTTGTTTATGACCTTGGTGTGTTCCCAAAATACCTGGAAGTTTTTTCTTTGAGTAAATACCTGTATTATCAATTTTCTCCCTAGGAGGGATGCAGAAGGCCTTGGGAAGGAGGGTTTCTGTGTCCATTTTAGAGACATCTCTAACTAATAGCAGAGGTAGGTCAAACCACCCTCAGGACCTACCTCTGTTCTGGGCAAAGTTTCCCAAATATTTCCCAGTATGCAGGAGTCTGACAGATTGTATCCAGCTTTTCTGGATCTGAGCCCTGTATCTTCAAATAGTCTGGATTCCTGATTTTTTGTATGTTCGTATGCCATCACACACTAGCATCAACACTCAGCTTTGGAGTTTGAGCTCGTACCTTGCTTTTGCTATATAAAAATAAAAGTATGCTAGAATATTAATGTAAATTATGCGACAATAAAACTATCTGTAAGCAGGCTGTAACTTTCACAGACTCCAGGGTGTAGGGGGTAATTGCAGGACACCAGCTGCTGCTATGTTAAGAAGCAGATTTCTTCATTTTATTCTTTTTAAAACATCTGTTCTGTTTACAGAGCTCGCTACTTTGGAGATTTGGTATTCCTTTCAAGTATGTAAAATAATAATATCTGTCGGTTTCTATTTGATTTACTTGCAAAATTTTGGATACTTTTCTTTTTTGTAATTTTAAATCCTAGCAAAAATGGTAATCAGTCATTTGCAGGGCTATGTAAGAAAAAATTTTGTCGTGTTCTTACCCACCACTACAGTGGTGCAGTGTTTCATCAGATTGACACAGCATATCAATTATGTAAAAATGATAGTGGCAACTCCTGATTTCCTTGGAATCTCTGAAGCTGAAGAGACCCTGGAGAACAGGACAGATTCTTTTATAATTATATCAAGCTGAATCGAGGGCAATTTCTGTTAATAGAAAAGAAGTATTTGTATTAATAACAGTGAGAACAAAATGTGGCTAGCTGTCCAACAGGAAGAAAGTCTGCTCTGTTTCTGCAGTTATTTGTTTATTCACATTTATCGTTGTGCTTACAGTATCATAGCTACCAGAAAGATGTACAAAGGCTCTAGGTCTGCAGGTAAATCACTGGTCATCTGGTTTAGTGAGACACCCCAGTGGCATGGGATGCTGTTTGAAGCAGCTAACAGCGTAGGCACCTGAAATCCAAATTCCCTCCTCTAATGTAAGACACTGAACTGAGGGTACTAGATCCAACACTTGGCTGTCCATGATAAATTGTTGGCCTCTCCAGGATAATTCAGACTTCAGGAGGAGATCAGGCACTCTGGGAAGATATCTACCGTATTTTCTGTCTGCAGAGAGATGAGGAGAAGCGTGCTTCAGATCCTAGAGTCTGATGCAGTAGAACTGAGCCTACGTTGTTTTCCCTACATGAACTGTTTTAACTAAATAACTTGTGGTATCTGTATATTTCACTGTGCTAAAAATACATGTAGTCTACAAAGAAAGATCTTTTATGCATTAGTACAATTTTTAAGTTTTCTCATGTATATTAAAAGAAAAAAACCAGTATTTCTAATTTTAAGCTGTTGTACAAGGAAGATTAAATAAAAAAAAAAAAAAGAAAAAATACAGCAGAAAGAACAGCATGAAAGTAGCAATGAGAAAAATCTGTGCAGTATTTTTCCACAACAGTCTCCCATGTTTGGGGAACAAAATAATAGCTGTCTTTGCATCTCCACATGCAGATCTTAAACAGAACAACCAAAAATGTAGAGAAAAGGATAAGATTTCATGGGTCACAGTTGCTACATTTTGGGTGCTGAGAAGCAGGGAGACTTGAGGATAGATTTGAAATGGGATGACAAAAGTTTCAGTGTGCCAAGAAATATAAATATATTGCACGTTTTATATATATATATATATATTTAAAAAAAACAAAACAAAAAACCCCACAATTTTAAAATGGGGAAATGCCATCTGTCCTTAAATTTAGTATACCAGAGTCACAAAAGGATTTAAGAAAATGGAATATGCCTACTGTGGATGCTCATTAGACTCCTAACATTCCCATTTCCTTAGTTACTGCCCAGACTTTCTCAGTGATTTTGAAAGGTCTTATGATATTTAAATATCTGTTTTTTCTCCCCTCAAGCTGAAAATACCCGGACCTGCTTCAACAGAAGGCTGTATTTGGTGGAAGCTGCTTGGCTCTTCGGTGTGCTCAGAATGATTATCCCTTGTTTCTGGGCTGAGGAGGAGGAAGAAAGGGAAGAAAGTTCTCTTAAGCCTTGTTTCTAGGGCTGCAATGCAAGATGGCTGATTTGGTGGGGGTTCAGTTGGGAATTTCAGCACTTTAAATAATGATGTGTATAAACTCACTTTTGTGCTTTGTGAAGCTATACATTCAGCGTTAAAAAAACCTGAGAGATACAAGCACCTCTTTCCACCAGGAACATTAGGACATATGATCCTGAGAGGCAATAGTGACATTCCTACCATAGCACCTCTTGCCAGCTTAGATGTCCTCTCTGCATGGCTCCTGTGCACTGTACAGGCAGCCAACAACCCTCCTTCAGGAGTAGGCAGCACACTTTAGCAGTTGCCAAGAGAAATCTCAGAGCTGTAATGCTAAATATCTTTTAAAGAGAGAGCTTTTGCTAGTAACAAGCTTTTACTTTCCTTTTTATTGTAAGAGATAGACTTACATTTCCCTTCCAGCTATCAGATCGTTGATAATGGAAATAGCATAGACAAGGTACAGTGAGGTTTAGAGAGATCAGGGGAAGACCATAGAATAATATAATTATCCTTTTCTTTGCACAGTACTTTTCTATACCAGACAAGCATACTAAAACAAGGCAGAGGAACCTTTCTTAGCCCCAGGTAGGATTCCATCCCACGCTTCACTGGAGAGCTCAGGTCAATAGCAGCATCACTTCACACCCTACCACTGTACTGCTTTTCATTACAAACCTGTACAAATGCATATGCATTCATTATTTTTATTTCCACCCTTTCTACTACCTTCTAAGTACTCTAAATTACAGTGTCATTACTCTTTGTTGTTCACTTATCTTGCACCATTTTCATACTTCTTTGCCTAGGCAGGCAGGAGGAATAGGAGCACTTAAAACCAGACACATTGCTGAGTGCTGCATATTAATTGCTGCATAGAATAAGCTGTATGCAGTACAAGGCATTTTACTGATCCTACTAAAGACGAGACTAGCGTATGGATTCTTAAATACTTAAATGCCTATGAAATTATTATTTGCCTCTGTACTGATGTGGAGTGCTCTAGTAACAAAAATTTTACATACTGCCGAAGAACATTCAGGCCAACTTCATTTCACAATCCCTCAGTTTTACTATTTTTGTCTGGCCTTGTAGATTGCATTTAAGTTGCTCAATGCTAATACAATTGTATCCTATTTAAAAAAAAAATAAAACCAACAAATAAATAATTCCCCCCCAAAAAACAAAAAAAACCCCTACAACCAAAAACCCTTCTACCAAAAAACCCCAGACCAGTCCAATGCAGTAATACAAGCTGCCAGCAGTACCTTGTGTTATCACCTGAGTTCTTTAAAAATCAAGGCAGTTAGAGTTGGAAATGTTTCTCTGTCAAAGTTTTCTGCTTTTGTAGATTGACTTTGGTTTGTAGGAAGCAGGCTGGGAATTAAGGGGAGAACTTGTTATCAGCAACAGGTCATCAAGGACTTCACACTGTTGCTTACACCCAAAAGGGTCTGGACACTCACAGTAGCTCTGCAACTCCCTTGAGTTGAAGCCAAAGTGGATGCTTCAGACAAAGATCTCCTTGTCAGCTTCCCAATGAGACAAGTCCCCTGACGATCTTCATGTGTCTCAGATGTTTTTTGGTCACTGACAGACAGAGCTTTCCTCTAATTGGATGACAAGAGGGTACAAAAGAAATAGGTCAGATGTCTCACTCTCTGGAGATGCCCACTCTTCCACTGAGTGTAAGGGCAGGCTATGCTGATTTCATGTCCCTGTCTGCAAATTAGCCCTCTCGGTGCAAATGCCAGTCCATATCCCAGAAGAACAGCAGAGTGAGTCCCAGCCCTACCTTCCTGTGCCCTGGTTTCCCTGGAAAAGGAACTTGGGAGAAAGGATCCTAGGCAGAAGTTGCAATATGGTGCAATTTTCCCTGCAATCCCTTCAGTCCCATCTCTAGATGACTAGATGACTCCTGAGTCCCCCTTGTATGGCATTTCCTGGTCTGCATGCTGGCTGCTGGGAAGCCCATTCCCAAAGGTACTTATATTAGTGAATGGCACTGCCGGACCTCAGACCCTTCACATTGCTGTTCAACTCCAAGTCAGTGTAGGTCAGAAAGAGTTAATGTTGTAGTTTTGGTAAATATTCTTGATACGATAAAATAATTTCAAGGTCTAAACTGGTAATTTTAAAATATGGAGACAAACTAGACAGGACTCTTTTCTGGGGTTTTGGCCAATTACATGTCATTAGCCTGTGTCAGTCTCTCCAGTATTGTTGTAGGCTTTGTAAATGTATCAGTGATACTGGCGTTTTTCTGCAAAGTTTCTACATAGGCAATATTTCATGATGAACATGGTAGAACAGCAAATGCAGAGAATATTCTGAATAAAATTAAATTCCCTTATATTGTAGATCCATAGCTGTGGATAAAATTCACTGAAGGATGAGCAGTGATATAGCTCAGGGATAATTATTGCATCAGGACAATACTCTGAAGTGTATACCACAGGAAATGGCTAATGTGTGTCAGAGTTTGTCATCATTTTAAATACAGCCTGATGCTTTAGGAATAAATCGGCATAATTTCCATGATTTGTCATCACTAGAGCTTTGCTGATCTACAACAGTCAAGAATTAGATCTACAGTACAGTAGTATTAATGTAATTATTTCTATTTAGATGCCCAAACAGTTTGGCATCCAGAGTTTACCAACCCAGCTGGAATACAGCATGGAGGAAATATGTTACTGTATTTGGACACAACAGACCCATAATGGCATTTTACTGTATAGGGCACTAAATACAACGATATCAGACTATAATTTTCTTTCTCCAGGTTCTGCTGCTTTTTGCAAGCTTAGGGCTGATATAGGGATTGGCACAAGTATAAATATGGGGATATTGTTAATCAAATATCTACAGCCCAAAATTGATTGAACTGCATACATTAGTGCAACTAGCAAAATCCACTAGTAGATCCACTCACCTATGGGGATCCTTACTTCCAGAGAAGCAGTTTTAATTTCTAGGTATTCTGAAGTTTGGAAGATAGCAGCAAATTTTTTTTTGCATTTTTTCAATGGTTTATTTTTGATCATTAGGGCAACTGAACTGTAGATAACATTGATCCACTCCCTTTCTCAATTTAAAAGTTTGAGAACACATTTATTCAGCTGTGGGGCTGTAACTAAAAGTCACAAATGTGGTGACTTGGAAAGTAAAAGCAGCCCCAAAACAACCTATACGATCAGGGTTTTGGGACTGATAAGCCACAGAAAAATTCCAGAAAAATATATTTTCTTCATTCTGGACTTGAACTTCCAGTAGATTGATGGGGACACCACAACAGGGATCTGGCCCCCGTGTAGCACAGATGACTTAGAATATGGAGACCTCAGATCACCTAGGGAGCTCTGGAAGCCCACATTGCCAAATGGGAAGCTGAAGAAGAGACTGAGGAGACTCCTTGCAGGTGATCTGGCTGCTCCCATGCCCTGGCAGCTCACACACAACTGTGATCTGGCGCATGGAGGAAGGCCAACAGGTAGGAGGCAGCCTAGAGGTCAGCCTCCCAGCCTTCCTGTTGCTCAGCAGAAGTACTGGGTAAATTCCAGTAGAAAACTATCCCACTAGGAAATTTTTTGCTACTCTACACATGTAAGAGCAAAGTTCACTTAGATTGAGATTTAGGGAGTTTCTGTCGAACCATGAATTAAAAAAACAACCCACAAACAAACAAACAAAACACAAAGAAAATATTAAGAAATCAGAAACAGCACTTGTCTGTATGGCAGTAAAGAGACATATGATAAGAAGAGCTTGTAAAGGCAATTTGTCTAGTTAACAAATAATATGAAATGTCAGCTCTGAACCAGACCGTATTCATTGACTTCAGCAACTCTTCTAAGAACATAGAATAACGCTTCCTACTCTCTGTTTTCCAGGACTTGTCCTCGCAGCATCCTTGGCGTATAAGCAAATGGGAGAGACTGATTGGAATGTATTGTTTTGAAGAAAGTTGTTAGCTGAGTGCTGCTTCCTTCACTGGCTGATTCCTCACAAAGCTCTTTGTCTTACTTCCTGCCTATTTCAGAGGGATGGATCTGAGCTTTACCACAAGTAAGACACAGGCAGTACACTTCGGAAATAATGAGATGAGCATTCTGTACTCTGCTATTTCAAACATTCTGTATAATTGCTGTTATTAACCCACTTCCTTTGTTTTGCCTGAGAACCATGTTCTACCCTGTTGATAATAATAGAGGAAAGTGTAAAGAATAGCAGAACACTTTAGAAGAACCTCAAAAAAGCTTTCACTTGGTCAAAATCCTCTTTTTTTCTTTTTAATTCTCTCTATTATACTTTTTGCAACACATTTAGCTGTGCAATATACTTTTTCAAGGACATTATATACACTCAGGATCTGCTTGGAACCTTTGGGATATTGTTGATTTTAACCTCTTTTCTCCTTTTTTTAAAAGAAACTGTTGGTCTTGATTTTGCATATATTTGACAAATTAAGATCGCGTTAATATTGAATCCTGTTTTAAAAGTTTTCAGAGATCCCCACTTTTATTTCTATTTTTATTTCCATGTTCCTTTTTACAATGAAAGCCATGTATTTCTTGGTTGTTACTGTGGACACTATATTCAATAAGGGATTTAAACATCTTCAGTGTCTCCAGGTTTAACCAGTTTCATAAAGTTTTACCTTGTGTGATGAAAGTTGTTTTTCTCTCCTGTATTTGCAATGAACTCTGTAAGAAATTAACTTGGAAACTGTGACTCCAGAATAAATATCCAAATGCCACATATTCCAGTTCTATATTTCCTTTGACATTTTGTCAACGTATGCTATTTTCAATATAATTTAGAAGGATCTGGTAGAACACTGCACACAGTATTTGCTCTGTTCTTATCAGAATTTATGGTCCACATCTATCCCTCTTTCTGGAAAGGATGCTCCCCCCCTATTTCTGGAAAAGGTGGCCCCCATGGGCCCACTCCTCTTTCTTCTATGCTTCTGATGTCTTTAGCTGTGGGAATCAAACACGGAATTGTTGGCAGTACCTACTGTTTAATATAGACTTGCCTCCAAAAGCAAGGAAAACCCCCCAATTTTATATTTTTTTTCTATAAGTAAATAGGTAATTTTTGACAAGTCAGCAGAAGAATTCTGACAAGAGGTTCCAGATCTGCAGCACTAGAGACCAGACAGTCTCTAGTTAACAAAGTAAAATACCTATCTATTAAAACTCATCTACAAAAAGTAATAGATCCTCCTCTAGTGGAAACATGAGCACCTCTGTTATCTCCAGCAACCTCAGATTCAGATAGATTAGCTACAAATTTGGTTCAGGCTTTTTCTAGTTTCCAGAACAACCTTTTTTTTTTTTTTTCACTGTATTTTTTTAATGTCCTTTTCTGATGTTGGGGTGCAGGTGAAATTTCTTTTCTCTTTTGCCACTCCTAATTCTGGAACATAAATATCTCCAGACAAAGCATTATGAAACCCATCCAAAAAAATCCAAACAAAAATCCACATTGTCTGCAAATCAATAATCACTGTTATTTTTGTATGGGAGGACAAAACTGAGAAGGTAGTAAATTTTAAAGGTAGGATAACCTAAAGAAAGAGGAGTTATACTTCCTGACAAGTCAAAGGTTGGTCAGTTCTCAGGAGCTCTGTATGACCTTATTCTTTCAGATCATCATTTATTAGCTTATAACTATGTTCTCTTGGATATGGCTTTGCTTATGCTACCCAGGGTTTTTCAGATAAATCTGACTATAATACTATGGATGTTTCCAAGCCTTACATAGTCACACATAGTCCCAGACCTTTAAACTGCGCTCTTTGTTGGAAGTTCGGATTTCCACAGATCCTAAAACCAGTACCTCACAGAGAACCAGCAGCTGTTTGCATAATCTAGCCATCATGCTTAGGTTATGTTCACATTTAGAACCCAAGTTAACCTGATTAATGGGCCTAGATATTAGAAACACCACATCTTAGTAGCAGTCATTTTATTCTGAAACTACTAGAAATCTGAAAATGCCTCATCTAGCTTTGTACCTTTGCTACATCTGAGATTTCTCCAGAATTTAAGCTACAGAAAGCATCCATGCCTTTTCTCTATGCTGTGTAAAAATTTTGATATTCTGCCTTCTTACTCTTTAGTTTGCTTCCTTGTGCAGGTTCCCAAGCTGTTGACTTCCGACTGAAAATTAAGAAGAATCTGTCCCTGGCAGTGGGTCACCAAGTTCAGGCACCTGATTTAGGAATGCAGCATCCCTGGTTTCCCTTCAGGGTCTTTATAGAGGTATAGAAATCAGAGGATAACCGAAGAATCTGTGTGTTATAGTTCCGATGTGGAACATTCCCTAGAACTGCAGGAAACATTGCATTACCTTTCCAAGGAGTTTATTGAAACCTCCTAAATTGCCTAATTTGCATGTCAATACCTTTCCAGATTTCCATCAAAAAATACCATTTGGTAGAGCCTAAAGTTTATTCCAAACACATCAGGATGGGTGGACTTTGGAAAAGAGATGTAAAGTTCAGAATCTGTGATTCTACACCACTCACACATCCAGGAGCTTTGAAGCTTCGTATGCTGAAGAGAGCAACCCACTCAAGTTCTCTTTTCCAATCACCTCAACCAACAACAACCTCACAGCTTCAATATGTTCACCATGAAATTTCTTTATCAAGAATTGCCAGCAGTCATATGGTCAGGAAGGCATTTTTACCTTAGAAACTCCTATGAGTTTATGTTTTATCTGATATTTCAGGTCACAAAACAAAAATTTTAGTGGCCTTAGTATTACTGAGATCAAGGAAGGAAGACCTGAATCTTCAATCAGTTCTGGGTGAGATGCATCACACTAGTGGTGTATCAGACAAGATCAGATCTGGTTTGGCACTCAGTACCAGCTAAAAAAGGCACTTTTATTTCCTAATCTACTGACACTGAAAAATCAGTGGGAAAAGTTCTGCCTTGCCTGTTTAGTCAAGCCATGGGAAGCTATTGGTCCAAGTGCTGTACCAGGTAGGTAAATGAGAATCATAGAATCATATAATCAACCGGGTTGGAAAAGACCTCTGAGATCATCAAGTCCAACCTTGGCTGGACTTGAGCAAACACTGCCATGGTTATTAGACCGTGGCACTAAGTGTTACATCCAGTCTTATCTTAAAAACCTCCAGGGACGGTGAATCCACCACCTCCCTGGGCAGCCCATTCCAATGCCTGATCACTCTCTCTGTAAAGAACTTCTTTCTAATATCCAACCTAAACCTCCCCTG
>JAWMRA010000001.1:53677511-53770828 GCA_035584735.1 Pseudotriccus pelzelni | reverse complement strand
TTCTGCCTGGCTGCTCTCCAGCCACTCTGTGCCCAGCCTGGAGCGCTGCAGGGGTTTTTGTGGTCAAAGTGTAGGACTCGGCACTTGGCCTTGTTGAACATCATAGGGCAGAGAAGAATAAGGCAAAAGAACACAGTGGAAAGGAAATGAAGGACATGCAGAGGCAAAGCAAATGAAGAAACAAGATGTGGGAAGCAACCAAGACATTTCATAAAACTGAGCTGTAACACAATTAAGAGGCAGAGAAATTATAAGAGAACAGAGGGGTTAGAAGAATGACAGGGCATGGAGGCCATACCTTGGTGGCCATTTAAGTACCTCCTGCAAGGGTGGAACCTGAACTAAGTCCATGATTTGGGGTTGAGAAAATAGAAATGCTAGAGTCAAAGGACAATACTCAGCGTTCTTGTCCTTGCAATCAAACTGAGCAGCTGATCATCAAAACACAGATAATTTTGCATGCCAGATGAGTTAAAGATGCCCAAACCAGCAAGAGGGATTTACAGCAGAAGCCAATCTCGATTCTCAGATAAGCTTTTTGATGAAACCTTGGGGACTAGTAGTGCCTTCTCCCATAACAATGCTGCACAGCTGTTCACACATCAGTTTCATCCTCCAAACTGTTAACACTTGTTCATTTTATTGGGAAAACTGGGCTGTTTCCCTTGTCCTGATAATTTGGCCTCTCGTTGATGCTTGCTAATTCTTTTTTTCTTAAAGTATTCTAATTTAATAGTTCTTTCTCAGCCATCATCTTATCATAAGTTAAAAATACTTTAAAATCACTTGTGGTTGAATGAACAACATGAATATTGCAAAATAACTCTTGTTTAAGATACTTAAAGGGCTGTAATGACCTTGAGACTGAGATGGTTGTTGCAACTTGAACAATGAATAAAAACGTGTGATTAGGAGCAAGATGCAGATGTAGTGAGATTTTTTTCATCACTTTTTGAGTCATTTTCACATGTGTCTGTTCTGTGGGTGCTTGGAAGCTGAGAAACAGCCCAGAACAAAACTTCCTCTTCATTATCACTAGGCTGCAAAGAGGAGTAGGAGGCATTAGGAAATGCAAACCTGAATGTTATTTCAGGTATGTTTTTCATAAAATGGATTGAGTAGGAAAGATAAAAAGTTCCTACAGAGAACACTGACTGTATGAGTGTAAGAGGAGAAATAATTTCTGCAGCTCTGTCTAGACTACTGTTTATGTAGTCTTGTACCTTAATTTGGTGTATTGCCAGCTAATTCTACTTAACACTTACCTTGGAAAATTATGATCCAGCCACTTCATAGAGCCATGTGTTTAAATCTTAAGGATTTGGATGTATGTGATGCATAGGAGAAGCTCTCACAGAGACTTGCTCCAAAAAAGGGGCTTACTTTAAGCTAAGAACTCTGATTCCATTCCAGTCAGCAAGCCTACAACCATAGATGTAACTAAGCATGCTATGGGACCCAACTAGCCTTTTCTCATTCAAACTCCTGATAGCCTTTCTCATAAACTATGTCTATAGTAATGAACATGTACAAAGCATGAAACTGGGAAGACTGAAGGAACCATGATTCTTGTTGCCATGTCTAGAGATCAAAGTCTTTCAGGGTGAATCCTCCCAGTGAGTTGTTGATGGATTTCTGGGACACACATATTTATCTCATGGAGCATTTTATATGATAATTGTTACATTTACAGGAGAAGGCCAGTTTGGGCTCAAAGCATTGAATAGAGAGAGAATTACAGTTTTTCTGGTGCTGCCTCTCCTACTGCCTTTGCACTGAAGGGGTTCAGGTGAATGATATGATGTTACCTTAGCCAAAGCGCACATTTTCCTTCACTGTTGAGAAGCTGCTCCTCTGCTTTAAAAGAACTGATGTTTTCACACCTTGCTCTGTGTATGAGAGACTTGAAGGACAAGCAATCTAAGGCTTTGCTGAGAGCAAAATAAATCATTTTATCTCATGAAGTGTGAGGATTCCTGAGGACAGTGTCCAGCTAAGCCATCAAGCGCAGACACACATAAAGCAGAAGAGTGGGTACTGTTTGACATCCTTGTGACTTCTAATTTTTGTTAAAGTGCACAATCTATTAGTACAAGGGATGTTTTTTTATACTTACACACACACAGCTTGATTTACACACTCACAAAGGGTGTCCTGACCACTGACAACCTGGTGTGCCAGTATTTACAGTTCTGTCAAGGGACTTCCTGACCCCGAGATAGCTCAGTTGGTTAGAGCATGGTGCTAATAATGCCAAGGTCATGGGTTTGATCGCTGTATGGGCCATTTGATGATCTTTGTTGGGTCCTTTTAAGCTCAAAATATTCTGTGAAACTTCTGTGAAGAAAATATCTCTTCTTGTGACCTGACAGCCTGGAAACCCTACTTCTAACCAAATCAACTTTTGTCCAGTTAAGACAGTTTTCAACTTTGCTATGACTATTGTCTTACTCCCAGTTGAAAATCACTGCCTTCCACACAGCACAAGCTGATGTGATTGTTATCTGCTGTAACACTTCAGTAATCAGGATTATTCATCCATGCTGTAGGGCAAGGTTGCTCATTCATCCCCAGCATCATTTGGCAGTTCCGTGTTGAAAGATTGTGGCTTAGTATCCTGTAAAACAGGCAAAGAATGTAAAGTCCATCAGAGAGTCCAGAAGGTTCCTATGTAATTTTGACCAGTGCAACCATGAACCCAGCACCAGATGACAATGGGTTCTGGGGGCAAACAGCTAGGAGAAGGCTCTGGGGTGCAACCATTTTTATAAATAGAAAGGTCATACCTATAATTTTGAGTCATTGTCTAAATGTGGATACACTCTAGTCAGGCAGGAATTCATTGTAAGTGAACATCCATGGACAGTTCTTTGTAATCTAATGACTCGGTAGAAGAATAAACAGGACTGAAATCGATAGCTCTTTTCTACTAAAAAATAAAGATAGCTGGCATAGACAGAAAGCAAAGAAACTTTCTCAGCTTGCCCTTCAGCCCAGGAAATTAAATGAAAGATTAATTCCCTCTAACTTCACCTGCCTAATTGCGATTGCTGCACAAACGTATTGCAAAGGTGCTGGAAATATGAAGAGACTTCAAATGCCTCCTGGTAACCCCTCAAGGACAAAGACAGAGCTTCATCTCCAATCCCTACTGTTACCCAGCTCTTCCTACCTGCATACTGGGAGAGAGAAGGCAGAATCAAAATGGAGCCCCCTCGCTTTTGAGGTGAGTCTTGGCTCTGTTTAAAGTAGCACCAGTGGCAAAAGGGATAGATTCCTCAGGCTTTTTGAATGACTTTATCTTGTTAAGGCAAAAATAGAACTCAGTTACTCTGCAACAGACCTGTCATGAGATCTGCAGAGATCAGCTCAAGATATTCACAGAGTTATTAAGTTTTTGAAGACATTCTGAAATCTAGAATGGTAATCCATCAGTATTTATGCAATTCTAAGAAGGATTTTTGTTGACTTTTAAGTCACAAATTCTTACTTTGTGAATACCTGAAAAACTCCTTACACAATATGCTTCCAATTTTATTTTACCTAAAGGTCATCTTATAGACCCTCAAAGAAAACTTTTTATGACAGGCCACATTGCAAAAGCAGCTACTCCATTTCTCCAAACAGTAGAGGGCACACAGAAGGTTCATGTGTCAGGGCTGGATGTCCAAGAAGCATTTTAAGTTACCTTTTATAATACCCTCCAGGAATCTGTACACTCCAGTAATGATTTTACTGAGAAGATATAAGTTACCTTTGGTATAGTCACTGATGTTTTATCCATAATGCATTCCCCTTTTTTATTCTTTTTTTTTTCAAAAGGAGTCTGAGAAAGGCCACAGAAAAACTTGTGCAGCTAATATAGATTCACAGACTAACCTAGTTTGGAAGGAACCTCTAAAATTATCTTGTCTGCTCCCTGGCTCAAAGCAGGGAATATTGCAAAGTTAAATCAGGTTACTTGGGACGTTGTCCAGTAAAGTTTTGAAAACTACCACAGATGCAGGTTTCCATGGCCTCCTTGGGTCCCTTTTGTAGTCCTTTATCATTCTCACTGTGAGGCATTTTGTCCATTTGCCCAGATGGAATGAACATTTCACAGTACAGAAAACAGCACAGGTTTTGCTAAAGAGCTGTTAAATCACCTGCAAATTACTAACTCAGAACTGCACCAAAGTAAGGCAGTGTTGATTTGAAGGGAAAATGCCTGTTACATAGCATCAGGCATTGTTTCAGGGCACGTCCTATAAAGGTAAAATTAGATTAAAACACGTAAAAATAAAAAATATGTTCTGGGTGGTTTCAACAATCGTTATGTAAAACTGAATGAAAAACACTTTGCAAGCAACATTGAGGTGATAAAAAAGGGTGGGTAAAAATTGTCATGTGTCTTTTTGGAAATAGGTTTCTGGTAATTTTTCTCAAAGGATATTTTGTTCTCTCAGATCACATCATCAAAAAAGACCAAAGGCAATAATTGATATTTTAAACTAAAGTAGTCTTAGCTCCCATTTCTTTGACTCCTGTGCAGTTCTTGGAAATGAGACATTCATATAGAATTATTAGTACAATGTTTCAATAAACTACACATGTGAGAGTCATTTGGAAACAACTTTGCAACCAACCTGTATTTCCTTTGTTTTAGTGCATTGTAGAAGCACATGAGGAAAACCTGCAGTGGAATTTGATGGATTATGGTGCAAAGGCTTGATTTTCCAGGACCACTGAAGAGCCATCATGATTTATATTAATTCTTATTTCTTAGAAAGGCAAACAATGAAGTTTAGTCTATTTGTCATATCCCCTCTTTGCAGTAGCAAAACTGTTGCAAGGGAGAGAGTAGAAACCACACAAGACCTAACAACAGGACGACATTAATTTCTATCCCCTCAGTAGTCTGCAATTCTTCAACTCATGTTTTTCTGGGAGGTGTTTTTCAACATGTCCCAAAATGACTAGTGATGTTCACCGTATTTTGTGTTATTGCGTTCTCTTGTACAACAACATTCATGTCTGGGCTATTCCACACTGGAATTCAGGCTTAGGTGGCCTATGTATGATCCTGAGAGTCTGCAGTGAAGTTTGACTTGTGCTTTACTGGCAATGCAAATATATCTCTTGTGGCTTGAGTTTCAAAATCTGCTCACTCCAACACCTTTGAAAACCAGCATCTCTTAAGGGACCTGAGGTTAATCACTTCATGGCATTAGTCGCATTAATAGCTCGGGCAAGCCAAGAACAACTTGTTTCTACCTGCTGTAATTTTCCCTCCTTCCTCCCTACACAGCTCTGTATGGCAAATACCAGTGGCCTCCTTCTGCCACACTGAAAATGCTGAATCCCTTGCTGAGCCGGATAGACAACATAATGTCAATTCCAAAGTTTTGCAACTTTATATTTTAACCAGTGGTACATCTACAAGCCTGAAATTTGGCTCAAGATTTGTTTAATCCCAAACCCTGACCTCTTGAGTTGAAAACCTTGGTCCAAGTAAGTGTCAGATTCCCACATCTTTTATTTCTACTGTTTGCATTCACTTTGATTGCTGACAGTCTGGTCACATTGGCAAAGTGCATTACATTCAGGTCATATCTTAGAATGAAATAAAAAATTTTAGGCAAAAAAACCCAAAAACTAAAACTCATTATCTTATGATTGCAGAAAAAACATACACAACTGCAGCTGTTCAGGATCAATAAAGAACTTTTTGTGGTTGTTGTTTTTTGTTTGGTTGGGGTTTTTGTTTTGTTTGTTTGTTTTTTAATGCCAACTACTTAATGAGTTCTCAGATTTCTCCAAGCTATTTGTAACCAGTGTACATCACACAGAGCACACTCAGGCAATGGCTAATGCCTTTGCCTCCAACATTTCTATTCAACAGTAATAACGGCTTCAGCAAAGCCCTAAGTTGATGTAAATAAGTAGATAAATAAGATCTATTCTGATTTCCAGTGCTATTTGGAAGTGGTAAAGGAAAGTTTCTTGGTTTTTTTCTCCACTCAAATAACTTGTTCAGGGAAACTAAGCAAGGTAAGGATATTTTTGCTTGCAAATGACTAGATTTGGCCACAATTTGCACTATTTCCAAGGCAAGCAAAGTCAAGATAGATTGAACTCCTTCTGTAGTTTATGTTAGTCACTTTTGTTTCTACCAGAACTAATTAAGTGCCTTGCACAGTTTTTGAAATGAAAGAGGAATCATAATGTTTCCCACTTCTCAGTATCTCCAGAGTAGAGGAAAGCACAGATATGAACTTGTTCCTCTTCATTATAATCAGAAAAATACCCTCTGTTCATAGAGAGGACAAAATAGATTAACATCAGGCGTTTGCTGTTAATAACTTCCTTTCAGATTGTCACATGTGCTCTGGCATTGGCATTCCTGTATAATATCAGATGGCCCACATTACTGATGAAAGGCACCACTGCTTTGTCTTGTGCAAAAAAAACCAAAAAACCAAGAAACCAAACCCAATGTGAGATTCTTTTTTTTTTTTTTTTGTCTCTTACCTAGGTAGATCTTCAACAAATGTAGTTCTATACCCACAATAAATTGAGATTTATTTCCTCCATCGGTCTATAGCATTAGAGACTGTAGTTTTTAGAGGCATCCCAGGTTGGATATCACTAGGTTGCTCTCACTGAGAAGCAGATGTGGAGACTGATCAGACCCTGTCCAGTCCCATTGGCTGCTCTCTGGGGTGCACACTAGTTCCTCAAACCCTCTGGTTCTTTAAAACTCCTGCTTAACAGCTACCGGTGCTGAAGTAGTTTAAATTATGGGTGCTTTGCTAAGGCCAGGTTTGCACCCACAACCAAAGGGAAAGAGGACAGTTTTGGGGGGTGTGGTGGCAAAACCTCTGATCTACATAAGACAGAGGAGGTGCATATCCACTACAGACCAACCTTTGTTTAGCAACATGCTGGTTTTTGAGCAAGATGAGAAAAAAAGGCTGATAAGAAGCAGATCCTGCGAGGTGGGGAGGTAGGATGTTTTTTAGCATGCCAATGTCCTCTCCCCACTGAGGATGTATCACGTAAGTCTGAAGGCATTCTTCTTTCTGATAAGGCATAACTGGCTCAACTAAGCACAGTCAAACAGCAGTCATGATGTTAGAAGCGGCCATAAACCACCAAAACCCCTGAAGCATCCTCAGACTCATTTCGGTGGTCTTTCACCAGAGAACTGCACATAATCCACAGTGTTGCATCAGGCAGTGTAAAACACCCACCCAGCAGAGGTACCTGGGCATTCCCACTTGAACCTGAACATACATTACCCATCGAGCTTTTTTGTTTCATGGACTTCCCTCACCCCCGACAGATCAAGGCTGCAACCATCACTTCAACCAAAGGACACCTCCTTTCCACTACAAGGAAATTGTTCTAAAATAAACCTGCCATATATATATATATATTTATATATAAACACTGATCATTCAGTGTCATTTCACTCTAATCTGCCCCAAGGGATCTATTAACAAGAACTTGCTCCAGCTCAGGGGCAAGTAACACATACCAAATTACAGTAGAATATCCCAGACAGTATTTCTTTGCTTAGGAAAGCCTTGTTCAGTTCAGCACTGCTGAGTCATCTTATCCGCATTGGTTTGGGTGTTTTCAGTCCTGGCCACCTGAAACCAGCTGGCAGAAACCATGTTTATATTTGAGAAGAAAAGGTCAAGTGAGTGATTGTCTTGGGGGGAGAAATTGAGCCTGTCTCTGGTGTTGGGGCTCTCTAGTCCAAATTCCTTATTACAAGCATGAAGAAATGGAGGGTCCTTAAACTGGGCTGTTTAAGATTTGGGGTACAACAATGTCACACAGTTCCACAGAAATATTTGAACTTGCTCCAAACCCAGTAACACTTTTAACACTGTTTCAGCACCAGAGCTGTTTATCCCAATTATGGCCACTATGCTATTTCTAAAACCGAAGCACTATGCTCCACAGTATAGTGTAAAGCTGATGTACTAGTAGTGCAACATGGTGAAGTTGTCTCCAAGGATACAGACAACTCATGACAGTTATGTAAAATGAAGAAGTTTTACACAGATCACTCCCCAAATGGTTCCCATCCCCCAGAACTCATATCCAAATTATCTGCAATGTAATTTCATTCAAGTCAATAGAGACAGTGTTGAAGTCAATGGAGGGTACAATAGAGATTAATTTGTCCCTTAAAGCTTTAATAACAGGAAATAACCATCTGGCTCTACACGCCTGCCTTATTTAATTTTTATAAGACAGAGAGTGACAGTTTTTATAGAAAGACAGATTATTATTGTGCACTATCCAAGCATCTTTCCTCAAAACTGGGCTTTATTTGGCTGAGGAATAGAGCTCATGCATGCTTGTTTCACTTGCTGTTATCTTTCTTCCTTTACAAATATAGGCGGTTTATATTATTGTGGCTGATGTCAGTGAAGTCTCAGTTCCCATAATCCTTCTGCCAAGCAAATGATGCAATGCTTGAAGCTTGCAACTCTATTAAAAATATATAAATAAAATAAATAAGTGTTTCTTCAAGGATCAGAGCAGTAGACTTAGTTTATTGTCTTTCTGTGTCATTGTCTTCTCCATGTTGTGGAAATGAAATAGATTTGCCAGGTCTTGACATATGAAGGAGACCTACTTTCTCGCAGGGATTTAGCCTTTTGGGTTCATCCCAATATTAAGAGAAACTGTATAACCAGATCCTCACCAAAAAAACCCATGGGAAATTTACCCTTTCCCAGAAAGTATGATTTTTTACTAGCAACATAAAGGGTGAAAGCAGTAGTTTTAAGGTCAATAAAAGTGGTTGTATCGAATAAATTCACACTACTGGTGTTCTGTACCCCACCAAGAGTAAGTAAAATGTATGTAAAGAGCTTCAAGTAGGCACTTTCTTATGTAGCCATGCTCCCAGAATCTCAAAGGAGCCTGTTTCTTACAGCTAATATGAATGTTTTTCATGGGAAAACTATGGCAGGGCTGGTTTCCTCCGTGTCTTTGTATATAAACTGCATTTCAGCGCATGATTCAGTAGGCAGGAAACTGAGCCACTGAAATAAAACTCCCAGAAAATACAAACTGTATTAGAAAGGCTAGCAATTACCATTTTCCTTTTAATGGTCTAACTTTGTAACATGATTACAATGGGATTTACCAGAATTAATTCCATGCATACAGGAAGCAGCCCATTCCCCATTTTACCATCTGTGGTGTCATGCTGGGTTTTTAATAGAATTCTGTGGGTATGATATAATTACAAATCTAGTAAGGTGCTTGTATCTGTAATATTTGTCACAATGCAATGTGTAAAGTTTTACTAGGGTCTCTTCAGAAAGCTCTGAGTTACAAGCAGCCAGAAGCCAGAAATGTACTAATTAAGGTATACAACAAAATATTAATCAAGAGATCTGGGCGAGGAGAAGGGTAGGAAACAACTTCAATTAGTCACACCATTATGTGGCATCCAGCATAGCCTGAAAGAAAAAGCTAGCTGTATTGATGAAACAGCCAAGGAAAATAGCTAGGAGACCTATCTGGAAAGGAATATGAGCAGGGGGACCACAAGTAGATTCTGTAGATCCACGTGAGCTACTGACAAAGACCATTTGCAGGAGAAAACAGAAGCACTGAGGGCACTCTGCATGACCTGTTCCAAGAGCACTTCTCCACATTTGCTTTCCCAAGGCTTATGTTTTAATAATAATCACAATAGGGAAGTTAAACATGCCATACTACAGAAAACAATGGTTGATTACTCTGTAAACCTCCTTTCACTGTTGGGTAAAGGCACCAATGTTCCAGTCTGTGCTATTTACTAGGGCTCAATTGTCTCAGCCCTTCTGTGCATGTTGCTTGTATGAGATTCAAACAAACCAATATACTGTTGATTCTTATCTCCATCCCCTTCAAAGTTTGATTATGGAAGCCACCCAATGTGTGTGTTCCTAGAATTTGTGTTGTGACCCCATGTAAACTTCCTGTGCCATGCTGTTCCCAACCGTTATTTGTCATCTGTCACTGCCAGGCTGAGATGGAGTGAATTTTCCCCATAGCGGCCCTGACAATGTTGTGCTTTGTATTTGTAGCTAGAAAGGGGTGGGAATCCTGGCCCAGACCTCAGGACATCTGTGTGATAGATCAAGGCCTCAATAGCATCTTCTCCCTCAACCCTGAAGGCATGTGCTTTGACAGGCCACTGGCCTAAGGTTGAACATTTGCTACATCATCAAGGGAAAGAGAAGACAGAATGGAACTTCATATTGCAAAGAGCTGCATTTAATGAAGTTGCCAGTTAATTTACAAGTGACTGCCACAAACGATGTATTGCAGGGAATGGCTGCTTTTAACTCCTTACCTCTAACCATCTCTTTTCAACTATTTTAATTTATCGCTGTTGGGGTAAGTACAGACTGGTGTGTAACAACAGAAGCAAAGCAATATCCTTGGCTTTCATCCACCTATTCTGCTCTGTATATTCATTTATCTTTTCTTTTGCCACAGGAATGGGGTGATCATCAGAACAGGGTTCAGATGATATTGTGCTAAAGTGTTTTCTATCAGTCACATTACAAGCATTCTCACTTTGGCTTTGATTGGTTTTTTTTGTTGTATGTGTTAGTTTGTTGTTATTTTTGGTTTTGTCATCCTGGGAATTCTAATGCGTGAGCATTCTATAGCAAACAAGGATTTGCTTTGCCAAGGATTCAAATTCCTCTATTCTTTCCTTGTGAATTCTGGAGGGTCACTACTTTCTGTTCTGGTATTTAAGAATAGAGCCAATGTCCCACACCAGAACATCAGCATTTTTCTACAGTATTGTAATTACACCACCAATTTCTTGTAATATTGACCTGCTAACTGGCAGATAGTTTTAATGGCAGCCCCTGCAATTTTTTATCCAGCAAAATTCTATGGATGGCTACTTACAAAATAGACCTACAAAGTCAAGATGAGGTCTTGCGAAATTCCCACCTAAAGATCCAAAGTGGTAGTTCTGTTTTATTGGAACAAACCAGGGAGCACAATGCAAGACAAAACAGTTTGGATTCTTTCCTGGGGTTGCATAGCATGCATTTAATAGACAATCAGGTCTTCTATCACCTCTGCTTTTTAGGACCTCTTTCAGTCAGGCAACATTTTCAGTGTTTTCAGCTATAGCACTGGAGAATGAAATTCCTATTCACAGAATTACAGAATTGTTAGGGTTGGAAGGGACCTCTAGAGATCATCTAGTCCAGACTCCCTTCCAAGGCGGGATAACCTACAGCAGAAACACATCCTGGTGGGTTTAGAATGTCTCCAGAGAGGGAGACTCCACGACCTCCCTGGGCAGCTTGTTCCAGTGCTCTGCCACTCTCAACATTAAGAAGTTCTTCCTAATGTTGAAGTGAAACTTCTTGTGTTTTAGTTAATATCCATTGCTCCTTGTCCTGTCACTGTGCACCACTGAAAAGAGTCTGGCACCATTTTCTTGGCACCCACCTTTCAGATAATTATAGGCATTGATGAGATCCCCTCTCAGTCTTCTCTTCTCCAGACTAAACAGGCTCAGCTCCCACAGTCTCTCCTCATAGGAGCGATGCTCCAGACCGCTAATCATCTTAGTGGCCCTCCACTGCTCCAGTAGCTGCTTGTCTTTCTTGTGCTGAACCAGTACTTGTACAGCTTTCTTGTACTGTAGTCCAGCCTTATACTCTCTTTCTTCCTACAATAATTTCAGGCAGTGTGCTGGAGGATGGAAATCTGCTTAGAAGTTTTCTTGGCTTTTTGCATTATGGAAAGATCGTGTCTGAAGGAATGAACCCACATAGAATCATCATCTGCATCAGCTGAAGTGTGTGGGTTTGTAATGATTTCACAGCAACACCGTGCCCACAGTTCAATCTAGATAACATAGCATTTAACTTGGGTAAATGCACAAGTGAAGAGGGCATGAAGTGCCTCGTGAGGACTAACACCTCTGTATCTTGGGCAAAATCCCATATTGCTTCTAGTTTATGTTTTCTGGAAGTCTTTTCATCAACATAGGGATCGTAAAATTGGTGATTTGAAAGGCATAAACTGCATTAAAATAATTGTTGGAGTAGTATTAAGAAATAGTATCTCCATACATCTATCCTAATAAATACACATAAGAGATCAGTGTGGCTCATGATAGAATTACACAAGTCAGCAGGACCATGATCACATCACCCTGTGCCTAGTTAAATTTCAGATACACAGTTTGACAGCAGCAAAATGACAAGCTGCATAGCTGGAGGAGCTGTTTTATACTTCTATTGCTAGAAAAACAGTTCTCAATTTCTTTAGGAAAGTGTAAGATGACTGTTTCTTTGATGTCCTAAGCAAAATAGGTCCTTAAGGATGAGAGTCTAATTCAGTGTGAGCCTTGTTCAGTGGAAGGTTAGTTTTGAGGCCTTCAAGAGTATGTTCATGAGCACATACGTACTTACCAGTGTTAGTCTCATCAAGGCAGGTAGTCAGGTTAGGAACAGATACTGGCCTTGCCTTTATTTTCAGGGGTGCAAGAAAGTGAGTCTGAATCAAAATGTTTTTACAGCATCACAATATATTTTTCTTTCTGAAAACAAATGATTGGAAGATATCTTTAAAACATTGTAAACTAAAAGACAGCAGCAATTAGTAGGGTAGCACAGCTGTAGCTGAAATTGGGTTGTGGATTTTCTGGAAGCTTTTTAGTCTTGATGAGGTTTTACATTCAGTACAGATGGAGTTTCCAGCAGGATTATCTTTCAAAGCATCTGCAGCACTTAAGAGAATCTTCTCTGTGTACACACAAATCATTTAATGAAACACCAAAAAAAAAAAATCACTCATGGGATCCTGGCAGATAACTGACCAGAAGAAAACTTCCCCTTCTGAAGCTGATTCATCTTCAAAGAGAAACATATCTCTACAAATACATAAACTAGTGCAATTTATTCCTTAAAAGTCTATCCCATTTTCCCTATGAAAACAGGGGTTTTTATTAGTGAGTAGGGTTCACAACTGTTTCTAAGATGTACACATACACTGCCCTGAAGATGGACCTTTTAATCTGCCACTGAAAAGCCAGCCTGGTCTGCAGTGCCTCTTGGGTTGTACCTCAGAGGCATCATAACTCCATGCTGCCTCACCATCAAGGCCTCACTAACTAGCAAATACTTTGTGAATCTTGTGAACCCCAGTCACTCTCAAGTGCCTTTATTATCTTGTTTTAATATTTTTTACTGACAAACAGAGAAGTGTGATTATTGAGGCCTATTACTGAGCAAAGGCTTACTCTGAGTTTGCTCTTGGCTGTTTTGCATGACACCGTGAGTGCTTCTGAAGAGCCAGCTCCAGCTTCAGAAGGTGCATGAATTAATCTTCAAGTAACTCCTCATCAGACATGAACTCTGGGAAATTTGGAGGCATTGACTAACCCCGCTTTCCAGTCAGCTGCCAATTCAAGAGAGCTCAGGCATCACCATCTGCAGAAACCAGATCTCGGCACATTTCACCATCTTGGTACATTTCACCCAGCTCCCCTCCCATGGGGAAACCTCAAGCTGAGCACCTTTGGTGCAAACACAATTTAGTGACAGAAGAAGGGTACACTGGGCCCCTTCCACCTTTCCTCACATGACCCAGGAGGACAGTGCGTCTTTATGCTTGTTTCACACATTCCAACAGGAGCAGCTCTTTCAGCAAACTGTGATGGGTCACAGAGGTGGTGGCATTTGGTGTTTGATACAATTTTGTGTAGCATCCTCATGGTGAAAATACTCATTGTCAAAACAAAGATCCAAGTTCAAGTTCTGCAGATGTTAAAGTGCACATCTGTGTCACTGCGTTTTGGAACCAGAAGGTGACACATTTTTGAATCAGCTAGATTAAATGCTTTCAAATACATCATTAAAAGGGGGAACGCATTCCCATAAATTATTCTGAAGGCCAAAACTTGCATGAAATTGAAAGCAGAACTATCAATTTATGAGATAACAATGACTGCAATTAAATAGAGGAGGTTTTATATATAACCATTATTTATGTGACAGAATAACACTGGTCTATTTATACACATTGTGCCTAAGTATAACCTACAGGGACTTGAAGAGGGCAGTTTTCTTGTGAACACATTTTTCAGTATTTGAGTTTGGATATCAAACCCTATTTTCTATCTGCACACAAGACTCTGTAGACTGTATAATGAAAGTTTGGAAGGAGAATTATACCTAATAAGAAAAGAAATCTATCTGATGAATTTTCTTGGAAAATGGTAGAAGTAAAACATAAATAGCATTTTTTAATAGAAAATGCTGAAACAAATCTGTGCTGTTACCTTGGAGTCAGCATTCTGCACTGCACAAAAAGAATTCCCTTGACTATAACAAGAATACCTTTCAGGCTACAAGGAGAGGCAAACGGACCAACAGAGCAAGACCAGCTCCTTTAAACTTCTTATGAGTGATGCCACTGTTTAAGTAGCATTTGCTTATTGCTGGGAAATACGTGTCATTGCAAATTAAGCTAGTACACTTCAAGAACAAAAATGGAAAGTTTGGTATAAAACTGTACCCACTGGTAATGGCATTGGCTACTGCTAATGATCCCAGCTACAGTATAACTGATTGGCTCACTGTTCAAGCTTTTGTGGAGGAAGCATCTGGGAGAAGTTACCTGATTTGCAGCTCTCTGAGGGTGATGTCATGGTTTACTAGACTAGAAATATTCTTCATAAGACATGGACTTGCTTTAAGGTGCAAGGGAGTTTGGGACTTGTGGGTTTTGCATTGTTGGTTCTTTTAATTATACAAGATATTTCCCATGTAAAAGCACCTCTTCAATGGATCACAACAATAGTTCTGAGCAGAGCTAAATTAAATACAGCAGAAATTTAAACACATATAATCTTATTATACATTAGCAAGATAATTTTCCCATTTGGCTAAATGTATTTATGAGGGTAAATGCCATTCCAGGGGAAAAAAAAAACACTTCCATTTGGGAGGATCATTTGTTCACTTTATTGTTTAAACTTTTGGTTTGCAAAGTTTAATTGTAAGTGAATGTCTGTAATGTTGAACGTTCTTCTCTGAAAAAGCCTAATGTTACAACGCCCTTATAACCACAGGGTGCACACATACTGGTACCCCAAAATACCTGCAGGCCACAAGTTTAGTGATGCATACTGAGTTTCTTCATGGGTTGAAGGAACCTCAGCAATCCTAATTTTAACCTAAACACAGGTAAAGAGGATCATCATACTGCTGTGTATGGGAAATAACTCATACTCCATATCTTTGTGTAGTCCTCACTCTAACCTAGAGCATTGCTTTTGGTTCAATGGCATGCAATGCTGCGTTTGGATTACTATCTCAAATTGCTTGTTACTTTTCACAGCAGTCTTAAACTCATTCTCAGTCACACAGACGTGTTGCTGCAGGTTAGCAAACTTTGCTGTTGTTAGCAAGTTTTGTTCACAGACATGACCAACATAGACCAATTCTCTCCTGCTTTTGGACTTACCATGCAGTCTGGCCTTAGGATAGTTCCTTAGTTGCTGTGATAAATGCTTCATCTACTCAGTATTCACAACAAAAGCCTGTACAAATAGTGAACATTCTGTTAAATTACTTTGAAATATGAACCAATCCATGGGCGAATTTCTTTCTTATTTCCTGGAATGAACCACCACCTTTCGGAGACACAAGGGTTTACTCTGTGGCAGGTGTAGGATCAAACTCATCCCTTGCTGATAAACAGATAAGAGGCATGCCTAAGCCAGGAAGCCAGGAATTCTCAGTCCTGCAGTGTTATAAAAGTAAGATATCTCTGCTGAGTTGTTTGAGCTCCTATCTGGTGATGACCCTCTCTTTCTATGTTGAAAATGAGGCAACCTGAAAAAGCCCATGGTCCCAGGTTGAGTACCTGAGCTGCAGGGAAGTGGGTGCAGTAAAGCAGAGTTTCACCCTTACTGGTTATTTTTAGCTGTCTGAGCTA
The DNA here is from genome assembly GCA_035584735.1 of Pseudotriccus pelzelni. Lineage (NCBI taxonomy): Eukaryota > Metazoa > Chordata > Aves > Passeriformes > Tyrannidae > Pseudotriccus > Pseudotriccus pelzelni. Next base: position 53,754,847 of record JAWMRA010000001.1, on the reverse strand, counting down.
TTGTAAATCATTAGTGGTACCCAGGAACCCTGCAGCACTGTTGTATACACACGAACAGCTCCTGACCTAAACAGCAAGCAACAAATATGTTTAGAGAAGGCCAATTTGAAGAGATGATATGGCAGAGAAAGCAAATTTTTTAAAACTGTAAGTGGCTCAGAGAATGTGTAAGTTAAGGTTTTATATGCTAAGGCATTGGCCACAGACAGGGGGCTGTGAAGAAGAGCTTTTTCAACTTCTCAACAAGGACTCACTAGTGAATATTGTCACAACTGGGTACAAAATGAAAGTTAAAAGTTAGATCTAGTCTGTCTGGAGACCAGGTTAAGCATTTCTTGTTTCTATATTTGCAGGGTAATTTTACGGAGCATTCAGTATACTAACACAATTGTACTGGTGATTAAATAAAGAAGGTCTTTGCCCTTGGGCAATGCTCTTGTGGCCTGGCGCTCAAGCTCAGGCTGCAGCTCTATTTTGTGGGTAAAATAAACCTTGCTACTCTCTACTTAAAATCTTATGTTTGGGTAAGATTTATCCTTAAGGGGCTGGCCTGTGTTTTAAGAACTTTAAAAGTATATGAAGGTTACTACTAAAACTGTTATCTTTCTGCTAAATTACATTGCATGAGCATTCTTTCATGCAATGCTTATTTTTTTATTATTTTGTTTACTTGTCATTTTCCACAATTAAAAGGTTTAGCAAAGTTCTTCTAAATATAGGGCGTTTGAGTATTTTGGAGGCTTGGAGAACTGGTTTTTTGTACTCTTTTCCCTCCCAGTTGTCAACCCTCAATATAGTATATGTCAGTACAACAACTGCTTTCACAGAGACAAGGAGGGTAGAGAAATTTCAACCATTCTGGTTTCATTACAGGCACAAGAAAGAAAAGATAAATCAGAAATGTGTTGCTTTCATATTAGGAAGGGAGGGGAAAGTAGTGTTATTTGAATAAAAGACTTCTGGAAAAGATTTTCCAGCAACCTAGGAAACTTTACACCAAAGAGCTCTGCACATTGCACATGCCTTGAGGATATGCTACACAGTCTGTCTAGGAATAGAGGTAACACGGCAGTGGTAATTTAGCAGAGCAGAGAACACTTCACCTTGGAGAATTATTACCCACGTCCTTGAATCAGGGAAAGAATATCGAACACCATTATAGAAACACACAAAGGTCCAAGTCTGGGGGCTAGTCTTTTTCAAATCTGTATCTGCAGCACTTTCTTCTGAGTGTCTTCTGACCTTTATGAACTCTGACAACCCTCAGCTTCTGTGATGTTAAAGGCAGCAAGTGATTGGCAGAAACATGCTCATAATTATATACACTTTCAAGTTTTTCATTTTTCATGTGTGCTACCCACTGAAGGCCATACAGTATGGATTTTCACTGCATACTTTTTGCACAACTGGGAACTGAAGAGCTAGTTACATGAAAAGGCCCTTCTGCACTTGCAGATTTTCCAAAAGCCCTCTTTTTCAGTGAAGCCTGAGCAAGGTGATTCCCCTTTGGGTTTTCCTGAAAACAGAAATTGTGAGTCATTTTCCCTTCAAGAGGTTCTGGAATCTTGAAGGAGAAAAGAAGGATGATACCTTTGTCAGCTCTTTCAGTTCAGTCTAGTCCTTGAGTTCCTCAATGACATATTCCAGCTCCATATTTACGGCTGGCTGCTCCAACAAGCTCATCATCCTTGCCTAGTATAAACTGTGTGGGATCCCGTATTCTGGAAGAATAGTGAGCACTTCCATCTGCTTTAACATGTTCAGTCATTCTTCTCAGAGGAGTCTCACTCTGAAGCTCTCAAGCCACACACTGCTAGATGATTGCTTTGAATCTTTAAATGGTTAATCTCATTTCCAGTGGCAATCCAGTCTGTTCATAGTTGCCAAGTAGTTCCAGTTCATAGTCCCCAGGCAGTTGGCAAATGCTGGTAACCTATGACTGATCTCCCACAAGAACAAGAGCTGCTTGCACCATATGATTTCAGATTCTCTGGGCAAAGTAAAAGTGGATATGAGCAGCGGAGAAAAGCGTATTCAGAGCTCAAGATCATCAAACTGTGTTCTCAAACAAGTGTACAAGTTTAAATGTCATTTTCTAAATAAAGCATGAAGTTCTGCAAATGGGGGTAGGAGTGGTGAGAGCTGTCCACTGCTTGCCAGAAACAGCAGGAATGTCCCTGTTCCTGCGTCACAGAAACCCTAAAGACTCATGCTAGGAAAGTGACAGTCTACAGAAAGGACACTGGAGGGTTTGGGAAATTCAGACCTCCCTATAATGATTCAGTTGCTGTCTGGGGTTTCTGAAAATACCAGCAAAGTGAATGAGAAAGTGGAACACGAGATGGCAAATCTGGTGGCATAAAAATAGCTGTCTAGTACCAATTCTGCGAAGTCTGAAGGGAAAAATGCTCTGTGCTATTCTAAAGCATGGATGTTTCAACTCCCTAATTTCAAGATGTTCCTCTCAAGGCATCAGTAAAGTCACTGTGAGTGAGGTATGAAGAATAATGAGTTGGTGAAAAACTCAGAACAAGATTTTTACAAATGACGGTATTTGAACACTTCACATTATGTTAAATTTATTTTTTTTTGAGATATTTATGTTTCTGAAGGCAACAAACAAGATTTTTAACTGCATCTTTGAATTTGTGCAATGGTGTAAGACCTTCCCTTTCCACTAAAATATTTTTTGCCCTGAAACCAACCACACACCATTGTTGTACTATTGTAAAAGAAATAAACAAATAGCAGGAACACACATTCAAAGAAGACAAAGTATTTCAGTTTTACTGTGCTGTAGTTTTGCGGAATCTGGTCTAAGCCTTTGCCTGAGGTTATTCTGGCAAAATATTTATTATTTGGTTACATCTCATGAAGAAGAAAGGCAATTGCAGGGAAGAAAAGGGAGCTGAGGGGCACAAGGTTTCAGAAATATCATTTCAACAAAATCTTAACTGTTTTGTTGCATTGTTTCTGAGAAGAAAAACCCACTGTTGTCTCAGGTAGGCTGTGTTAAACTGTTTGTATAGCCAATTCAGTAGTGGATGAGGGAGAAAAATTACTGTGAATTTCTTGCAGGCCAGGCAAGTCCCCTGCCTGCTGGATCACAGAGAAGGTTAAGCAATCCTTCTCTCTTAGCGATATGGGAAACAGAGATTATTGTTGGCCTTTTTTTAAATTTATTTTTTTTTGTGCTGTGCAGATCAGCTAATAAGATGAGCAGAATGGACAAAATTGCTTCCTACTGAGAAGGTCCAATAAACCAGTAGGCAGGCACTCACTTGAAAAGTGGAGTACAGCTTCATTTGCTACTTATGGAAGCAGCCTTGGAGATTCCATAAACACTGGGCTGTTATCTGTTTAGAATCACTTGTTTTCTCTCTCTACCTTTCAGGAAATCTCGGAAAGATGTTAATTTTCTCCTATAGGGCAGGAAGGGAGCATCTTTAACATCCTAAATGTGCATGTCGAATGGGAAATCCAGCTGTGCTCAGGACAGCTCCGGACGTTGATTAACCCAAGACAAGTTATCTTCTCAGGAAATAGTAAGAACAAAAATTAGAAATGAGTGTCCTGGATTCTAATACAGATGATCAGTTACTGTCTTGATAAGAACCAATCTGTCAATAGTGGCTGTAGCAGCGATAAGAGGAGCCCATTTTCCATCTTCATCCTTAGGCTGACTGCCATGTGCCATGGGACTCCACAGGGCAAGTGCATACACCAGAGGAGTTCCTGCTGGGAAGATCCTACCGAGTGAGACCCTCTGCTTCTCTGCATGTAGCTATCAGAGAACATATGACCATATGCAAACTGCAACGACCTTGTGCCCCTCTGCAACTTACTTTCCCTCTCTTGTCTTTCTGAGCTCTTGGACAAGCCTTTTTCTCTGTCTTGGGTTTCACTCATGATGGTTAGTGCAACAATTTCTCCCTCCATTTGCCCTGAAAATTATTCCTAAAGAAGAACTTTCCACAGCAGTGCTCCAGGCTTAGTATTTATTCCAGCTAGTCTTTATGGCTGTACCCTGCTGGTACATCCAGGGTCCTATCCACCAATCAAGTGCATTGCTTTATACTAAAACATACACTGATCCTGTTCATTCCTCATGATCTTAGCCAAATATGCCTAATGTTTAATACTTCACAATTTTATATTTAACTACAGTGCTGGACTAACACTCTTTTTATGTTCTGGCTTTTCTTGTGCATCTATCCAACTCCAGACCTAACTTCTTGTTTTCATGGCCATATTCTGCTCTTTTCTGAGTCTTTTTATTCACCTTGGCTGTACCCTGACAAAAAATTATTTATTGAGTAGCACCCCATCCTCTTACTTCGTCCCAGAGCTGTAACTCAAGTCAGAAGGAAACCTTTGCAGAATAACTTTGCCTCCTCTTTTTTAATTGTCATGTCATATGGTTCTAATCCTATTGCTGCTCTTGACATCACCAGATAGGAGACATCAACACCCAGCATTGCTGGCAGCCTTTTCGCTTCTAACTCGCCATACAGCAGCTCAGTAAGCACCTTCTGAATTCAGTCCCTGTGTCCTTGGTCAGTCTGACTCTGGACCAGCTTCCCTTGCCACCGCAGGAACACCCCAGCCTTTTGCACCACAATTAGCTTTCTCCAGTGGGACTCTGCTTGCCATAGTCTCAGCAAACCAAGACCAGGGCTTTAGCAGATGCTCCAAGCCTAGGGATCCTCCTCTAGACTGGTTCCCCACAGCTGCTGGCAGCAGAGAGTGAGCTAGCAGTTAGCACCGTGATGTTTTCCAGGCTCTCTAGACTCTTCTCTCTGAAGTCTCTCCTAGCAGCAGGCACACTTTCTGTTCCTCTGTTTTCGTCCATTAATGAGCTTGGCTGATTAGCCCCCTTGCTGCTTCAGTTTCTCCAAGCCACGGTAACAGAGGGACTCCCTCCACACACTTTCTGCTATCCTAAACAACAATTGCTCTTTTTTCTGTCTTGACCTTTTCCCTATCCTCTTTCAGCTGTCTTTTATCAGTAAACCACACAGGACCTGACTGCTTTGATTTGAAAACATGATGGTAGTCTGTATCCTTCCAATTAATTCATGTTCAGTGAAACAACGTGAGGGGTCCTCTCAGCAAGCAGCCTAGCAGCCAAACCAACCCCTAAGACCCATCTGCAGATACCTCTTACCATCGAAAATACAGAATGATGGAACAGAAAACTTTTTAGTGCTTAGACTTTCTGGTGAGACAGTGGGACCACAGAATGGCATTAAAGGCTGTCTAAGGCAGATTGCACACGTGCCAGAAAAACTGAAGTGCGTGTACTCGAGATAAAGCAAGACCCTTGCACAAAAGAAAGAAATAAAATCTTCATATTTACTTTGTGTGGTTTGAACACAGCTGCATGAACAGTGTCACCATTCTTGCTGCTCATGACAGGCCTATTGTTATTAGTGTGCTCTTCACAGAGCTGGTGGGAGACTTTTGTTGGAGGCCACAAAAAAGTTCTGTCCTGCCTGACTAATAGCTTATTGCTTCTTTATGTGTCCCCAAGTAGTATTCACACATCTTAAGAAACAGAGAAAGAATTTGTAGTTTCTAGGACCTGTGGAGCATAATCTTGCTTTTCTACCAGCATTTCTTTTCTGACTGACTAGCTGTAGATATATTTTTCGTTGTGCAGGTGTTGTCAGTCCTTTCAGTTCCATGCCTGGATTTTTTGCTTTCTCCTAAGTTTCTCCCAAGCTCTCTCTTAAATTTCGTTATCCATATTCCACATCCCATTTATCTATTATGAACCAGAATATTATGCTGCCTGTTGCTGACTTTGTGAGCCATTTGGGTGTCACAGAAATGGGCATAGGGTTCTTGGTGGGTCACTGCTGGGAGCAGAAACACAGAGAGGGAGAAAGCAGTCCTTTGGCCATAACATTGGAGCCTCTGCTATTCTCACTGTCTCTTCAAGCCTACAAAGCACAGAAGAAAAATTTCTGAGGTTACTGGGAGCTCTCGTTTGCTAGCACAATGACAATAAAAAAGACTGATGTGACTGATTACAGAAAGGGGAGTGAGTTCAACAGTGTCTCACATCACACAACTTATGCTGTACAGAACAAGATGAATTAAACCGTCCCTACAGACAAGGGGAGCAAATCAAGAAAGTAATGCTATGCAAGCAAAACCTGAAAATCAGAACTACAAAATGCCTCCCTGGGCACAACTGTATTATTGTTCTTATTTTTTGCAGGTCAAAGGGGCTTTAAAAGGTTTTAAAACATGAGTGTGTGTAATTTCTGAAACCAGTAGTGTGATTATGCATATCAAAAAGACACAGGTAGATTTAGGAAGACAACAATTCAAAGAAAAGTCAACTTCTAGCACATTCTCTGCTTTATGGACTTTTCCTTCCCAGGAACGTTTGCTTTCTGCTGGCTTTAGTTATTTATGATTTAAAATAATGACTTGGAAATTGAGAAATGTGACCCTGTTTCAGGACAGCCTCAAAAATGTCTTTCAGCAAGTTTCAAACTGTGCTTCTGAATTGACCTGAATGCCCTCAACAAATTATACAAAACTATATTCTGGGGTGTTATCTGATAAGCCATATTTATCTAATAAGTCAAATAATTCCTTGATGCTTGAAGAGACAGATGTGAGATTTATGCATCACAAACATCTTTAATAATGCATAGACTGGGGAAAAAATTTACAAACAGATAATGATATGAGAGACTCAGGACACTGTATGAAATCATGAATAGGGGCACCTGCCATGGCCAGGATAATACAAAATAATAAATGCATTTGTTTAATAGAATTAGATTGCTCCTTGGCATGCAGGGCTACCTTCCTGCCTCCATGACAAACATGCTGAATGGGAATGAGATCTTTCTGGAGAAACTGTGAGACTTTTAATTTGCTGGAGAAGCAAAGGGACTGAAGGATCACGATTCAAACTGTACATGATGCGGCTATTGCAAAAGCTGATTTATTCTGTTTAGCCCAGGGCCAGGCAATTGGGTGCTGCTGGAGGATCTCAGACATCCTTATCGTGTTAACTCAGGTGTGATCTACCTGAAGTCTGAATGACTGCAGCTTTATGTCCAGAGCTTTAAATACAGTTTGGAGATACAACTTCAGATCTGGGAATAATCGCATTCTTTTCATCTCGGACTCACTGAGTCATGCAGCTGATTTTGCAAAGTCCAAAGCATAGACCTTGTTTTGGTCCTTATCAGATCTGCCCTTACTGCCAAATGTTTGCAGTTTGCCTGTTCACTGATATTTTCCTCTCCTGATCCTCTCCCCCTACCCCCAGTTTGCTCAAGTGCTGAGATTCCACAGCCTCCAACAGGGTGTCATCACCCTTTCCAACTGCAGCCCCTTTTGTAAACTATGCACTATTTATTTCACATATTTCAACCAGTGGTTCTGTTCCTTGGTTTTTCACTGGGTCCCATCCCAGCAATCTCTCAAAGTCTTTTGTCTACTTAATTTGAAGTTCCACTGCTGACTTTGACATTCACTGTCTAGAGAGAAAGAACCATTTTTCTACAGGCATGCTCATGCAATAGATGAACATCAAATCCTGGCACGCGCTGCAATTCAAACACAAATTCTAATGTTATGGCTGCCCCTCATGCCATCCAGATGCCAGAGCTGTCCATTTTCTCTAACACCTGATAGAACTGGACAATCTTCACCTGATAAATGGAATAAACTAGCAGTTTATTATTCATAAAACAGACATAGTTTGACAAAGGAGAAAAGATTCCTGTTGTATAGAAAAAAATTATGGAAAAGAACAAAGAAATCTTGAAGGGCTTGAGTCTGACTCTTAAATCAGACACTTTATAAAATACATATGTCCAGGCTTAAAAAGATAAGGAAGACATCAATAAGAAAAAAAAAATATCAACACAACAAAAATACCCCAACCCACATTTTAGAAGTGCCATGTATTTTGCCCCATTTCTTTTGATGGTACTGGTGGGTGAAAGATTTGTAAGAAACTGAAGGGACATCAGGCCCTGGAGAAGGGTTACAATAGAGTCTAAATTTACACCGCATTTCAGTTACTTCTTTTTATCTTCACACCTCGTGCTTCTATGGTCTATTTTTCTTATGCCTGTGTGGCAGATGCAGGAACATTACTCTCAATACTGACAAGCAAGCACTTGTTAAGTTCCACATATTATTTTTGAACACTACTTCTGACTTCCCCACAGAGGACAACTCTGGGATGTGCCAGGGGCTCTTGTCTTTGGAGTTCTAATCCATCTGTGTCTATAGACACTTATTCAAGTCTTAACTGCTAGTAAACAGTTTTAAAATCCTAATCTGGACAAATATGTTTTAGATACCTTAGTTGACTGGCTGGGACATAGATCTAGACTTGCTATCTCTATTAGATATAGACATGAAGTTGAACTTGCCCTATACTCATTAAAAGCTTAAATGTCACAGCAAGAACTTGTTTTTCATACTAACCATCACCTCCAGATTTAGACTAGTCTAGGTAACCTTTCAAAATACATACTCCAAATGGAGGTACTCCTTTTTCTTCTTTTTTTTTTCTGTTCAGAGCCAGTCAAGAACTCAGTAAAAGACAGCTGTCTTAATAGCTTTTCCCAGATTCCTCTCATTTGGCCTTTGTAACTGTCTGAATCATATTCTATGTCACTGAAGTGTAACTTCCTTCCTTGTCATTGGATATTTTGCATTACATTAAAATTAATAGCCCCACAAACATCTTCTTTAGCTCTATTTTCTTCAGTTCACATGCTTCACCCTTTCACAGTGCAGCTAAAATCTCTAAAACTACCATTCTGACCCATTCACTTTAGCTCTCTGTATGCTCCATTATTTCTTGGCTTAGCTGCCTTTTGTCAGTGAGCTAGTAACATTATTTGTGCAGTCAGTGAGCATGCAGCCTCACTATTATGACACGATAAGCTGCAAAATTCTTTTAAATATTCGCTTAGAGAAATGTAGAAAAATCACCTTACAAATAAGAGAAATGTAATATCAACTTTTATCAACTTACAAGTTCAAGAAATGGGGGTTGGGGCAACCCCCAGTATCAACAAAGGCTGAGGGATGAAGGGACAAAGAGTAGCCCTGAGGAGAAGGACTTGGGGTGCTGGTGGAAGAAAAGCTGGACATGAGCTGTCAATATGCACTTGCAGCCCAGAAAACCAACCCTGGACTGCATCAAAAGCAGCATGGCCAACAGGTTGAGAGAGGTGATTCTCCCCCTCTGCTCTGCTCTGGTGAGACCCCACCTGCAGTACAGAGTGCAGGTCTGGGGCCCCCAAAATATGAAGGACATAGACTGTTGGAGCAATTACAGAGGAGGGACACAAAATTGATGAGAGGGTTGGAACACCTCTACTATTAGGATAGACTAAGACAGTTGGGGTTTTTCAGCCTGGGGAAGAGGAGGCTCCCAGGATTCCTTAGGGAAGACTTCCAGTACCTAAAGGGGGCTGATAAGAAAGATGGGGACAGACTTTTTAGCAGGGTCTACATTTTTTCTATAAGGAAAATGTTTTATCCGATGAGGGCAATGAAACACTGGCACAGGTTGCCCAGAGAGGTGGTCAATGCTCCAACTCTGGTGACAGGCTGGACAGGGCTCTGAGCAAGCTGTTCTAGTTTTAGGTGCCCCTGCTTATTGCAGAGGAGTTGAACTAGATGACTTCTAAACGTCCCTTCCAACTAAACTATTCTGCGATTCTATGTCTCTGTTTATTCCCTTTGTCATGTTCCCCTGAGGACCTAAACCTGCCTCTGGTGAAGTGAGAACATTGCCGTGGACTAAAGCCTAAACTACACTCTGGTTTCCATTGCTGCAAGTGATGTTCCAAAATCACTTATCAGCCAAGAATGGTATAGGTCTGAGTTACAAAATACTAATTTGCCTATTTCAGTGTGTGGATACCATCAGTTCCCAAGTTTCAGGTCCAGAAGAGCATCGACATGGGTTTAACATTTTGCATTTGCATTAAAACAGTAACCTTCAGTATGTTCTGCCTTTCTGAGGGATGATCTCTGTGTGTGCCCTTGAGGGAAAGCAGCTGTCAGGCACCACCACCAAACAGCTCGTTCCTGCCTCTGAAAATGAAGAGAGGATTGTCGGGTTGAAAAATTCCTCACCCACAAACAGCTTTCCCAAGTAAAATGAAGGTGAAGAGGAAGAGCAGTGCCTCACCAAAGGCAGCCTGTGTTGCTCTGTGTACTGCAGTGAGGAGAAGGAGGAGCTTGCATGCAAAACATTAATGGCCTTCACTTCTGCTGAAAATGACTGCTTTAATTAGCAGGAGCGCTACCAGGCTCCCACCTGACAGCCTCTACAAAACTCCCAGCTGCCAGACTTGCACCAATTTTATCACAACTCTGAATGCAGCAGCTGAAGAAACCTCTAGCAATGGCTCCTTCTGTCTCACCCAGCTTTAGGCAGCACAGCACCTCATCTTTTCTGGGTGAGACCAAATGCTGGTCTGCCATTTCTCACATGACAGAAATGCAAAAGCTGCAGCATCCAGAAGATGTTTGTAAAAAAATTTTGTTTATACTCACCTGTGTCTCTCCAAACACTACTCACTTCCACCTGCAAACTTCCTTTGCTATTTGTTATTCAGCTAATTGTCTCTTTAGCCCTGTGGTCATTTAAATAAGCATTTAGAGTTCCTGAATCAAAAATCATTTCTGCTGAGGCAGAAGCAAAAAACCTCTATTTATCCCAGAGTGGCCTGGCAAAGAGAAGTCCTGGGCACAACTGCCTGCAAATCTAGCTGTCCTTTGACCTAGGGCTGCATTGATACAGCAACTTTCAATCTTGAGATATACTTTATATAGGTATTTCTACAAAACCAGGCAACTTTACCATGTTACAGGTCATCTCACAAGGTCATTTTTAGAGCCCTGAAAATCAAGGATGAGAAAAGTTGAGTGAATTCTTCCTCCCAAAATTATTCAGTGTGCACCCCTAGTCTTCCCACATGTGCTTTTTTAGTGGGGGGTATCCACAAATAGTAGAAGTAAGGGGAAAGATACTGAGAAAGTCTCCAAAATACTTAGAGAAGTCTGGCAGATACCAAAATATTACAGGATTTGTTAATTTCATCAACCTATTGCACATTATTTAACATGTGCCACCTTTTTCCTAAAACCTCTAGATACCAATGGAATCTCCTGCCACAGGTACGATGTAGCACTACTCCCTTCACCATTTTATCACCAGTACCTCCAAGTAGTCATTATCTTCTTTGCAATCCTTACTTTTCATTACTGCTGCTGTAATTTATCTTGTAGTCTATTGTCAGTAAATGAAGTCTACTGCTCTCAGGAGTTTCTACTTGTTTCATATTACCCGTTTTGATTGCAGTATTCTCCATGTTGAGAATATATCTCTCAGTAAAAGATTCAGGCAGCATTTCTGCATGGGGACAAGCTACGCTAGCACCGGACACCAAGAATTTCAGACAGCAAATTTGAGTAGCCGACAAACCTGGCATCATGTGTACCCAATGTAGCCAGTTGCTTAGGCTGGCAGACATCTGGGGACAAAGGGTGGCATTCGTTCTGCCACTGCAGCCACAAAGTAGGCAGGCAGCCGGGCTTTATGAAATGAAGGCTACTGAGGAGTGAACTGGGGAGAAAAGCCAGTATGTGGAGCCATATTTTGGAAGGCCGAGTAGTATCTGCTACCACAGCGAAGGAGTCTCCCTGTCATAGAGGCTTTAAACACGATGGTGCCTGTAGCTAAACTCATCTGTTTCAAAGTGTAATAAATATAGTTGTACGTCCTGCTCCCCCACTGACAGGCATCTCCTACCAGCTGTGGGGACAGAGGGAATGGTGCTCATCTGGTCCTCCCTGCTCCCATAAGCCACCATTGAGAATGGAGTCACTGCTGCATGGGGTGATCTCTTTTGCAGTCATGGGGCAGGGGAATCAACTTTGCAGCAGTTCAGACTGTAACTTTCCCTGCATGCTGGCAGCTGGCAAGCTTCCTTTACGCTTGGACTGAATGAAGCAGAGAGGAAAAATCCACAAAATTAGTGTGGTGACATTTCACTCCCCATGGAAATCTGTAGGCACCAAAATAGCCCCTACCTCAGTCAGTTCAACAGTTTTAGCATTTCCTGCTGTATTGCAGTATTGGTGCTGAAACGGGGTCTATCTGCAATCCAGCTAAAGTGTCAGCAACTTACTGTTTTTGGAATTACAGATTTTTAATCCAATAGAAACATAATGACTAATATCAACTCTTCCTGCTCAACCCTTGCATAATCATGTCTGTGTATGTGATTTTTCCATGAGTCCAGTGTCATTAAAAGGTCACATCTGGAGATGATGTAAAACATCATAACTCCATTGACCCTCTCATTTGTCTCCCATTCTGTATTTATTGAAGCATTTCTGCCTACATGGTATCTTGCATTTGTCCTTATTAAATTGCATCCTCTTATTTTTTTTCACCAACTACTTTTTCAGTTTGTCAAGTTTATTTTGGAGTCTGAGCCTGCCTCACAGTCTGTAACAACTTATTTTATAGGCCAGCTTAATATCTCTATTCTCCCCTCTACCATGAAAGTAGCAGGCAAAAGCACATAACAGAAACAACACTGAGGTTATCTCAGACTTCATGACAGTTTTCAAGGAAACTCAATGTTCCTTTTGACAATGAACGATCAACAGTTTCTTTTTTTAGCAAGTTTATTCACCCAGCGTTCAAACAATGTTTTCTTAGTTCATTAAGTCCACTGATTTCAAATCGTTTGCTCCTGACTAATCTACATTGACAGTTACTCAATCTCTCCTTAGAGGCTTACACTTATATCTTTTTGCTTGTTTTGTTACAGAGGTTTTTTTCCAATAATTGAATTAGGCTAACTGTTTCGGGCTTTTTGATTTTTCAGCCTCTTTGTCCTTCCATTTCAAGGTAGGCCCCACATACGTCCTTTTCCAGTCTTCTGGTGCCTCACCCAGTCTCCAGGAACTGCCTCTGATAAGGGACTCGCGCAGGCATTGCTTCAGCTTCTTTGCTAAACTAACACTCTAGGTCCATCAGACCTAGCTCACCTGCATTTTTCTCAGCTGGCTATACTCAAGAATTTCCCTTCTTTAGGTGAAGGCTGCTACGAAGACATCGTGTTGTATTAGCCATAAGCTCTTGGCAGCCATGGCTGAACGGCATCCTCCCTCTCCCAAGTGGTTTTTAGGAGAGACATGCTTAGGGGACAGAACAAGATTTTGTTTCGGTTCATAATCAGAGCCCTGTGTGATGGATTTCTGGCCACCCTGGCCAGATGTGATGGACTTCTGGCCACCACAGCTTGCTAAGGGGAGAGGAGGGGAGCATTTCTCTACACTGAAAATGCATCTAGGACAAAGGACTAAGGGGGAGCATAGCGACTTGCACATGGGAGTAAAATACAGCAAGTAGTTTCAATCCCAGGAGAAAAAGAAACAGATAAGAACATTAAAAATTTAATCTTACGGGTTTTAAAACAAATTAAAGTTCCAAAAAATAAAGGAAAATATTGCAAGATTTTAATCCTGAAATAGATTTTACTCTGCAATTATTCTGCCTGTTGTTTAAATTGAGGGAGGTAGGGAGATGAAAAGTTGCCATTTGACAGAGATTACAACTCGTTTCAATCTCAATTTTTCAGATTAGCTGAAGAGCTGGGAAAAAAAAATCAATTGTTTGCACAGCTCCTGTCCTGCAGCCTTGGAAAATTACCCTCTAGAGACAACAATTACAGGAGTTATGGTGCAGAACACCATCATGGAAGTTTAAATCAGAACTGACTGAGCTTTAGATCATTTTGGAAGGTGCCATGAGAGCTGTGTTTTTAAATAGACCTAAAAGCAGTTTCTGAAGCAGTAATGAATACAGGTTGGCCTTCCCTATGCCCCTTCATCTGTCACCGGTACAATTAATATAATTAATATATTAATTATATGATTAATATAATTAAGCATAATTACCTGAAGTGCTCTTCGTGCTGACAGCATCAAATGACGGGCAGTTTTCCTGTTGTAGGTGAGATCTCTAAGATGTACTGTTGTGTGACTGTGCTGCCAGGAAAGATGAGTTACTGTTATCACTCATTCATGCTGTTATTTGCATTCATGGACACCAGGATGTAACAGCCTTTCATAGGGAATTCAACTCTTTCTTGGAGTTGAAGTTCTGAGTTCTCTGATTCTTGAAGCAGGTCTGAGTTTCTCCATTGAAGCTCAGCAAATGGGTTGTTGCTTTCTTCAGACACTGCCTAATAAGAATAGATTAGTTAGGTGATGAGCGAAAAGGTTGATAAGCCTTTTTTTTTTTTTCCAGTAATCAGTGGATTAATTCATCTCTGAATACCATTCCTGTCCACATAATTCATCTAGTTTATTAGTATCATAAGGCCATGGAGACCAGGGTATATCACATTTTTCATCCCAACTGCAGAATGAAAAAATAATCTCTGTGTGTTTACATGCATACATGTTAACTCAGAACCAAACCTTAGTAGAGTTTTAAGTGAAATCAAAGAGAAAAAGAGTGTTCTGTGTTGTATTCATTCTCCTTTACCGAAGCATTCTAGTAAAAGGAGTCTAGAAGGCCAGGAATGGGATAGGAGTTTTGTTTACAATACTACAAAAGACTGAGAGCACCTCTTCAGGCTGTGAAAGGCCTAAGTTTGTGTCCTTTCGCTGCCTGATACACACTTTGACAGCAAACAAGCGCTCCCATGTTCCACAAAGTGATCTGATCCCTGTCTTCAGCATTGTCTAAGAGGGATTTTCCATCTATGGGTTTGGGATTCTTTTCTTTGTAAACAAGTCTTAACCAGTCATGGAAGTAGCCTTGACATCAGTCACAGAGGTTCATCTCATTAGGGTCCTTTATAATCAGTGGACTGCCTGTTTAGGGAGCAGATATCCTGTTTTGTTCCGAGTTCATTTTCAAAAGTGAGAGGTGTTGCCAAGATGATTGCCACATGAGGTCTGTGCTTTTGAAATAAATTTTCTTTGACCTAGAAATATGCCAGTTTTAGTGTTGAATAAAGTCTGATTCACCCTGACTGTTTTTCCTCAGCTTTGCTCAGAGGTGCACTGAATATCCGTATTATTAATACAATAAAAACCTCTCTGGGATTTCAGGTGCTTTCATGTTTCTTATGTGAATCGCATAAAAGTAAAAAGAAGCAAACATTGTAGGCACTGTAATGTCTCAGTAGCTGATACATTGTATACAGACAGTGGAAAAAAATATTCTGAATCTCACTCCTTTGAGCATTGTTTCATCTGTCCTCAGTGATAAAGAAGAAAAGGTCCCAGCACTTTCCCATAGCAGACACCCTGAGTAGTTAGGAACATTCCTTATTAAGCCTTATCAGATGACTGCATTTGAGGGACAGCTTCTTAATGCAGGAAGATCCTTCTGGGTTTTGCTTCTATTAATTTTACATAAGGCATTTTTGTTAGCCAGAATTAGATAGCACTACTTAGTTATGAATAACCCATGAAGGAATGCATGAGTCAATATGAGACACTTTCCCATTTCCTGGTGCTGGGTATTCACAAATCAAGAATGGAGTCTATGCAGAACAGTCACCAACAGAGATATTTCTGCTCTATGCCTGGATTAACTTGAAATGAATTATCTTCCCAGATATATGAGTTGCTTTCCCTGAAACATGTTTCTCACATCCTTGCCCTATAGGGAATGAGTAATGATTATGGTGGAGTTTTTTAGCTGTGCACTTTGAAAGGCCTCAGTCTTTTTCTACTCTTTTATTAAACGGTTCTAATGATTGCTCCTGAAAAAGGAAACAAAGTGGTAATGGTAAAATCTTTGCTACTCAAGTTGAGTTTTTACAGCTGAGACAATCCTGCCTGACATGAGGCACAGACTCTTTGACAGTCCTTCATTCAATTCTAGAAATTGACACAATTTCTAGACCCCCAAAAATAGTGAATTACAACACAGTAAAAGAAAAAATGTGATAACCTCATGAAGTCAGTTATTTCCACAACACTATATATGTATTCATGTATGTATGCACGTGCACATGAACTCACATATCCCTGGGCTGACAGTTCCTCACATCTGCACTGCGCCTCCTGAAAAAAACTACATAAAATAGTTAACCTCTTTTTAGTTTCCCCTAGGAAATATCTACAGAAAGAAAAAGAAAATACTAAGCTCTTCTAAACCCATACTAGATTTCCATAGGTTGTCCTTTATGCTATTATGAATTTGCACTTAATCCTCACTGAAAAAAAAAAAAAGGAAAAAAAAGGACAGTTTTGTATCCTTCCTACCTCTCACGCTCAATTCTTGCCCTAACCCAGTCTGAAATTTCTATAGAAAAAGAATCTTCTGGCTTTATAGCCCCAGATTTTCTAATCCATTACACTCGAGATCTGCAGCGGAGGGAAACCAGCATTTTCAGTTTTTCCCTTTTTATTCTTCAACAGTTCACCTGTTTTAATAGATGTACTCTCCTTCCAGAATGCGAAGCAAGTCCAGTGATGTAGATACACAAGCCAACACTAGACAACCTGGTTCCAGGAAATAATTATGTTCATTTTTAGCAGACTATATATCTTCCTAAATAATCCAAGGCCAAAAGTCCTAATAGTCTAGACCAGAGAAATATAAAATCCTAAATAACTTAGACTGGGAGGGAGCTTTGGAGGTATTGCTCTTAATGAATCAACTGCAAGATCTGTGGTTGCATCAGGTTGCTAAGGACCTTCTCCTGTCAATTATTCAGTATCCAAGGATGGAAATTCTATAATACCATTCATGTGGCTCCTGTATCAGACTGTTCATATGCAGCAATGCTCACAATAGAAACAATTCCAAGTTCATGTGATACAAACCACATAATCACATTCACAGTCAAAAACGCCCAGAAGAATATTAACTTTCTAACTGAAGCAGATTTCCTAGATTTTTAAGACGAGAGGGACAGCTGTGATCATGTAGTCCAAATTCCTAAGTAACAGAAGCTGAAAGGTTGTCTTCAGACAGGCTAAAGTAGTGATCAGGCACCCATATATTCTACTGCTGTGAGACTCTGAGATCACTTGTGGAGCGAGCTTTATGGTCAATCACAAAGGACAGTTTTAGCTGAAATTCTGCAATTATGTTCCACCTCCACAATTTTCTACTCTTTTGTGGAGACTCCTTCATTTCTGTCTATCAGGCAAAGAAGCTTCAAGGGCTCTCTATCTCTATCCTGGCAATCATTTCAGGTTAAATTTTAGCCCCTGTGAATTGGTTGTGAAGTTGTTATTCTGAGTCAGCTTCAGCAAAAGGATTATGTGCGTGGTTAAAGGCTGTGAGATTGGCCCCTTTGTACTGCAACTGTAATTCAGGAAGCAGAAAGAGGCTGTATCTGCATTTTAATAAGCTAAAAGACAGGAATTTCCAAATCTCAGCAGGTGCTGTTATCAGGAAGATTTTCAGAAAAGATCTAATCCTTTCTAGTTGCTGGGTAGCTGAGGTAAGGAGCCTATTAACAGCTTATTTTATCTCCTGCTGTGTTGAAAGATGTAGCTTTCTTCTCAAACAACATTTTTGTCTCCACATGGGCTGAAGCACATCTGCCACGGATCATGTAGTGATGAGGCACCTTCTCCTGCTTCCAGAGTGCTGGTTTACTGTTAGTGCACGCGAGAAGCATGAGCTGCTGCTTCATGGCTGTACAGCTGTGCTACCCTCGTACGTTTTAAGGCATCAGTTTAGTGTCTGCTTTGGGGACATGTGTGAGGTGCACATCTGCTCTGCTTCACCTCACTCTGGACCTGCAGTGCTCCTGCATTGCCTCTGCAAAAGCACTTGACTGTGAACATATAAAGATCAGCCCTTGATTCCTCTGTGTGTTGGGTGGTTCGCTGTCATCTGTCCTTGGCTTTATCTGTAGGCTCCCAGTGAGGCATTTGAAGTTCTGGTTACTAAAGGCTCTGGATTTTCTGTGTATTCCAAACTTAATTTCAGTGAGTCTGAAGTATTTGGCTTCCTTGCATATCTCTGGATTCTGGTTGATGACTCTTGCTGGAAAGACAGAAATTCTGTGGCTGGTGCATTTGTGTTTTTAACATACAATTACATAATTATAGAAAAATGTGACTTGGAAGAGACCTCTAAAGGTCATCCAGTCCAACCTCCTTGCAATGAGTAGGCATATTTTCCACTAGATCAGGTTGCTCAGAGCCCTGTCCAACCTCACCACGAATGTTTCCAGAGACAGGGCATCTACCACTTCTCTAAGCAACCCATGCCAGTGTTTCACCACCCTCATTTTAAAAAACTTCTTGCTTATATCTAGTGTAAATCTACCTTCTTTTAGTTTAAAATCATTAACCCTTGTCCTGTCGCAACAGGTTCTACTGAAAAGTTTGGCCCCATCTTTCTTATAGGTTCCCTTTAAGTACTGAAAGGCTGAAATAAGGTCTCCCCTGAGACTTCTGCAGACTGAACAAACCTAACTCTCTCAGCCTGTCTTCACTGGAGAGATGCTGCAACTGTCTAATAGATTTATAGAATAGTTCAGGTTGGAAGGGACCTTTAAAGCAAGGGCTTTGTTTCTGGGCTACACTTGGTACTGGTCTAACACAACTCCTCACAAAATTTCCATTTTCACACCACTCATGCTGCTCAACTGCCTCTTTGGGCTTTCTCTCACCCTGCCAGGAACAGGTTAGATGGCAAGAAAGAGTTAGGGCAACATGCTGCAGTCTCGATGCCCATTCACTGCAGTCCTACACTTCTGATCTGCCTGAAGGAAGCAACTGCTTAGCAACATCCAGTGCAGTCTTTACATCTCCTCCTGGTTTGGAATGATCTATCTGATGTATTGCCATTGTTCCCTAATGACACGTCTTCCTAAAATAGGTTTCTAGTTCAAATATAATGAGCACTTGCTCTTCTATTCAGTCAAAGTCTCTTTTTTTTTCCCTGTCCCAGATGGAAGATTGCAGCTAGTGTGGGGTAAATCACATATGTTATAATGCTAGCTATAATGCTATATGTTTCCACCTCATTAGACTAATTTAGGACTTGTAATATGTTAAACAATAACTTCAGATGAGGACAAAGAGACTCTAGCTTGAAAAAGACCCAAAGATTTCTTTTCTTTGCATCTATGAATAGGACAAGAGTGGGGACATATGTATTTCATGGTTACTGAGATTAACCAGGGACAAAACACATTTGACTGCCATCCCAATCTTTTTATCTGACATCAAAAGTAAAAGAAAGTCTGGAAGAAAGTGAAAGAAAGAAGAAAGTTTGGCCAGGTCTTCTTGTTGGCAACTCTGTTCCAGTTTACCCAGTGGCTGATGCAGGAGTGATAATCGCCTGTCCTGCTGTATGCTAGATTGTCTCATATCCTGCTGAGGGATGACTTCTTGAAAGAACAACTCAAGTGTATTGTCCAAAAAGACTTCTTGAACATGGCACAGAAAGTATTTGCAGTTGTCCTTGCTTACAGAAGAGGAAAACAAACCACCATGTTATTGGAAGGTGAGTCTTTTTGTGAACTGATTTTGCATGGCTCTCTAAAAACTGTATCAAACTGCCTTCTGGAAAGTTTCTGATTACAGGGGAGAAATATTAATAAAGTTTCTCTCTTGGATAAGCATTTCATTAGTGACATGCCAGCATCGGATAAATGTTAAATCTTTATGAATAAAATATTAGGAAATTAAACCTAATTATATTTTTAAGAATATGAGAAAAAAAAGGCTATTTTTTTCAAATATGTTATAGCTCATTTGAGAAATTCATGATTCACCTGCCTGGACTACATTTTCCCAGTACCATCAGTATTACAGACAATGACAAAGCTGTGACATTCAGCTTTTGTGGAGCTGCACAGTCAGAAGTTCTGCAGCACATACCCGAACCCCAGGCCTGCAAAGCTGGTTGGGAATGTCAGGAAAGTGAACTTGCAGATAAAATTGGCTGTTGGTCTTCTCATAAGCACAGTATTTGCTAAGTTTGCTCCAGACCCCCACTAATACACAGGGCCAACAAGTAACAGCTGAGTTAATTTAAAGTATTTTATCATCTTAGAGGAAGTTTGTTTTGGGCAAAGGATTAAAGGGTTGTTATTTGCATAAGGAACTTTTCTATCCAGGATTAATGAGCCATGAAACATTTTGGTTTGTTAATCATCACTGCCAGCTTAATGGTAAAACTTACCTTCCATACTGATAACTACATTTATTTGTTTACTGCACAGCTCTTCTCACTGTTAAACATGACTTTGAGTGGAGAAAACATTACAAGGCCTGTTTCTGCAATTTTTTTTCAAATACCTGCCTAATCTTCAGCCTGTGCATTTTAGAGGTTTAGATTTAGATTTAGAGTCATCTTTAAACTAGATCACCAATGAGGTGTAGCATGGATGGTCAAATAATTTGTATAAAATGTTTGGTCTTGGTGGAATAGAAGAAAACAGAAGAAAAATTACTAAGGGAGTTGGAGAACATGAGAGTATCTAATTTATTTGTTTAGTGAGACACCACAGGATTGTATGCAAATACACATAAACATTCAATTCATCACGTATATGGATTTGGGTTGCACTTTCAAAAAAAAAATTGTTGTTACTTAATTCCTGGTTAAAATGTAAAACTAATAAGCAACAGTTAAATATTGGTATAAAATGTCTTATGTTTAAATAAAACACTTCTAATGGAATAAAACAGTTGTCAAATTCCTGAATATCGCTATTCTTTTATGTAAGAAATTATACATGCTCATGGAAATCACTCGAAGAGCAGCCAGAGCCAAATGCCGCACAGTGAAGTGAGTTTTTGGAAGCATAACACTTATGTCACCAAAAGGGAGATAAGACCTTGGTTTAATGTTATTTTTCTTATGGTTCAAACACATCTAGCATGCTTCTTAGTCAATCTTCGTGAAAACTCATATGAATTTCTAAAATTTAATACTGAGGATGAGACGACCTAACTATTCTTCTGTTATAGCAAAAGGGTTCTCTATATACAAAATGTTGTTAACCTGTCTTTATTATTAGACCCTGTCAACCTGAAGCGGAGTGGAGTGATAGTTATAAAGAACAAAGAGCTCTCTGCTGATTGTCACTTTATGGTGGGGCTTTTTGAGAAGGAAGGCTTACACTTTTCTTGAACTGCGCTGCAATTAGGAACAGCTTTTAAGACTTATACATGACTTTTCAATCACTGACTCAGTTTGCATATGAGATTTGTGGCTATTGGGCTTGCCTCTGTTCCTGTAATGGACAAGAGATCATCAACATGAAACTTAAATGCTTTGGAGAATGATGGCATGTCAAGAAACACCAGAGTCAGAAAGTGATCAAGAAATACTAGAGGAAAATGACACCCAAATTTAGCCAAAGATGCTATAATTCCTGATTCGTGCTATCAAGTGAAAGATTTCAGTCAAATCTCTGTTCACTGAATCCTTCTCTCCCTTTGCAAAGGAAATAGCATCCACAAAGGATTGAAAGGAGACGACACTGAGGTCAAAACGAGATACCCAGGCAATTGCGTAAGCTGCGTCACCCTGGTGAAGGAACAGCGTTTTCCTCCTAGTCATAGAATAAACACATAACTAGCAAAAAACCAAATTGTTAGAGGAAAACAAAACCTCAGACATGAGGCAGAAGATGATTTGTGCATGTGTCTGGCAAGGAGCTGACGGAGGCAACGGAGCCTGGCTGAGCTGTAAGGCAGCAGCTGCCTGTTGTGGGAACAACAGCCTCTTATTCCTTTGGACTCTCAGTCAGAACACTTATTCTCTGGCCTGAAGTATACACATATGTTTTCACAGGGGAGCTCCCGTGAACTGACTGCATACAGGAA
This sequence comes from Pseudotriccus pelzelni, assembly GCA_035584735.1. Taxonomy (NCBI): domain Eukaryota; kingdom Metazoa; phylum Chordata; class Aves; order Passeriformes; family Tyrannidae; genus Pseudotriccus; species Pseudotriccus pelzelni. Next base: position 53,732,995 of record JAWMRA010000001.1, on the reverse strand, counting down.
AAATAATGTTTACTTGGTTTTTTTGCTTTGGGACTTGAATGAAGAAACAAGTTCTTAATGCAACATTTTATTTACCAGGCTGAGCACAAGCAACATGTACCAAAAACATGCATAACCTCACACAAACAGAGAATATGGACAGCAAGAGACCTTCTGAGACTGTACAGAGAAACTCTATGATTCCTTTCTAGAAAATAGCTTCTACTCAAGTTAGCAGCTACAGTGTTTTCTTTGCTACATCAAAGGAATTAACAAAAAATCCATGTGAAAAAATGCGACACAGACATCTAGGGTGGAAAAAAACCCTGATGCTTTTGAATGTGGCACAACGGAAAAGCCAATGTCTATTTGTGGGCAATTACTTGTGAGTGTCTCCTAATGCATTTATCAATGTGTCTTTGCACTCTTTACAAATACTGATCACCCTTTCTAATATGATATATCACATACATATGGAAACATTGTTTCTGTTTCCTACCTGGAAAACTACATTTTCAAAAAGAGAGGAAAAATAAATGATCATTTAAAAACCAAAACAAAAACAAAGAAAAAAAACCACAAAAAACCCACAAACATTGCTAACAAAGTATGTTTATTTGTTAGTATAGCTAGAGATAAACAGAGTTTCAAACAAGGATAGAGTAGCACTTGCAGAAATGAAAATTTTATATGTTGAAGTTAAAAGCTGGTTGTTAGTCTCAAAGACATAATTATAACAAATATTTGTTTATTTTGGAAGCACTTGCAACCTGAAAATGCTTTTGCTTTTCCTGAATCACCTGCAGAGGTAATGAAAATGCTGAGTGATACCCATACAGTTCCTCAATACACTTCACACAAATGTCCTTGTCACATAGATGAACCCAGACTGTAAGCCAGAGCATTTACTAAGAATCTGACTGAATTTCTATGGCACAGAAAATGGCTGTGGCCAAAAATGCAAAATACTGGAATTTTTTATCTTCTACCTTGATTTTAGTAAGCTTTTCAGATTGGGAAAGCAAGTGGAACCCAAGCCACTTAGCTGTTCAATTGACATGGAGCAGCTTGACTGACAAAGCTGTACACACATCCTGACACCTGTCAATCATTAAGTAGCCCATCTGGGCCCTGTTCTGTTTATTCCTATTCAGTAAAGAGATACTGCTCAGGAGGCAGCTGGCAGTCTGCAGAGAATGCTCCCTTCTCCCTTTATTTCAGTGCCTCTGCATGAAAAAGGCTGTAAGGACCCAGCTTTTCTTTTATGTGACTCTAAGAGATATATGTATCTATCTATAGATATAGGTATAGATATAGATATAGATATAGATAGATATATGGGTAGTTACGGCATAATGATGTTGTGGGTTCTGAAGGATGAGGCTGTTGAAGTGACACGCAGGTGGGACACACTGTAGCAGGCAATCACGGCAACCACGAGATGAAGCTCTGTCTCATTGTGCCTTTTCCCCACATAACTCCACCACACAGTCCGCATAATCAGAATGGAGAGCAAAGAGATTCTCACTGTTGAGAACCACCAAGAGAAAAAAAAAAGTATATAATACAGAGAGTCCCTGGATATTAGGCACATTATATGGTAATTTACATGTAGTCTTTAGTTTATGTTAGGACACTGTATTTTGAGTGGGGAAGCACAACTAAACACATCCACTCTGTTTTTTTGGAATCAGAACCACAGGTCACATGGCCAAGCTGCCATTTTAAGAATTATGTTACTATATGCAGAATACCAGGGTGATGGCCTGGGCAAGCCTGTGGGCTTCCAGCTTTTTGTCCGGGTTACCATGAGCTGAACCACTTTGCATGTGGAATTACAAACTGGGATTAGAGAGCCTGGATTCTGCAAGGGAGGGACAAGGGGATGTTCAAATTGCTCCAGGGCTGCAAAGAAAAACCCCGTAGGAGCCCAGGTCCTGCTGCTGCGGTGCCCACTGCACCATGACAGAGATGATAGTATGTTCAGAAATGGAAGAGGGTATGCCTTCTTTATTTTGCATTGGTTTTTCAACCCTTCATATATATTCACACTGCTTTTGAAGATCTTTCTCATAGACAAATAGTAAACATATACTCCTTTGTGAAGGTATGAGCAACCATTTTCCTTTTTTTCTTTATAAGACACTTACCATCCTCTTTCCAGAATTTAGTTTTGCTGGTACAGAACTATACAGACAATGAGAAAAGCTTTTTCCTCACCTGTTTCCTCACATAAATAAATCTGAAAACATTACTTCTTTTTAAATCCAAACAAGACCAGAACTGCCAAAAGCAATGAGCCTACAGGTTTAACAAGCTGACCTAGAGCTGCTGCAATAACTACAATGCCCAAAGAAGCAGCTTGGGCAATTACAAAACCTTACCTGAAAAGGATGCAAGTCTGACAAGGGTAAACTGCTCCCCTGGCCCCATTTGTCACTCCAAATGGCCCAGGGACACATAGCCTGGGAACCTGGATGACCATCTCAAAATATTGTCCAGCAAATGAACTCACGAGATGTTCCAAACATCTAGGGTATTTGGTGTGAACACCCCAGCTCTTTGATCACATGGTGTAGGGGAGGCATAGAAGTTCCCCAGGTTTGTATTGCTGAGGAATGAAGAATGCAATTCCTCTAGTTTAAATTTCAGTGAATGCTACTTCTCTGACTTGTCTTCACCACATGTTTTTGGACAGGAAAAATTTGCCCCTGGAAGTGCTTTCTCTTTTCTACTGACCATAGGGAGCTGCCAGGGTGGCAGGTTCAGATATAGATGTATCAAACCAATAGATGGCATACACAGAGCAAGTGTGCATTCAGGGCAGTGAATGGGTTATCAAATAATGTGATTTTTTTTTCACATTGACAAATGTGGAACTTCATGGGATGTGGCTTTCATGCTGTCACCCTCACACTCTCACCCTTCCCTTCCCTTCCCTGAAATCTGATCTCCTGAGAAAAAGCAGAACTATAATATGGGGTGAGTTAGCCCACGGACAGGATGGGCTTCTGGAATTGACAGGCAGCTACATCTCATGCACAAATCCCCATCCTTCTGATCACCATCTGAATTCAGCACACAGATGTGAAATCTTCAATCCTTGTGCTCTTCTTCCTCTCCAGAGACAACCTCTTTTTTCTACTTCCTAGAAATAGAAATTCCGGGCTCTTTTCAAGTAATTCCCATGCTTGGGAAGTACAAGAATACAGAAGAATAACACAGTCTGTGAAGAACATCTCTGAACCAGAACTGATCCACAAAATACTTTTGGAGACTGAGTTCCTACAGGCTAGTGCGAGCCTCCAGGACAATCACAAGTATGCAATGAAAAACACTGCTCTGAATGACAACCTGCTGTTGCTTGTCCCACTCCTGTGACTTCAGGCCCTACAAGAAGATTATTTGGGATTCAGCAAACACTTCAAACCATTGTTCCTTCTGTTTTGTTAGGCACAGCAGTGCTCATCTTCAAAAAAAAAAAAAAAAAAAAAAGGCAATAGGCCTGTAAACACGTGACCCAGTGACAGCCATGGCACAGCAATACGGTGACGGTGAGCCCGGGTGAGCAGGTGCTGCTGCCGGCAGCAAAACCAAAACCCGTCAGTCCCTCTCAGCAGCCAGAGAGAGCACACTGCCACAGTCACAGGTTATTTGCCTCACAACTCATGCGAACTGTAAACTGTAAAAGCACGAATGAGCTTGATTTTTATCATTGCTTTTGACTTCAGCAGATGTCCTGCCGACAGCAGCTGCCTCCTTAATATTCCTGCAGAACAGTTTTCAGCTATACTGTAGGCAGCCCTTCAAAGAACCATTTCATCACACTGCATTAAGTTTATGTTTAATTACTGCATAAATTTGGGGTATTTCAGAACTGATAGCTCAACAGAATAACATCCTAGACATTGACATTCTATGTGGGAATTAATAGAAGTGGAACTTTTAGTCAGACAGTAAATCAAGAAAAGTTCTAAATGTTTAAGCCCATACAAGAAATAAAAAAGGAAAGGGAAAATATATGAGTGAAACATTGAAATTATTACTCCCTCAGGCTCAAAATGAGACCTTGCAAACTGTAGGCCCTTCTATTTGTTTTTTATTAGGGAAGGGGGCAAATCCTATGTACAGTAGAAGCAGCTTTGCCATAGAGCCCAGAGGAGCTTAGTGTCTCTGCTTTGCACCTACCTGTCACCTGTAATCTGGGTGCATGTGAGATTTTCTGAACAGATTCATCTTCCATATTCTCACCTGTTTACCATCTGTTGCACTACAGAAACAGTTGCAGTCAGGATGATAGATACTAGCTGCTGAAATCTAAACACTAGCTGGACAATCAGCTTACAGCTCCCATTTGGCATCAGGGCACAGATTCCAGTCGCCATCAGACACATTGCTCCAGTGGAAACTTGCCATATCAAAACAGTGAATCATATCAAAGCAGCAAGTATCTTCAATCCAGGCATTTCATCCATCCTTTCCCCCAAAAACATCTTGTGCATGTAAGATGAGAGAGGTAAGCAGTGTTGGGAGAGACATTCAATGCTTTGGAGAAATTGTTATTGATACTTAAGCACCACTTTCAATTTAAGAGGGCTTAAGCTACAGATGGGTGCTAAGAACCTCATCATCAGAGCCTTTCCCAAAGTTTTCAACACCTGACAAGCCTGCAATGTGAGCAAGCCTGCCTGAAAAGACTGGTGATGCTGGAGGCTCCATCTGTTGTCAGTTGGCAGCACATATTTTCAGAAGATCAGGAATGCTGCTCTCCCACCTTTTCATGCTCTTGCTCTGCTTTGCATGGACAAAATTTCAGATGAACATTTCTGGCTTAGCTCAGAGGACAATATGACAACACACCTACCATGCTTTCCCTCTGCTGACATGACTTCTCTGCAGACAGAAAACTGAGCTGCTGTTGTCCTACTGTCCGGAAAGACAAAATCCCATGGGACTATTTTCTCTCTTGTTTTCAGAGGAAGATGTTTCTTTCCTCTGCTTCTTCTTTATTAGTACTTAAATTCTATGTCTTTAATCAATACTGTGCCTTGACTTTCCTGACTGTGCTATAATTTACCCTTCCTTTTCATTTTAGCCTTGTGTCATATCTATCTCTCCCCACTCCACTTGGACACGATCCTGTCAAGTAGCTTCAGTGTGAAGCACCGGGTACCATCAGCTACAGTCAATTACAGTGAAAGCAGAGAAGGCAGAGCATAAGTCCAAAGGCATGTGGGACAAAACGTTCAGAAGTGCTCAAGGACTTTCAACACTTACACTTTGGAGTGCCCAGCCTGTGATGATCATGGCTGGCTGTTCACAGTACAAGCCTCCTACTATTCTTTAAAGTCTTGTTTAGCTTTCAGGGCATAGCGAGAGATGTCACACTGCAGGGTGAAATTGCACTGTGGAGTGGTGTTGATGTAAACACTAGTCCAGTTTGCGTGGTCTGGGGTGGCTCGTTGACACTCATTTAATTTAGGATGTCTGGAAATTCATGGTATCAGTTCATGATCCAAACCACCAGAACTTCCAAGTTTAAGTGGAATAAATTAGACTGCTATTCTTGTTCCCCTGTTCTGCAGGATGTGGATTTCTGAATTTCACCTCAATATATACATGCATGAGTGAACGCCATGATGTAAAATAGAGGAGCAGATCGAGTCCCTCCACAGCCTTAAGACATGGTGAGAACAGGATGCAGGCTAAAACACATTAAAGCCGTCGTCCCGTACAGCATTCTTCTTGCCAGCTCTGAGTCACACCTTTTCTCCACCCTGGTACATTTGGTACTTAGGGACATAGAGCAGGAGTCAAGTTATCACTCTGAGAGTCAACAGAGCAACTCTGCAAGATGGCAGCAGAGGAAGGCAGTAACAGGAATATTAAAACTTAACAGCAGATTTAGCTGATACTAGACATTATTCCAAGGTATTTTTATAGACAGGAGTTGTCAGTTTCTGAAGAGCCAATATAAGTTAAAAGACTAATGAAAGAAAATCCAAATCACTGAACAAACACCACTGCTTAGTATTTGTTTAATGGAAATAAGATAAAAGAGAATTCAAAATATAAAGCAAGCTTTCGTCCTGAGTACCAAAAACTCAAGCAAACAAAGCAAAATGAAAGCTATTCAAAAACAGCATCTGTCAGGAAAGAATGCAGATTTGTTCTTAAAATTACTGCAAATAAATGTTAAAGAGAACTAAATTGGTGTTTGTCTGATTATCTGTTTTGCATAAATACTCTGGAAGGACCCTAGGGTATTACCAATTTATCACAAAATAATAAATGACTACTTACAGATAAACATCTGAAGTTTCTTTAAAAGGGCAATGTAACTTTTAAAGTGTTGCATATTTGCATTTGCATGTGCAAAAGTAGCAACAAGAAACATACTCTTTGCAAGTGCATCCTTTCTTAACAGAGAAATCCACAATGACAACATTCTTAATAAATTCAGTTCACATTACTGTAAAGATGTTTGTCTAGCAATACCTTGGGAATTACAGTTAGATTTAGCATTAATTAATTTGGTGTAATTTTCATGTGTTATCTACATATTTTACATCCTCTGATAGATCTGAATTACCCCAGGATAATGGAAAAGCTTTCTGTGCATTGAATTTTCAAAATGTCTTTCAAATACAACAAAGCATACAACAAAGAAAAGCAATCTCTTGGAAGTATCAGCATGCAAGATGGAATTTCTAGTTCATGAGCTGCACCTATGTTTCCTGACTAGTAATGTGAAATCTTAAAATAAATTGAATGCGACAATAGCCAGATCCCCATCTCATGGTCATAATACGTCATTAAGAACCAGGTTTTAAAGTTCATGTCCTATAAAAAAGCTGCCTGGGAGAGGAAATGAACATTGTGATCAGCTTTTAATAACTCACAGAGGAACTGCTGACTAATTGTACCAGTACAATGAAAAATTTTGAAGTTAGGTAGTTTTGAATAGGTAACACCAATCGAAATACTTTGGGTTTAGCTATCAAAGAAGGAAGGGATTGCTTCAGCCACGCAGGAGGTAAAAGTTAGAAATTAGGAGAAGAAGCTAGGCAATGGAAAATAAAATATAAGTATAAGGGATAAAGCAGCTGACTGTGAAGACTTTTAAGTATAAGCTGTCAAAATTACTGTAAACAAAATGTGAACAAAGACAAAATCTCAGAGGCAACTATATTGCACTGCTTGGCAGCAGAGATGGTTTATCTCTCATTTTTAATCTGACATATTCCAGACCTGAATCTGCAGCAATTTATCCTTCCATATTTAAACCATGTTTTCTATAGTGCTTGCAGTTCTTGTAGCTCGGGACAGAAACAGCAACAAGTGGGACAAAGAGGAGTTTCATACTGGAGGTGAGGTGTTGATGTCCATGCTGCAGAGCACATGGAGAAAGGCCTGCTATTTTAGGGGATATTTACAGGACTGCTTAAGACAAACTACCTTTTCATGCTTGTCCACAAAAGAGGAAAAGGTATGAGACAGTGAAGCTGAGGAAAAACCTGGTTAGATATGTCCAAGTGGAAGGTGTTTCATAAGGCAGTTATAATTAGTCAACAGAGGTACAGCATCACTTCATCTGGATAACAAACAGGGAGGACTTGAAGGAAAACCTTGCTCACTCTTTGTTGCCATGACAGCCTTATGAAAAATATAATAGAAGATAACACAGCTATCAAACTCAGAATGTGAAATTCCAGTGAAGTCAGGATATTGTCTGATAGACTAGCTCACTAATTCAATAAAAGCCACTGTCTTCAAAAATCATACATACATAAGACCAATGCTAATGTGAAGGAAATGCAGCAGAAAGAATTGCTTCTCACTCCAGTTCAGTATTCATGGAAAACAGTGAGACAGAGGGATTCAAAACAAAGTTTTTTGATGTAGTCTTCTTTTGTGATCACAGAAATTTTCATAGTTCACCTTGAATGTGTCATTCTGTCACCCTGGCTAGATTTCTGTCTGATTTTTCACATTTTAACACCCTTAGTGCTGAATAAATTTTACCCTCACTCAAAATGACCAGTTATTAAACACCAGTTTTTCAGTGCTCAGAACAACCACCCAATAGAAGGTAAGCCCATGGATCAAACACTTTTCTCTCTGCAGAAAATCAGTGCAGGTAAGTGGCTACTTAGGGTCAGCACAAAAGAGGACTTCTGTGCTTCAAGTACTTAGATGGAGATGAAGCCTGCCAGATTGAAGGACCACCTGACTTCCAAATGTGTCTTATCTTTAATAAAGTTCATAGCACTTACAGCTTTAATTCATGTTTAAGTGAGCCCAGGCCTGCACAGCCCAGCAACTGAGCCACACCAAGGTGCCCTCATATGGAACTTGTCCCACAAGACTGACACTCCCAAAATCTGCCAGACAGACAGCATCAGGTTTCGTATGAAAGGAATTATCTGCTGCTTTCCCTCTATCAAAAGCCAGAAGGCAGCGGGAGTGGTTTGGGCATCATTTCGCATTAGAGCTCCAGTCCAGACTTGAAAATTGAGGTGGGTCAAAGCTGTATCTTATAGAAGGTTATCACTTGAATATGAAGTTGCAGTGTAACGAAGAAGGCCCAGTGTGAGCTCTCACACCCTCCTTCCGTGAGACTGAAGGCAGAAGGAGCTCCTGTGCGCACAGCGCAGGCTGTACCAGGCTGGGATGGCTCACCTGCAGATTGAAGCTCATGGTCCCAGCTTTCCAGTTTGTTTTCAGACTTTGTGTGGCATACAGCACAGGACTCTCCCCTGTCCTGTTAATAACCAACTTAGAAAAGTGTACAATTTCAGGCCAGGTACTGTCTGAGCATTTCCTGAGATGTTCTCTAACTCCATCCCATTAACGGAGGGAGGGAAAGAGGGAACTTCTGCCAAATATGCTGCTATATTGACTCTTTTCCTGACACATCTTAGCCTGTGTCTATCAAACCAGTTAAGAAGGACCAGAGAAGGATCCTTGCTCCACGTAGCCCTCTGTAAAGCAGAATGACTGCAACCAGCCAACACTCAGCAGATCTTAATATCCCACCCCCGTGACACTCAGACAAAATTACCCTTCTTTTTGAGTGCTTTGGCAGCTACCAGAAAAGTTGAAAATGCAGCCAAGTTGAGTGGTCTTACTATAGCATGCAGTTAATAGTGTGTGTGGCAGGTGATGGAGTGTGGCACAAAGGTAGTGCTGTGGCAGTAAAGCTGTTGGAGATAGCTGGAGGGGTTATATCTCCTACCTGCTTGATTCCTTGGCGTGAATCATCCCCAGCAGCAGTGTCTTACCATTGTCTTGAAAAGAACCCACTGGCATTGTCTGAGCCATGAAGCAATGGAATACAGCCATGCTGTCAGCCTCTTCATATGCAGCACATAACCAGCGAACACACAGTGCTGGATTTTGCTCCTAGGATTTGGCATGGTAAAGTTAGATGACACAGCACGCTGCTTTCAGCCAAAACTATCTGTCACATCCTTTACAGCCCTACAGCCACTCTGCATCCTAGTGGGGCAATACTCAGTAACTTTGAGAAACACAGCGCTATTGGTAGTGTACTTCTATAGGCTGATTTGCAAGCTTTTGGCAGCTAGCTGTTGCCACTTTGGCCAAAACCTATAAATAATTGAGACAAGAGCTATTGCTTTTGCAACTGTTTGCGCTTCAAGCTGCTGCAAACACCTGATCTTTTCTTTGGTTCCCATTAATCTGCCAATTATGAGAGACATGAATTCTGGAGCACATGGAGAGCTGGGGGATTTCTCATTGCAGTTTGATGTGTACTGGTGGCTGTCCAGGAATGTAAATCTTGAAGGATAAATTAGAGGCAAGAACAGGGAAAGCAAAAGATAAATGATATCCAAACGAAAGTGTCTGTACCATCCCAGAAAAAAAAAGGCATGAAGGAACATCACCTTGCAGATATCATCCCTCAGAAGTTCAGTGAGATCTAATCTAGGCCCTGATTAACATATGTATTTTTTTTACTGCCACAGATGAAATATGACCCTTTCCAGGGTAGAAAACAACAGGGGATCACAATGGTCTTACAAAAGAGATCGTAAACAGAAACACCTACTAGGCTCTGTCCTGCATGAATAAAAAATTCAGAGACAAAGAGGTGCTACTTGTAGCCCCAACAAGCAATCATGTACTAGGGTATGAACACAATTTACTGAACATTTCAAAGACACAAGTAAAACCAAACCCCAGCTGATTACATTTCCTGGAACAGTTTTCCTGATACAGTTTCTAGAAACCAGAAATTATGAATTTGATATTTCTAACTGTCTTACTCCTCATGCACACACTCTGCCACATTGTTTTTCTCCCATGCAAAACATATGCTGACTTTGAGGAAGGCCTTCTATTTTCTAATCCCAGCCCCTCAGTAAAAATGCATACTGTCATCACTGAATCAGTGCTGTGCCAATGGTCTCTGTCAAAGGCAAGAGCCAAGACAGCAGCATGAAACCTTCTCAGCTTCAGATGACTGGAGGAGGAGGAGAAATCAGAGGTGGCCCTTGTCCTGCTGAGAAAGCTAGTCTTTTCTGCTCCTAGGGACTTTGTTCTCCTGTATGTAGGACAAATGAAGTGAAAAAACTGTCTCTTCATTCATTCAGCCCATTCTTCTAGAATATGTCATCTAATTTCACCCAGCTATCCTTGTACTGAACTCAGTAACCTGGTTTTGGCTACAGCATATCTTCCAGAAAGTCTTCCCGTTCTAATTTGCAAGCACAAATGACAAATTTGCTGCTTCCAAGGCTAGTTCCTTCTCAGTGATGAATCACCCTCCCTGTTAAAAGTGTGTATCTTACATCTCTTCCGATTTTTAATTTAAATACTCATGTGAATGTTACTTCTGGTCCAGTAGCATTAAGCCACTGAATCACCACAGCTCTGATCCAGCATGACAGCTCCTATATGTAACAAGGAAATCCATAGGCGTATGAAATGCAGAAAGCTAAATGTTCAAATGCCTTTTATATTGCCTATCTACAAGCACATGAATCCCTGCACACTGCACTGAGCTAACAGCATTCCAGGGACAGGCAAGCATCAATTAGGATATTTTTTTAATCTACTACCATGATCAAATATTCAGGAAGACAGATGTTCAGGGCGTTCAAACCCAAATAGAGATCTTCCTGTAAGAGTACAAAATCAGTGGACTACAGAAAAAGAGACAAAAAGCATATTGCATATATGTCTGAGCTTCAGGATGCTGCTATGAGGCCAGAACAATCTCATCAGATGTCTTTTCATCTTGGATGGTTTAAAAACTGTATTGGAAACTACCCAGTCTTTCCACAGAGTACTAGACTTGAGTTCATCTTCCTCATCTGCCTGCTCATCAGTTTGTTCTGCAAATATTGAGGGAGATCAGCATTATCCCTCAACTCTCTAGAATGGTTTCTAAGTTGGTCATAATAACTCCTTTTGTAGAGAAAAAAATTGTTTAAAATATGTTTTCACACAAAGCACTGACTCACAAGGGCTCTGTTTTCTTCACTTTGAGGTCTGCCTACCTAGCTCAGCTTGAAGAAAATGAGGGTCCCTGTAGTTTCCAGGGGTGTGAATATAGAGAAGAACTGCTGAATTCCACAAAAAATAGCCACAGACAAGATGGATGCCTGCAACTTCTCAAAACACTGAGCATGGGATTGTAATTAAAATCCTTCCTTACAAGAAAGTCTTGTATTGCTGCAGTAAAGACGCACCTTCCCAGTGCTTTGCTTCAGGTTGATTTGAATGCCCTGAAAGGTTCTTACATATTCATTTTGTTCACTGTGAGGCCCCACACTCTTGAAAGAGTTTACTTTTAAATATCTGCTTAAACCTCATTGAAATCAAATTTCAGCTAAATATTTTGAAAAACAGGGCTGCATTGAGCTAACAGCCTTCAACAGTGCTGTTAACAGAAAATACTAATATTAGTAAGGCGATAAGCTTAGGCACCTTCACTACTGAACCTCATCAGTTCACAAACTCAAAGTACAATGCAACTGGCTTTTTTCAGAAGAGTTTTGCATGCAATGCCAACAAACAACACCAACTCTGTTTACTACAGAACTGAGTTTTTCAGAAATGTGCGCGCATCCTTTTTTATGACTTCCTAATTGGAAGTCCCAGTGCAGACATGTCCCCGGAGCAATGTCTGATTAGATATTATTACTCACAAGTAACTGTGAATCCCAGGTAATTTTATTCCTCAATTATGCGAGTATCTGTTCTGTTCCACTTCTGAGAAACAGGTCCTTTAAAATAATCAAACACATCAGCCATGTCAGCAATCAGGAGTTCATTCCTCTTAAACCAGGTCTTGCTACACTGAAGCCCCTTATGTGCTGCTTCTCTTTGCAGGAACCACAGTGCAAACAGAAAATCACTGTAGAGACTGTCAAACTCCAGGAGTATATCTGAGTCACTGAAAGTGCATAAAATTATTAAATTATGCTGCCAGTGCAAAGACTGGGGAAGGGTTTCATAGGAGTGCTTTGCAGCAGGGCACTAGGCTGCTCCTGGCCTGCTGGAAAAAAGCTCGAGTTCCATCAACTAATAAATGCTATAAACTGAGATTCAAGTCTAGGTGCTTAGGAAAACTCAAGATAACTACATGTATCACAACATTTTAAAGGTGTACATAATAATGAGTCTAGCATGTGGTTTATGTACTCTCACATAGCTTAGGCATATATTTGTGCTAGCTTTTTCCCACAACTCCAGGTAGCAGCTTGTTACCATTCAACATACTGTGACTGTTGAAATACAGTGATAGACTCTAAGATGCATGGAAATCTCCTCACTTAATGGTGAAGAAAGAGCTGTAAATAAAGCTTCCTTCACTCTTTAAACTAGTTGGAGAAGAAATTTAATGACAAGTTAAGGGAATACTTACTTTACATAAGTAAAGGGAATGAGGATTTAATGATAAAAGTCCAGAAGATTGAATTGAACAATCTGAAGAAAGGGGTCACTTCAGTCCTCTCATGGCAAGAAAAGGTTAGCCATCCTAAAAAGACATGCATGAGGTTTGACTGCAGAAACTCTCATGATAAAGAGGACATCAGTGTAGAGATGGATAATAAAAGACCCCCATGCCCACCACTGCACACTCCAATATTGGAATCAATATAAAAAAGTTACTTCACTAATTCAAAAGAAATAAAGTTAAACTGATTGAGTTTAAATCAGGGAAATTTAAGGAGTAATTTCTTCTGTCACATCATGATCACTTAAAAGTTATATTTAATTATCAGCTCGTTACCCTTGTCTCCCTTCACACCTGGAGAGCAGTCACCATGCTGGTAGCTGTAATGTCTTTTAGCTGGTGATGATTTTTATGGATTTTTTTTTTAATAGACCTTGTATGTACATGTGTACATGTATACACACACATAACAAATGTAGTTTTAAAAGAATAACACTGTAAAAACCAAAACTAATATGCTTTATTAATTGTCAGCGTAATTAAGAAGGTAAGATCAAGTTGTTATACACTGGAACAAAAGAAAAATCTCCTTCACCTTGCAATGTTCTCCTAAACACACTTTTTCATGGTTGGCCTGAGTTGCCACATGCCTGTCTCTGTAAGCAAGGGGAGTTAGCACTGAAATCCCCACCACAGTCTGCCCTAGAGAGGTACAAACTCACAAGTACTCTGTAATAGAATAAAACATTATTTTATATACTAAATAAAATCCCGCCAAAACATATCAATAGATCCTATGGAAATTGATTAATTATGTTGCTGTAACATATTTGAACATGTCGTAGGAAGCTTGTATAAGGTCCATAGCTGCACCCCTAGAACAATGCTACCACTAAATGCTGCTTTTAAAAAGGAAGGACATAGATTTTAGGGAGGTTAATAAGTTTCTACTGGGTATGGATCCCACCAACCCCCAAAAAAGAGCCGTCTGTCTCAGTCTTATCAGAAGACCAGTATCTCCAGCAGTACAACAAACCACATCAGGCTGTACCCCCTCCTTGCATCAGAGACAAGGTATGTCTACAGGACTGGTTCAAACTCTGATAACCAAATTTCAGACATTTGAAGTTACTGTATGTGAATGACATCCAGTGAAGGTATTTCCATCCATGAAGAAAGACATGAAAAATATTTTTATGTCAAGCATAAACTTCTTTTTCCTACTTAAATAGAGGAAGAAACATGTTCTTTCATGGTAGAAAAAAAAATAATTAAAAAGGTAGTGGAATCTGGTAAGTATGGGAAACAAAGAAACACCACAGTATCCTATCACCAGCAGAGAATAAACCATTGCTTTTCCCATACCACACCTGGTTCAAGATGACCCAGCTACATCCTCCTGGTGCAGTAGGGTGCACTGAAAACTGAAGCAGCCTGTCTGAAGCTCCTTAGTTTCCAACAAGCCACAATACTGACTCATCAGTGTCAGCCACTTGGATAATTTGGTCACCGTAACCTGAGCATTATTTAAAGCATTTATTCTTCCAAAAAGAAAGCTGAGTGCAAGTTCTCCACAGTGATCCTGGCCTGAATCTCAGGGATGGTCAATTCATATTCTCTTGTAGAGGACATGTAGAACAAAACAGCTTTAGGAGTCTGTGTGCACCCTGTTCCAGTTCAGTTGTGTTTGGTGAGTTGAGCAAGCGAGAAAAGGGCAAGCATAGCACATATCCCTCTCCTGTTCTGGCATCAGTCCAGTGCACACCCTCTCCTAGCTCCCCAAACACACCATGTTAGTGCTGCACCTGAATAACACCTCTCACCCCGCTACAGTGTGCCTAAGATGGGGGACAAAATGTCAATGTGTCACTTTAATATTCTGCATGAGTGCTAGCTTAAGAAAAGTTATTTTGGACTTTTTTGTTCATAATTCAAGCTCCAAGTCTTGCCAACTTATCTTCATGTCCTCTGCTCACTTCCTCTCCCCACTCTCTCTGTGGGAACTGTTGCTTTAGTTTAGAGTGGGTCTTTGCTTCAGGATTGGTCTGGTCCCTTTCTCAAAGGTTGTCCTCCTCTGGTGAGGATTCAGGATTGTCTTTGGATTTGGCCTGGACTGACAGATGTCTACTTTGCAAATTAACTCAAAAACTGTAACTTCTGCCACCCTGTCCTACAGATTCATAGAAGGGCCTGGTTTTATTGCCCACTTAATTCCTCCATTTGGCACCAAAAGTTGCCTAGATCATTGTATCATTTAAAGACCAATTCCTTTCCATTGCTGTGTTTTGTTGCTGCTGTCTTTGTGCCACATTTGAACAGGAACTGCGCACCTGGACCTGGCCATATATGCACTAAGCTCTTTTGGTAGGAGTTCAGCAGTACTCATCACTTGGGAAGATCTCAGAAATCAGAAACTCTGGAATTTCTCAGCAGGCGATGACAAAAGGACTCCCCAAAGAGGAGCCCAGCAATGGGAAATAAATAAATAAAATACTAAAAATATGTTCAGAATGGATAAAAGACATTTCTGAAGGAGTTAACTTCCACGGATGTGGTTGTTGCACAAAAGGGATTTTGCTAGTTTATCACATGGGGTTTAAGACAATCACATCATTTTTTGTTAATACTTCCATACTGAACTCCAAACTGTTCTTGAGTTACTTGCAAAGTGGGTCACCTTCAAGTTCAGTCTACCAGGTTTCATGCTTTTGTTCCAAAGCAAAGACTGAGAAAAGCAGATCTGAAAATATCTGGGAGAAACTAGCTGCAGGAAGGCAGTCATGGAAAGAGGATGCAGATTGCTACATGAAGTCCTGAATTTCTCAGAAACAGGGTTGGCATGTCTCACAGAAAGGACTTTAGACCAGAAAAAAAAAATTAAGGGGGAAACAGGGCGAGGTTTTGGTTCTCTGGAGGTAACTAAATATGAGGTAACAAAAATATGGCAACAGCTGATGGAGCATGAGGGAGAAAACTCAGAATGATAGAAACAAAAGTCAGACAGCTGATAGAGCTTCAAGGGGACTGTTTCCAACCCTGAAGGATTACTGGTAAGAAACTGTTTCCCTGTTGCGCACTAATGCAGGAGGCAAGGCAAACAGACTGGGCAAGGTCAGACTATTGGAACAGGATGTGAAATCAGACAGTATATGGAATAACAGCATGTGGTAAAATAGCAACCACATTTAGAGCAGATGTATCGAGAAAAAGCAGTCTGCAGAAAGTCAGAGATGAAGCTAAAGGCAGTGGGGTGCATCGAGAAAGGAACTGAGCGTGAAAGTGTAAAGGTAAAAACAATGGCAGGAGCACAACAGTATCTATCTCAATCTCACTGGAAAAAAAAAGGAAAAAGATTTTACTGGGCTGAGGAACTACTATATAATTTCATTACGAGGTCTGGTTGTTTCAGGTATTTAAGCAAAGTTATTAGAAGGAGAGTTTTGCTAATAATCACATCATTAAGGGACACTTCAATATCCTACATAAAGAATGCCGAGTAAGTGTGATGAGTAATAGAAGGGTAAATTACTTCTAGACATGATGGGTGGTGGATTTCCCCACCAAATAGCCAAGAAAACCAGCAGATTATATGCAATTCTTATTGATCCTGTAACTGCTGAAACCATTTTAGAAAATTCCATCACTAAAAATAAAACCCCAAAGACTAAGATGAATTTATATTGAGTGGAAGAACATATTAAAGTAGGTGTGCAAGTTCTTCACTGAAGGCAAAGCATTATTAGAAATGAGAGAAACTAATTTAGTCATCTGCTGCTGAAAAGATGTATACAGTGACTAACTGCAAATATTTCTGCCGTTTGCTACTTTTTAATGGAGAAGGACATAAAAAGATGGTAGAAATATTGTACAAAAGGCTGGAGAAATGGATAAAATTATGAACAATATTGAAAGATTTGAGTGGAGATTTAAACAGGTGCAGAGCAACACTGTTCAGGTGACCAAAGCAACAGGTAGTTTGTCTTGTGGGGAAAAAGGAAAACAACTTGATTAGTGTACCCTTTCAGAGAGAAGAATAAGAATGTTAAACCCAGACACGATGGAGAAAAGATCTGTATTCATACATATATATAAAAGCATTGGTTATGTATATAAAAGAGGAAGAAGGTTAAGCAATACATTACAATGACTGAATGCACACACATTTAATATGGAAATGGGAAGAAGGTGTCTTGCTTTCAGAAGGAAGCTTATAGAGTAATGGTTTTACGGTCAAAGCAGGGGCACAAAACCTAATGAAAGCTACCACTTGTTACATTATGGCTGCAACAAGACCAAATGGCTCTGAGGGATCTCTGGAGGGATCTTCCTGCCTCCTGCAGTGCCACGACCAGAAGTGTTGTGCTGCTTATGAAAGCTGATGAAAAGTAGGGCAAACTGGTTATCTTCCTGTTGTCTCCTTAGTAAAACAAGCAATACAGGAAATAATAAAAGAGCAAACAGAAAACAATCTAACTTCAAAGGTGTAATATTCAGCTAGCACTAATATTCCAATATTGGGCTCTATGGTATTGCTTTTGATGCAGTGCAGGATGCTAGCTATTGGGCTGGATCTTCTGATAATTACATGGTGTTGATTTTTATTTTAATGTCTTTCTTAGCGCCAGAGTCGATTTCCCTCTTTGCCTATGCACAGAGCTTGCCAAAGTGTGTGGGCTGAAGGAGAAGAGCTTGAACTTGATAAAATA
The DNA here is from genome assembly GCA_035584735.1 of Pseudotriccus pelzelni. Classification (NCBI taxonomy): domain Eukaryota; kingdom Metazoa; phylum Chordata; class Aves; order Passeriformes; family Tyrannidae; genus Pseudotriccus; species Pseudotriccus pelzelni. Next base: position 53,715,379 of record JAWMRA010000001.1, on the reverse strand, counting down.
CCCCCTTCCACTGCTAGCAGTGTCTTCAGTAGTGAAAAAATAATGGCTCAGCCCTGCAGAAAACATCTTGGTTACTGCTCACAATGCCTGTGGCTGTCACTAGCCTCAAAGAATTTGCAAGGACCACTGTTGCTTGAGACTTTTACCCTCAGAGTTTATCTAGATGTGCCACCCTCCAAAAACCACCCTGCAGAGGTAGCCCAACTGGCCTTCTAGTTTGCTAGATGGAATACTGAGAGCAAAACCTCTGTAGCTTCAAAATCTTGCTGGTAAGATGGGTGAATATTCAAGGAGCCAGCTGCTGCTGAGCTCTGCCACAGCTGCTCCTGCTGTTCTGAGCGAAGCTCAGGTTGAAGACAAATTGTCCCAAACACAGCACAAAGAAACATGCTGAAATCACGTCTGGTAAACAAGAGAAGTAATCTGAAAAAGAATGAACCGAAACAGCTGTGGCAGAAACCAGAACAAGACAGTGAGCAAAACAATGAAGGAGTAGTCTATTGTCATCCCAATCCTCTTCTGAGAGCCTTAAAAATAGCTCAAACAAGAGAAAATCAAGACAAAGCATAAGGGGACTGAACTAATACTATCCTCATGACTGTTAGACCATAGGCTACTCTCCAGGGTCCCTCCTCCTCAGATTTATAGCTACGGTCATCAGCTTCACCTATATATGGAAGAGCACCTGGATACTAGACTTTATTTCTTCATACCACTGTGTCTGATTTTCTTTCTTCATCTTCGTGTTTTGCCTTTTTGCTTTACCGTCTATTTAAAAATAATCCTGTGTCAGAGAACCAGGAAAGTGTCAGCACATGCTCACAGCAGCGCCATAGGTAGTCCAATGGTTTAAGGAGCTTGCCAGCTCTTGGAGTTATTGAAAGATCATTTGCTGTGCCTGGCCCACTGCGAATAAGGAGTTCATTTACTTCTTACCCTTCCTTATAAATTGTGATATGCACAGCCCCAACTCTGGAGCACAGCATAGATGCTATTTTTTGCTACTTCCAAACTGCGTTCAATTATTTAAATCTTCTCTAATTATCAGATTAACTCTTTTCTCTTAATAGCAGAATTGAAGGGTTATTTGCGTGGAAGGGACACAAAGGATACTTACTGTGTATTTCATGAACTAGTAGTTGATGCTTACATGACATCATGTTAAGTCCTTCTTGTTTTCATCTGCTTTAGACATAGAAGTGATTTTTTGCTTCTCTCTGGCAGAGAGAATAGGAAATAGATGGGTTTGTCTGACTAACACGGAACTATTTAGCATTAAAGCATTATGTTGCCATTCTTAATATTTAAAGACTCGGCAGAAAACCCCAGACATGAAAAATATTAACAACATCTAGGGAGGATGCCTCAGGCTGGCCACAGCAAGATCAGATCTGCAAAGAGGGAGGACTCCCTGTCTGCTTCATTGAAGTACTGCAGTTCTGACACTGAAAATTCTCCCTCCTCGAACCTTCTCTGAGATCAAATTCTACTCAAATATGAGTTAAGTATGACAGAAAATTGTTATAGATAAATTGTCACTGTGAGCTACTAGTGTTCTGCAGATGAGCCTTGAAGTCCTCTAAAGTGATGAGCATGGCAGAAAATGCGTGGCTAACAACAACATCTGGCACCAGGGAGTGACTAACGTTGCTTTCATGGCAGTGAAAAACCAAGAGGTTATTCATCTGGATCATTATTTTTTAGGCTCCAGCAGCTTAAAAGCAGATATGTTTTGTTTTGTTGGTTTTGGAAATTTTTAAACCAAAATAGAGGACACTTCGTGACAGCTAGAACAGCAAGTGGCCAGCGATCAATTCATTTTAAAGGAGGATGACTAATTCTCTCCCATCATACACGAAAGCTATTTCAACATCAAACAAAGAGTCTAATTTGGACAGACTGTATTATCCTCCAAGCCCTTGAACACTGAGGGCTTCCTTCTATATCTCATGCGAAGTTCTCGCATCCCACGAACAATTTCTGTAACATGCTTCTTAAGAGATTTTGAAACAAACTGCTCCCTTGTACCTTCGAGATTCATCTGGCTGCAAATGCATCAAACGCCATGAATCCTACTGCGGAAAATGTAGTGGTGGTCACAGCGTGAGCACCAGTTAGAGATAGGCAGAGAGGGGGGAAAATGAAATATTTAAACTTCGTTAATTTCGTGGAAGTAGAGGATTTCAAATCAAGTTTTGTAATATTTGAAGAAAAATTAATAGATGTGTTGGGGTTTTTTCTCTGTATTAGGATAGATCCCAGTGCTGCTCATATAGTTTAACGTTGATGCAGTGGGAGACAGCAATCCTAAAGCCTCTTGCATTAGTTTTTGAACGATTTTGCCAGTACAGCTCCTCCAACAGGTCCTTTTTCCTACTTCATTTAGAAAAATAGAAATTGGCCATATGCCTTATTCTTTCTTCCACACAGCTATTCTGATCATCAGAAAGACATCAAAGTGACTCTAAAGGTCCATATTTGTTAGAACAGCTCATAGATTTGCAACAGGAACTAACCTCTTTGAAGCTTTGGAAGTAAGACTATATTTGCTGCTCCATTCTTTAGTCTTGCATAATGCATAGGGTGGGAAAGTTTGGCTAACATTGCTTCAGTGGTTCAGAAGAAGCATGCAAGACCAAGCTCTGGTCCCATCTACAATATGCTAGAGGTCCTTAATCACGTTATGCATCATTTATAGTCCGTTTAAAAGCACTGATGGCACAGAGGCTGCCTTAAAGTCTCTAAGCATCTACACTTGAAAACAGCAAGACAGAGAAAATCAAACTGTAGCAAGTGCCTCTTGAGCACATACAAGCTTGTTTTTCAACAACTTGAAGACTTCATCAGAAGAATAAATGGCATCTTCTCAACACAAATTGTATGCCAGTCAAAAGGAGAAACAAAACTTCTTCAGAATTTCACCTGAGTAGACATGACAGGCAGAGGTTCACTTCAGATGGTGAAATACTGGTAGCATAAAAAACAACTGAAAATGGTGCCTAAGCATGAGGCGTATCAGAAAATTTTATTAATCTGCACTGCTATCATCCCTATCTAAAATGACACATTTTAGTGCAAAAGGATCATCACTTCTAACCCTTCTTCCTCCAACAGACAAGTTATAAAGTACTTGTCTATTTCATCTATAGCTCATTCTGAATTTTTTTTTAATACCATTTAATACCTAATCTCACGTAGGCTGAGACCTCAGTCCTTGAAAAGCAATTCACAGAGTGCTGAATGTTAAAACTCACCACGACCCTGACCAGCTTGTTGGCTTTCTGGCTTGTCCTGGTGCCCAGTGACACACAAGGAAATCCAAAGACTGAAGCTGCACTTGAAGAAAAATATCTGTTTAAGGAAATGCATCTTTAAAAAAAATAGAAGTAGAAAGAACTGCAAATAATTTACTAAAAACAAGCCAAAACCTCAGCTCAAGGAAAAAACTAGATCTGCAAATTAATAGTGTGATGCTTGAAATAAGACTGGAGCAATAGAAGAGTCAGAAACACATGCAAGTTCAAGAGAAGATAAGCACTGTTCCGGTGGTTTAAAAGCACTGTCTTTGTGTCGTAAAGATCCATGAGTAGAGCACAATTCAAAGCCATTTGTGAAAAGAAGAGCTTCCAAAAGAGAAAGCAACATCCTTCAAGTCCAAATGTGGTTACTGTTAGTAAAGTTACTGCACCGAAACTCATAGCTTCAGCTTGAGCTGTGGTTACCTCAATATAAGAAATAAGAGCTAAAATGAAAAAAAAAGGTCAAGTGTTTACCCTCCTGCTTCACTCTCTCTTGCTAAGCCTTGTCTCACTGCAGCAGGATTTCAGGGCTGTGAGTGGTACATGATTGTGCACTTTGTGCTTTAGGTTATGGAGTGAGTCAACTATAAAAGGGCAACTTAGACTGGAAGTCTGCTATGGTTGTGAAAGTGTCTCATATCTCCATGTTCTTTAAAGCTGGATAACAGCAGCAGGCTTTTAAATAAAAAAAAACCCTCCAAGCACTATATAGCATTGAAATAGCAGATCTAATGTAATTATGTGTAAGTTGGAACAATTATCTGAAAATCATGCAGTAAAAAAAGGAGGCAAAGCACTCAGCCACTGCAAATGAAAGTGCCAGAAGGGACCTAAGCCTTCATTATAGACTGATGACCTGCTAAATTACATTGCCAGAGCACACGTAAGACCATCACTGACAGTCTAATTCCAGACTACCTCTTTGGAGAGATGAGAAATTCGTCTCTCAGCCCGTACCCAGAAAGCAGATGAAAAAAACAGTGAAAATTAAAAGCGTCAGAGAGATCTGCTGGACCATACTGATACTGCATCAGAACTTGATTAAAGAGATTACAGGGGGCTTCATGTTCCTCTGGTTGTCTCAGCAGAGGCGGTCTAATAAGAAATGTAATGGATAGACCGAGAGTGCACAAATAAGAACACTCACTGACCCATTAACTCTGGGAAGCCAATTTTTCTCATACATGCACTCTTTGAGTTGTGAGTGCAAAGTGGTACAAGCATGCTTAGCCAGGAGAGCGGCAATGGTGAGGCTGGACTGTCATTTTGAGTGCGGAGGAGGGTGGAAGTTGAAAGCGCTGCTGGAGTATATCTGCAGTTCACAGGGGACTGCAGAAGAAAGACCCATTAGCTATAATTGGCTTTGTGACAGTATGAGGCGCCAAATCCAACCAGTTTAGCTCTGCTGTGAATCAGGAATCAGAGTAAGAGAGCATCACAAGGGTAAATGGTTATCTGATTTTTGGAACAGGAGCAATCCCATGCTGTACTGTAGCTGTAGACACACTCTCAGAATTTCTTGGTGGGTGCCATACGTACAACAGAGTTGAGTTCCTTCTGTGGTTCCTTCTCTGGGAGTAAATCTTTTACCTTCAATATTCACACACGGGATAGACGGAGACTCTTCATACTCCCATTCGCAATTTCTCTGAGGAAATATGCTATGCTCAAACAACACTTTAAAAACAATGGGTAAGTTTTTACAGCTTCATATACACAGACAGGAAGAACTCAAAATATCATTTGCCTTGCAAAGGGCAACGTAAGTCTCTGCAAACTGCTTCAGTTTTCCCTCAGGGTAGATACACTGCTAGCTGTTCCTCTTATACCATCAAACCAATCATTAAACATAGACCACACCACAGAAAATGGAAAAATAATGATGAAAGCTTTTCTTGTAAATATATACTGTGTGATTATATATAATGCTTGATTTGTTCATGGAAGCAATTTAGGTTCTGCAAAAAAAAATATTCACCCACTCACCATAAGGACAGAAACATAGAGGATGATATTTCCAAGTTGATAAAACTGTAGGACACAAGAAAAACTCTAGCAAGTACATTGATATCAACATACCAGCACACAATAGCTGCACATTTCAGGCATGCAAATACAAATCCCCCACACCTATCTTTGGGTGAGGCAGTAATCACTAATTAAAGTATATCAGTTTTCAAGCTCAATGACTCAGATGACTGAAAGGGGATAGAAGACAACCAGATGATGGAGTTGAGACTGAAGGACATTGCAAGTAAAACAGGAGTACTGCTGGAAGCTGTTGTCCCAAGGGATGCCTGGCTGATGAGAACAAAGTGAGGGGACCATAGGAAGAACAGCCCTATCAGGTCATTTGACAGGAGGAACATGAAAAATGGGGTAGCACTGGACATACAGTTGTATAGCAGCTTCCCATGAGTTGCGGCCAAGGGTTTTTTGATTGACTGGCCTTAAGCAACCACTGCAACTACAGGGTCCAAAGACATTGCTCACTGTGGGATAAATATATTTACTGCTCCACTCCAAAGGGTACCTCCATAGATTGCTTCACCAAGGAGGTAGCAGTGCCAAAGGCACCTTGTTGCCTCAGTATAAGCCATCCAGCTGTCTCGGATAGTGTCAAGGAGATCTTGAGCCATCCACATCAAAATCACGTTGTTTTTCACAAGTAGCTTTTCTATAAGTAGGTAGCACCTCATGTCAACACTGAGCCACAACTTTATTTGCAAAGGTGTCAGAAGCCCACCTGGTGAGATGATCTGTTCTGGTACACTCACTGAGGTATCCTTTGCACATTAAAGCAAGGCTTTGTGAAGACACAATCAGCCTTCAAAGCACTCAGCAACAGAATGCATTTGGTCAGTTCAGTGACTCTGAGGGCAGCAGTCCCACCACAACATTTGGGTCACACTCCAAGGTGACACTGCCTCTTGTGCTGGGGCTGATGCGGAGCTGTGACACACCAAGCAGACAGGTGTATCTATACAGAGATGTGGTTTGTGAGGGCACAACCAGTATGGAGATGCAAAGTCAAAGATAGGACAGGAAGGACTGAGCACTAGCTGCTAAATCAGGCCACTTTTACTTCACAGGATGAGATATGCCTAAGTATTGTGCACTATGGCAATGATATCATTAGTAAAGCATCTGTAACAGAGGAACATGGAATCTTCATAATGGCTGGAGGAGAAACAAGGTCCCTCATGGCAAAGAGTGTTAAATGACAAACACACATGGAATCTCATTTCAAAGGGTAGTGGTTTAAATCAGACTCGTGCTATGGCATTTTCCTGGATCCAGGCAGCAGGCAGGACTGCTGGGCAGGAAAAAGAAGAGTCTGGCATGGGCAGGCTTAGATGGATTTTAGGCTGTTATTGTTCCCAGAGATTAATGTCTTCTTTTAAGTGATGAAGCAATAATGAAGATGTTTTCTTTACCATCATTCCTGCCTTGATATGTAAGACTTTATCTGGACAACCCTCATAAAGCTAAAAAAAGAAATAGAAATTTTCCTGTCATTGCCATGAACTTCATTTCACATTTTTACTTTGTAATTTGGATTGACATTTTCTAGCCAGCAACTGTCAAACAACAGGGAATCATGTTACTATGATTCATATGCTACTGTGATTTTTTTTCAACTGGAGACAAAACAGCAGCATTTTCAGATGGAGTTAGTCTGCATTAAACATAATTATTTCTTTTTATGTGCCTCCAGAAATTATGAAATAAGTTTTCGTATACATCCTCACTTAGAAGCATCAGAATGTGTGCCAGCTCTGTGTCTTCTGAGTAACAAAATAACTGTGTTTGGTGCGAAACTTAGATTATAGCAGTTTAATTAAGACAGTTATGGAAAAGTGAACAAATATCAGAGAAAACATTCATCATTAAATGAAAGACAAATTGCTACATTTTGTTTTGATCGTTTCTGTATTTGGCAGGGGAAGACATGTCCTAGACAAATACAGTTTTCTTCCTGCTATTTCTAAAGTGGAGCTGTATTTCAAGGTACAGGCAAGATGGGTTTTAATCATAATATTGGGCTAAGCAAGTGTAGCATAGAGCAGGAGCGAAAGTATATGATATCTCATCAGAAATGGTCCCTCTTCCTTCTCTATGTGCAGATCCAGTGTTAGGAAGTCTGGCTCTCTTTTACTTTCCAGCGCAAATGAAGAAGCCAAGCAGCTTTTGTAGGAAGGGATATTAGTATTATAATTCAGCTAGTGAAATTCAGATTTCTTACAGGGGGAACTTCAGAGCACCGGCATTTAGGTTTCATCCTATGTCACAAAAGAAAAAAATACTGCACTCTGACTGTTCTTACTTATTTTGGTTTATTTTGTATTAACTGTCTCTGAAAGAAATGAGTGCAGTAATAAAGTCAAACTGAAATGTTACAACTTTTATCTAACTAATATTTTGATAATTTTTCACAAATATTATGACACAGCTACTGTATGTGACTGTGAATAAATTTAATTTCTTTCAAATAGCATTTGCTGGCAGGATGCTATTACTTTTATAATTATCGACAAACTCTGATTAGAAATTAACTGATCTGTTAACGGTGAATGAACAGATGTATTTCTCCACCAGTGACACATGGTCAGGCCATGCTTAAACCTCACCTAGACTTAGAAGAAATGTGGTTACAGAATGTGCTATCACACACGGGACATTGGGTTCTCCCTGGATGAGATTGTCCCTGCCTCATGGACTTCACCAGAAGGAATGCCTGTTCACATCATCATCTGCTCCAACACTGAGTTCTCCATTCTTGACTACCTACTTTCTGCTAATGCAGCTATGAAAAGGGAAATAAAGAAAAGGAGGAAAACCATAATTAATACTCTATGTGTCTGAAATATCCCTTTCCTTAATGTTCTTCATGTTTCTTACTGCCTCAGCAAAGTCTTCCAAAAAGCCCATATTCCAAAAAGCATATTGACCGGAATATGCTCCTCCCTAGTCTGTGACTGATCTTGGTTTTTCCTCTGTCTGTTTCTTTGGGTATAGGTGCATTACCATCACACTTCAAGGCCCTCAGGCTACACTGCTATTATCTGTCACACCCCATTTACCATCTCTCTTTTCAGCCATCAGCAGTGCTACCTAAATAACAAAGAGAGAGTAACAGCAAAGTCAAAGGAAAAGAAAAGGAGCCCCAGATACCCAGAAAATTAGCGGAAAGGAAGAGTGAGGAAGGAAGCAGGGGCTGAGGACACAAGGTAGCGAAAAATTCCCTAATCCTGACCTTCCAGGGGGACACAGGGGCTTCAGACTTTCTACGTGGAGACGCTGGTCCCAATTCACCACTACCTCCAGTGCAGGCACTTAACAGAGGTGATTAGGCTGGGAGTGTGGTCAGCACAGCCTGCCTTGCTGGAAGGAAGGAGACATCACCCCACACTGTAAGGAGTGAACTGGAGCCAGCCTTCCTAGTGGGTAGCACCCACCTCCCACAACACGGGCACAGAGGGCCACAGCCATGGGTAGCGCTGCCCAATTCAGAAAGCAGAAGTGAAATTTCATCCACCGCTGGAGGAAAAAAGCAGGAAGCTTTCAGAAAGGGAGAATTTTTCTTGCCATCAAAAAATATCCCTAATCTCTATCAGTGCTGCTGGCTGTACTAAATGAACATAATCAATTGGTAATCCAAAGTAAAAGGACGAAATGAAGAATTGTTCAAGTTTAAATACTAGGAAATCACCAAACTCTTGAGGAAACAAGTGAAATAATATCTTAAACAAATCTTTTACATGTAAAGTCACTACTTCTCTCTTCCTCTACCTGATTGCTAGGTAATGTATATGTAATCTCAGGCTCAGATGAGATCTGATTGCTCCCGTGTTATCATGGGATACTTGGTATTCCATCTTAAAAAAAATGAGCAAAGGATGAGAAAAGTTCTCCTAAGGTAAGGGGATTAAAATACTTTTTAAAAAAATTATGTTAGTGAGTAGACACCAAAGAGCAGCAGAAGTGCAAAATGGATCTGGCACTGCACTGGGAGAGAACATATCTGTCCTGACCATCCACTGTATCACTAATTACCATATTCTGAATGGTAATAGGCAGGGACAATCAAGGCTGGAAGCTGCACTGAAAACAGTTTCTCAGAAGTGACTAGGACAAATATCAAAATAAGACAAAAAAGAGAATTATGAGAAAAAAATGGTAATGAAACAATAATAGCTTGTATGTATCTAATGACTCCTGACCCAAAGGAATCCACAAGATTTTGCAGCATAATAAAGAAACTAATTAATAGAGGTCATTTTACCCAGCGTTGAAATGGAGGTGCCTCTTGTGTTAGTCTCTAGTTGGTAACAATTATTAACACCACAGCATCTGTAGTGCAAAACTGCTTGGGTCTGGAAGTATAAAATAACACCAAAGCTATCTGAAGCAGCTGGTACACAGGTCACTCAACCGGATTTCAGGTTTGATTAGGAAGGTAGTTTGAGTTTATCCCTTCAAAAGCTGTGTTGGTAGGAACCAAATTTTTTGAAGTCTGCAACACAGAGATGTCTGTGCCTGAACAATTTTCCCTGGCTCCTCTTACAGACGGCAAAGGGAAACGGGTAATTTCAGGACATAATTCATGTAATTGACAGATACTTATTTTAAAATGAGATGAATCACATCCTAAAATTATAATGATCTTCTGGCTATAAGGGGAGTCCTGGCACACAGTTTGAATGTGAACAGCTTTATTGTAAATTTCTTTATTTCTGTTGGATGAAGACCACTTGATGTATATACACATTAGATGTTGTGTGCAAGACACCAGACTTTGCTGAGTTGATTTTTTTTTTAATTTTAATGAAAAGAAGAAAAACATTGCAAAATTAAAGTGTCTGCAAAATAGCGAATGTATGCTTTTCTGATCCCCATTTACACTAAAGGTGATGCCCATATTTTTTTGCACTCCTCACCCTCATATTTCCTGCATTCCAGCATTCTTTCCTCTTTTTTCTCTACAAGTGCATGATGTGAAGGTGGATGCAGGTCTCCAAGTGACAAATCACCATATTATAGGAGAAAGAAGAGTTCAGAATACCTGGAGAAACACTATAAAGGCCACAACTTCCTTTCCTCCTCCCGCTCCCATTTTATTTTCCTTTGCTTGGAGTTTAAGATCAAGATAGTAACGGCTTGGGGGGCACAGCCAGCAGCAAGAACCGCCAAGGCATAATCTTAGTAGAGCAGACATTCAGGGGAATGAGGAGAAATCTAGCAGGCAATTTCTGAAAGAGGAAATAACTGCAACAAAAAGGTAAGTTCTCTAGAACAAACTTTGAGGTGTTTCAGGAATCATTTGTGGCCATGTTACCAAGTAGGGCAAACAATACCTAGCTGAGCCTTGCTTTCATGCCTTTGCTCTTATTCTTCCAAAAAGGAAGTATGATGTGTAAAAAATCAATATTTCTACATATTCTGTGAATATAGTGACCTGGATAAATAATAAAAATGACAATACTAACCCCATGAGAACTAATGTCTTTAGCATCTGGCATGACCCCTGACAATATGGAAAAATAACTCGTTTTTTAAAGCTTTTTAGTATTTTGGAGACTTACAGTTTTCTCTGAGCTTTACCTTTTTCAAGAGTACTAAAGGGGATTGGTTTTGAATATAAATAAGCAAATATGTTCAACATTTAGATGAAGCAAAAAGGAGTATCTAATCATTCCCTCTGAGGAGCTGATTCAGCAGATGCAACCAGTAGTACTACAGAAAGAATCTTCTGCAAACTCCTTTCAAAAACTACAATGACATTTAAGCCTTCATATTTTTTTATATTTACAACAAAAGCTTTCGCAGTGGGTGGAAAATTTCTCTGCTAAATATATAGCTATATATATTGTCCAGTAGTCTTGCTGCAAAGGGATGAAGTTCATTATATATAAATATATGATAAAACTGAACCATATTCTGTGAGGTAGGGTGCAATGAAAAAGCAGATACAATACAATGTAGAAGTCTGTCAAGAAGCAAGCAGTGTTATGAAGATCCAGAAGGATTTTTTAAAGTGTATTCAGAACAGATGGTATGATACGTCCATGTCCTCTGTGCAAGAGAGATCAGAAGCTGGAAGAATGGTGCATTTTCATTTCATTAGATTTGGGCCATCTGGCTGCGGTGGGAGAATTTGAACTGAGCAAAACCAGGTCCTCACAGAGCCCTCATGACTCAAAGCATCTCAATCCTCCCCGGTTTTTACAACAAATCCATGCAGAAGTCACAAATTCACCTTTTCCTCCTTTTGCTAGTGTATCCTATCTGTGCATATGCTGCATTGTTTCCCTGCTCTTGAAAAGCTGGACAACAAACATCATTAAATAGCAATTTGCTGGTCAGATCCTGCTTACATCTTTTAAGTGCTCTAACAAGCTTTCGTAAATACTTCTTTTTTCCTGACAAAGCCCTCAGAACCATTTGTCATCACCATTTTACAGATGCTGCTACCAATCTCTGACATATATGGTGACTAAGGGACCTGCTCAGTCTTACAAGAGAAACTAGTATAGAAGGTAGGGCTAAAATTCAGGAATGTCTCTCACGCTTCTTCCTGGATTATGATCACAGTTTTTCCTTTTCCTGTTTGAAAGCCAAACATGAGGAAAAGAAATAAAAGCCATAGTCAGCATTGAGGACTAATTCACTAATAATACGAGAACTGTAGAAGTGTGAAGTGACAAGAATGGTGCTACACATAGAAAATGTAAGAGCTGCCATGAAGATCTTGGGCTGGATGAGTCATATGTCATCTGGTTATAGAGATCACATTCAAGAGTAAGTTGTAGACACTGGTTTGAGAAAACAGCTCAACAAACCTGGATGCCAAGCACCATTTGGGATGCCATAGGATTTCTGAGATATCAGCATGAGGCTGATGTGGTCTGCAACATTAGCTTCAGCACAGCACTGACTGACTCTGAAAGAAGTCTGTATTGTCTTGGTCTTTGAGCATAGCTGCAGCCCTGAAGCCATTGGAGAGGAGGAGCAGTCCTCTAGGCTTTCCAGGGGATGTGGAGGGCCCTATGGTGATAGGAAGGGTGGCCAAAGACTAAGCAAAATAGCCAAGTACAGGACACAATGGAAGAAAACACGAAGTCTGCAGTGCAGGAATTAGAACAGTGACCACGTGCTTGGACCAGTGCATCTCCTCCTTCCATGCGTCTTGTGAGATTACAGACAGTCACCTTGGGCCAAACCCATGAAAGGGATTTTGGCACCTAAAAACCATGCTTAGGGAGAGCTAAAATGCAGTGCCTCAAAATAGGATTTGCAGAAGTCAGTTCATTAAGTTTTGGGGCAGGGTACAAAATCACCTAGAAGAAACTCTAAAGGGGAGAAAGTATCCTCCTTCAGACACAGATACCTGCATGAAGCCAGGATTCCCACCAGTCACCCACACAAAGGGATCACTTTTGGGCTGACAACTGCCTTAGTCTTTTAGAAGAAACTGGAGAGCAGAATCCTTGCCATTTCATAAAGGGCAGGAGTAAATTCTCCCTTCTGCAGGAAGCAATGGGTCACGGTACCACCATGAAACAGTGCAGATTCCTGCATTTCTCTCTTTCCAAGACAGTGCCTTAGGCACAGAGCTGAAAGTAAGCAGGGAGAAAGATGGCATCCCTCATTTTTACCTGTATTATAGAAATATGAAGTCTCTGATGCTGGAAGGTGAGAGCATGTCAGTCTCACCCTGTGGCCCAGAAATTTCAGCATCCCTATGCAGAGAGGATGTCTGGCGCTCCAGCTCCAGCTTTGTATTCTGTATGAATGTATCCCTGGACAAAACTGTACATTGGGTGAGATATAAAGACTGAAACCAGGAATGGTACCGAGGTAAATTATAGCATTGCATTATCTGCACAAAGTCCCCACAGAGCTGGAGGTTAGAAAATGCACGCACATACCCCCTGCCCCAAAATCATCACTGCATTGTGATCCAGATGCACAGATCTCTCCATCCCAAATGCGGCTGTCCTCACAGGCCTACCCAAAAACAGTAAAGTACACTCTGCTGCACATAGGAGATGCACAGGCAGTCTCATGCAGTCTCAGCCTGAGCACAGGATCTTAACCCAGCCCTCAGCAGTGGGGTGACTTCCCTTACATCTTGTACATATCTGGAAATAACAAGTGTGTTCCTGTATCATAGTAGTCTAAATAACTTAAAGGGTTAGAGACAAGTGACACGATCTAATAGACTAATTACTGTGTGCAAGAACACAAAAGCTTCGTCAGGTCCTTTTAAGTCCTTCTCTTCTTCTCTGTTGCTGTACACAAATCTCAAGCCAAAGCATGTTGTCATCTTTGGAGTATATTAATTCAGGTCAAAATTGAGATTAATGATCCTTTTCCAAGAAATTGCACATTCTAATGTAGTACTTGGTCTGAAGGCCAGTTTAGCCATGTTGTAGTGTTCTGGGACCTCTGAAAAATTATCTCATGTATCACTAGATAGCAGCCCAGGAGAGTTTTGATTTTGGCTAGGATTATTAATACTTATTCTGAATGATGGATCAGCTACATTATGCAGTTCATATTTCTCATGAAACTTTCGTTCATAAATCAAGAGGGATACAGCCTCTTATATACTTCATCTAATGAAATATAGATTAGTCTGGGGGTAGATTTTTGGATGCCCATTTGATGAAAGTTAGTCTGTATTTCTTCTCACTAGACCTTTTTGTTAAAAACATAAAAACATAAACCCCTCAGTAGCATACATCCATTATAAACATATTAGCACAAGGATATTTCTTGGAGTTAAAGTGAGAGATTATTTTTCACATGCAAGCGGGTGAGTACCTGGCTCAGATTATAAATTGCTATTAAGTTGCAAAGCAATGCCCTAAATGTCCTTCTTACTAAAATCCTACAAACACATGAAGTACACTTGGTTCCCTAGAATTTATTGCGTATGGAGGCTAACCTTGCAATGCTGTCCAGTAAGTGCTGAGAGAGCACAGCTTACATGTAACCAGTGAGTTCTAATTACAAATCAAGGATACCCAGCTCAGCACACAAGGTGGCCGAAAGAAACTGCAGATTAATACAGTTCTGCCTGTGTTCTGTGTAAGTTGTCCAGCCCCCATTTCAAAGCATTTGAGTCTCATTTTTCACATGCACATGATTACTGACTTCAGCTTGGTGTAAATCAGGACCAAAGCAGGGGCAAGTGAGGTCTCACAGGAGCGCCTCTCTCTGCAGAAAGGAAGCATACAGCCTGGCTGTCAGGTGACTGACATGAAAAACTCAGAGGAACAGGGATCTCTCTTGCCTGCCCTCCAAGAAGCTTGCTCTGACCAACTAACAGCTTCCCAGGTGTCACGAGCAAACAGCACCCAACCCCTGATGCTTTTCATGCGCAGATGAGACAAGGAGTGATGCTCACTCTGATAATATCTGCAATGCCTCTCTACAGTCAGCTGGATTACGAAGGGCTTTTCAAAGGTGCCACCAGAGCTGGTTGGGGGACAGGTAAAAAGGCAGTGGTGCAGGATGGGAGAATATAGAAAAGAGAGGATGGAAATCTCCCGTAAAGAAAAGAGCAAAGCAGGAGAGGAATGTGTTGAGTAAGAAAAGAGACAAAGAGGCCCCTGGAGTGCTATAGCAGAGGACATATGCAGAGGCCAGGACAGATGCCAACCACTGCAGGTCCATTTTACAGTGGAGTCAGTGGAGTGATACTTCACAAGAGCTGCTGTGTGTCCTAGGACAGACTATGAAAGCACAGAGGAGCCCCTTACTCTGCTGATAGTTGTGAGGGTATCAAGGACTGAAGCAGAGATCACCCACGCAGTAAAAGAACATAGAGGAAGTAGCTCATCAGAGTGGCTGAAAGCTGGATAGGGCATATTAAAGGGCAGCTCCATTCTCCCCAAAGAAAATAATAGAGAGATAATAGAAATGTCCTGAGAGGCCAGTCAGACATGATAGAAGAGCACATTTCCAATTATCTACTCATCTGAAAGGTAACGAGTGTCACTCACAATCAAGCTTATAGAAACAATACACTGTTGCTCTGAGCATGATATTTCTTGCCCAGTTGAGATAAAAGAAGCATGATCACAGGTTTCATTCCTCCCAGGAAGCATGCTCTTGCAATTTTTTAGGTGCAAAAGATGTCCAGGTACAGTAGGTCATCCTGGCCAGGCCCATGGAAATTTCCTTGCAAAGAAGTTTGAGAATAAATAATATTGTGAGGAAATCCATATTTCTTCACTGCAATTTGCTACTGCAGGGAACAGTTCAAATTTGTTCCTCTAATCTCCATGGATCTTGAGGGATCTGTGCATATCATAAGACCACCAGCTCTGCTCTGTCTCTCAGAGAAGATGACAAAATGATCTGTGGAACCCCCTCTGCTTTGAGCAGCCATAGTAAGCATTCAGCAATCTCTGTACAGCTTTTCAGTGCAATCAGAGGCTTCTCTTGGAAAGAGGAAAAGGCTATTTTTGATAACTTTCTCTCTCTTGCATGACTGCCAGTTCCCTGAATCAATTTGAAAATACTGCAGTCTTTAATATATGATCCTCTCCTGACTTGTCATATGTTAAGTGTTCAATCCTTGATGTATGTGTTCCTGAAAACATTCTTAGAGGGAAATTAAATTCCAAACTCATTTTATTGTCTTCTGCTTTCTTTCTCTTCCTAATTGTGGTTAAGAACTTGCCTGTCTACTTATTTTTAACTTAATTACCTGCTGTGCATTCCTGTGGCTATTTACCCACACAAAACTGCATCAAGTCAAACATTAAACACAGCACAGGATCATAAGTAAACTTCTAAAAAGTGAATCCAAATTTCAGGACTGAATGCAAATAGAACTGTTCACCAGAGCACAACTGCTACCAAGAAAAAAAGAAAAAACCAGCATTAATGAACAAAGTTTTCCTCAAAGAATTAAGTAAATGGCAAAAGGAATAAATGACAAGACTGACATTTTAATAGAGAACTTTTCCTCTGAGTCACAGCTGTGGGCTGTGAATTGTATTGAGCTTATGTTCAAAGGATGTTGATTAACTTTTTTTCAAATTGCTCAGCAGCATATACTATTTAACACACTTAGTTCATGCATCCATAAGCTATTTCTTCCCCTTTTTTTCTGAGATGTGATTTTTCAATTTTTTTGCAATTTTGGTTTTTTGTGTTTGTTTTTTTTTAATACAGAGGAGGAAAACAAAAATGGCATTAAACCTGAAAATTGTGAGGTTTTCCACTAAGCTGAAGAGGACTTATTTGTAATTTCTATATATATTTTATTACCTTGTTTAGACAGAAAAGGGTATACAGTGCACAGATAACCTGCTTTTTCCACCACAGCAATTTGAACTCATTTAAAAGCATAATTTTTTGTTGTTTTCCAGCATCCGTTAAATAGAGTTGGATTCTACTTATGTACCTAGTACCTAGATTTCCATTATTACCATTTATTCTCCATTATGGCTTTTTATCATGGCACCTAAAGTTAAGTATTTATTCCAAATAGAAATTAATCACTCAGTTTTAAGTTTATTTTGTGAGATCAGAGAGAAAAGGTTTCATTAAAGTAATTTTGTGTGACTGAAAAACTGCAAAGTTTCCTTCACTACTGAATCTTCCTATTAAAAAAATTAAAGAAAAAGGAAGAAATGCAGATGTTGTTAAGCCTTATTTTCGACACATTGCTTTGGTCAACTCTGTGTTTGCAAAGACCTGGATCATAAACATCACAAACTACTATGTTCATGAAGAATAAAAAACAGCTGATAAGTACTGCCTAATCTTTTGCACAGATTGAGGAGTCTGCATGATAGGGAAACAGTCTTGGAAAGGGTTTCACTAGCAAGCCTCAGGAGCTAAATTCTAAATCATCTTGGAGAGCTATTCATCTGAAATTAATCATAGTGTAGCCTGTATCTCAGGACATCATGATTAAAATAAGCAGCTGACTCCCATTAGAAATAACATGGGAATGGCCCTGATAAGTTTGGTTTCAACCTCTTGTCCAAAGGACACCCTGGGGGGTTCAAAAAATTTGCAGAAATCAATGTGCGTCTGAAAAGTCCAATGCAATCAACTGTCTGTTGTAGGTGATCAGAGACTAACACCAAAAACCACTAAGGGAACCACAAAATAGCAAACATTGATGGTAACTTCTCAGAAACCTTCTCAATTACTATCACAGTGACTAGCAGCTACGATTAATAAAATGCTTAAGAGAAAATGGTGAGTCCACAGGTAAATAACAGTGGAAAAAAAGAGGACCCTGCTAAAAAACACTTCTAAAATCAGGTCATTTTATCAAGATTTATCACAGATGTTATACATCTGCTCAACAGTGCATGTCACCTGGTGAGCTGAGGCCCAAAAGCAATTAAGGACAAATTCAGCGCCCTGCATCTTGCTACTAAGCGTGATTTTAACACTCCTTTCACATTAAAGCAGTCTAAGGACTTAAACAGGATACATACGGTAAGTTTAAAAATGTTAAACCCCACTGCCTTAAAGAAGAGCAAAATTTGCATTTCCAACCCTTGAGACATGTTGACATAATGTAGCAATGAAGATTTCAGATCTACTGAGAAACTGTGAGTTATTCCATTCATTCTTCCTATTTTGGTTGTTTTAAGACTATGCCTTGGTCCTTTGCAGTTCAGATGTTACCTGTTGTGTATACGGTCATCCACCTGGGATGCCCTCTCTCACAGAGTGAACACATCCACTGAAATCCAACACATGTTCAGAATAAAAGGAACGAGTGTTGTGATGCAGAGGTTTGCACTGCTAAACAGATCTTAGGTTTTCTGGAGGACAGGTGCAGTGGATAATAAAAGTCCACTGCTATTTTCTAAGAAATAGAATTAGTGCCATTTGTGGGGGTTTTCTTTACCACTCGGACACTTTATTCAGTCTGAGCACTGCATAGCATTTAACTATGATTCACTTACTCAGCAGTCAGAGAATACACTGGACTAACAGTGTTTGCCCAGTGATTTTCTGGCATGAATAATGAAGTTGCAGGAAGCCATATGTTTTTTCTAATTATCCATTATCCTCATTATTCATCTACTGTCTGATTATCGATTCCAAAACCCCAGCTCGGCACTGAGATTTAGATTCAGCAATTAAATTTTCAAGTTACTTTAGGGTAACCTAAAAAGAAAACAGAATTCTCCCTGGCAAATTATACATTTATTAAGATAAATTACTGAGATCCCTCAGGGACATGAAATAAAAAGCAGTGCGTCATGTGAAAGGTTACAACACAGGGTTGGGAAATTCTTTCATCAATTTTTGCAGTTTCCCCTGATGCTTCATATCTATCTGGGGCATTCACTCTGAAAAACTGAACTTCCACTCAGGAAGAAAGAAGGAATGCAGGGGCCTTTACTACATAGAGATGTGATGGTCTCACTCTACTTAGCACTTGTCAGGCGTCACTTGAAGAACTGTGTCCAGTTCTCATCCCCACAACTCAAGAAAGATGCAGACAGACTGGAAAATGTCCAAAGGAGGATCATGAAAATTATCAAAGGTCTGGAAATCTGCCCTATGAAGAAAGACTGACGGAGTCCATTCTTCTCTCCCGGGAGAAGAGAAGGCTCAGGAGGACCTGATCACAATTCTCTGGTACTTACAGGGTGGCTACAAAGAGGGAGGATCTCTCTTCATAAGGAAACACATGGAGAAGACAAATGGCAATGAGTACAAGGTACACCAGGATATGTTTCATCTTAGTGTAATAATAAAAGACATTTTTTAAATTGATAACAATCCCTGAAACAACTTCCCCAGGGATGTGGTAGACTTCCTATCACTAGAGGTTTTCAAGATCTAAGCAGAGACAATACTAGATGACCTCATGTATGTTCCCTTTCTCATGAATGGTTGGATGAGATAATCTTGGTCCCTTCCAAACTGGAGTCTTCTATGACTCATGAAGAAACATGTAATGAAAGGTGCTAATGCATGGGTACTTTCTTAAACCATTTTAAGGTGGGATGGCCGTGTTTTCACAGACAGAAGATACAATGCAGAGCCCCTAACAGCCCTCCATACAGTATGGAGGTGAATAGTCTCTTTATCATCCTCTCATCTCTGTGAGTTACGAACAACACCAAGTAAATTCTTCCCAATTCATATTTACATCCCAGTTCTCCTTGCTGAATAATACCACTATCTTAAAATAACGAAGGAAAAAATATTACTAAGAATAAAGTGGGAAAATAGGAGCAACATTTAGTTCAACAATTTTCCTTTATCTTCACTCTATGATCTCACAAGCTGTCCATCTCATTCATTTCTTATAAACTGAGATTTCTAGTTTTTTGGCTTTTTACAGGTATTTTGACATCCTTTCTGGAGACTTTGTAATAATGAGGTGAGCCAAATCGGACAAGGAGGAGGTAGGGAATACTGGAAGGTAGCTTATGAGCTAAAACCCAGGAAAGGGGCTTTTCCATGACCTCCCACTAATTTCTGATATCACTAGACAATATTTAATGAGGTTACACAGAGAAGGTTGCAATAAGCTGCACAGTATTATCCCAGTACATGCTATTCATGCTGTGATGAGAAATAGAGGAGTCATTCCTGTGACTATTAGAACAACCTTTCTGCCCCTACTTGATGTGGAGAAAAACCTGAGCTAAACCTGTCTGGATTCCTCCTGCAGTCCTCACAGTTGTCTTAAACAGACATAAAACTTTTGCTCATCTTTCTGAACTCTGGAGTTGTACTAAGTTTTGATTCTGAAGAGAAGGAAAAGATTTCATGCAATAAAGATTTGTCCAAATGTATTGTCTGCAGTTAGCATAATTGACCACATTTGCTCCTTTCAGTTGTTTACCCACTTTATCTTTGTAGTTTGGTGGCAGGTTGCCATCTCTTGAGAACTAGAAATTATATCTTCCAGTGTGCAGTTCCTACAGCATGGAGTTAACAAAACATTCAGATGTTTAATCGATTCCTGTTACTTTTCATCCATTTTGCTTCATTAGGCATTTCCTTTGATCTCCAACTGGTTTCTTCTTGCTCCTGAAACAACATTATTTCTCTCAGAGAATTAGCTTAATCGGACAACAGCCATCTGCCTTTCAGTGAAATATTTTATGGGTGGAACACTTCAATAGTGTTGCTGAGAGAGGGCTCAACAGAAGTGTTTGTGATTCTATGCACTTCATTTACTTAAGGTGCAATTATTTGGAGGTCTGAGAATAAAAACATTTGCTAGAGCAGGCCACAGCAACTTCCTGCCTTGTAAAATATATTTTGATCATATCTTATTTTACACAATCACTTCTTCTGCTTTTAGTAATATTTTTTTTACATTAAGTCAAATTTTGCCTAAGCTGGTTTATTTTTAGAATTTATAGTATTTGCATAAGGCAGTGGAAATTCAGCAAAACTTTGTCATTTCTTTCCACTGCTTTGAAAGAGGCTGACAGTTTTTAGAGATTTTTTCTGCTACAACAACATCACAATGGACTGACAGCTGTCCCTTCAGTTATTGTCTTGCAATAAACACTATGAGAATTTGTAGCTACAGCCTAGAAATATAATTTGTGGACCTGAGACCTACCATGATATATGCATAAAAGGATAGTATCCATCTCATTCACTCAGTTGTGAAATAAAACATGCTTTTTTGAAAGTATGGCACTTTTACTCCATTTGCAAAACACGAAGACAAGTCCCTCCCGAGGCTGGGTCAGGGCACAGGGCTGCCTTGTGCTGTGATAAACCACTGCCAGTCACCCTGGCTCTGTTCTCCCAGATTTTGTCCTGGAGCTGTACTGAGACCTTGCAGGTCCTTCTCAGCCAACTTTGGTCTCCAGCATGGGCACAGGGGGAGCAGAGGAGGAGAGCACAGAGTGGTAGAGCTTGTCTAGGTCAAATGCATGCACAGGGTGGGTGAGAGGTAAGGCCTTCTCCATTTTAGAGGGACATGGAATTGAAGGAGCGAGATCACCAGAATATGAGCCCTTTTGGGGTGAAATACCCAGGAACAGGTCCTGGCCCTCCAGAAACACCAAACTGGATGAGGGACAAGGTAAGAAGTAGATGACTTGAAGGTCAGGGAGGCAATATACTGAAGGATTCAGCTGCCCTGCCCAAAGCACCTTCCATTTTTTGCCTCTCATACCTCCCAGAGCTCCATTAATCCTCCACTAAATCCATCCTGGCCCTCTGAAACTCTCCTGACACAGGGTTCACCCTCCTCCCAAACCACTGCCATGCTGAATTTTGCTGCTGTCATCAGTGGGCTCTGAACTCTTACTTACCATTATCAGCTCCCAGCCAGGCACAGCCACATTTCTGCATGGCACAGGGAGACATGGTAGGGAAGGGAGGTGGAAGAGAGAAGTCAAAACTTTTAGCTGAGATTAATCACAGTTCTAAAAGCATGCATTTGCAGTACTTCAAACTCTCACCCTTGCACCCTGTTCAGACTAGGGCAGGAGCCCCTGAAGAGCAATTGAATTTAATTGGAGATCCATTTACCTTTGTCTGTCCCCTACATGACACCAAGTCACTGTGCATTACACATCTTGGAGATCCGTGTTCCAAACTGAAGGAAAGAGCAGGTAAATAAAGCAAAACATTTAACACTGTGAGCATCGTTGCCACATACTAGCGAGAAAAGCTTTTCACAAAAATTTCAGTTAATGTTACATTGTTTTTATGGTGGAAGCACAAGCAGGCAATATCTACACAACGGAATATATATAATCTTTGAGTTTAAAAATACTTCACATTTATTTTTCCTAAAAATGGTAGAAAGCTCTCCAAGGATCATAGGCCAGCAAAAAAAAAAAAAAAAAAAAAAAAAGAAAAAAATAGACCCACAGTAAAATGTCCTAATAAAATAACAAAAGAGGCTTTTTATATCTCTCTAGGAAGCTCAGACTCACAACACAGAGGCCTTTGAGCTGATTTGTTCTTATCATTTTGTTGACAACCCAAATGCAAGGTCAAAAAACATTTCTGTTTAATAGGCCATCTGGTGAGGCGCTCAAGCCCTTCCTGACTTTACATGCTGGCAAGAAAAGAAACTCATGGCAAAGGCAAGGAATGGAAGAGGTTATCTTCATCTCCAGGCAGTTGTATAGACCTGTGTGCTACTACTCAATCAGAAGTAACTCAAGCAATATTTCCCTTTGAAGGGAAAGGGTTTGGCTTCCCTTTGGACACCTTGGGTGTCTTGGTTTCTTCAGTGCAGTTCTTCATTTGTGAAACATAACCCTCATGTGCAACCCTCACACACCTTGCAGAGCAGCCTCAGATGTCAATCCGTACCTGTGCCTCCAAGCTGTAGGAGCTGACAGACACCCGCTGCCCTGAGTGAGGAAGAAGATTAAACTTTCTTCAGTTCATTGTGTGCAGCACTTTTTCTGAGCTCAACACATCCTCTCTTTTTCAGGAGCTCCTTATTCTTTCCAGTAGCAGTACTTGCAGGCTTTTTCTACCGAAGTAGGAAAATCCATGGATGGAGTACATTTTAACATCTGTACTGATCTTGTCATGTAAGTGAAATGCGGTCAGTGGAGTTTGGTGAGCGAATGACCACTCATGTTTATCATTCCAGACTGAGCTGTGTCCTGTAAGCTATCTCACAAAGTTAGACCATTTCCCCACACTTAAGGGTGTAGGACCTTCTGAGACGTCCCTGGGGATCCCACCTGACTGCCACTTCTGGAGCTTATCAATGCTAAGCACTTCCAGTTTGGTGTGGAAAGGTAAAGGAGCCCCATCAGATCCCTCCAGATTTTCCTTATTCACCTTCCTCCAGAGTGGCTAGAAAGTGTGTTAAATCCATATAAGATTAAAATGAACAAACAAAACAGCCCTGCAACTTGAATGTACAGTCACATCTTCCCAAACATCATCTTCCTGAAATAAACTTGAGCAAAACTGGGCCAAACTTTTCAGTCCTGTCTGTTGAGACAAGAAAGAAAGAAACAAAGGCAAAAAAAAAATCCTTTCCTGGCAGATTCAGTCCAGTGTTACCACAAATTATCTATGTTCCTAGATCCTGTTTTGTCTGGCTGTGACACAGAGGAGATGGTAAGTCAGATGGCAGACCATGCCACTACGTTATGAGGTTCCTGCATCTTGTTGCCTGAAGTAAAAATACCTTATTTTTTTCTCAAAAGGGAGACTTAATTGAGGTAATAATACATTAAGACTATTATGCTCCAGCAACACTGATCAGCAAATCAATTTCTGTTCTCTCAGAGTAGTGCTTTTGATTTCTCTGCTGAGGCTCCAGTGGTCTGAAAAAAATGCATTCCAAAGTACTCCAGATGAAGGCTGTGGCTGGCAATCATATTAAAGAGAACAAGGCAGCTATCTAGAAAAGGAGTCCAGCTTGTCCATGCAGAAAAGACAAGTGTCTGTGGGGGCTGAATCAGGTAGTGAAGTATTCCCTGCAGGTAGGGACCACCACAACCCTGACATGTGGTGCTTCCAGACAAAGCAGGTTGCTTTGACACTGTCATCTCTATACACATAAATGCATGTAAATATACGTTCATTTTTCTTTAAAATCCCTTCTGAAACAAGAAATGTCAGTGCATTCATTTCCATTCCCCAAGTGCGGAAATGAAGAGAGAACAAACAACATATGACAGATGTTATTCATATTGTGTAAAGCGCTGTTGGAAGACATTCAGATACTAAGTGATAATACTATAAAAATCTCAGTAAAATAGACTTCATGGTAGATCTCATGTAAGACATGGCCTAACAAGAAAGGTTGGTCAAGGCTTCCTTCACATGCACTGCCTGATGCCTCCGACTCAGTTGGGAGGGAAGGTGGTCTCATGCATCAAGAAGTGCACAGGAACATCCCTGTTCAAGGAATGTACCATGGACTAAGGCACTATAAGGCAAGGGAGGAGGAAAAGCATAATATGGCATAGATCCCAATTCTTTTTAGCCCGGCAATATTATGAATGTTATTATCTTGACTTGCCTTTTGAATCTTGCCATTACTAATAAAGAGAAATTCATTTAACTAATTTACTTTATTGAGAGTCAAATAAATGCTAGCAATGAAATAAATCCTTCAAAGCAGTAATGATGATTTTGTTTAATGTTCTTACTACTTCCCACACAAAACCAATAGGGCTTATCCTCTGTCCACTGAAGTCAATAGCAAAGACCTGAAATTGCTGCAGTAGGAAGATTATTAGGTTCTAAATTAGGGTAAAGAACACTGTCCACTCATCTGTACCAAATACTGCTCCTTCCACCATATCCAATATCATGCAGAATAGTTGAATTTTTCTTAAGCAGTCTTTTATACCATTAATGGGTGCCATTGTGGATAAAATTTAATGCTGGTAGATACACAGCAGCAGTTTGGAAGCAATAGATTAATGTTCTTGCAGTGCTCTTTGACTTTTTTTTTAATTAGAATTTCCTTTTTAACAAGGAGATGCTTATGACTGAGTCAAATGAGAATGGATGTACACAGAAGCACAGCCATAATTCTCTCCTAATAGCCTGGTCCCTGGGAACAGTCAGTAAAACTACCTTTCTCATCAATCCTCGCGTTACCTCAGAGTCATGAGCAAGAGCTGAGAGCCATCCCCAAATGCTGAGTTAGCTCTTTTTGTCCTGTCTTGTATCTCACCAAATTGTTTTACATTCCAAAACAGTATCTTTCTATCCTGAAAGAAACTATGTGACCTCTGATAAGTTTCACATGGCAGGTGTGGACTGCTGAGGCTAGCAGCCTGCAAGGAGTGGCAAAAGCCTTGGCATGAATCTGCCAATTCCTGAAAAAGCGCTCTGCGTTTTATGCTGTTTGGTTGTGGAGACAGAATTGTAAGGACAAAGTAGTTGCCAGATGATGATCATTTTATACCGAGAACGGTAAAATTTGGGATTGCCTACGTGTCAGAAGAAACTTGAACCAACCTTGGCCTGATTTTGTGATTTCTCAGCTGTGGTTTCAAATATCTTACAAATTCAGACCTTTCTATTCTGAAATCTCCAAGTCCAAACTGAATGAATCCTAAAAGCCAAGACACTGAAAGCAAAGAAACATTTTGTGACAGAAGGAAGAAATTTAAACCAACATAAGAAGCCAAATCAAGACTTGAGGATAAAGAGTTTCTATCTAAAAGTCTATAAGATTCACCAGAGAAAAAAGCTGGATTGTCTTTTATTTCAGATGAGATCATCAGATTTTCTCAGATCTCCCTGTTTTCAAGATGAATTAATTTCTCCTTAAGTAAAAGATTTTCACTGAATATTGGCAATGTTTCTAAATACATCACTGTCATTGCCAAAACTGAAGCTTCTGAGCTTCAGCTTGGATATGTCTGTTATGAATTTTGCATATTCTACCTCAGAATATCTAGCGTTTGTAATTTTCAAGAAACGTAATGACCCAAAAAAAGAAGAGTAGAAGGGAAGAGCCAAAACTGCAGTTGTCTATTTTATGAATCCTTCAAAATACTCAAAGCAAGACAATATTACTCACGATAACTTACTCCTCAGATATGGTTAGTGTATGCAGAACATTATACTGGATGCCAGGCAATTTTTCTAATACTATGGTTGATAGAAGTTGTGCGGAACACAAGCAAAAGCAGAGTGCAACTACTTTAGCATTTGGGGGAGAATGCACTTTTAAGTGAATTTCATGCTGATCTCTATCACACCGAAATCCCAGGGTGTGTGAACTAGATTCCTAATGGAGGAGACAAAGAAAACAAAACCACTAGACCATTATCTTATCAACTTCAATCATCAATTGTAAATGTCCACTTACTGTCTCATCCAGACATGTAAATGACTGCCAACAGAGAATTTCTGAGCCTAGCAGAGTAATAGGAAATCTTACCACGAGGAGCAAGAAATCCAGAACTTCTTCCCAGGTATCTTTCAATATTTATGTTTGCAGTCTTCAGAACCACACAGCCCAGTCATGTTCTTTGTCCTGCTCATGGCACCACTTCACGGAGAGCAGAGCTTATTTGGGATTGTATTTTGAGTGACAAATGACTGAAGGTTGGGATGGCACTCAGAAAAGGCCATATATGTTGCACTGTCCATATGGTTTCCTCTAGGTATTTGGCTTTTTCTGCTGTCAGGGCTGTGATACTGAGCTACTTGTACCTAGGGTCAGACTCAGCTTGACCACTGGTGTTGTAAGAGTTCTCAGTGAACTCCAAACAATGCATCACATCAGGCTAGTTTTTTCACTCCTGGTGCCACTGTTGCTGCCACTGCCACCACGCAAATGGCACTAAAATCTCTGATTCCCTTAGGCTCTTAATTTTTACAAGTCTCACCAGAAAAGGTGCCATGAGTCTGAGGCTATTGATTCATTACTGATTTTGAAAGTTAATAATCCAAATCACTTTGTCTTGTTTTTAAAGAACCTATAATATTCATGATTCTGGTATTTCCCCTTCTGTGAGGAGAAAGACAACAAGAAAACTAAGTCATCCACTGCATTTCTTTTTTTCATCCCAGGCATGTTTCTGAGTACTTTCACCACATTTGCCATTTCAGCTGATCAACCTCAGGCTGCAGAAGTGACTGATCATTCTATAAAATGAATGGATGACTAGAAGGCACAACTAATATGCATTTTGTCAGAGGTGTTTGCCCACAGACATTTTCTCTTCATACCAGCCACTTCAATGAATCAAAAGAAATACACCTTTCAGTGAGAAAATAGTAATTTGTTCAGCAAGTTTATTTTAATGGGTGAATAAGAGAAGACGTGTCTTTTAGAGAAGATGGGTGACTTAGCTTTGCTAAATCTGTTTTACTGTAAACCTTCGTGTTGCTTAAATGTGTATTTTATTATTTTGCCATTCCTTTGACTATAAGGCTATTATTTGATTTCTGGCCAAAAAAAAAAACCCTGCTTATATTAGTTATATCATGGCCTTGTTACAGGAAGAAGAGATAAGAAGTCACTTCAAAGCAGAAAAGTGTGTTTATTACAAAATGCGATAGTTGTGGTGTTGTTCACAAACTTATGTGAGTGATCTTCAAGATAGTTTTTATGAATTGCTGTGCTCCTACAGAAATGCTCTTTTCCAAATACAAGGGATATTTCTATACTCAAACATTAAAATATTTTGAATATATTATAAACATTCTTTCTGACAATAAGCACTTCACAGAGGACAAGTATCTGCCAAACCTAATGGAAAAGTTTGATTTACTAGTCATAGTTAATCCAGAAGAAGCTAAAAGGTAGTATGTATTTGCACATATATGTAAGCAGATTTAGAAGGAACAGAAATTTGCTCAAAGACAACTCTCAAGGAGAAGAAAGACAAAATATAACAGAAGAATTTGTCTCCGCCAATTATTTCTAGATTGACCTTTTTCAAGAGCATACAAGGCTGAACACTGAAAAAAACCTCACCTCCCAAACAAATAGGCTCTCCATCGACTGCAGGTGGATCTCTGCTCCCCCATGGACCCCCATGGGCTGCAGGGGCACAGCTGCCACACCGTGGTCTTCACCACGAGCTGCAGGGGAATCTCTGCTCCAGGGGCTGGAGCACCTCCTGCCCCTCGTTCTTCACTGAACTTGATTATCTGCAGAACTGTGCCTCTCACATACTCTCACTCCTCTCTTCTGTGGCCGTAATTACTTCTGCACAGTAACTTTTTTCCCTTCTTAAATGTGTTATCCCAGAGGTGTTACTACCACTGCTGATTGGCTTGGCCTTGGCCAGCGGCAGGTCCATGCTGGAGCAGTCTGTTCCTGAAGGATTGCACCCCATGAAAAGGGACCCATGCCAAAGCAGTTAGTGAAGAATTGCAGTCCACGGGAAGGACTCACATTGGAGAAGTTTGAGGAGAACTCTTTCCTGTGCGATAAACTCCATGTTGGAGCAGTGGAAGGTCTCCTCTCCTGAGGAGGAAGCAGTGACAGAAACAATGTGTGATTTAACCCCCATTCCCCATCTCCCAGTGCCACTGGGAGGGAATAAGGCAGAGAATGGGGAACAAAGCTACGCTTGTGAAGGAAGGAGGGATGGGGGGAGGTGTTTATTAGGATTTGGGTTCTCATTATCCTGCTCTGATGTTGATTGGTAGTAAATTCAGCTAATTTCCCTAAGTCAAGTCCATTTTGTCTGCGACAGTAATTGATGACTGATCTCTCCCTGCCCTTGCCTCAACTCATGAGCCTTTTGTTATATCTCTCTCCCCTGTCCAGCTGAGGAGGGAAGTGATAGAGCAATTTTGGTGAGCACCCAGTGTCCAGCCAGGATCAAATCACCAAAGGACCCCAAAGATGATCAGAGGGCTGGAGCGCCTCTCCTATGAAGACAGACTAAGAGAGTTGGGGTTGTTCAGCCTGCCAAAGAAAAGGTTCTGGGGAGATCTTATATCAGCCCTTCAGTACCTAAAGGGGCCTACAAAGAGAGAGAGCTGAAGAGGAATCTTCCACAAGGACATATAGGGGGATATAGGGCAAGGGGGAATGGTTTTAAACCAAAAGAAGGGAGATTTAAACTGGATGTTAGGAAGAAGGTCTTTACGCAGAGGGTGGTGAGGCACTGGCACAAGTTGCCCAGAGAAGTTGTAGATGACCCATCCCTGGCAGTGTTCAAGGTCAGGGTGATGGCCTTGATGGGTCTTTAACAACTTGGTTAAGTGGAGGATGTCCCTGCCCGTGGCTGGGGAACTAGATGATCTTTAAGGTCCCTTCCAATCCAAAACATTCTATGATTCCATGATATTTGGCACTACACCAACTTCCTCCTTTGTCTTTTGCATGGCACTGCTCCAGCAGAACTCCTCTGTCAGGATTGTGCTTTGTAGAATCTAACATATTAGGAACAAAAGTTTAATGAAAACAGCAGATGTCTTGGACTTTACAGACTTGCCTTAGTATTGATTTACTTTGGAACACAGACTTAGCTACCTGATAAGACAAATCAGAGATTCAGTTTGTTTACAGTCATAAAGCTGTTACCATTTATGTTCCCTATGTCTGTGTTTTGAAATTCACAGATGGAGTCTTAATATTTGAGTTCCTGGGGGTCCTGGGGATTCCTGGTTTGTAGCAGATCTGTTCATGTCAAATCATTATTAGCACCATGCTGTGGACTCTGCTGGGAACCAACTTTGGCAGTTTATCAATATTGTGAAACTAAGGAAAGATACCCTGCTGTCAAGCATCTTTCCTACAGAAAAACTCCAGGAGTCAACCATTTAAATTACCTGCTGAGTGCTTTCTCTCTCCATTGCCTACATCTTTCAGAGGCTACTTCTTGCTCTAGGGGTCAACACCAGGTCCTCCTCCAGCCAAAGATGAATATTCGTAGTGACTCTTCCAGACTGCCTTTCCCACCACTTCACCTCACTTCAATATTTTCATTCAAAGTGCCCCTTCAAAACAAGATCTCTCATGTATGGTCTTCTATTTCAACAGAGTGTCAAGACCAAAGAGCATGTCACAGCAAGTCATCTCATACTGATGACAAGAAAGACCTGGCAAGGTCCAACCGCCTGAATCCAAAAGGCCCAAACAGTTTCCCTTCATGTGTTCTCTAATAAGCTCCTTGGACAGAAGCTCATAGTCTGTCGGGTACAACTATCACATGTTTTCCTATGGATTATCACCTTCTGTCATGTCTCCAGGCATTAGCAATCACAGCATACACACGAGTTCACACAAAACATCTTTGGATGTCATGTTGATTTCCTCAGTGCTCTTTCTCACCAGACAAGTGCAACAAGCAAATGACAAAAGCTTGGACAGGGTTTTGTTAGTCCTTTGAAAGACTGCACACCTCCTGCCTGCTAGTCTGTCCTCTGAATGCTTTTCCATAAAACTTGCAAGGTTCCCTTCAGCCCATTTCTATGGCTACTGATATTCTGCTGAATATTCTTCAGACCTGACTAAGCCAGGTATCCACCTTTGGAACCTCTTCATCCTGTTTATTATAAAATACATAAAAAAGACCAGTGCAGAATGCCTTGTGGCCACTGCATAGACCTAAAATGGATACAGAAATTTACATCATGGCCACTCTGTTTTGCAAAATCGCAGCTGGCTTTTAGAAAAAAAACACACTTGTGTGCTTCAGATGGCAAGTGATGTAAAAATGTTTCTATGGGGATGTACCACTCATACCCTTTAGACTAACACTTCTTTTGGCTATGCTGCTTTACTTCACGCTGTTCTTTCCATTTGGTCATGTTGGTCAGAGTTGCTGACAGATGGATTGATGTGTTTGTTCTCAAATTATCAGGAAGATCCCTCTGTGACTTTTTCTTGTCGAAAAGATGGAAGGTAGAAGCAGAACAGGGTATTTTGGGAAAAACATACGTAAAGTTGTGATGCACATTAGGTGTACATTCTAGCAGACAGTGTTCTCTTTAGTAAGAGGAAACTGCTTCGAACAAGTTCCTTTTCAGCCGAACTTGAATTGGCATGGTGAACGCCATCAGAGCTGGCAGCAGACTACAGCACTGTCTACTAAGCTGACTGAACTGTCTGGAAGGAGAAGACCAGATTTCATTTAGCTGATCTCACTCTTCCCTTCCCAAGTATTCTCAAAGGGAAAAAAGCAGATAAAGATTTGTATTCCCTAAGCGGGGAGGGATCCAGGGACACACCATAGAGCTCAAGGTTATCATCGTTCATACCTAACATTTATGGGCAGCTGCTGGGCAAGGGACTGATGAAGAAGACCTGTAGGGTGAATACCCCAAACTCCACCTCTTGCATGAAGTGTGCTGTGTCTAATCCCATATGGCTTACTGCCTGGGCAAAGGAAAAGCAGCTGTAAAACCACAGACACGTGGATCCACCGCAGCTTACGCAGAGATGAAACCCAGAAGACAAACATCAAAGATGTTTTTGCTTTCCTAAAAAGATGAAACATTATGGGGTAATCATTCTGCTCTCTTCTAAGCTCCTGAGTTGCCAGGAACAATACACAATAAACTCTGACATTTCTAATAAACCAGAGCATTAATAATAGGCAGGGACGAAGCAAATTGCCTTCAAATTAAAATGCTGGAATGCTCCCAATAAACGCATGGTGAAAACCTTGCTGAAATACATATGACAGAAACATACACTCCTGCTCAGCAAACAGTATCAAAGTAATAAATTAAAGGTGCACTTCATGTTCTCTGCTGCCTTCTTAATAAATTAAATCACTTTAAAGGTCTTTATTTGCAAGTCCTGTGACTGACCTGATAGCTTTATCCTGTCCTTTTCCCTTCCACCAGAAGCCTGAATGTTTAGTTTTGGCAGAGAGATACCAGCTCAGGCTTGGTGGCTGCTGAAGAGCCTCTTCTGAACAGCGAAAATCTCTGCTAGGAAACTATGTCACTTATTGTTGGGTGGATATTGAACTGCTCATTGAATAGAAAGTCTTCAGACTTCCAGATTTATTTCTGAAATTAGAAGAAAAAGAAAAGACTTGAGCTAATTACAGCTGGAGTAGAGCTCCTTTTCTTTTTCCTATGCCAAGAATACACCACTAGAAGGTGAATTTTTCACCTTCATGCTTTTTCTTTCCTACTACCTTTCAAAACTCAGCATTTTTCCTTGATCTATAGATTCATAATTGAAAACTGGGGGGAGGGCAAAGTTTTCCCATGTGCACTTCCGAACGCTTATAGACTTCTACAAGTACTTTTTTATTGCAAGAAGGATGCTAAGAAAAGTGACAGCTTGTCATCTGTGCTCAAAGCAACAGTGGAAACAATAGTTATAATACTTTATGCATGCTCTGTATCTGCTAAACACTGAGAAATATTTCCTCATTATTACTTTTATTGCCCCAACAATAGTAAGAAATATGTTGCATTGTTATTGTTTTACCAAGTGTAGGGGGTTTGCTCCAAGATTTCACTGGCTACTACATAATTTAGATTAGACGTAATTTAGCTATTACATAAAGTACAGAAGGTACTGACAACAATGTATTTTTTTTGTGAAGAAAATATCTGTCTTCTAATTGCAGATACATTACCCATTTGTCCCTTGTGTAAACTGTATGAGGCAAAGAAAAGCACAGAAATTATGGACTAGGGCACATTTAGATTAATTACTGTTTGGAAACCTTATTCCATCTTAGATTCAGAAGTGAATACAATAGTTGTAAGATTCCAAAGGGAAGCGAGAATGATGGAAGTTGAATTAATTTTAGCTTCATTATGCAACCTTCAGACAGTTTCTGAAGAAAAACAAATCAATCAGCAAGCTGGAAGAGTAGGGAAATTATTATTTTTTAAAAGGATAGAAAAGAGAATGAAGGCAAAATTGAAAGTAAAAGGCATTCCACTTACATTTTGAAGGATATATTTTAAAGTTGCCTTAGAAGATTTTTCAAAGATGAGGTAGAGAGAGAGAGCTGAAACACTGCAAACAGAAATATAGGCATTTACAACCATTCAAAAAAACAGATGCTGAGTAAGTGTCTGCAATAAGTTATTGGAAATTACTAATATGTCAACTGAGATGGAGGAAAATACAAAAAATAATTTACAGAATGCTTTCTCCATTTTCCCTAATACTCCAATCATGGCATCTAGGAGACAGTATCAGTATCTGTTGCCCTGTTCATAAAACAGCTTAAACACCAAAACTGAGAAAATTTAGCAAGCAAAATGATTCTACTTTGTAACTCAGTAGTACACATTTCAAAGCATCAGTATGCAAACCAAAATAAAGCTTTGCAATATTTGCTAGCACCTGTTTGTTTCCTCTAAATCTGTTAAATTCCTGCTAATGACTACAATTTCTCTCCTTCTACTCAGCAACCCTGCTCCAGCAGGGTTCAAACACCAGCTATCAACTTTGCAGCTTGTCAGGACAAATTCATTTGTCACCTGCCCAGTAATTTTCATGTGGACTAGGGGTTAGCAGGAGTGAGAAACTTCTGTCAATTCCCGTGGAGTTATTCCTTCTTTCCTCTGTCTACTGCTGATAACCTCTTTATTTTCTTAACCATTTTGTAGATACTTTAATCACAATATTCTTGTGCTGTGAAACATGTCAGATTTCTGTTTCTAGCATGATGCAAAACATATCAGAATTTCAGAAATGCTTTATCCTAAAGAAACCCTGATGCTCAGTGAGAGATCCTTATTAGGTCTCTAGGACTTTGTGACATTCCTGATATTATTTCACAGAGGTTCACAAGTGTGGATTTACAGCAGGAGAAGAGTTAGAAGGGAATGTCATACTCTACATCATACTATGAAGGTACAGCATCTGACCTGTCCACACCTAGTACAGAACAGTAGGATCCAGAACTATGGACTTTCCCCACTCTCAGATGAACGCTGCTGTCATGGTTTAACCCCCACCATCAACCAAGCCCCACGCAGCCACTCACTACACCCCCACCAGTGGGACAGGGGAGAGAATCAGAAGGGTGAAAGCATGATGTCATATGGAACATCCCTTTGGTCAGTTTGAACCACCTGTCCTGGCTGTGTCTCCTCACAGTCTTCCACGCACCCCCAACTTCCTTACCAGCACGACAGTACTAAGAGCAGGAAAGGCCTGGGCTCTGTGTAAGCCCTGCTCAGCAATAGCAGATACATCTTTGTATTAGCAACATTGCGTTCAGGACAAATCCAAAACACACCTCCATACCAGCAACTGCAAAGAAAATTAACTCTACCCCAGACAAAACCAGCACAGGTGCTTATACTCCAAGCTGTCTAGAAGCTGCACAACTAATTTTAGCACAGGCACAGAGAGACCAGCACAGCCTACTGAGAAACTGTGCCTTTCAGGCTGGGCTTAGTAGCGCATTAGCACAGCAACATGGCTTGTGGGCATGTTGGCTAAGCAATATGTGCCAGCAAGGGACCACGCAAACACAGTGTAGCCTAGAAGCATTGCAGGCTCATCATGTTTAATGCTGTCTTCTGGCCTGTTGCTAAAAGCTTGGAATTAGGTCACTGGCACTGAAAAACTATCAGCTAGTAATACCAGCCTTGAGGAAGTCAGATTGATGAGCCATTTCCTATGAAGTTGTGAGCTTTCTTTGAGAAGCCTGAGATTTTCAAAAACTATAATGAACCTCTGGTTTCCAGACTTTTCATTAACTGCCAGCCTTTGTAATTAAGCAAGTTATATGATTGTAAGCCTCCTCCCAGGACCTTTTTGCTGTTGCCTCTTAACGTCTCAGACCCAGGACATGGCAACTCAGTGGGCTGTAAGAGATGACATGTACTTTATTTTGCCAGATTGAAAGTACAGAGGACATGTGAGGATCTGCCGTGCTGTTCTATCTTTTTTACCAGCCCCAGTGGTTGCTCAGTTCGCTAGATTTCATTTGACTTCAGTTACAAAGGGTAAGATTTCACCATCGAACTTTGTGACAGTTAGACCCTCTCTAGTGAGAGTCAGCTTTGAATGTGTGCCACCACTGCTGACCTGGAGGGTAGCCCAGGGAGACTGGCCTCCTGCATTAGCCCTCATTAAGCTACATTAGGTTCTGCAGGACGGGTCTGGGCTTCCATGTTTACAAGTGTGTTTAAGAAGAGAAGAGACTCCTCCCAGCTCTCCCAAAATGACAGACTTCACATGAAACCGAATCCTAACGTAATTCCCTAAGTTCCCCATCAAAACATACATACAGAACACACTCTTATATCACTTCCCTAATGCCAAGCGTAGGTATTGCCAATACGTCTACTTCACTAAAAATTCACATCAGTATTCTCTGTTTAGAGATATGTTTCTGCACATGCTGAAGGGTTTTCCTGTGTGGGATCTTCTAATTAAAAAAAATGTCTTTGACCTTAGTGGAAGTGCAAGGAAGAACTTCAAGACTGTCAGATTCTGGAAAGATTCTGTGGTCTCCTATGAGAGCACAGGATTTTCCACTCAGCAGAAGCTGCATTATAGCAAACTTCTATGTCCTTACAATCTAAAGGAAATTCTGCACTAAAAAAGTTTGTCTGAGATCAAAGTATCAAGGAGTACAGACAGTATAGATGATTTTAAGTTACTCCTCGGAAAAACCTTTTCATTGGTGATTTTGACACTGTCTCGACCAGGCATTTCCTGGACTTCAGTTACAGATGGATTCTCTACCTATTCCAGAAGTAGGTCTTACTTTGTTGTGCTGTCCTCTCTGAACTCACTGTATTCAATATTTCTCCAATGTGTATTCCCAGAGCAGCTTGTCCATCAGACTGATTAACAATACTGAAGAGTGTATATAAACAAGTGATAATTTTCTGTGCTTAAAAAATACCCTATCAAGGACTTAATTCGAAGTCCTGCCATTGGCAAAGAGAGTATTTCTACTTTAACCACTGAATATTAAACTGATCTTTTGGTTTATTGGTCTGGAGAGAGACCTATGGCCAGTGTGAAAAAGTGCAGGTTACTTTATTTTAAGGCATCTTCACACATAAAATTTACACAAAGCTTTCCTTCAGGAATGACCCATTGATTAAAATGTACCAAGCCAACATTCAGCCTTGCAGTCCTAGTCCTGTATAGGAGAAAAGGACACAGCATTTTCACCAGCAAATCATAGGATGGCAACCTTAATGCAGAAAGCACTGTAGGATGACAAGGATCAAAGGGAATACCCACTGATTTATCTTTTTGTTCTAAATCTCCTCCTACCCTAAAATGAAATACAGTATAACTTTAAAGCAGGACAAGTTCATATTCTCTGCGCATAAATCAGGACACATGCTAAGAGATTTTATGGCTATTCACAGACAACCTCAAAGAAAAGGACCTCTCTTCTTTTTACTTTTACCTTGCACACTGTGTTATTAAGACATCTCAGATTTATGAGCTTGCAATTCATCAGCCTCAAAACTGATTTCCTCTGCTCCTTGACAACAATATTCACAAGGCACCTCTGAACCAATACGTAAGACAGTTATATCCCAGGGTACTGAACTTTGGCTTGATCTCAAGGTTATTGAGCCCAAGTTCTGGCATCATTTAGGGCAAGAGTTAGTCCTAATCCCAGGCAGCAGAGAAGACTACTGCATGAGGTTTCATGCAAGGAAGGATTGCAGTTTCAGGTAAGCTATTGTTATCAAACACTAACCTTAAGCTTTGACAACTTGAAAACCAACTGCCTGTAAATATTACCTCTGAATTATTACTTTCTGTCCTGATCATTATGTATCTGGGGTATCCCTACATACTGTCAAAGGAATTGAAGGTTAGTCTACATTTTCAAAAGGTAGACAGTGATGCAGTTCAGCACAGGATGTGAGAGCATACCAGATAAGGAATATATTTCTCCGTCTAGCAGCAGACAATACCAATTTGCTGATGGTACTTTTTTTATCAATTTCTGATTCTCTTTAGCTGAGGATATCCATAAGGATCAGTTTCTGAGATAAAAAGTTGTTTCCTTCTATTGTAGCCCAATTGTAGTCACCTAGTTTAAAAACCAAGCAAGAAAACTGTGGCAGTTAAAATATAGATGATATAGATAATGCTAATCAATAAAATAATTCAAAAACAGGGCTATGCAATGCTCTGTAAGTTGATTTACAATACACCTTCCTCTGATCCTGCATACATATAAGTAGTCACCAGGAAAACCAATCTAAAGACCCCTCTAATAGGCACTGGTCTGAACCATCTGTAATACTGTCCGAAGACAATGATCCAATAAATTCCCGAAGTTATCGCTTCCAGTTCAAATTGGAATCTCTTTTTTTGCTAGGTAAGCTGGTTAAATCCTATCCTACCACCCAGTTAAAGAGAAGAATGATCACCACTCTAATATCAATCAGTTTAAACGCTGGAAAAGATTGTCATTTCTGCTCACTGATCTTCTTTTCTGGAAAAAGGACACTTACTACAGGCTTTTCTTATATAATCCAAAGTTTCTACCATTCTTGTTCTTATTTTCTGTATGTCTCCTGCATATTCTCATTCTACTTTACAGATCACTACCAATATTCCAACTGAGGTCTCACCAGCACAGTGAAGAGACATACATTTATTTTCATGTGCTTTGCACATTACACTTTTGATAATATATTCCCAGAAAGGATCCAGCTTGTACTCCACTCCAACTCTCAAATGCTTTTTCACAGTACAGCTGCACTGGCAGATATTTCTCATTTGATAGATGCCATTTACTTTTTTCTGTCTTAACCACAGTTCGTTGTTCTTTCCTTGGTTGAACTCCATCTTATTGATTTTGGATCACTTCTCCAAAACATCTAGATTATTTTAAACTAAAATCTGGCCCACCAAAATGCTTTCAATTCTTACCAATTTTGGTTAATTTAAAAAGATTATAAGCATTTGTCAAATTCCAGTCTCCGACTCATTAATGTCTGTACTGGGTAAAACAGACAGACCTGTGCAAGACTCAGCTTAAAATGCTAATTTAAGATGGAATAATTTTCAACAGTTTCTAGAGCAATTTTTATGCAATTATTCACCCAACTCATCGTTATTTCAACTGGATCATAGTTCTCTAACTTGCTTATGCTGTTTAATAATAATGGCCAGTCTTCTCGAACGAAGAACCGGGGAAGGTCTTTACACCTTCGAGCCTGCGCATTGGATTTTTTAGGTGAGACACAGTGTGCGCG
>JAWMRA010000001.1:53659320-53677411 GCA_035584735.1 Pseudotriccus pelzelni | reverse complement strand
GTCCCTGGCTGGGATCGAACCCTTGGCCTCGGCAGTGAAGGTCCTGCGATCTAACCACTAGGCCACCAGGGGCTCCCACTTGCTTATGCAAGACAGTGCCAAAAGCTGTACTCAGACCAAAATATATCACACCTTTTAATTCTCCTTAGTCAGCCAAATAGATGGTTTAACAGGACTTGTTCTTAACTAATTCGTATCATCTGGCACATATCAGCAGATTATTTTCTGTATAGGCCTTTAAAATACTTATTTAGATATGGTGCTTAGGGGCATGGCTTAGTGGTGGATTTGGCAGTGCCAGGTTGATGGAGGAAAAGACCTCTAAGATCTTAGAGGTCTTTTGCTACTTAAATGATTCAGTGATTCACTAGATTCTCCTTTTTCTCCTTCTTGGTGACCTGTGCAAGGTCCTTCCCCTGCCCTCTGGACCTCCTTTTGCCAGGATCTCTGGGATGTGCTTGCAAGTGGATCAAAGACTGTTGCAGTTCCTCCCCAAGTACCCATGGGAAGATTCCTTTGGGACCAACCAGCCAAAATGCCTCCAATTTACTTGAATTTAAATATTCCTTATCCTGATCTTTTCTTTTTCTGAGTAAACCTAATGCTTATATCATTATATTATAACTCATTATATTACGTATCGACTCAGTTAACCTTTTGGATGAAACTGTACGGAAAAAAAAAAAAGGAACTGAGGGCATGAGCCTGCTTTATCTTCTATGCTTTTCTTTTTCCTTCTGCATTCATACAGCCTTTTCTTGACGCCTTTCACAAACCTCACCAGCTGGAGCACATTTTGTGCAACAGCCTTCCTGTTCTCCCTTCTGAGTTCTTTACCTGAGGACAACAACTAAGCAGAGAGAGCAGTCAATATTTGGACAAAGAAATGGACATATTTGAGAGCTTCATCTCAAATGGGCATTTGTGTAAGTAGTGCTTTCCTTCAATACCTATTGTTTTCCAGTAAAGTTGCCTGGTTTCCACACCCATACAAAGGGTATGACGCTTTCAGCAGTAATCTGGATACAGCCTGCTGCTGCAGAACCTGTGTTGGACAGCTGCTGAAGCACAGTTAAAGCAGAAAAAAATGCCCAAAATGCAGCTTTCCATGTAAATTCATGTGGGCACATATGAAGCTGCATAGGCTCATTTTTTAAAAAAATAACCTTTACCATAGGCTAACAGTAATTATAGCAATAAAGCCATTTCTTCCAGTCAGCCAGAATACACATCTAAAATAGCAAAGAAAAAACATTTCTGGCATAGAGTATATTAATAGAACCAGCATTTACAGGCCAAGCCTATTATCTCTGCAGTTCATCCTGTCAGTCTTTAAAAATTGTAAAATCTTATCTTCTTTAAATCATGCATTATGCAGTGGTTATGTAAGATTTAAGCACCTAAAGTTTTGCTGATCAACAAGTCTTGGGGACTAGTATCAGTCAAACTTTTTTTTACAGAATATTTTTTGCAGTGATAAAAATGCTTTGACAAAATAGAACCTTTCTGTAGGCACATATCACTTCATTTGGAGGAAAAAAAAAAAAAGAGAAAAAGAAAGAAATCATGGAATCATAGAATGGTAAGAGGTTGAATGGACCTTAAGGATTATCTAGTTCCAACTTCCCCTGCCATGGGCAGGGATACCTCCCACTAGACCAGGTTGCTCAAGGCCTTATCCAAACTGGCCTTGAATACTGCCAGGGTTGGGACACCCACAACCTCTCTAGGCAACCTGTTCCAGTATCACACCACCCTCACAGTAAAAAAATTCTTCCTAATACCTAACCTGAACTTCCCCTCTTCCAGTTTGCACCCGTTACATCTTGTCCTATCACAAGTTCCTGATGAAGAGTGCCCCTCCAGCTTCCCTGCAGGCCCCCTTCAGAAGGCTGCTAACTTGGTCCCCTCAGGACATTCTGCTTACCTAGTTCCTTCAGTCCTTTTCAAACCACCAGGTCTGAATTTTCAGTTTGAAATTATATTTGGGTTTCCAATATCAAGGTATTAAAAGCAAAAGTTACTCAAAACATTTTAATGTTACCACTAAACTGAAACAGGTAGATTTCCAAATATTTATTAAATATTTTTATTGGAAGTGTCCAAAACTGACAATTTTAGTTAAAACCAAATTTTAGCATTTTGAAAACTCCGCAAAAAGGACAATCTGGTTCTCTCCTACTCTTCAGTGGGACTGCTTCAAATAGTATTTCAGTAAAAATACTTTAAAAAGTCATTCAAGAACGCCAAAGATCAATGTCCTCCACTGAACAGTAGCTTCTCATTTCTGACACACCTATTGTGTCACACTCTACTTGCAGTTTTGTCAGTAACAACAAAAACTGGCTTTGGAACGTGGCCCTCAAAGGATCTTTGTTTTCAAATGGGAATTTTGGGAAACAAAATTAGTTCTTCGTCTGTGTTGCGTCAGATTCTATCTCCACACACCTAGGAAAATTAATTGCTAAAGATATTTTAAATCTTATATTAAAATTATTTAATTACTTTAATTTTATGTAACTATTAATGTTATCCTAATTATCCCTTATCCTTTGAACTAGAGTCCATCTTCAAACATCTTTTGCTTCCTCCAAAGAGGGCTGGATTTTCAGCCACCAACAAAGAGAAAAGCTCTGCAAAAAATTATACAGGAATGGATTTACCCTGGGTTTATGCCACACAAAGGAGTGGAATGTCTTATGTTTGCATGATGCCACATCCAGATTTGTAGACAAGAGAAAAACATTAATTTATTGTAATAACAATTAAATCCATAATTTCATATTAGGAAATGGAATTACAAGTGTAAGTGCCTAAAATAGGAAATGGTTCTCTAGATTTCATTGAACAGCAATGTATTTCTTTGATCACTTCAGCTTCTTAAGTAGTTTACAAAACAAACAATGAAGAGTCTATTCCCCAGTCCACCTCATGGCCAAGTTGCTTTAGACTCTCGCTAGCACATCTCTCTTTTTGCTTTTGCTGCCAGGCCCATGAGGAAGCCAAAGACATGGACTTATTCTCTCTCACATATGTCAAAATGGCCTTGACTAGTCTCTCTCAGATGCTTTTCATCATTGTGGAGCTTGGTCATCTGCAATCAGCCTTCAAGATGCCAATTGCAAACTGTAAGAAACAAGACACTACCTCATCTGACCCTTTGCCTTATTCTTGGGCCCTTCTCTATCTTTCTTGCATGACTTTTACTTTCAAGATTTTTTTTTCCTTCTATTTATAATATGCTTAAGAAACTACTGTACGCATAACTTGTTATATCCAAAATATTTCTCTCCTGTTGGTTCTGCTACACACAGTCTATGCATGCCTTGTTAATTAAGCTGGGATGGATTTGGCATTAAGAATGTTTTTATCAAAGCATTTCCCCCACTGTTTTTAGAGGTTCCACTATCTTTCCAAGTCCTTATTCTTAATATGGGGATTTCCAGCGGTAGCTGGTCTGACTGGGAGCTGAACAAGCTATATATGAATATATGAACACATACATATTCTTGTTCCCACACAGTTGCACGCACAGCTGGACCCTTAGACACTTGTACCTGCAATTATCTGTCTTGCACATGCAGTAGGAAGACATGCATAACTCATGAGGCTTGAACAGCAACACAAAGTACCTATGGGTACTTCATTTGGCCTACATTTGTTTGAGAAATTCTTTTCAGATTTATTCACCAATTTATTCACCAGTTCTTCGCATTTTAAGCTAAATTTTCCTGAAGTATGTTATTAAATATTTCCAAAACAGACCTTACTCTTGTTTCTTTAAATAATTCTATTTGAAAGAACGAACACTGACTTTCATTTTCACAGAAAATCTGAAATATATAAAAACCAAAATAAAAACCTGACTAACAGCTATTTTTAAAGGGCAAAGACTAAAGCACAACTTTTATTTCCTGTTTCAAGTGGGTGGAATTAATTTTTCATCTGAAGTGTTTTCCATTCAGACATTAGCAAAATATATTTAATGCCATTGTAACTACAAATTGGTTCATTTCCGTAGTGCTACTATTGACACTCATTTATGAAACCTGCATAAGAAAAATAATAAATGCAATTTTAAATAAGCTGTTACAGTTTAAGTCTGAATAAAAAAAACAGGTAGATAACAAATATACTGAACTGTTAAAGATAAAACATGCAATTACTGCAAATAATATTTTATCAAGAAAATATTTCACACTATTTATTTGAGATTCTAATGATTGCTTAAACAACTTGTACCAAGCACTGGTTTTTTTTCATTTCAACTCCAATGCAATTATGTTGCTGACTGGCAGATGTCAGTGAATCACCAGCACTGGGTTCAGAAGTTCAGACTTCCCCAGCCAAGTGGCTTGCCCAAGCTGTTCAGAGTAGCTGAGCTCTCAACAGCAGGGGCTCCACCAAGGCAAACAGTAAGGTGGAAGCATCACTTCTCAGACTAGATGATCTTGGTCTTCCTGGACTAGATGATCTTTAAAGATATATAAAGAACCTTTCCAATCCATACCATTCTATGATTCTTGAAGAAAGCAC
The DNA here is from genome assembly GCA_035584735.1 of Pseudotriccus pelzelni. NCBI lineage: Eukaryota > Metazoa > Chordata > Aves > Passeriformes > Tyrannidae > Pseudotriccus > Pseudotriccus pelzelni. Next base: position 53,672,875 of record JAWMRA010000001.1, on the reverse strand, counting down.
ACAGGGTTTCCAGCACAAAGGCAAAGCCCTTCAAAACTGACTTCATTAAGAACACAAACTGCTGCAATTGAGTGATGAGTCTTTGTCTCCTTCCCTTGTTTTGATAACAAGCTTCTCATACAATCTTGCAAGCATTGTCCATTTTTTATGTAACTGACTTGGAGATGCTTCAAACATTGTAAATTCTAGAAACCTTGAACTGTAGGAAAGTGTGAACGACCATTCATTTTGTCTCGCTGGCTCTCTCTTGACTTTAGTCACTACTGATTAAAATCAAAGTCACTGAAGCCCCTGAAGTGTTTATTTGCTTCTGTGACTGTCTCTATTCGCCAGTAACATGTTAATCTCCTTCTACCACTTCTCTCACAAAACAGAGCAGAATTACAAGATACTTCAGAAATGAAGAAGCCTTTCTTCCCTCTGTCTCTGCAAGTGCTGTCACTGTCAAATCAATTATCAATTCTGTTCTCCTCTTGAGTTTCTCGAGCCTTTTACAGGCTTCTTGGCAAAATAGGCAGGTGCAGACATTTTCTTACATTAGAAAACAGGGAAACATTGCTAGAAAAGTGTAGCAAATTCCCCTAGTAGCTTATTGTATGGTGCTGCAGCATCACAACAGAATGTGGGGAAGTTTTTAGGGGGTTAGAAGATGGCTGCTTAGTAGCATAGCAAGATCTACACTGACAATTATGTCTAAAAAGTATCTTAAGAACTGGCAGTGAAAATATACCCTCATAAGTATACTTGTCACTTTACAACCCACTTTACCATTCATTTAAGTTTACACCACTGTGAATGTTCTGGGAGGTGAGATATCACACATGCATTTCAAGCATACACCCCTGGGCCTCTGGCTCCTGACAGATGCGAGTCTTCTGCGGGGTTTTTTGCCATTTGTCTTGAGTTCTCAAGAGCATCTAAGGAAGCACTACATACCCATGTCTGGGCACTTGTCTGAGGCACTTGTTTCATACATAGATATTTTACAACGTGCAGCAGCACTTCACAAGATTTGGTTATTTGGTTATTTAAGCATTAAGTACATGTTTACAAGTGCTGACCTCAATGTACCAGTGCCTTTCTAAAGGATGGTTGATTTCAACATATCTCAAAATGCCTGGCTGAACTGAGGCTCGTGAGAACCACGTTACCAGAAAATATCAGCAATAAGTTTGTTGAACTGTTTCAATTCAACTGGCCATTAAAAACCACACAGGCAAGTCAGAAATGCCATGACAAGCCAATAATTTACTTTCGCAAGCCCATGAGCATACTTCTTTCCACTCTTGTAGGGATATCTAGAGCCTCACGTAGGGGAAGCCTGCAGCTCACACGAGTCACTTGCAGGCTAGAACTAAATAACCAGCTAATTCCATAGGCAATGGCCTGGCAGCAGCTGCCTGCCCAGCAGAGGCAAACTTCCAAGCTCTTGCCTGGGGACACAGGCAGATGTGGCAGCCTGCCCTCAGCTACAGTGCTGTGACCACCTGAATGAGCTACATCAAAACGAGACTGAGTCTTTCTCCAGGATCTGCCATCTGATCCCGGGATAACAGAGGACATTCACCCTCATTGGATTTGTCCGTGTGGCACAGGGCACTGAAAAATGCCATCATTAGGTACATTTTCTACTCAAAAAAAAAAGTCTCTTCAGTTCCATTTATGCTCTCGTTATTCCTTTGAAGGTCATTTCCGTTTACTGAATACCGTAACACTATTTTGCAATGCTGAGTGCTTTAAACCTTTGGCTTTGAGTTTATATGCTAATTTAGCACATCAAAGCACATGTTTTGAGCAACTGCAAAGTTGTAGAATTACTTTTACAAATGTTGCTCAGTTGTCTGAGTGCTGGCCATGTCCCTTATTGCTTTGTTTTATTGCTGTGATGCTGGCAGCAACACCTTATCAAATATTGGCCATTCTGTCATCAGTCAGTTCAGCTATATAGCAAAAATAAATTAATTCTGTTCTGGGAAGACATCATTCAGCCAGGCAGCGTGGTCTGGGATTTTTTTTTTCTTATAGATAATCAAGAATCTGATGTGATGTGCTACATCTATCTCACCTCCCAATAAATTGAAAATAGAGATGTCTTCTTGTTCTGTGATTTTTGTGTACTACATCTATGCTACAAACGCACTTATTGCAGAGATGCAATAATTTGTAATTCAAGGGCTTTAAACTAAAACAGATTTTTTTTTTTTTAGGGGAAGAAGCAATGCTGAGAGCTGGATTTGTTTCACCTATCTACAGTTTCACAGACATGCAAAGAAAGGCACTAGGTCAGAAACCCACCGACATCAAGAGGAAAGTGGTGACTACCAGCACACTCCACACCAGCTTGTTAAGACTAAATATTAGGTAACATTTCAAGGCACACAGGGAGAGCTTGAGAGCCCTGCTCGTGGGCCAGGGGTTTATGAGAACAGCTTCTAGGAAATGCCTGAGTGGTCTCACAGAGCAGTAGCAGTGTAAGTAAGGGCTGAATGTCAAAACCACTCGGGCGCATCCTGGGAGAAGAAAAGAGAAGGGAAGTATCAAAGGAGGCTTGAGGTATTATCAGGTGGGAGGAGAGATCAGGTTTATTTAAACAGACACCAAGTGAAATGGTGTAGACAGAGAAAAAGTGGTGTACTTGCAGACGTGAAGAGTAAAGATCACGGCTCACCAAAGCCAACATGCACACTGCATGTTCATTTTCTGGTCCAAATGTGAACTTGGTCTAAATGGCCTAAACCAACACCTCAAGGCTAGAAAGGCCCTGTTGAGACAGCCAACAAAAAGACAGGGGGAAAAAAATGCTCTATTGGTTCCTTCTCCTTATCAAATCCACTATCACCATGAAAAGTCATAACCTGCATTTTAGAGTACATAATATACAAATCAGGGCCTCTGAGTCTGGTACTGTGTCACCTGGACAGCCTGCACGGCTTGATCAGATAGTCTGAAACTTGAACCATGAGAAACTTCATTGTAGGAATTCCCACAGCTTCCCACAGCTACAACTGCACTTTGCACGGGGCTGACTGAATAACACAGTATCTGTCCCTGTACATGCAGAGGCACGTAAGTTTTAAAGCCCTGAGAAGGCAAACCAAGAGTTTAGGTAGTCTCCTACCTCTTACACTGTGTTAAAAACCTGTCTGTTTCTTCAGTATAGGGGTTTACGTACCTGCAGGCATTATTTATTACTCCGAGATGTATTACTTACTCATTCTGACAAATGCAAAATAAATAATATATTTCTCCAAAAGAGGTTTTCGCTATTTCTGGAAGTGAGAGTGAAGGGAAGAGTCAGAAATTTTAAAAATGCAGTGTAGCCTTAAGGATAAAAATTAACAAGCTAGAATAGAAGTGCAAAACCACGGCTCTAAAATAAGTAGATAAGAGAAAAAAATATCTTGCAGAAAAAGACCTGTGAAACTTTTTAAAGAATGTTAAATTAAATTGCCTATGATCTAATGTATAAATTTGGAAGGTTTAACTATACTAAAAGAATTGGTCTCTTCTTTTTGTTAGTTATACTGTGATACTTGTAAAATTCTCAAGCACTGTGAAAGCTGATTTGAGATGATAATTTGATTAATTAACGATACAAATGCTCTGTGGTGAGATAATGAAAGGAATTTGAAATGTGTAATTTTGACTTCACTGTTAGTAAAATCTTTTCACGAGATCTTGGCCAATATAAGTAATCACAGACTCCAATTAAGCAAGATATTTGGATGTGTATGCCTAACCTGGAGATATGAATAGCCCTATTAGCCTCAAAGAAGGAACCTGATTGAAGCAAGTTATTAATTGGCCTAAAGTGAGGTATATGATTATGCACTTCCTGGATGAGGGCCATGGCAGATCTAATGTGTCTGAACTACCTGCAGTAATAGACTTAGTCAGGGGCTAACTCCAGACTAACTTACTCCAGCATATTTTTGAAGCTCACAGGTCTGAAATCACCACCTCTATTTCAGAACATGAAAATAAGCTGTCCCTCCAAGATTCAGAGAGCCCCAAGAAACTTCAGACTCCGATACTGCATTTCTTGTGCCACCTTATACATTATTTGAACTTCTAAGCCTGTTCTGCCACAAAGAATGTGACAGTGGTGGCCAATGCTTGTAGGTACAGCTGACAGACATTGGATCACACTATGGTGAAGTGTGTGGCCTGAGGAGGGGAAACAAAGGGAGGAGGGCTTGTACAACACACACCTTCCCTCCAGGCTTAGCTCGGTTTAGAGGCAGCATCCACTCTAAGCTTTGAAAAGCATCTTATCTGGGTGGGGACAAAAATGATCAAATTCTCCTCTGAAAATTCTTCTATAGTAAAGACCTAGACCAAGGCCAGTGTGGAGGGAAAAAAAACCAAGCAAACAAAAAAAACCCACACCAGCCTACAGATCCATTGGTATCTGCGGAAACAAGCCAATGTATTGCCCTTCATGATCTGACCTCTAGTCTCTAAGAACACAGTGAAGGAGGACTAGCCAAGCAAATAACACATATGCTTTTCCACAGCAGCCTCTCCTCTTGGACTCCTATCTGAGAATGATGCCTTCATCCTTAACAAATTGCTTTGTTTTTATGGAAATACATTTGCTTGTATGACAAAAATACATGTAAATGCTGTAACTAACTCTAATTGTCTTTTTAAAAAGGGTCATTTAGCTCCATTTTGTGTTCCAGTTAATGGCATAAATCTTCAAATGTCACTTTCCTAGTAGAAAACTTCAGAAGCTGTTTTGCAGTACTAATTTGCCCTAGAAAGTCTTACCCTTGATCCAATACAATGACATACCACACAGGGCAACTCTTCTGTCAGTAGAGAAATTCAGATTGGGTCTTGAAACATTATGGCATTTGCAGATTATTGCAAAGTCATTTGCATGGCTCACTGAGGCTTCAGGAAATGAGACAAAGCTATTTGTTGTAGCTATAAAGTCTATCAGGAGGAAAGCTAGCACTGATGGGAGAAGAGCAATGATACAAAACAGTTGTAAATCAAAACCAAACTCTGACATTTAAACCCAGCATTTCAAAGAGAAGGTAACATCTTCAGTGTCCAAAAATAACAACCTTCCTATCACTCTTGATTTTAAAGGGAAGGAAGTAGTAACCATCTGTTGCTAATGCTAAAGATAATCCTAGCTATGCCATGTTTCAACAAGCAAATGAACCAAATGCCATTCCTCTGTCATAACTGAGTGGTAAAAACCCATTTCAACAACAGTGTGTTAATAGGCTCCCATCAAAATAAAATAAACGTTTTGTAGCATGAGTAAAGCACAGATAACAACAGGACATCCCATTTCTGAAATGATTATCAATAAATCTATAGCATGACAAGAACCACTGTCTGCAGATCTGCCTCCCCAGCACACATTTTAATCCACACAATGCACAAGCAGGTAGTCTCTGGGACGTTGGATTTGCAGTTTTTAAACAGTCATGTATCCTTCTTCATTTTATTTTTGATCCTTTCAAGAGGTGGGATGCAGACATGAGGCAAACACAATTATGATTTAGTGCAAGGAGGAATACCCAGAAAGTGGGGAGAAAGAAGGAGGCAACAGAAGGTTACAATGGGGAAAAGAGTAGTGAAAACTGTGGAGAAAGGGCAGAAGCAAAGGGCAGAAATCTGAGTGGTATTTGAGAGAAAATATTTTTCTGATTGCATGTGGAAAGAAGTTGTAAATAATCATAAGGAGGGAGGTTTTCAAATGTACATTGACATCTTGCATTGGTTGTTATGTCAGTGATGCAGGGAGAGAAAAGGGAGGAGATTCACTGACTGAGAGAAGAGCATCTCTACACTCTAGGTGGACATAGAACCAGCTCATTGCTCTGAGTGAGTTTGTTAACACTGTGGATGGCTGTGCTAATGACAGGCTTGGCTGACAGTAGGAAAAGCAGTGATGCTCTAAGCCTCCAGGACAGAGGAAGGTGCTAATTACTAGATCTAATGAGTCCTGGCTCTAATTTCAGTGGCATGTCATTTTGCTGGCATATACTCTAAAAATGAGATACAAACTGGGAAGAAAAACACGAAGCAAGAAGAACAGGTACAGGAAAATAGCTGTCGTATATGAAAACTAATAAACGTAAGACTACATTGCTATTTAAATAATTAACAGGAGCACAGTCATAAACTAAGATAAAACGGCTAAACATGTAGCTTTACAAGTGCATCATGTAAGTAGGAGTGTAAGAGAAGTGAACAGTAAAGACAGTTTCCAAATGGAACCAACCGTGTAATGCACTTGAAGAGCTAATCAGTTTGCATGCGATTATCTTCTCTGCTGGATCTAAAGCATCAATTTGTCTGGAATTCATCTTTCAAAGGGAAATACAGTTTATTTCTGCAAACTGAAAGGGAAAAGTGATAATTTGATTTATCAGCTTATCAGTCAAGCAGGAAAGGTCTTTAGACAGGTATGAAAACCCCAGCTAGCAGAGATCCAGAGCAGAGCAGGTACATGCAAGATTTATGCACCTGATGCTCTGCCCAGGGATTGCTGCAACATGCTATCCCATTCTACTTGCTTACATTAATACTTTCTCAACTATTTGAAATATAATCTGGTTGTAAGTCAGAATTAACCCTCTGTGTGCATCTTGGACTAGGTTGGATGGGGCTTTGAGCAACATGGTCTAGTGGAAGATGTCTCTGCCCATGGCAGGGGAGTTAAAACTAGTTACCTTTAAGGACCCTTCCAACACAAATCATTCTATAATTCTATGATTCAAGCTAATGTCTGACTTTTAAAGTCACTGCAGTATATACCTGAAGAAGTATTTGGGCTGCAGGCTTTTAGAAAAAGAAAGACATTATCAGTAATCATGCAACCATTTTTCTTAAATATGAGGAATAATTTGGAGATGCTAATGTTCCACCCAAACAGCATTCCTTTCACAATGGATATGTCTAGAAAGGTGCCAGGAGATGCTGAGTTTAGTCCAGTTTTGGCCAGTTCTGCCAAACCTACAGAATGAGCTCTTGCTGTTAAAGCAGTTTTGACTTCAGCACATAATTCTGAAGTGATGCAAAAATGTGCCTTCAAAATATCTCATGTTAGCAGGAATATTTCGAATTTTTGTTTTGGTTTGAAATCTATATCTGCTTTACTTACTTTAGCCTTTATTTGAATTTTTTTAGCCTTTGTTGGTTTTTTTTACATTTGCTAACAAATCTGAGTGCTTGTTCTTTTGTTTACACCAACTGCAGGGTGAAAAATCATGTTAATGAAAGCAATCTTTTTTTTTCCAGCTGTACTATAAACAGTCAGCTGAGTTTACTGGTAGCCTCTTTTGAAGAGATTACCTTAGTCCTGTACTGATCAGTGTTACTTCATTCAGCAGCCATAGAATGGTGGAAGTCCACAGGGCTAAAACTCCTGAAAACCGAAAACAGACATGTTCGATCCAATGTTTGCACTCCATCTTTTTATTTAGCCATTTATCAGCTGCTTCTGGAGCTACCTGGAACATTCATCAGTGGGACAGAATCTTGTTCTAAGAGCAGTGCCTTTCAAAGGCTGGCACAAAGGGTCCAATGAGGATATATACTTTTTTTAATGCGGGGAAGGCTGTTCAAATGGTACTTACTGATACCCTTTGGACATTTGGCAAAACGGGGTGTGTTTTATAGGCACTGAGGGGGAGCTGCACACAGAGCACAGGTCACCAGCAACACCATGAAAGCTGCTTGCAGCCATCAGTGAGCCATTTTACTGACAAAAAACGAAGGATGAAATACTTACAAAAGCAACCACCTTATGCTGAAAACAGGCAGCCTGGGTTCAAACTGCAGCACAGTCTCTGGGAGCAGGGTGCTTGTGACAGCTAGTGTCCTTACACGGTTTTTTGGAGTCCCCATGAGCCCTGTGCTGCAATCACTAGGATGTGGGCTGGCTAGCTTAACACTGCAAAAAGTTACCTGAAGCAGACACAGTCACAGATTTTGTTCATGGAGTCTCAGAGGGAAAGGTCAATTCTGAGGCAAAACATTAAGCTTTTCCCTAATGTAGCCAGATTTATTCTCACTCTGGAGTATGCACTCAAATGTGGAGCTATTCTGAAACTCCCTTCCAAAAGATATGTGCAGGAAAGCACGCAAAATAATTTCTTATTTTATCAACAAGATTCTTAGGAGTAAAAAATTACCCACGAGAATGTAAATCTGAGATACAGGTACTCAGACAACAGAAACAGAGAGGCTCTATGATATATAGTACGCTTTTGTCCACTGCCATTAGTAGAATACATACTTCAGCTTTGTAATTTCCCTTCTTGGGCTGCTCATGGTTTGCTTCTGTTTTATTGTAGCCCTATATAGGGATACTTAAAAGTCCCTGCCAGTAGGAGAGATCCCTGTGAAACACACTGAGGTACAAGCACTAGGGAAAGTTTGGATGACAGAGCAATAGTTATAAGGCATCTCATGTATGAATAGAGGAGAGGGAACCAAAACAATTTATATTCTTGAAGTTTTAATAAAGCCTCCAGCAGAACTGAGACAGAGTCCAGGGTCTTAAGCCATGGCTTACTAACTTAATCACAACAGTGTCTTCTCTTTCACTGACTAATCCATCTTTTGAAACAGAGAAAAAAATATGTTGTTACAATGGCAGATTCTGGGGCTTTATCTTCAGATCGCTTTCCATAATTACTGATGGAGCTGAAAGATCATGTCTAAAGAGTAACAAAGAAACCTAGACAATTAATCAAATATTCAAAGTATCTACTGCGAGACAAAGTTACAGGTTTTTCTGTTTAAATCTCCCACTTTAAGATATTTTAAGGTTTAGGTTAAATATTTCTAACCTAATATAACTAAAACAACACTAAGTGATCAGGTGAAAATCATCAGCTGAAGTTACAAGCTTCAGAGCAGGCTGCCCTCATTCCTCCTAGCATGAAAAAAAAAAGAAAGATGCACCTGATCCAAAGAAGGCCACTGGCATCCTGGCCTGTATCAGCAATGATGTGGCCAGCAGGACGATGGCAGTGGTCATCCCCTTGTGCTTGGCACTGGTCAGGCCACAGCTTGACTCCTGTGTTCAGTTTTGGGATCCTCACTACAAGAAGGACATTGAGATGACGCAGCGTGTCCAGAGCAGGGCAACAGAGCTCGTGAAGGGACTGGAGCACAGGTCTTATGAGGAGCAGCTGAGGGAACTGAGGTTGTTCAGCCTGGAGAAAAGAAGGCTCAGGAGGGACTTTATCATTCTCCACAACTGCCTGAAAGAAGGGTGTAGCCAGGTGGGAGTCCGTCTCCCTCATGACAGGTGACAGGACAAGAGGAAATGCTCGGAGAAGGTTTACATGGGATATCAGGAAAAATTTCTTTAGGGAAAGGGTTTTCAGACACTGGGACAGTGTTTTCAGACAACTGCTCAGTTGAGTCACCATCCCTGGAGATATTAATAGATGTGTAGATGCAGCGCTGAGGGACATGATTTAGTGCCGGACTTTGCAGTTCTGGGTTAATGGTTGGACTCGATGATCTTAGAAGTCTTTTCCAACCTAAATAATCCCATGATCCTATGACAATCCCAAGTAGCAGTCCTGCTCCTGTTTCATAAGGGTCACATTACGCTACTCCAAGCTTAGCTCATCCTTCAACTGGCAACAACACTGCTCCAAAAACCATAGAATCATAAAATTGTTTGGGTTGGAAGGGACCTAAAAACGTCATCTAGTTCCAAGCCCACTGCCACGGTCAGGACACCTTCCACTAGATCAGGTCTCTCAGAGCTCCATTCAGCCTGATCTTAAACACTTCCAGGGACTTCTCTGGGCAACCTGTGTCAGTGCCCATGCAGGGCTACAGTCATCAAAGGTTTCCAGCCCTGAAGTACTTTCTTAATTATGTGTTCAACTATAGCAAGTCTTTTGTATTGTGGGGGAGTGTTTTTTGTCCTTATAGCTCCAGGACACAGGCTAGTCAGCTGGGCAAGGGTGATATTTCTCTAAATTTCCCACAGTGGATGAGCAGCTCTGTGTCCGGTCGTGGCTGGCCTGGGCACCAGCCAGTACCATGCATGGCTCTATCACATGGGGCCAGGAGCCACTGGGAAGTAGCACCCACAGACACCATCAGCAAGGGGCTTCTGCAGCCTGAGCACTAAGAACACATGGGGTTGGATTCAGGCACAAAAATGTTGCCAAAGTCCCACTTCGGGTGTGTAGGATTTCTAGGGACTTCTGCGCTGGGGAGTTTTGGTGATAGAGTGAAGAGGCATGGTCCTTCACCTGCTGTTTGATCAGCTTGTCCCAGTGCTGGGAAGGGGGACTGTTCACAAACCATGCAAGGTTATTGTGATCTAACCACTTTGTCTTTGGTGACATAGGACAGGGCAGTGCACAGAGCCTACTGCTTTGAAAACAGAAAACATGTTTCTATCCATTTTTTGTCATTCTGAGCCCCAGGTATTACAGCACTTCAGCCATGTACACGAAGGAGATGGTCACATGTGCTGGCAACTCAGGTACTGTTGATCCTCACAGCTGAATGATGCTGCCCACGTGTGCCAGCCAGCACAGCAGTAGCTTAGCAACACTGCCTGCAACAAGGTGTGGACATAAAAAGTCCCGCTTGTTTTCAACAAAGAGAAAGGATGGATAGAAATAATCGTGGTGTAATTAATATATATATGTAAGTCTCCACCATTAATATCAGCCCTTTCAACCAAGAAATGGTAGGAAGTGATTAAAACTCATATTTACAATTAAACAGGGAAAGTAAACATGGCTTAGCCGAGTCAAAAGAAATCCATAAAGCATGCAGGCACTGCTGACAAGGGTACAACTATCATCATCATCATGGCTAGGCTTCACGAACGAAGATTTGGGAAGGGCTCTATGAATCAGAGCTCTAATCAGTCCAGCAGTTTAATTACCTGGGAAGCATCATCTCCTCAGACGGTAAGATTGACGCAGAAATAGACAACAGGTTAGCAAAGGCATACAGAGCTTTCGGCAAACTCCATAAAAGAGTTCACCAAAACAACTATAACTAATCAATAAAAATCAGATATAGACAAGGAGGCTCTTTATTGAAACCATAGCACTTCATAGACCTTGCATGCCCAGCTCAAAAATCCTCTCCAGTACCTAGCAAATTTTTACTATGAAAATTTGTTTATCTGACAAGGCACTTGAAACAACATACATTGTCAAAAAGCAGACTAGGGAAATTACAGAGATAGAAAATTGCTTTACTGCCTTAGTACTCCCCTCAACAGTTCCCTTATTAAAGTAATTAGACATTTAAGACAAAGAAACATAAAACCCTTGAGGTGTGTAAATTTTAGATGCAATTGACATTGTCTGGGTACACAATAGGAATTGATTAGTAGTTGCCACACCCAGATCCACTACAGAGCATGAACAATATTCACAATTGCAAAACCCATGAAAGTCTTGGCTTTAGTGGTGTTTTGAAATTCATAGGGAAAAAAACTGGACTGAGAAATAGTCTTCGGAAAGCTGACTGCATTCTGGCAGTTTAAACTGGAGTCATAATATAAAACAGTAAGGGTGAGGGGTGCTCAGTGTGTTATAGTGCAGTGACTGTTGTTGGTGTAGCTATAGCTGGAGAAGTAACCTACTTTGGAAATACTTTCACCTGGAAATTCTCAGTCTGGAATCTCAACCAAAGGGCAGATCAAAAATAGCAATCAGCACCCCTGTCAGCATTCTTGTTTGCATTTGATAAACTTACAGTGTCTCTTAGGTACTAAGTGTAGGGGATGGACCTGCAATTGGCCAAAATCTCAACAACATTACTTAAAATTTTCGAATGTTTACCGCAATTTTCACTTGCTACTAGCTAGTTATAAAGTGTGTAATTATATCCCTTGGTTCAGCCAAGTGAAAGATAGTCATTCCAAGAAGACATTAAAACAATTCACCTGTACAGCTATGCACAAAACTGTTCCATTACCCAAAATAGAGCAGCAGCTGTAAATTGATACAAATTGTTCAGAAAATGACCAGGTTCTCACTAAAATTTAGCTGCAGTGCCTGTCAGCAAAGTGAAAGGCAACTGCATTAACAACTCACATGCCACTCCAACAGCTTGCTTCTTCTTTTAACATCCTTTATTCTTCAGTGCTTTTTTGTGTTCCAGTAATCAAGTTTCAGTGATAATTAAAATCTAGGGGAGCAAAGGCAGAGAAAATTTCCTGCTTTAATTGTATTCTTGAAGCATATAAAAATACTATATTTCTTCTCTAGAAGGTATAGTAAACCCAAAGTAATTGCTTACTGTATCATTTAATTATCCTAATTGTTGCAATAAAAAAAAAAATCCTCTTTTTTCCTAGAAAATAATTAGGTAAACTTAAAATGCCAGAAAAGAGTTGGTACTTAGATCTACACTGATGAATCAATCCTAGCTGGAGTTTTGAAGTTCAGGTATGTTCCCATCAAGAGACTTGGGCATCTCCAAACTCCGTTTTGGGAACATAGCCTAAAAGGATATATATACATGTGCTAGCTATGTATACACAGAGCTTTTAAAAAATATGTACACATATTAAAGGATCTAGAAGGATCTCTGTTAGCTTTGCGCTGAGACTGATGGAGACTTCAATTCAGGAAAGCACTTATGTTGAAGTTTTGATTCAGCCATGAACCAAACCAGGAGGTGAATTCAATGCTGCTCAGGAACACACCCAAAGTTTAACCCACGCCTAAAATCTTGCCATATTTTCCACTGCTGTCATAGTCACAGATCATCTGGGCTCTTGCAGTGAACTGATGAACTGTGAAGTACAAACCAATCTTCAAAGGCTGGTGACTAGTTTACTTGAACAAAGAGTGTGGAAGTGGCTGCTGGATATGCATCTAAGAAACAGAGCTCACCCACTAAAGGCAGAGAAAGTGCTTATGCATAGAAAGTCACGTTTTAAAGTGTGATTTTAAATTATCTTTTAAAACAAGGATATACTTTCAAAAGTTAACTATATATATAAAATATAAAAATAGAAATTTATCTATTCTAGTGGGATGAAGAGACTCTGCATTTTATTGTAGGTTGAAGTATTATCCTACCAAAAGTATGACTAATATTTTGTTGAACATTAAGAAGTAATAAATACCTGTTTAATATTCAGAGCATTAAAAAGAAAAGTAAAAATCAATAGAGTTAAAAAATAAAAGTGTGAAAATCTGGCTTCTAGTACTTGTGACTCCCTGTGTTGTGGTCTATATTGCAGTAACAAAAACTCCAGCTTACTCCACATACAGATGAGTTCGTCAAAGTCAGACCCGTTGGCTACCCCACAGTGCACATAATTGTACTTGTCCACCTTCTGTATAAAATTATATCACTTTCATAAAGTTATAAATCCTTATAGCACTTTATTTGCCAACTGAGGGCTGGGCAACTCACAATTCCCCTTAAAGAGGGTACTTCCCTTGAAACATACTTTGAGGAAGGAGCCTGTCATAGAAGAAAACTATCAAGGGTCTTACAAGACACTCACCTCCTATACACATACAAAGAATAAAAATTGTTATATGTTTACTGTTTCTTCCCCCCACTTTCC
>JAWMRA010000001.1:53523007-53659220 GCA_035584735.1 Pseudotriccus pelzelni | reverse complement strand
ATATGACTGAAGTTATGCCATTACATTGAGATGGGCTTTTTAATACTCTCCCTCCAGGTTCTTTTCCATTGTTTTCTTTCTGCCTACAAAGAAACAAGTCACCTATCTGCCTTTCAGGCTGTTTATCTGATTTATCCTGATATTCACAGAATCACAGAATACGCTAAGTTGGAAGGGACCCACAATGATCATCAAGTCCAACTCCTGGCCTTGCACAGGACCATCCCCAAGAGTCACACCATGTGCCCGAGAGTATCATCCAAACGCTTCCTGAGGCTTGGTGCTGTGACCACTGCCCTGGGAAGCCTGTTCCAGCACCCAACCACCCTCTGGGTGAAGAACCTTTTTCTAATATCCAAACTAAATCTCCCCTGACACAGTTTTAGGCCATTCCCTCCAGGGTGTTTTCACTGGTATCCACAGAGAAGAGATCAGTGCCTGCCCCTCCCTCCTCATCCTCTCATGAGGAAGTTGTAACTGCAATGAAGTGTCCCCTCAGTCTCCTCTCCAGGCTGAACAGACCAAGTGCCCTCATCAGTTCCTCATACAGCTTCCTCTCAAGGCCCTTCACCGTCTTCATTGCCCACCTTTGGATGCTCTCTTACAGCTTATCTTTCTTACCACTTGTCAAGTCCGGGCTGCCTCCAGACCATGAGGTAAGGAAAGGCCAGGTGCTTTTCCTGGCATAGCACAATAAATTCATATGAAGAAAGAGACCATTAGAACTGTTACTTTTTAAAGTGACTTCTCTCTTTGAAAAGTTGTGAACACAGTATCCACTAAGAATTACATTCACTGCTGCCTAACTGAAATCTGCAACGTATTATTTTTAATGTAACTGGATGTTTTTTTCTGATCTAGCTTTGAAGTTAGCCCTCCTATGAGATGGAAATTGGGCTTTATCCCATCCAGGTCTGAGCTGAATTATTCTGCAGCTCTATTTGTTGGAACTGTGCTATTAGAAGCATCAGAAAGTCTCATGGCTTAATCCACTAACTGCTCACTTACTCACTACCCACCTCAGTAGGATGGGACAGGAAACTGGGGGGAAAAAGATATAAAGTTCTTGGGTTGAGAAAAGGACAGTTTAATACCACAGAAAAGGAAGAGAAAATAGTAATACTAATTATAAAACAAATAGAATATACAAAACAAGTGATGCAAATGCCCACCACCCACCAACCAATGTGCAGGCTCCTGACCAGGGGACCTGGGACAATTTTACCCCAGTTTCTGTAGTGATCATGATGCCATACGGTATGAAATATCCGTTTGGCCAGCTGGAGTCAGCTGCCCCAGCTGTGTCTCCTCCCAGCTTCTTGCGTCCCCCAAGACACTCACTGTTGAGGTGGAGTGAGAGGCTGAAAAGTCCTTGACTTAGTGTAAACATTGCTCAGCAACAGCTAAAACATCAGTGTGTTATCAACATTATTCTCATATTAAATCCAAAGCACAGCACTGTACCAGCTACTGTGAAGAAAATTAACTCTATCCCAGCCAAAACCAGGGCAGGAGAAAGCTACAAACAATAGCAATAGGAGATTCCCTGCTGCAAATCAGCCCCCATCAGCTAGGGATCGAGGACAGCTACAAAAGGATGGGATATGCAAAAGTGGGGCAAAAGTAGCTTTGCCAGCTGGCTAACTGACACAGTGAGGAGAGCTTCAAAATTAAGAACAACAGCAGAGGGAGATGGTGACTAAAGTTAAGTGAGGTGGTGGTGGATGAGCAAGAAAAGAGTTCAGGGTATAGTGGGCAAGAGACCTCCTGTCTAACAAAACAGAGCTGAAGGGATCTCACCCAGAGTGTATGCATACAGATAGGGAAATGCCTACAGGCAGTATATGTGGAAAGTTCTCAAATCTGAAATGACTGGATGTCTCTCTGAACTGCCTGTACACTAATGCACAAAAGGTGGGGAACAGAGAAGGAATTACAGCCTGTGTGTGATTAAATGGCTACGATCTCCTTTGGATCACAGAGATGTGGTGGCATAGCTCATGCGACTGGAGTGCTGTAGGGGATGGGTACACTTTTTATGGAGTATGGCATGGTGAGAAAGGGGAGTTGCCCTTTGTGTGAGAATATAATAGAAATTTTTGGAACTCTGCCTAGGGATGAACGAAGTCCCAGCTGAGCATTTATGAATTTGGATTAAATAGAAGCACAACACAGACAACAGTGGGACCTGATGACAAAAGATGTGGAAAAGACTGAGGTACTCAGTGCTTTCTTTACTCCAGTCTTTACTGTTAAGACCTGCCTCAGGAGTTGCAGAGCCCTTTCTCCTGGCCCTGGGAAAGCCAGGAGGAAGGAGGACATCATCGAGTTCCAACCTTCCTGCCATGGGTGGGGATGCCACCCACTAGACCAGGTTGCTCCAAGACCCATCCAACCTGGTCTTGAACAGTGTCAGGGATGAGGCATCCATAACTCCTCTGGCAACCTGTGACAGTGTCTGACCAACCTCTGAGTAAAGAACTTCTTCCTAACATCCAATTTAAACATCTTTTCTTTTAGTTTAACGCTGTTGCCCCTTGTCCTGCCCATGTAAAAAGTCACTGTCCCTCTTTTTTATGAGCCCCTTTAAGTGCTGGAAGGCCGCAATAGTGTTTCCTCAGAGCCTTCTCTTCTGCAGGTTGAACAACCCCAACTCTCAGCCTGTTTTCAGAGGACAGGTGCTCTTTTTGTCCCTCCTCTGGACCTGCTCCAACAGGTCCATGTTTTTCCTGTGCTGGGACCCCAGAGCTAGATGTAGCAATCTGTGTGGGGTCTCGAAAAGTGGAGTAATGAGGCAGAATCATCCGCTGGCCATGCTGATTTTGATGAAGCCCAGGGTGCAGTTGGCTTTCTGGGCTGCAAACGCACTTTGCTGGATCATGTCCAGATTTTCATCCATGAGAATATAAGAGAAAGCAAATTGGAACAGGATAATTAGGTGAAGGTTCATTTCTGGTTTGGCAATTATAACAAACCATATATTCTGGAGCATAAGAAAACAGTTCAACAGCACTGCTGAAAGCCAAACAAGAACAAGTACTTGTTCAGTAATGCAATAAGGACGGATGAATGGTGGGACATTGTACAGAGCTGGGAAACAAATATTTGTCTTGCCTATGGATTGGCCATGTCAGAGCTTTGAATTAGTGTTGATCTTGTCGAAGTCACTGACAGGATTGAGCCTATTTCAGATGTGCTTTTTTAATGGAGCACATAGATGAAAAGAGATGCTTATTCTAAGGAGGTCTGCACTAAAAAGAGCTAGGACAAAGACAATGTCACAGCAACTTGCAAGTATTTGTGCTAGATCTCTGTCAAGAAGGGTAATATGCAATGTCCAAAGTGGGACTGTTATGAAATCTTTTCCAGTCCACTCAGCCTCTGGCTTAAATGCTTTATGTTATAGCACAGTTACATTTCATTAATGGCGCTTTCCTGCTATACTCTTTGGTCTTCATGAAAAATTAGAGACAAAGCCCAAACATTTATTTTCTGAAGAAGCTAAGTACTTTCCTCTGAAATTGTTCACTAAAATAACAATACAGATGCTACAACATTTAATGAAATGGGAGACAGAACCAAATATGTCCCTCATGTCTGATCTCCGTCATTTTTAATAACTCTTTGCTGGCAAACATGGGTTATGGTAGAAAGCACCATCCTGCCAGGTAGGGCTTTGCAGTCCGTTCACAGGCACAGACTCTCCTGTTAAACTAACATTATTCCCTCATCTTTGTCTTTCCTGCCTCTCCACATTTGTCCCTACTCTAAATCTCCAGACAGTGCAATGCCCAGCAAGCTTTGGCACAGCTGTTATATGGCAAGGAGAGAGGCATTTGTTATATGTGCAGGCAGCACTGTGAGAAATGTGACACAGTCCATCCCCCTCCTTTCAGACATCATCTGTTATTCAGCTGGAAAAAGCACCAGCAGTATCTGGAAGGCAGAGAATATAGCACTGATGGTCTGTACATGTTAACAAGAACAAGCACCTGATGGCTCCTGCATCCTCATTCTCAACTTGGGAAGTTTCCTACTTCCACAGGCCCTTAAAACAATGGACCGGCAGCTTTTTAAATCTTTTATGCATACTGTTTCTTCCCTAATGTGCCTGAGTTCTTTCAACCCCTCACTTAAAACCTCTATTGAAAAGTGCTGTGGTGTGGGAAACCCCCAGTATGACATTAAGAAAGGGAAAGTTCATCAGACCTTCTCCCCTCCCTGCCTCAGCTACATCCTTGACTCTAAATCCTGGCAGAGGAACCCAGGGTTTCAAAAGCAAAAGGTTTCAAATGCAATTCTGCTGCTTTTTTTTTAACCTGCGACTCTGCCAGAATATCAGATGGGAAGCAAACCAGTAAATTGCTTTCCTGCTGTAGGTACAAGGAAGAAGGGAGAGCAAATTGACAGCACCCATCACCATTTGTGTCACCAAACAACTTCTGCATAAGATGCAGCCTTCACACCTGCTCCTAACCTGACAGATCAGAATTGATTCTGATTAGGAGATCCAAAATTATTTTGTGATGCAAAAAACAGTTCAGTCCATTGGTGCAGGCTAATACGTAATTAATGACTCCACGGTGTGCTGCTTTTGACTGGAGTAGAGTTAACTTTCTTCACAGTAGCTGATATGAGGCATGATTCGGATTTGTGACCAAGGGAGTATTGATAACACAAGGATGTTTTCACTACTGCATGGTGTCAAGGCCTTTTCTGCCTCTCACCCCACCCCACCAGCAAGTCAAGTGGGGGTGCACAAGGTGACAGGACACAGCTGGACAGTTGACCCCAAGTGACCAAAGACACATCCTATAACACCTGGCATCATGATCAGCATATAAAGCTAGAGGAAGAAGGAGAAAGGGGGAGGATGTTTGGAGTGATGTCATTTTGCTTTCCCAAGCCACCGTTATGCATGATTGAGCCCAGCTTTCCTGGGGACACTGAAGAGCCGCCTGCTGATGGGAAGTGGTGAATGAATTCCCTGTTTTGCTTTGCTTGCACTTGCAGATTTTCCTTTACCTGTTAAACTGTCTTTACCTCATGCCATAAGTTTTTTCATTTTTACTCCTCTGATTCTCCTCACAGTCCTCTAGGGGAGGTGTGACTGAGTGGCACCATGGTGCTTAGCTGCCAGCTGAGGTGAAATCATGACACAGGATAACCAAAACCTTTTCTCCTTCTTCACAAAGTCAGCTCCAGCAGCACCCACAAGCTTTGCACTTCCCCGATGCTAAGAGGTGAAGGTTGTCCAAAGTCAGGGAGCTCTCACTGTACCCTCGGAGGGGCCGCAGGACTGTGAGAGGTATTAAAGTACAACACACACTATGTTTTCTCAAAACAAAATTATCCTCTCCTATAAGGATGTTGACACTTGGAAAAAAAAAACCCACCAACTTTTGAAGTCTGAAAACTTTTCCCACACATATGTTTACATGCTTATAAACAAATACAACTGTTCACACCATCAATTACAAACTTTGTGTGAAAGCATAAAATACTGGGTATTCAGTTGCATTAAAGCTTCCTCACTGAGGAAGTCTGTGGACTGTTCTATGTGGTTTCAGTATGGCATACACTATGCCATGGCATTTTTGCTTTTCCCTTTCAAGTCCCCAGGGAATAACCTACAGTCTTAGTCAAGTTTGGGATATGGCAAAACAGATGGGATGGGATTAGGATTGTTTATGAAATGAAGTGCTCAAAGATGAACCCTTGGCAGGGCAGTGCAATTTATATTATTCACTGGGTAAGCAAACTTGGAATAAAACGCTATTTGTGTCCCAGTCCACAGAATGGTCTTTCACAGAAATGTCAGCAAACATTTTCATGCCAGGTTTTTAGCAACCGCTTTGAACTACACCATAGAGCAAGGAACGTTTTAACTGTTACCTGAGTAAAGTCATGCTTTATGCCTGCATACTTTTGCCTAAGCCATTTCACTTCTGAGTTGATGACATGAGATAATAGAAAGCATGTATTTATATGCACATATTAATCCTACAAAGTCTGTACTTGATGTCTTCTGAATGTGAATGCCACTAAAATTTGCAAAATAGACAAACTCCTTAAATAAAAGTGTGAAGGTCAGAAAAGGCCACAGAAGCAACACAACTTCATCTGCTCCTTAAACCCTGAGACAAAAATGGGTGAGGTGGTAAAAATGCATTTTCAGTTACTGCTGAGTATTGTACAGTAGGACAAACAATGAGGAAGAATATCAGTTTGTGCCAATAAAAAATGTCACTTCGGGGAAGGTGAGATCCTTCTCCTATTTCCAACACTGTGTATTGCTGTCATCTTCTCTGCTGTCCTGTCCTTCTCATTTGCCCTGTATGAGCTCCTAATACGTTTGCAGAACCCATTGTCTTCATTCAGTCAGAGGCTCTGCCGTGTCCACCTTGGCATTCATATTTGTTTCTCAGTTTTGATGATTTTAGCAATCCTATTGCTTGCATTTTCCTCTTGCTTGGAACTGCTCGCTGCAGCCCATGGTGCCGTGACTGAGCACCATGAGGCAAGACTGTACACCAGCCCAATGCAATTAAATACAGAAGCAGCCTTCCTTCTTTGCTCTGTGTCCAGCAGCTGTCTGTCTCTATTACTTTAGGGTTTACTCTCTAGATTTTAGTCCCTTCTGTGATATCTAGATAACAATACTTTAAATTTATTCTCAGTGGCATTTGAGTCAAAGTCATTTCCTCTCAAGTACAGCTGTCATTAGCTGCCTATGCTATGTAACAGTCTCAAACTATTTCAGTGAACAGGGGGAAATAAATGGAGCTATCTAATCAATATAGCAGGCTGAACCTGAAGTACCCATCCTTTATTTAAGCTTCTTTGCTGAGAGTCAGTGTTTTATTAATCTTAATCCTGAGAACTATGGTAAGCTGAAAGAAAGTAATTACTGG
Source organism: Pseudotriccus pelzelni (assembly GCA_035584735.1). Taxonomy (NCBI): domain Eukaryota; kingdom Metazoa; phylum Chordata; class Aves; order Passeriformes; family Tyrannidae; genus Pseudotriccus; species Pseudotriccus pelzelni. The sequence goes on along the minus strand of JAWMRA010000001.1, from coordinate 53,652,306 downwards.
CGTTCACCACACTTAGTCAGGAAAGTACTTCCCTATTGGGAGGTCTGCAGGAATACAGACACAATCTGAGGAACAAGGGGTCATCAGCAAAAGGCACTTTTCATTAAAAAAAGTAAAGTATCAGGAATGAAAACCAGCGTCAGGCTGCAAATAACCTGAACCTGGTGAGATGTGGGAACATGCCCCATGCTCAGTGGTTGTGTACAGCCACATTGCTGCTTCCAGCCCTGCACAGCTCCTCACCTGGGAAATGTTCTTAGGATCAGACCCTGAAGGTTAAAACAGAGAAAAATGGCAGGTGCTCAGGTGTGTAACTTCTATCCAGGTGTTCTATCAGTCCAAGTTTCTCTGGAAAGGTATGAAACTATGACCCCAGAGGTGGGCAAACTTAGGAGTATTTGTGCAGCTTATGTTTGAAAGTAAGAAGGCTTTTAATCACTCTCCACTTTCTTCTCGACTGTTCAAAAGCAGAATAAGGTCCTCATCTAGACATTTCAGCCCATGGAAACAGAGCCCACTCTGTTGTGGCTCAGTCTTGAACACAATGTCTCTCGTAACAACGAGTGGAGGGATTGCTGTGTTTGGGTACAGAACATAATAATTCCACTAAATATCAGTCTGCAGAGGAGATGTTCCATACTGTGATTTGTTCCTCCAGAATATTAATCTATTGTGGTGCAGCAGAAATGCTTCCAAAATAACCAGTTACCTATCATAGTCATTTCCACAGGTAGCTCAGACCCAGGGTTAGGAAAAAGCTGAAACCTGGCTGACCAGTGGCATCACTGCCATAAACAAATAAGATTAGGTTGTCTATGAAATAATATGTCATAAACAGAGGGCCACTGCTATTACAGCCCCCCACCTCTTGCACTGTCTGTTTGGGATAGGTAGATTTTTTTCCTATTGTTTCTGGGCTCTGGTGCCAGACATCTGCTTTCCCATCAGAGCACTGGCTGAGCCAATGCCTCAGTACTGGTTATGAGTGTATAGGGGTAGAATTTAAACCAAATACCTTAAACACTGCTGAAAGCGCCTTCAATTGCGTTTGTCTCATGCCTTCATAAGTGATCTTTTCTACTTTAATAACACTGATTTTCCAGAGCAGCTGGAAGTCAGGCAGAGGAAAGAAGGGGCCATCCTTGCACATCTATAAGCACAAGGAAGCATTGGCACCCATTCCTTTTCACAGCACAGCCTGTGGTAGTCCTGTGACTGCCAACAGTCTGAACAGAAAAGGTATTGAAAGATTTGTTTTCCAAAAGGATCTTGAAACCTTCCTTTTTGTATGGACATGTTAACAATCTCTCAGCTGTTACCCAAGTGCTCATTTCTCTGATAGCACTGAAGGCCACAGCTTGATGATCAAAAATTTCTCTGAGCCCTGAGCAAACAGGGATGGAACAGATTCTCTCCTGTGTGAAGTCTGTCAGGTGACTTCACCCCATGCTTGAATGTTGGACTTCCAAACTGCTGGAGCCTTCAGCCATACAGAGCTCGAAGCCTACATGGCTGAAGCCTGCTACACTTTTCATTCTGTCTAGCCTGTAATCATGAAATACAACAATTTGTTATTGACATAATATTAAGAATAAATTAAAATACTTCTGGTAGAAAATAGAAAGTCAAATGGTTTTTTTTCTACAATACAGAGCAGCAAGGCAAAAAGGAATCCATCCCTCTGCAATCGCTATGAAAATTGAGACGTCCTTTCCAGGCTGCAAGTCCTGAGTAAGGATGTGTGTGCTTTGAGTGCCAAAGCTCCATAGCAAGCCTTTTCTATAAATCTTTTTTTTCTTTTTTTTTTTTTTTTTTGGTTGGTAGTGGAAATACATTCCCATGCCTAGATATTTGGGATTGGGAACCAGTTGATTTCATGGAATTCACTCCTAGCACCATAGCTGTCTTTGCAACACAGGCAGAGCTCAGAAGCAGGGAACAAGATCATCAAAACTCAGACAACCTTACCTTTATTTGCTTTGTTTCACTGTGGAAGTCACGTTTATGCATTTGAATGCAACTTGAATATTGTCTTTGGAAGAAGGTCTTATTCAGTGTCCTACTGCTCCCGCCAAAGGCTTCTAAATACACCTGAGGGCTATATTGAAGGCTGACTCACAATGCCATACCCACAAGGAGCTCAGTGCTGCAGTACAATGCCATCCATACAGCTCTGTTTGTGGGATGCCGAATTCCTACCCCTGCCTGTCTGCGTGCAGCTTGCAGGGGTAGGAAAATACCTCCTCCATGGGATGCTGAAGACACAGTTTTCCTCCTCTCCCTATTCTAGCTCTCCACATGCTCCCACTCACATTTCTCACATTGCGCTTGCCACCTCTTCTCCATCTCACTGCTGCTGCCTTTTCTCAGACGTTTCTGGTTTGCTGCCTGGTCACACCTGTAGGAAGAAATACTCAGGCTCTTCATTAGCACTTCCAGAAGCCAAATCTATGTATTACCATGGGTGTGAAGTACCTCACAGCTAGGACAGCGCATCTGTTATCCTGCAAGAAGGGTGAGAGCAGCAGCAAAGACAATTACCATGCCCACAACCTGATTCATATGTCTATAGACTTATGGATTGGAGAAACCCAGTCCCAGAGTTAATCAGTGTTCCCTTCACCCATTGCATAATCCCACAAGCTTCAAACAGTAACAAACTCACTTCCGCTGTACTAATAATTCTGCTTCTCCATATGCTGAATGTTTCACACCCATTCTGGGATCCAGGAACTCAGAAATGTGACACATATATAAAATATCACCCAAAAGAGTTGGAATGCCACAGAAGCCAGAGCACAAGAATGCCCTTCCTTGACTGCTGTGGGAGCCCGGAAGGAAATGTGAAACTAATATAAAACTTTCCAAAGTCCCACAAGGCACAGAGTGAGCCAATTGCCCTATGGGGCAGCAAAGCTAAATTCGATTGCAAATTACATGGCTTGTTGGAAGACAATGTAATGACACTTTACAGTATCCAGTGAATAAAACTGCTTGAAACACCCAACCTGATGCTTGTAGAGCAACCCATCAATGATGCTTCATTCCAGTTACAAAACACCCTAAATCCTAAGCCACAGGATTTACCAATTTCAACCTTATTTTCATTCTTTAATGAGAGTGCAAGGTACAAATTCATTCCAGCAAGCTCAAGTCTTCTTAATTAGGAGGCTAATAAAAAAGAATGAGATTCTTTAAAGGACAATTCAGATCTTCACTGAAGTGAACTGTCATCCCTAGAGGGGCAGAAATTGCACAGGCTTTCATAAAATCTTCTGCAACAGATTAGGAGCTATTGTCTGGAAATGATCTACCAAATTTGCCACAAAGAATTGTTGTCAGCATGAAATAGAAATGTGATAAGAAAAGCTACAGTAGCACTCAGCATGTTTATGTTTAATATTTTTTACTTCCCTACTTGCTGATTTTATTTTTGATTCTAAGTCTTTTTTCCTTCTTTCTGTCCCCCCCTTTCCCTCCTTTCCTTTCTGAAACTCATTGATTTCTGTCACCAGATGCCTTTCCAATTTGCTGTGTTCTCAGACTTGCCTCCCTCCTCCCCTCCTCCTTCCTTTTGCTGGGAAAGCTGAGGGTCTCAGCCTGAATGCCCCTCTTACTTGTGAACAATAATCTTTAGCAATGTGCACTAGAGAATACACATTCCCCTTTTATAAAGCACACATGGGGAGAATTAACAGGAATTATAGGTAGAGGTGCAGGATGAGAGGTGAGCAAATTTTCTTCACAGCAGCAGGGGCTGGTGTGCTATCCATTCACTGCCATTCAGCCTCAAGCATGACCTCTTCATAGTGCAAGGCAAGTAGATTCTCCATTTTTCTCTCATTCATGTCCCACCTTTCTCATCCTCCTATGCAGTCCCTCACACTCAAAGAATTTCTGCCACGGAATTACAGGCACCTATTTATACAGGATCCTCACACCGCGTGGGAATAGCCTCATTCTGGCAGGCCTTGGACTTGTGCCAATACCATCAGCTTCTCTTTCTCTATGGCCTATAAAATTAAATCAGATGGAAAAGATCTTCAGCCTGAGGAATTTACAGACCACTTCAAGGAGTAGAAAGTGAATCAATGCATCTGAGGGACACAGCAGCAGTGCTGTGGACAACACCACCTCTCATATCAACAAATGAGTGGGTTTTGGTACACACAGGCATCCTGACAGTAGGTAGATCACACCAAAGGAGTGGAGACTAGAAAGTGCTCCCATCATTGTAAATAGGTGAGTTCAACCCACACAGAAACAAGAGAAGAAAGGCAGTAAGGCTGAATCAGTGGTAGCAATGGACAGCAGCTAGGAGGAACAGGAAGAAGGTGGAGAAGATAGAGACAGGCATGCTGATGGTGAACCTTTCAAAATTGTTGCTTTCAAGAAGGCATGCAAGGAAGGGGAACTCTAGACTAGGTCTATCCCACAGGAGGAAGAGTCTATTCACAACATCACGGTGTCCTGTATGCTAGTGTTAATAGTTATTCCATCATTTCGCAGTTGTGTGACCTTCTCTTGTCTTAATTACTAACCAAGTGCTACTGATTCCAGCGCAACAGGGGGAAGAGACAAGAGCTTGTGGTTAGTGGGGTAAAGATGTCCGTGTTCATTTGCCTCACAGTGCGACAGCCACCGTGTTTGCCAGACGGACAGACATTTCTCCCTGCCCTCTCAGCTTATAGCCAGTCCATCCCAGGGAGAGGGAGTAACACTTCTCCTGGCAATGCCCACAAACTTACAGAGGGATCCTGCAGTTCCCAGCAGCTTTGTGCCCTGCACTCCTCAGGAAAATCCCTAATCCAAGGAGTCACAACAGCAGAAAGCAAATATATCCCATCTTGGAAGAGGGCAGGAGGCAGCACATCCCACACTGATCATTGGAGATCCTTCAACAAGAAAAGCTGTTTGAGGAAGCACTGGCAGAACTGGGCCTTTGCTACCTTCCCTGAAAAGCCTCACCATGACATTTGCTCAGGCTACAAGTCATAATGGAAATGATCAAAAGGGAAAAGCTGGAAGAGCTAGCAGGGAATTATCCATCAGTACACATCAAAAATGAATGATCAGGAAAAAAAGCTTCCCTCTTCCAGTGAGAAAATAATGATGGATGGTCAGAAGAAAAATTAATAAGAAGACAGAAAAGAAATTTTCTGTCCCTTCTGCAGCTCAGCAGTCTTCCATTAATTTTCGTAATAGAAAGATGATGTATTAATTAGGTTTTGCCCAAGGCATGCCACTTTAATTAAATATCTATTCCAACTAGGAAAACAGGAAAATGGTTTATTTTCTTTCCTAATTCCTCATCAAGAGCTGAATATTTTCTTACATAATTTCAAAGAACAGCAAACAGTTCTTATTAGGACTAAAGTCTGAAATCCTTAATGAGGCATGGAAATTAAATCAAAGCACAGAGTTGTGTAATACATGGTTTACAAAGATTAGTCACATATTAGACTGAGAAACTATCAGCTTGTTTAAATAGTTGTATGTTTTATGTTTGACATGAGACAAAATCTCCCACATTTGTATCTGAAATATCACAATACTTTCTGTGAGCCTTCACTTGAAGAGTTGCATAATGACTGGTGCCATATAAATGCTTCCAGGAGGATCTGACCTGCTTCAAAATAACAACGGGACAGCTTGCCAGGTAGAAGCAGAGTTCAAATTGCCAGGATGTGACTCAGCTTGTTAATTCCTACCACCCTTGGCTATAAATACAAAAGGAGTGAAGCAATCCACTTCACATCCAGGTTGTAGGTGTTTGAACTAGCCACCCAAAATAAATGTCAGAGCTCCCCAACTAGAGCACAGAAAAAAGCATGTATCACAGTCAGGTGTCTTCAAAGGTCTTCAGAGGAAGAGGATTATGCCTGCACACGTCTGTCTTATCCAGCACTGCCATCAGGCAGAGGTAATATCACTCTGAAGATCCTCAAATTAGAATATTTTTTGACCTTTGGGACTTCCCCAATCTCTTTGCAAGAGTATTTTGCTATAATCTCTGTTCAGCAAACAGAGAGAAGAGTGTCTCTGCAAAAGCAGCCTGCCCAAAAAGGCTATTTCTGCCTCCCTTGTCTTATATTCCATGAGATACTGAATAGTTATATAGCCAGAATATCCAGAAGTTACCCATGGGGAGAGGAAGGCACATATTCAGAGGAACGTAATTGCCACTAAGGCAACATGTGCACAAGGTGCCCAAATGTTAGACTGCTTCACGAGCTGCTCATTGGCTTTTGTTTTGTAAACTAAGAAAACTGCTTTGTCCTCCTCTGATTTTACACAGCACCTTGTGTAATGGAGCCAGAAATCCTACATCCACATGAGGTAAGCAATGAAGTCCTGAACCTGAACTTTCACTGAAATCTTCAGTTCACTTTTAACAGAATCCCACTGGTGGGGACATGCAAAAACTTTAAATAGAAAATAAATGTGCTTTCTGTCTATTCTGTTCTGTTCTCAGGAAGAAAAAGAGAGGTAAAAAAAAAAAAAAGAAAAAAAAGATGAAATGTAGAAAAATGATCGTGACTGGGTAGAATAAGACATTTTAGAATGAAAGCTGAAGAGGGCCTATCCAAGGAGACTGGTTATAAGGCATGTGATAAATTGCATCTTTTCATATTTTGTATTTATTCTTGCAGTCTAACATCATTCATTTGGCCCTGGCCATTCCTGTTTTTCAACTGGAAGTTTAATTATTTGTATTTATTTCAGGGAAGTTCATGAAAAAAACCTAATGTACTGGTGTTTTGGATAACTTAATAAAATCTGTTCTTGAAAGCTATGTATGAAAAAACTTGGCAGCTCAAAGCTTATGAAGAAGATAAATACATTTTCCTCAACACATCAACCACTGACACTTTTCCCATGTATTTATCAGTAGGGATGTTGCACAAAACCATTTTTTTTTGTCAGTCTTATTAAACCAGCTAACAAAGAAGGTCACTTATTAGCAATGCAGATGAGCTCTAAAACACTCCGTCTCTCTTCAGCCATTGCAGTATTGTGAATTTGTGCGGGAAGTTTCCTCCTGAAGAATTTTAAATACATATGCAAAAAAGCTTGTTCTCAGTAGTGCTAACCATATGCTAACATATGCTATTGTGAAAAGAGAAAAGCAAGCAATACCTGTTCTCTCATGAATTTATTGTAGAAAGACATTTTATGTGTGTTTGGTGCATATAATGGTGCAAAGTCACAACTCTACTCTTAGTTTTGTTCAGCTCAGTTGTGTAGAGCACAAGAGCCCCAGACACACCTAGCCAGCAGGTTAACCAGGGCTGTCCCTGTTCATTCAGGCTTTTGGTTTTCTCCTCTTCCTCTGAACTTCTGGCTTTTCAGATTGCAGAGCAAGAAATCAGTCTCAGCACTGTTCTCATCTCTCTGACTCCAGGACTACCTGGTCTGACAGCAAAACCTTTCTGCTGTTCCTCATTTCTATTCTCTCAACTACAAAGCATCAGTAATGAAAAAATAATATAAGACCGAAACAGCATTGGATATATCTTCATTCAAAAGAAGGAGTGCAATTGAGAGCAATGCCCATGTAGAACACGTTCTGAAGCTCTAAGACAGGGACAGCCTGGAGTTTTCTCATGAAAAGTCTGGAATCTGCTGGAGGGACTTCCTTGGGAACATCTGAGAGAAGAGTGCTTGTGACCTATCCTTTAGGCAGTGAACCAGGGAGGATGTGCAAGTGGGCAGTGACTCCAGGGATATTCCAAAGCAGATGAAGTTAAAAGCCAATAAAAGAACCTGCAGAGTTCCTCACAGAAAACTGCTGAAGGGCTCTTGTGGGAAGGACTGAGGTGGTTGTGTGACAAGTAGAAAATGAAGAGAGTTCTCAAATGGCCCATGATGGCAGAACAAGGGATGTTGAGCTGGTGATACGATATGGTGCCCAGGAAAAAGATTATTATTTATGTATACATCCTGAAGTGTCATTTTCTAAAATCTCTGGGTAGCAAACATACATGCAGACACAATAAGTCACTAAAGTTACTAAAGATATTGTGCCTACCTGGGATCCCAGTAGGAACTCATACCTACATGGCTTTGCCCAAAAAGCCTTGATTGCCATTTCCAGTGTTTCAAAAAATGCTGCAAAACTACCATGGCTTTCCTGCCAGAGTGCTGTTTTGACATGACATCTTTTCTGAAGGAGGAAGGACCTGGCCAGCATGACAGGACATCAGTTAAACCCAAAAGAGCTGAATACCTATTTTTAAAATTATCTACTATTTTTAAAATTATCTACTATAATCAAAAATCCCTAATACAGAGTAACACAATAGTCCCAGAGATAACAGTGCTTATCTCTTGGATTAATCAGACTAGAAGTGCTTCCCACTGAGTGAAATATAGCAGAAGTGTTCACAGGATTCTGCCTGGTACTTGCAGAATTTACAGGGTCATATACTTGGACTTGACCCCATAGAAGTCTTAGTGTTACAATAAGTAATAGATTGCTTGCTAGAAATTACATAATACATCAAAACTGCTTTTCTTACTGGGCACTGTTCATTGCTGTAGATAATCAAAACTGCTTTTTCTCACCAGATGTACGAGAATCCTCCACTTCAGATGTATAACTTATAAAGTGTTAGGGATCCCGAATCAAATCCACTGTTCTTGAAACAGTTAACACCTATACCTTTACCTCATAAGACACAGCTGACTTTTCATATACCATCCACCTCTGAACACTCTGTATGGAAGTAAAACAAATGAAAGACCTGACGTGTCCTGCAGCAGTTTTCCCCTAGAAGGGGTAGGAGTTTTATTAAGCGATGTGAAAAATTTTCAGGAGCATTTAATAAACATGGCTATCTCATTTTTCTGTGGCCAGCTTGAGACCTTTCTTACAACTCAGATGAGAACATTTTGGTTTAGAAGTTAGCCCCTCCAGCAGGTCAGAGGTAGGAAAAGTAACCCATGCAATGGAAATACCTGCAGAATGGTAATTGTTGCTGTCCCACATACTTTCTACACTTGTGCAGAGAAGATGACCAGTCTCAACCATAACAAAGAATTCTTTTTAAAGAATAATCAGTGAAGGAAAAAAAAAGAATGAACAAAATTGTGTCCAATATGAAATTGATGCTGACCACATTTTGAGAACTAGGCTGGACTAAAGAACTCCTCAAGTCCCTTCCAGCCTGCATCATCCACAATCCCATGCATAGTTCCTAGTGATACCTCTGCTCAGCTCTCATGGATGTGAGACACAAGGTGAAGGAAATTCACCTCAAATCAGCTCAGAGCAGCAACTCTTGCTAGGCACAGGGCTTGCCAATGCAAATAGAGAACTGGACAGAAATGGATGAGAAAATTAAGCCAGGCTATGAAAAACCTATGGAGCTCCCAGAATCTGAAACATATTTCCAAGCTCAGCTTGCATGAGTCCCCTGACTGGCAAAATAGTCAAGGAAGAGACAGAAGAGAAGAAAAACTGCCCTAGACAGTGCTTCAGACTCTAACACTGGTTGACACCTATCTCTACATTTCTCTGTGAAAGGCAGGTGCTTTGCCTTAATTTGGCAATTCTTAGTGATCTGCAGTGCTGACCTCCCCAAAGAGTGAATTTCATTTCAGTAACAACTAGCTTATAGAAGAGAAAATAATAAATATGCCTTTATTTGAACACAATACATCTTCCTGAAAGAAAAGATGATTCCATAAAATCCGTGGCTTTACTGTGTGCTTCATGCTGCTCTTCCACTTCAAGTTCTGTTTTACTTGTTTAAGTTTGATCCACTGGAGAGTAAGTATGTGTTTTAAGTGAGGTAGAAATTAAAGTAATGATTTATTAAAAAGCAAAGTAGCTTTTGATTTGGTTCCAAGCAATCTGAAGAAGGATGAATATCTCTGTGGATACTTCTGGTGAGAAAGCTTTCGAAAGAAAATAACTGAAAACAGTTGGTATGGTTTAACCCCAGCTGGCAATTAAGTATCATGCAGCGACTCACTCCCCCCACGCCCTCCCCCAGCGGAGAGGAGAACTGGAAGGAACACCTCATGGACTGTGATAAGTGCAATTTAATAATTGAAACAAAATATAATAATGATAGTAAAAACTGGAATAATAATAAGAAAAAGAAAAGAGAATAACAGAAGCAAAACAAGTGATGCACAATAGAATTGCTCACCATACATGATGGTGATGCCCAGCCCAACCCCAAACAGTGATCTTACAGGTAACTCCCCCAGTTTATATACTGGGCATAACGTTCTACAATACGGAGTACCCCTTTGCTCTGTTAGGTCACTTGTCCTGACCATGTTCCCTCCCAGCTTCTTTTGCAGCTCCTCACTAGCAGAGCATGACACAGTGAAAAGTCCTTGACATAGAACAAGCCCTACTTAGCACCAACCAAAATGTCAGTGTGTGAACTGTTGTAGTCTCTTCTTGGAAATATTTCTATGGAGATTTTTGGGGCAGACAGCATGGCTTTAAAAAAAAAAATTAATTACTTCTCTTATTTTAGTAAATTTCTCTCTGTGCTTGGGCTGCAAGATGCAGATGCTTCATGCCCTGCTATGCCAGAAAATGCAGAAAGGACACACGAGCATGATTCGGGATCAACCATCTGAGGCTGGGACCCACCAAGTAATGCAGGTACCACACATCTGCAAAGTGAGGAACTGATCTGCAATCCTGAAGGCCTCCACAAAAATATGTCAAAAGGGCATCATAGAAGATTAGACAAGTTTTAAGAAAAACTTCTGAGATGTCGTAAAAATATATGCATGTTGGTTTTCTTTTTATTTTCCTAATTTTCTAATACTTGAGGAATACTAGCTAAGACCATGAAACTCATTTGGATGCATACTTAGAAGTAGTGATGGATGCATCAACCTGTATGCTTTGTCACCACAGGCAACAGAGAGAAAGTCAGAAAACAGCTTAGGTCTTGTATTTTCTTAGCTGCCTTGATTGCTGTTCTTCTTCTGGTTTTTTATCAGAATTAAGTTAGAAAACTCCATTTTAAGTGTGGGCTGCCCAGACAGTCCAATCTGACCTTGAATTCGTCTGGCAGCAATCAGAGTTCACCTGTTGCTAGGGAAGTGGACACCCCATGAAGAGACTATTCTGATATCTTTTTCCAGCATCTTTTTGAAAAGATGTTGATTTCAGAATGGTACCTGGGATTCCAGTGTGTATCTGACAGCTCAGGCAATGGTAGAGACATGGGCCAATTTGCTGATGATGTCAAGGATGACTCACGTTCTTATCCCTCCACTTACCCATGGACCATGATGGCTTAGAGACGGGTTATTCTTTTCCTAGGAAAAAATGAAACCTATCCTTAATGTGTTCCTTTGTTATCAGTAGTAGTATTCACTGTGGTACTCAGGTAAACTTTTAAAAAACCATTAAAAATCGAAAGAAAACTTGTAATTTCTGAAACAGTCAACCTATGTCAGCATGTACTGCAGAACATCATTTCAAAATGACAGCAGTCTGTAAGGGCTGATACACAGGGCCTTGTGGACTCTTCCACTCCATCCTTAATCAGAAACAAATCTTTACATCTGGCTGAAACAATAGCTGTCTTTTTTTTTTTTGTCCTTTTCCTTGAAGACATGTCGTAAAAACAGTCCATTTCCTCCACAAATGAAGTCAACACAAAGTAAGTAAACCCATAAACTAACTTCAGGACACACTTCACTTCCTCAGGCACCTGTTACTGACCTAAGGGTGAACAGCCAGGGAGCATCCTGGGGGAGTTGAGGTAGGTAACACAGCAAAGACAGCCCTGTGCAGGCTGCATTTTACCCCTCCTGTTTACCTCAGTCATGTTAATATTTAAGGTGTTCAGCTTAAGAACAGCAAGTCAACACATTGTTCTCTTCCTATGGTCCTAGGTTCACCCCTTGATGCACAGTGGAGTATTTAAGCCCTCCTCTGATCACCAAGATGTTTGTATGGATGCATCATTATCACATCAATTTCTTCACAGAAAGCCCCTTGCTTCACGGGAGCATTTTCTCATTTCACAGGTGTGAGGAAAAGCCGCAAGACAAGCACCAAGGGATGGCTGCAAATTTTGAGTCCTCAGATTGGGAGATCGAGAGTTAGACCTTTGAGCAGTTGGTATTAAATAGCACTTTACATGCAGAGTCTGAAAAAAAAATCTCTCCCTGACCAAAGTTTCAGCTCTTAGCACACAGGCACTGAGTCACAGTTCAGCTATCTAGAAAATAAGGAGCATGTGAACAGGGAAATGCTCAACTGAAAACATTCCTGTGTTGCATCCATGGCAGAGGCAGGGTTAGGATTCAGCTCTCCAAGGAAGCCCTGGGACTGTTCCTGCATGCTCCCTGTTTTGCCCATTGCACACCTCCCAGTGTCTCTCACAAAATGTAGTTTATAATCCTGAATTTTGGGGGTTTTCAGAAAGCATTGCAGAGATTTTTGTCTTCAAGGTTTTATATGTGAAATTTGGCAGACAAATATAAGCATCTTCTTTCAGTGATGGCTGCTCAGTTCTCGCAGTGAGATGATGTCTCCTAAACTGTTTAGAGATGGAAAGAATCTTAATGTCCATCCTGAAGACACTTCAAAGTCCTCTTAGCACACAGACATTTGGCACCTCTGTATCCAGCAGTCTACCAGTGTTTGAGTTAAAAAAAATGGGGCAAGTGATTACACTTCTGAAATAACCCAAAATTTTACTCTTGCCTTGGCAACCACAGGACAGTAGAGGCTTTGCCTGGACCTCAATGTAGTTTTAAGCTGTGCAGATACCCTGGGACTTGTGTGCTGGAGTAGATCACTTATTTGTTCATCCATCTGTGTGAATAATACATGAGTGAAGGACACTTGAGTGCCCTTGTGCCATAATGAAAATAGGTCCATTATAGCTTGCTGATTGATTCTTGAATTTCAGCCTGACAACCCAAACAAACAGGGTAAACAGTGCAAAAACAAAACCAAAACTCATCAATTGGTACTCCTCCATTTCCTGCCTCCCTGAAACAGTGCTGACATGGATGATTATTGCTGCAAGTCTCTCTCAAAGGCCAAATCCGAAGTTATTATGTAGACTTCTGAATGCTTTCAGTGCTGCCTTATTATTCACAGAATTAACTCCTGAATAGCATCCTCAAATGCCATTGTATGAACTTTGAATCTAAAAGCATCTATTTATTCAGTCCAACAACCCACATAACAATGCCTCTCTTCCCATGTTTGCAACAAAAGAGACACAGGAGAGTTACTTTGAACTGTCAGCCTTGGATTTCCATGGCTGCTGTAGAGTCCTAAGATGAAAGCAGGGAATTGTATAATTCATGGCTATGAGCTGTCTCCATTTGGAATTTTCTCCTGAGGACACTACTCAGACAACAACAAAAGAGACGAAGCAGTTGCTGTTGCAAGAGCTCATCTCCAGGCTGGATGCAGAAGGTGCTGATCTCCCTCACCCCCTAATAAAAGGAATGAACACACAGAAGCTGAAAGTGCTCAGGTCCTTCCATGAGCCACCTGCACTCTTTGTCAAAAATAAAAAAAGGACTCACTTCCTAGGCATGTGATGTGACTTTTCTAGCTACTCCACACTGATTGCATTCTTTGGTAGGGTTAGTATACAAAGCTGCACACCTTAAATCAAATCATGCTACATGACCAATAAATGAAAAATATCGCTGGGCAATGGGGCAGTGAGCACACAGAGCATGGTGTGAGCTAAACATGGGTTTATAATCCTTTTGAGTTGCAGCTGTGTAACATGCTTCTGTTTTGAAGGTATAGTCATGCAAATGCTTTCAAGCACAAGATGCTGAGAAGCCATGGGCACTGCAGAAGTGAGTCATTAACTACACTCATCTCACCTTCCAGTGGTAAATTTTCTGCCTGTGAAAAGCAGACCAATGTATGGCTGCATGTTGTACCACCACTTCCTTTTATCACCCACAGCCAGGTTGTTGCTTTTCAGTCAAATATTCTTGCCACAGGATGCTCTTTGTTTAGAGGGAGCTCGGCATCTCAGAATGGCAAGAACTGCCTGGTAGGTGGGATCCTTGCAAGCCTGAGCAAAGGGCACAGGAGCTGCAAATTTGGGAGAACCTCCCAGCATCTGCTTCTCCCTGACCCCAGCAGGTACCTGCATCAGGATCAGTGCTTCCAAGCAGCTGTCAGCAGTATCTTACTTCTGTGGAAGTGTCCAGCTTGCAGTCATGCAAGGCAACAACTCCTGCTCAGGTCCACAGCAGCTCCAGAGACAAATCCTCATTCCAGCACTGTACTCTGTATCGTATTCTGTGGCTTAGTCATCCTTTTCTACACCCTTAGAACTTAGAGCCCTCAGGTTTTGGGTTAAATATCCTGATAGATATAGATGTTGAGGAAGGTCTGGTCTTCCTTGATAACATGGAACAGAGTAGATATCCTGAAGGCAGCTTCTGTGTCCTGCTGTCACAGGTCTCCACCTCCTGAAATACCTTTATAGTTGCAACAGTATCATAATGCAGCCTTTGGAGCCAGCCTTTCTGTGGGGTACATGGCTAGCCTCAGTGGATGCTTTTGCAGTTACTGTTGTCTGAAAGTTTTAGCAAAAATGAGAAAGGAGTGACACAGTTTCAAATCTTTTCAGGTTAAAGAGAACATAGAAACTATGTCTCTCATTTCCTGAGCAAGAACTCAAATAAACTTTACTAAGACAAACTTTGCTCACAGCTTCTCTTCTGAAGAGAAGACCCCAATTTATGTATATCAAACAGCAGGTATAAATACCACAGTAGCAGGTAGATGGTTATTTCAGGAATAGCTTCAGTCCTTTCTCATTTCCCCACTCAGACTGATGGAAGATGCTAATCCCACTTTGAGGCACCCAGCTCTCCCTCCTTCCCTGGTTAGGTGCCACCAAGCCATGTGAATTCCCCTCCTGGAGACAGCAGCTCTGTTCTGGGCACTGCAGCACTCGAATATCACACCATGAAAGTCCGCTTTTCACACCTTTCTTCAAACAGCCCCAGGAACAGGGGTTTATTTTTGATGCTGAAGATGCTCTAAAGGCTTCTGGCTTGAAGCATGTTGGCAAGGGCTACCAACCTTCGTGGTACAGGGATACCAGTATAGAATATAAAAATGCATGAAGTGGCTGAGAACTAGAAAAACTGCTTTAAAAGAAAATAAAGAAGCTGGTCTAGAAGAATACCCCAAACTCTTCTGGGTAAGTGGACTCCTGCTGCAATTTTCAAAAATGCGGATTTTAGACATAATTTCCAGCTGTCAGGAAAAGAATATTTTAAATGTTAAGACTGCTGAACATGAATGGGGCAGGTAGCAGAAGGAGGATGAAGATGGAAGAATCAATAATAATCTTTGTATCAACAGTAATCTTTGTATCAACAATAATCTTCAATAAACATAGCAATTAAGAAAGGAAACCTAATACGCTTATTTCAGCTCCCTTTCTCCCTTGTGCTGTGTTACAGTAATAGCTGCACATTGCCTAATGATTCCTTCCTTATGCCCTGCTTCTTAAATAATGTTGCCTCTGCACCATGGTTTCAGTTTTCATTAATTTCCTTCCTTTCTCTAAGGGAAGTTACATTCCCACTGCCTCTTTTCAAAGCATGCATTGGGTTATTGTGCCCATAATTTCATTTTGCACTAGTTCTTTTGAACTGTGATCCACAGCCCCCCTGGAATGGAAGAGCTCTTTGAACCATGTTATTTAGCTCTTGCTTGGCTGCACTTAAAGGAAAGAACCTGAAAGAGCACTCAGCCTTGCAGTCCTATCCTCATACCTTATGTAGTATTTCACTGCATTATTCATAAATAACGACCTCCTGCAGTTTGGTCAGGAGCAGAGCCATGCAGACAATGCTGGGATGTGCCATAATGGAGTGATAAGGCTTCAGCGCCACAACCTTTAGAAAAACTTTTAAGAGGTGAACTGGAACTTTGTTGATGGACAAAACTGATAGCGGGAAGAATAGTAGGAGGGCTAGAAAGTGAGATAACAGGAAAAGGTAATGAATTAAAATTGATTCACTGGAACATACTGGAATTTGATCCCCCCCATTTGACCATTTCTTTCCAAGAAAACAGACACCTAGGACATCTCATTCCTTTTACTAACTATAGATCTTTTACCAATTGAAGGAAAATTACATTAACTTTATGTACAGAACCCCAGAAACTCTGTGTGCCACGTAACTCAAGCAGAGCAGGGTAAAAATCCTCCAGTAATACTAAACATATTAAAAATGGAGATTTTACTGAATAAAACATGACAATGAATAATGTAGTCAGCACAGTATTTCTTGTGTTATTAATTTGATGGTAAGTTTAATTAACTTAATGCTGCCCTAAATTTTAATTTTCCTTCTGCTGCAGAATCTTGGGCTAGAAATGCCAAAGGGCATTACAGAAGTTTTATAGAAAACGCTGAGTATTGGTGAGAGTGAAAAGGGGACAGCTGGAATTGTTGGGAATGTAATGCATGGGCAATTGTGCAGGAGAATGGAATACAAGCTTTGGCACCTGAGTCTTCCAAAATCACCAGTAATTAGACAAAATGGGAAAGCAGGGGGATGCACATCACAGAATTTTTTTCTTCCACAGGCTGGGGCACACTGGGGCACGAAGTAGGTCAGCAGGATATGGAGTGCCCTGTGAGCTTATGTTTAAAGAGGATTGCCAACTGAGATGTATGTCATTGGAGTCACATAAAGGTTAATTTTCTAATGAAAATTCAAATTTCCGAGCTCAGTTTGGTGCTGACTTATCACAAACTCCATAAACCTGTCAGGTGTTAACAGGCGACACAGAGGAGAATCTCCAAAAGGAAACATGCTCTAGCAGCAAGTATTATCATTAAATTGGTCTCTTCCTCGTAGCTTGGATGTGAGTGTCCTGCTGATGAGGCTCCTGAGCTCTAGCAATGCTGTGATCAGACAGGTTTTATTCCCCAGAGGATTTACCCACAGGACTTTAAGCATCCTCCTCCTGCAGCTGGCACTGGTGTCTTTGAGTACTCACATCCAGGCATTAAAGGTCTGCTGTAGGGAAGACTTTTCACTTGCTCTCCAGACACTGAGATGCATCCCAGGAGGAGACATTCAGGAAATTACGTTTTATCTACACATTTATTTGGTAGGGTTCCAAGTATACCAGATAGAACCAGTATACCTTCACACAAAGGGAAAGACCCTGACTGTCTTACATACAAGAGGTCCAAGGTAGTCCACAAACTGGCACTCATGAAAGGACCAAGACAAATTCAGTTATTCTGTGTATTCTATCTACTAGATTTTGTATGGTTCAGTAAATGTAAGTACACAAAATATATTTCTGTGATCCTTCAAATTTTCCTCGGGTTTTCTGCTGCAAGAAGGAGAAACACAGCCTGCTGCATTGCAGACCTGCTTTCTAGCAAACTTTGCCCATTTCTTTAAAGTTTTCACTGGTAAATTCAGAAGCTGTGCTGCTGGCCAGCTGCCAAGCTGCTCTTTTCCTTCACAGCTACAAAACGGAATCCTCCTAAATAGGAGCTGTTACTGACAGCCAAGAAATTACTTTTATCTAGAAAACAGCACATATGGCTCTTTGAAGAACCAACCTTTTTGCCCTGGTTTTCCAGGCCAATGGAGTGCAATTCCAGAATTCTCATGCACATCTGCCTTGGTGGGTTTTGATTCCCAGCCTTTATCCTTCCAGCATCAGAGCAAAGATGCCTGATCTTCAGTCAGATGGTGGGTCCCGGTCTCCCAGGTCCTCCCAAGAGGAGGACCAAGACTGGAGTTTCACTATGAAGGAGAAAAGTCACCGCAATCCTTTCCCTGTTCTCCTCTGTCATGGTATAATTCCCTCTGAGACAGAGATGGTCTGCAAAGAAATCACTTACACCCAGCTCGTTGCTGCTTCCATGAGCAACAACATGCCGGCTCTCAGCCAGAAACTAGTGATAAACCACTCACATGAATTCCTTGTATCAGGTATGACTGACATCTTGTGTACAGTAATAGGACATAAAAGGTTGAGAGCTTAGAAATGTTTTACTTTGCTATTTCCATCTCGCCTTCTCAGGGAGAGAAGAACCTTTCAGCTCTTGGTGGATTATTTGTTCATGATCTCATCAAGAACGTAGGAGATCTACATAGGGGTATGAGCACTTCCCATATGGAGGAGGCGTGACCTTAAACCACCAGAAGCTCATGGCTGCATCATCAGAAGTGCAGCTGAAAGAGGGACCTGGGGAAGATTTAAATCTAAAGGGGATCCCATGAAGACCTCAAAGAAGGATTTAAATACTAGTGTATTTAATCAGTCTTGGCAACGCAGAGTATGAAGAAGACACGATCTTAGAATAAAACCGCAAAATTTAGTTTTCTGTTGTTTTACAAACTTATTTCTATAGATCCGTATGACAAACTTTCTCTAGTTTAGGTCCATGAACCATCTTTTATTTGCTTTAACTAAAACCTGGTTTCAATTTTAGGGAATTTCATTCCATCTCCACCAGCAGAGGGAGGGAGTAACACTTGGAGGATGTTCATGCAAAGCTCCTGAGCCTCTCCCAGACATCCAAAGGCATCACATTATATCACCCAGACAGATGATCTTCAGGGTTTACCCCTGCTCCCAGTATTTGGTGTTCTTCACTTCCAGTAAGTACCAAACATTCCTTCAGTAACTGGATGGAGTTCACAGCAAAATCAAGAAAGAGCAAAGGGGCCTGTCTGTTAAAGATACTTAGCTACCCAAGGAAGCTGCCAGGCACTGGTGGTTGCTGAAATCAAAGTGAAGCATTACGTCTAATGCTGGCAGTCTCTCATATCATCAATAGAGACAGGTTCCTCTTAGAACAGTGGCCTGACCTGGGAGATCTCAGGCACCTTTGGAAAAACCTGAAATGAGGCTGCTGCTGCCCTTGATCAAGCTCAGATTTATCCCCTGATTATCAACAGAACTAGGCACTGGCCTCTTGCCACTAAAATAAGCTTTTTGTCTCTTGATCGTCCCAGTATGGCAACTTGCAGGTACAGGCAGCAATACACACTACACCTCTGTGCAAAAAGCCCTCACGTCTTGAAAGCAGACTTTCAAAATCTGTAATGAATATGTTTTAACTCAGTAACATTTAGGCTCACTCGAGTACGAACTCCAGCATAAGCATAGTTCCTTCCAGAAAAAACCTACCCACAGCACAACTTTGCTTTATGTATTTCAAATTATTCTATTTGCAGAGTTATAATAGCACTGGTTTTCCTTAAAACAACTGACTGTTACTTCTTTTAAAACTTATTATTTTCATTTAGTTCCTTTTTCATGAGGCTGGTGGATGTTCCTTCTCCTCACCACTTCCACGGGAAGGTGAACAGCTCCCTCAAGTGCCCCATTCAGTCCCTCGTATGAGAGAAGAGCTGACGTTTTCCTTGGGAATCCTTCTGTCTGTTCTGCAATTCGAATTGCCTCTTATAAGCCATCAGATGGAATATGAATCAGAAACACAGCTCAGGATAGCAACTACCATCGAAGCTTCAGCCTTTCCCTCCCCCCTCTTTACATGCAATAAAAAAAGGGAAAATGCTCATACAAAAATATGGAATTTTGGAGAAGGAGAATCTGTCTCTAGGTAGGCCAAAAAAAACCCCTAAGAATATGTTGTAAATAATAGTTTCATTGCAAACAAATACTAGGAAAAGAAAAAACAACAACCCACATTTGTCTCATCAGAAAAGTATTCTTCATTTCAAGCTCAATTTGCCAGGATGTCAATAACAAATAATAGCACAAAGATTCTTTTCACCCAACAACCTCAGAGGCTTCCCAGCGATAGGTCCTGGCAGGTTTTTAATACCACCTGTGCCAGTGTTTGACCACTTTCACAGTAAAAAAGTCTTCTGTTTAAACAGAATTTGCTATGTTTCAGTTTATGCCCATTGTCTCTTGCCCTTTACCTAAGCGCTACTTAGAAGAGCCTGGCTGCATCTTCTTCATTCGTCTCATCAGGCACTCATCCACATGGATAAGAACCCTCAAGCCTTCTCTTCTCCAGGATGATGCCCCAGCTCTCTAAATCTTTCTTTAAATGAGAGTTGCTCCAGTCCCTTCATCATCTTTGTGGCCCTGCACTGGCCTTGTTCCAGTATGTCCATGTCTCTCCTGCACTGGAGACTCAGCACTCCAGATGTGCCTCACCAGTGCTGGAGAGGGGAAGGGTCAGCTCCCTCAACCTGCTGGTGACCCTCTCTCGATTGTAGCCCAGGAGGCTGTTGGTCTTTACTGCAAGGGCACATCGCTAGTTCATGGCCAGTTTCTTGTCCAACAGGAGGACCAGAGCCTTTTCTAAACAGCTTTCCAGTCAGTTTTCCCCAGTGTGCGCTGGAGAATAAGGCTGTTCCTCGACAGGTACAGCACACTGCATTTTGCAGCACTGAACTTCCAGAGGTTCCTATCAGGCCATTTCTCCAGCCCACAGAGATCCTTCTGGATGGCAGCACAACCATACCAGTTATCAAATGTTCCTCCCAGTATTGTGTCATCAGCTAATTTTGGAGGGTAAGAAGTATAAAAGCAGGTAACCCCACGTGTCAGTCCAGGAGGTCCCATCCTTATTTCACTGACTGGTGTGTATGTGGCCACAGGGGTTTCAGGTGTGCTGTAGGAGAGTTTTCTTGGAGCAGGCAGAATTATGTGCTGTTCAAATACCCCAAATAAGAGGACAGGATATGTCTCTGCTTTTTCAGTTTCTTCCTAGCTGCTGTGTGAACTCAGGGCACTTGTGTCATTTTCACTATCACTCCCAAAGACAGTCCATTTGCTCAGCATGTGCATGGGAATGTCTCTACGGATCAGACAAATGTATAATACCAAGAAAAGGCAGTTGCTGCCAAAAATCTGACTTTGGAAAGTGATCAGAAGCTCAGTCTTGAATTCAGTTAGGATTTCAGATATTTGAACAAGACAAAAAGATGCAATGTAGGCAAGAATCAAAATTTACTGCTTCTGGCCTTAGTCAGCTTGAACATTTATATCTGAGATCAAAAATTCATCAGAGTAGCGTTGTGTTTTGAGTCACTCAGCATCATG
This sequence comes from Pseudotriccus pelzelni, assembly GCA_035584735.1. Lineage (NCBI taxonomy): Eukaryota > Metazoa > Chordata > Aves > Passeriformes > Tyrannidae > Pseudotriccus > Pseudotriccus pelzelni. The sequence goes on along the minus strand of JAWMRA010000001.1, from coordinate 53,631,248 downwards.
TCATCTCAACTCTTGTCTTGGGGTCAGACTCTCTCTTCACAGCTGTCATGGTTTCACCCCAGCTGTCAACTAAGCACCATGCAGCTGCTCGCTCAATTCCCCCGTGTCAGGATGGAGGAGAGAACCAGAAGAGCAAAAGTGAGAAAAAGACAGTTTAATAGGTAAACCAAGAGATGTGCATGAAAGCAAAATAACCCAAGGAATCCATTAACCACTTCCCATCAGCAGGCAGATGTTCAGCCATGTCCAGGAAAGCAGGGCTCCATCACACATAACAGTGACTTGGGAAGACAAAAACCATCACTTCGAAGGTATCCCACCCCTTCCTTCCCCCAGCTTTATATGCTGAGCATGACCCTATATGTTATGGGATATCCTATTGTTCAGTTGAGGTCAGCCATCCCAACTGTGTCCCCTCCCAGCTCCTTGTGCACCCCTGGGCCTCTCGCTGGTGAGGTGGAGTGAGAGGCAGAAAAGGCTCTGACTCCACATCAGCGCTGCTCGGCAGTAACAAAAACAGCAGTGAGTTATCAACACTGTTTTGGCGAAAAATCCAAACCATAGCCCCATATGAACTACCGTTAAGAAAATTAGCTTTATCCCAGCCAAAACCAGCATAGCAGTCTACTTGATTCCTTCAGGATGAACTTTTAACTCCATGAGGCTGCTTATCGGTTTCACCCTGGCCTGCAGGAAGTGTGGGATCCCAGCAAACAAGGGCTTGCAGGATGGCCACCAGCCCAGCAGGCTGGTCCTGCAGACAGAAGTGGTTCAATAGCACAGACCTTCTACAAGATACATGCTGGCACTGTCAGAACTGTTCTCTGCAGCCTGGTTTCTACTGCCAAATACTCTGTTAGCTTTATAGATTTCATCCAGCTGAAAAGGAAGACAGTTTTACTTATTCCAAAGGCCTGCTGCCATACACTTGGTGTTAGCTCATGCTTGGGTTAGGAGGTATGGCCTGAAGTCACCAGAAATCTCCAGGACTTAGACAACTCCATACTAACACAGCCACCATGAAGTCCTGCATACCCTTGCCCTCCTGAAATAGGTAAAAATCTTTAGAATGGCCACATACTGACTTGTCCAAATTAAAAGAGGACATGAAGAATTGGTGAAAGTGGAGGAAAATGAACTTTGAAAATAGATAAGAGCCTCAAATAAAGGTGTGGCTGTGTATTAATCTAATGGATGAGATTATAAGGTACTTCTGAATGTTAAACACAATGTCACACTGCTCCAGCAAGTTTGGGGTGATTTAATTCCCTCTGTCCATGCCAATTGGTGAGAATCCTTAAACGCAGAAAACTACAAGTCTAGTATGAGAAGCTGTGCTAACAGTGACAATACAGAAGTCACATAATTACAGGCAGGGACCAGTAACACTAGGATACATCCAGCCAACTTGCACTTTTCCAAGCCATGTAAATGGGTAGACGTGTAGGAAGCCATGTTAGCCTGTGTGAAGTATGCAAGTCAATGAGACAGCAAATGGATACCACAGAGCAGTGCAACATAGATGGTATAAAAGGGGGAGCAAACCTCCCAGCTTTTGGCCTTGTAGCTGACAGAAAATGGTATCATGTTTCCCCTGCTAGTGCTCTTGACAGTGCTCTGCTGTCAGGTGTGCTACTTGAACAAGGAAACCTGAGTGCAGCAGCAGTGCTGTCTGGAAGGGTACATGGCCAGAGAGAGCTGAGGGCAGAGGCAGGTCCTAGGGCAGAGCCAGCTGCCCTCAGGCATGGTCACAGCTTTCCCACAGTGAAGGACAGCAGAGCAAGATGAGCTGGGAAAGCAGGAAATAACTTCACTAAAACATTTGCATAATGCAACCTAAATACAATGCAATTTTTCTGCATTATTATCTTTTTTACCATCACAAAGATACGAAAGAAACTAGTATCTGACGGTGAGGGCAAGCATATGAAAAAGAAGAGAGAAAACATTCTTGACATCATACCATCTAAGTTTGCAAAACTCAGGCACACACTGAGATGGACAGGTCATGTTTAAGTGTGGGTCAATTGATATAAAAATAAGCAATTCAGATTTCAATGGCCCTGTCTATGCCAAGTCTGAGGTCAGGGGAGTTAAGTGGTCATTTTCCCTTGAAATACTCAGCCTGTGACTTCAAAACAAATAGGCAGCACTTGTGTCTAGCATCTTAGCCACTTTACAAAAATCTAGGTGGGAAATAGACGTCTTTCTCTTGACCTGAGGATCACATCAGCAATCACCGTGACAACATAACAATTAAAAACAAAAAAACAAAAAACAACAAACACAAAACCAAATCAAACCAACCAAATAAACAAAAAACACCACCACCAAACCACATCAAACTAGGAACGCATTTCAAACAGGATCTCTCCACAACTACCTAAGCATTCACACAGCTGCTCGCGCAGTCCCCCGCCCCAGCGGGGTGGGAGAAAGAACAGGAAAACCAAAGGCAAGAAGACTTTATGAGTCAACATAGAGACAGTTTAATAAATGATGCAAAAGCACTCACTCACAAGCAGACCAATGCCCAGACAGTCAAGGAGAAACAATCAGACTGGAAGGCAAAATCCCCAGTGTTGTTTTTGCTTAAGCACATGTCATACGACATGAGATATCCTTTTGGTCAGTTGGGGTCAGCTGTCCTGGCTGTGTCCCCACCCCACTTTTTGTTAATTTCCTACTCACTGGGGAATGCAGAGTAAGAAATGGAGCGAGTCCCCACACCGAGCAAGCACTGCCCAGCAACTGACAAAACCTCCTTACGTTATCAACACTCTCCATCATAAATTCAAAGCGCAGCATTATATGGGCTTCTCTGAAAAAAGTTAGCTCTATCCTAGCCCAGTACATCTTGATAACAGGGATTTTGGTTTTAAAAATTCCTTTGCATAAAGCAACAATGCATTAGGTACCACGTAAGGATATATACGCAAGGATTCCCTAACCAGTGAAAGATGCGTCAGGTAAGAAAGGGCAGTTATGGCATTACTTGTAATAGACTCGATGCCAAAAACCAGTGGAAAAGTCAAAGGACAAGCACAGGAGAGTAGTCTACTTTAAACACCCAGAACATGCAGCGAAGTTTCGTTAGATGCAAGAAACTCATCATGGCTAGGCTTCGTGAATGAAGATTTTTGAAGCAAGAAACTAACACCAGAACATAATACTATGGGAGGGGGGTGGGGGTAGAGAAGTTTTTCTTATTTTCCTTTTCTGAAGTAGAGTAGTATCAAGCTGTCAGGGAGTGTGTCTGACATAGAGTTGTGCTGTACTGGCATTAGTTACCTTCCAAGAACACCATGAACAGGAGCCGTTTTAAATCCATTTTCTTTGAAATGGATTTGCTCCCAGTGATTTATTTTTTTTTCCCAAGGACTCCGCCCGACTAGAGGTCACGGCTGCAATTGCTCTTGGAGAAAAGGAGATGGGAGGTGTCCGAGGTAATCACGTGTGATCCCTGCAGGCACCGGTCATGGGGCTGCTACAAACTGCAATAAACCTGTCATGACAATGATACATTGAGGTCATGCCAGGGAGACCAGGAGGGCAAAGGGTACATTAGTCTCGTGACAGCAACGAGGACACTATTCAGTATCCCACAGCTTCAAGTTTCACTAGAATTTGCTTCTTTCCTTCTTTTTTTTCTTGTTGCTTCTATTGCAAGGACAACACTGCAGCTTGCTTACCTTTGGGATCATGGTAAATTAAAGGGAATATACAGAAAACATTAGAAGCGTACTTGCTATTTCCCTGAAGAAGTTAAGATGATTCGTTCAGAGAAAAGGGGAAAGCAGCTACTGAATACTGAAAATTGCTCCTGGACTTTGCCAGCCATGAAGCAGCTGTGAGCCTTCCATCATCAGCCGACTTTGCAAGAACCAGGGATGCTTTCCACTTGCCAAGCTGTAGGGGGTAGACCCAGCCAAGCCACCAGATCATCTCACAAGCCATACCTTTTAGTGAAAAAATTTGATGCCGCCTAGTGTAGGAAAGGTCAAAAGTGTTGAAAAAGAAGAGAAAGGAGTTTTCCTACTGGTAGCTCATAGTTCTTGCTGGTAGCTCATAGGACTGAGTCCCCCCACGTCCTGGTTCTGTCCTTCATGTATGATGTTATTTTCCAGTGAATGCAACTCCATTCTCCCTACAGCCTGAAATTCCCAACTGCTGAGTGCACTACTCACCTTAACTTTCACCAGAGCTGTCCTCAAGCACATTGGCCACAATGTGCCCTGAGTCTAACGCTGGAGGTTGCTGAGGAAAACAAGACCAGCTAATTTCTGAATTCCAAGATTCGTAGCAGTTATTCACACTACTCTAAAAAAGAGGCATTTGCTTTTATGGTATTTTAAAAACAGTTCCAAAAGTCTGCTTTAATAACAAATGCATCAAAAGGCAGTAAGTCATACAATATAAACTCCTGTCATTAAAAATCCTGTTCCTTCGAAGTTGTCATCTGTAGGAGATTGTTTACGCATTTTTCATGTTTTGTTTACTTTGTTAAAAATTTTGCTTTGGGCTGTATAGACTAATTTCAGCAATCTCCATCCTTACACATCTTTTGATTATTAATATTACAATGCAGTATGGCTAAGGAGGTTGTCTACAAGGCTTTAAATAGATTTAGATAGTTCTAACATGAGCTTTGGGCCTTTAAATTATCAACTACACACCAAATGGATTAATGTTCCTTGGTTGCAACATCCTTTGATTTAGGCAAAACAGTTTGAATAATGATTAAAACATACACATAATTAAAAGGTTCCATAGCGCTCTTGTACCTTGTTAATTAGAGCAATCTCCATGTGCCTATTTATTTCAAGATATTTAACATAAATCACTCAATCGCTAAATTCTATTTCTTCATCAAGTGAAATACCAAGAAATAACATTTCCAGACCCTTGTCTTTGGAAAGGGGCATGACTCACCTATATATACCACCTCTATACGCCATCCTGGTCACAGTCCTTCGTAATACTGTTCACACTCCTCCCGTGTCTCCCGTATTGTCTCTGACATCATATCCAACCCCTTACACACAGCCAATTCCAAAGGGAAATTTTCCATTCTTTTCCTATTAGGAAATACTTGGATTACAAAGCCATAAGCATTGCTGAACTAACTGAACAATACTATATTCCACTCTACAGATTCTTTCAGCCATGAGAGTGACTTGGTACCTTCTGAAGACCGTGACTGGGAAACTGCAGCCACCTTCCTATCCCACACTTATTCTTCATCTGCGGTTCAAGGTGAATACCATGAGCTTCAGAATTCCCCTGTTTTCGGTCATGTCTGTTATGTGTGAAGACTTTAGTGAGAATGTCAGTATTTTACATTCCTCTCAAAGATGGACTTGGCTCCCTCTCCCCTACTCTACTACATACCCATTGCCCACACTCCATACCAGGTTTGTATGAAAAGACCATTTTCATTTGTCATTTTTTTCACAACATCAAGTCACTTTTGGCTTTTATGTTTAGGTAAGTTGTTTGTGGTTTTTTTTAAATTACCTTCTTATGGATGCTCCTTACCTGGAACACTATCTGTTCACACAGATTTCAAAGTAAAAAAAATAAAATAAAGCTAGAAGCAAACCCACATACTAAAAACTAATTATCTTCTCTAAATTATTCAATGCTTAACAAATGTATTCAAACAAATCAATTCAAGGCTATTGAATAGAAGCAATTCCTAGCATACTCAGAAGTCCAGTTTAGAATGATGGGTCAACAGCACACAGTACTCAGTTGTGAAAGACCAACTACGATAAAAAAATAACCCAGTTCAAATTCAGAGGGAATTTCTGCTGATCTTTTTTAGTACTGCCAAATTACTGAAACACACTATTCCAGTATAAAGTTTGTTCATTTATTACCCCATCTACCTCAAAAACACGTTTTATTCATGTTTCCTGACATGCCTGTGAGTTTTCCTACATTTTATACAATCCTTCTAAGTCCTTAGTTCATGACTATATGATTTCCCATTCTGAAATCCCACCATAGACAAGGCTTCATTATTTCCAGCTAAAACTACACTATCACTAGCCAAGAAACTAACATTTTAAACAAGAGCAGCTACAAAACACAAACAAAAAAATGAGTACTGAGTAAACAGATCATCACCCAAGTTCCACGTTCAATGTAATGACAAAATCAACAGCACTGGTGGTGTAAGTAAGGTGACAAAAATTAATGGTTAACACAAGATTTGTTAGTAGAAGCAGTCCCCAAAAGCAACACTTTTCTGCATATTTATTTGTGCAGAAATCAGTCATGGACTCTTTAGTAAGATGTTACATGCATGATATATGTCCAAGATTTTCAACACAAGTTCACATGGTTTTAATCACACAGTGCATTTCAAGGACATAAAAAAAGGAACATATGTACCACTATAACTGTACTACTAAAAAGCTTTTAGTTTGCTACCTAAAACTATGGTTTAATTCGTGAGTATATGCAATTCAAAATGGTAACAAATAAAGAAAAAGCCGATAAAAGTTTTGGGAGATATTTTATTAATGTACAATTTTATTAGCAATGTACAAGAGACATTTTAATTATCTATGTATCCTGTCTCCTTGAAGTTTGGTAAATGCTTGTCTGTATATAAAACTACACAATGCTTTTTTTGCAAAGACCGGAAATTGTGACATTCTAAGTGCTACAGTATATTTTGTAGTGATCTAACACGTTGTCCAGAAGAGTTACCAGTTACTTCAGTGAGGGACTTCTAAAAATATTTCTGATCAACTTCAAATGCATCTGTTCATAAATAATGATTGATTTGCTCATGTCCATCATACAGCTAAGTACAACTGTCTCCAACATAAAATACCGTTTCAATACATTTCTCCACATGGACAACTAGATAATCCAGTCATATTTACTTTTAACCAAGGCTAATACAAATTTACAAGTAAAGTAACTTCAAAATTTATTCAGAATAATTATTTTCCAACCAGAAGCTTTACTTTGGACAACGCAGAAGTATATTGCAAGTGACATTCTGCAGCAAAAGCTGGAGGCTTGAGAATAACAACAAAGAGAGACTAAGTATCAGCAATACACGCTTTTACAAGAATTCTGACCATTCTTAATGTTAACATTAATGACCAGATACTTAAGTTTGTGCGCCTGTCAATCAATACCTCCACGAAAAGAAAAATTAAAAATATCCCACAGTATTTCAGAGAACATGTTAGACACTGGCATGACATTTCTCAGGTCAAATTGGCAACTGAAATTTAACATCCACCTGAGCTTGCTTAGCTAAGCTTACTATTTCAGACAGCTTCACCACCTGAAAAACAGAAAATAATGACTTAATTTCAAAACAATCCTAACTTGACTGAGCTGGATAAATCTTTTTAAACAAAGTAATGCCAGAGACTCATCAGTAAGATCTTAAAGGGGGAGGTGGGAGTAGGATTATTACCTAGTTCAGTACTTCTTAACCACTTTTAAATGAAAGACAGTCAAGTCTTCTAGAAAACATCTGAGTTAATAATGCTTGTTTCGCATTTACAACCAAATATCTTGATAAAATGCTAAAAGTTTTAAATTTTATGTGCCACCCTATTATCCTGGGAGCTGTTGGGGTACCTGCTCATATGAGAGTCTATACATCTAGAGCTATTTCTTCTCTGCGTTTTTGTTGCAAGCATTTCTGGATCCTATTTTGATACCTTATGGAGCCTCATCTTCTCTTGCATAACAACTCTAAATCTCTCTGATTTATTTCCTGCTTAGAATAAAATGTTATAACTGAGTAATTGGTTCTCTAGAAAAACAGAAAGACTCAAAAATGCATTTCTCCATGATACAAAATCCACCAGATGCCTTCCAGCTTTCTGCAGATGAAAAAATTTTCATCTTCACTGTTGCTACACATTTCTACTGTGATTTGCAAAAACAAAGCAAGGCAAAATACCCAAAAAAACCCCCCCCACAAACAATGTGTCTGAATGTCTGACTTTATCTTACGAGGCAACAGCATGACCAACTATGGTTTTAATCATGCACACTGAAATATACGGTGTATCAAAGGAAGTGTTACACTGCATTTTTTCATCCACCTCAATTCAAATATTTCTCAAAATTAATAAAGTTAAGCTCTTAGCCATCCCCCTACCAAGAGGAGTGACTGATCTGATCGTTGGTCTGGTTTTGGTTTGTGGGGTTCATTAGCTTCTGCCTGCATAGTTGTTTCCCTGACAAACTATGTACTTAGTAAGTTGTTAAACATTAGTTTCAGGTTCTGATAATAACAACTGGCACTGATTTATCCTAAAATACCTTAAGTTGAATTGAACGGAGTTTCAACTTTTCAGTACTCTGCAATAGATGCTATGTTCTGAAAAGAATATTCATAACCAGCTATCTTACCATTTTTGCAGCTTCATCCAAGTCATCACATGCAAGGATTTTGAGGCCACTAGCTGTTATTAAAGCTTTGGCATCATCAACCCGTGTACCTTAAGAAACAGATAAAATGCCACTCATTGAACAGGAGAGTACTACTACTAGGGAATGTCTTCCAAAAGTTAGCGAATAAATTTAGAAGACATCTTTAGTAGTTTCAAAGCAGTAAGTCTTTTCATTAACTTGCCAATCCTCAAGATCTAAACTCAGGGTTTGCCGTACTCTTCCCACAGACTTCAACTTACAGGCAACTTGCTACACAATATACAAGCTCCGTAACAGTTGTCAATAGGGACAGAAATGTATTCAAATACATACGAAGCACACTCACCTTGCAATCGTACCACAATAGGGATTTTTAGCTCCAAATCCTTTACTGCCATAACAATGCCTTGTGCTATAACGTCACATCGCATAATGCCACCAAAAATATTTACCAGAATAGCCAGTACCTACAGAATCAATGACAATATTCCTGTTAAAAATGGCCAAAGGCACATCAGATAAAAGCACCACTCAGCCTTTCAGCCTAAGAAAAATTCAAGCTCTTTAAATGTATTAAGGGATTCTGCAAAAGACACAGAACATTTCTGTTCTAGAGAACACTGGCAACAAAAGTACGGGTCTGTAAAGTACAGCAAAACATACAGTATAACATAGAGCAGAACAGTTGCTTCAGGAAATCAAATTCATCAACTGCTTGTCTTTCCATTTCTAACAGTACTCCATCAGAGGTACCTCCCACACGAGTACCTCCACATACTGATGATACTGAGCTAAAGAACACAGAAAATTTTAAAAATTGTTACACAAGACAGCGTTTATACAGTTCACAAAAAAGCTAGCATGCGTAGAGTTAAGCTATCTGAAATAAATTTTATTCAGGAGGAATATTTAGGAGGACTAAGCCGGCACAGAGGATAGTCTTTTTCCTACTCAAGCACTGAAAAGGAAGGGTGAAAAGATCACAGTCAGTGGCGAAAAATTAAATAAAGCAGGAACCAAAATGGATAAACACCCTTGGAGGACATAATAAACTTAAAAAGAGAAAACATTCCTGTGCAACTGGTTAATAAAAAAGTAACTTGGTTCTCATTACCATGCAATTAGACTAGCTCATCTTGTTACATCACTGTAACAAAGATGTTTTACATTACTGTACATTATTGCTCCTGCTACTGATGGGCAGAAGCAACTTAGACTGACATCCCAGAAGGCTGTTCCAAACTAGCCCTGAACTGAACCCTGAGTGCAGCCAGACTGCAGGCCATGACACGAACGGGCTGCACTACTCTCTGACTTTCAGCACCAGGAATCCCAGTTATAGTCATCTCTTTTTGATAAAAGAGCGAGCAGCTGAAAGAAGGCAGAAAGGAAAAGCCGTATTACATCTGTTTGGACACCCTCTCTCCATACATCAGCAGACAACTGGCATTGCAAAATCTTGTCCCAAACCACCAACCCCCAGATTCTCCCTTGTTTTCTTCTTTTCTCTCTGCAATTTAGATGTTCGGTGCCTGTGTCCCTCACTGTTCCCTCAATTCACTGGGAGAATGTGAAGAAAGAACAAGTCTTACGAGAAATGGCTGAGGGAGCTGGGGTTGTTTAGCCTGGAGGAAAGAAGGTTCAGAGGGACCTTATGGCTCTCTACAACTACTTGAAAGTAGGTTGTGTAGTGAAGCGGGGGGTCGGTCTTTCCTCCCAAATAACAACAAGTAAAACAAGAGGAAATGGCTTCCAGTGGCACCAGGTGACTTTTAAGATTGGATATTGGGAAAATTTCTTCCCCACAAGTGTTGTTAAGCATGGCACAAACTGCCGAGGAAAGTGGTTCAGCCCCAACTCTGAAGTTACTTGAAGGACTTGTAGACATGGTGCTTAGGGACGAGGTTTAGTGCAGAACTGGGTAGTCTTAGACTTATGGTTGGACTGAATTTTCAAAGTCTTTTCCAATCTAAATGGTTCAATGATTCTAAACACTCTTGCAGAGTGTGCCAGACTCTGCACTTGGTAATAAAAGTCTTTCCAGTGAGGCAGAGATTAAGCTCCTCTGTTTAATCACTCACTACTTGTTTCTGGCCCCTTCCAAAGATGAGCAAGTGGTGCCCAACATTCTCGTGCAAAAGTAGCATATCATTACCTGGTTCTGCAAGTTACTCCCACCTTTTTCGGTTACCCCTTTTTTAATATTTTCCTTTCTTTCTAAAAAGCCCCAAAGTGCCAAGTTCCCACTGAGATAAGCACCTCTTATGTAGACCATCAATCCAGTCCTCACATTATTTTTCTGGAACAGTAAAGCTCTTCCTCTAGTTTCAACTGATTTATTATTTTAATATCATGCAAACACTTCTGATAAACTTCGACTAGGATGAAACATTAATGCCCTTCCCAAGCCCATTACAAAGTTATTTTATCTTACATTACACATAACCAGTACTTTAGAAACTTGTTTGTGCACAGCAAAGCAAACATTCATCTCTACAACTCTATGCACAAAGCAGATCCAGATGCAAAACAGGTCTAAAAGAAAAAAAAAAAAGTGGAAACCCATCTAAATACTGCTTTCTGTTTGAACAGTGGGCTGTGGGAGTTTCCAGCTCCAAGATTTCTGGATTCAAATACAGTTCTAACTTCAACCAGAAAACACAAAACTGTCTACTCAGTACACAGCCAAAGAGCATAGTCTTTAAAAAGGGAGAAAATGCAACAAGTTTTCATGCCTCCTTCATTTGCACCAAGATTAAACTAACATCTTCATCTTTTTCCCTTTCTAATTCTATTCCTATAAAAACATGTTTTCTGGAGAGCATGCACTAAGCACTGTCTTCCAAATCCCAGCCTGTTTACCACTGTGTAGGACCTTGATAAGCCAACTCTTCCCTCACCTTTTTATCAGAGGTAATAAGCTTAAAGGCTTCTGTCACTTGCTGCACTGTAGCACCACCACCAACATCAAGGAAGTTTGCTGGAGTTCCGCCGTGAAGTTTAATTATATCCATTGTGGCCATAGCTAAACCAGCACCATTGACTACATGAGAATAAAGATAACATTTAGGAATTCAGTTTATAAATCCATTAGGTCATTTAACATTCATCAAATAGAACATACCTAAGCAGCCTATGTTTCCATCCAATCCTATATAATTGAGATCTGCTTTTGCAGCATCCTTGTCTCTTTGGTCTTCCTGTGTCCAATCCTGCATATCAAAGATCTTCTTCTGACGATAGGCTGAATTACTGTCAAAGTTTATCTTTGCATCCATGCACATCACTGAAAGGGAAAAAAAAACCCACAACTAACCATCATATAATATCAGAATAACAGCTCAACTGCTACATGAATGTTAAGCTAAACTTGGCAGCTAGGTCAGAGTCCAAGCACAAAGTTTTGCGGAGAAGACACACTTAGCACTGCAAGTAAATACAATATTCTCTCCAGTTTACCCACACAATCAGTTAAATACCTTTAACTGCACAAAATGGAGGATAACTGTTTCTTGAGACACTCTAAAACCAAAAAAGCTTACAACAAGCTGTTTGATAAATCTGGGCAAATTATGCTTCAGTAACTAGCATAAAATTAATCCCTACAGAAAATCTCTGATTTGAAGGTTTTTAATCCCTCTTAGTTTTTTGCTTTTAGATTATGTATATATAGTGTGGGTGCATGCACGTAAGCATATAGAAACACAATGAAATAAATGTCTGAGTTGGAAAAAAAGGTGTTGGGGGAAAAACACACAAAACTAAGTTTTACTTAGATATAGCATGTGACATGGAAAATCTAGAATGCTCAGTAACAATAGAGTAATTACAAACTCTGATGAAAGAGCAACATTTGTGTTTAAATTTAAAACTGTTGTACTCAAGTTCAAGTACAAATATTCTCTACGGATTTATTTTTTATTGAGAGGGGAATTGGCTGTGATTGAATATTAAATAACTAGTCTGCAATTGCATATGATGAAAGTATGATAAAAATCAAGATACTATTTAATACATCAATAATGTCTTTCAATACATCAAACTCAATAATTCAGTTATCTGATGCCTGAATAGTAAAGGCAGGAGATTTCTAGAAGGTGCTGCTATTCTGGTTACCTTCACAGTACCAATTCTGGATACACAAGATGGCTCAAGTTTCAACTCATGAATTTTGAACAGACCTAATTTCCACAAATGCCTTATCCTGGGCAGTCACTCAAGAGTAGAAGATGTGTTCTTTAATTAAAAAAATCCTTGAAAAATTAAAAAAAGAAGCTACTTAAACTTAAGATCCTACTTAGAAATTTAGAGCAGATATCTACTATGTTTAGATTGTCAAATTTATATCCTTTATTAAAGTTGTTTTTCACCATACCACGTTAATGGTAAGTCCTCTTGCTGTATACAGCTGAAGTTTTAGCGGTGCAAAGCAAGCAAGATTTACAAAAATGTCAAGGTGGTACATGAAGAATGTGAGTAAGAAACATTACCAACTCCTGACGCATCTTCGACCATAGGATTTATTTCTATCATGGTAGCATCATATTTCAGAAAGAGATTATATAATTTGATCATATTTTCAGCTGCTTCATCCACCAGATTAGGAGGAAATCCCATTTTCTGGGCAAGCTGAAAGTAAAAGATTGGTTATCGGTTTGGTTATCAGTTAATTCCTGTTAGTGGTGTCTCAGTTTAGCTATTATTTCAGTGTCAATTGAATTTGCAGATGTAGAACCTATCCTGTCTACCCGGGGGAAACAAAAGACTAACTCCTAGGTTTGAAAAGATTGTTTTAAATACAAAACACTGCAATTATCCTAAAACATAGGCAGTACAAATTTATCATCACGTGCCTTTAGAAACCCGTATAAAAGCTAGTTAAAGCACTGCCAAGTAGCTGGATTTACACTATCACCGGAAAGTACTCAAATATCTAGTTCAAATCTGTTTCAAATAAGGGTTTATGACAACTCATAGGTTGAATGCACACACACTTTACAAAATTCAGATGCAACCCTCCCATCCTTGATAATGTGTACATTAACAATTACCCTAACAGCTTGCTCCTTTTTTATGCCTTCTACTATATCAATGGGTTCCTTAATTATTGCGTCAGGATTCTCTGCAGCAACGTCTTCAATATTAACACCACCCTGAGAACTGCCTATCAGCACAGGACCCTGGAACAGAGAGGGAAAGAAAAGGCATAAATCATTTTATACCACAAAATCGAAACTCAGTTCTTCCCACATGATACCTTACAGCAATAAAACCTTGTTAGAATTTTTTCTGAGCATTTTACTTGTATCTCTGAGGAGACTGTTATTATCTACTCAATACTCCTATATAAAACCTTTTAATAATACTTTCCAAATTTTAAGGTGTATGTTGGGTCTAATTTCTTTTAAAAAGGAAAACTGTCCTTTGTGTCCACTGTAGTAACAGAGCAAGTAACACAGACATTAGTTTTAAATTTTGATAGAAAGATTCAATTTAGTAATCATATGCATTTTCTCTTTTAGGCTTTTACTAGAAAAAGAACAACCTTCTCACCTCCATGTTCTCCACTAACCCCTGTACAAACACTGATCAAACACCAAGCACTAATTTATTCATTCTGCCATTCTCCAACTCCAAGGACAAATGTAAGTGTGCAAAACCTAGTGATAAATTACTGCAAACCATACCTGTTCAGCGACTACAGCCATCGCTGAAAGTAAGTCATGGAGTTCTGACAAAACAGCACTGAATTATTCTATAATAAAAGAAATTAGGAAACCAGAATTGATAGCATTTGCAGTAGTTTTGTTGTTTGGGGGTTTTTTAACCTGTCTAAATCTCAACAAAAGCATCAAGGACTTGCTACCATGGAACCTAAAACTCTCTCCTCCAGTTCACAGTTAAAACACACTCACTTGTATCACCTCACCCTACCTTCCCTTATCAGCACCCATGCATGGGTTATGACCGGGGTGTACTAAAGCATGGGTGTACTTATCAGCAGAGGTCTTAAACATTAAACAGCTTTATAACTGTTGACAATTAATTATAGAAAATGTGACCCTGGTTCAGAGAACATGCTTAATAACCACACCGCCCCCCTCCCATTACCGTCCTTTCAAGTGGAAATATATAGCTGGCAAATTATCCTGCATCTAATAACAAGGCTCAACACAATTAACGTTTCTGGATATTCGTATCTTGAACTGCCAGGAAGCTACAAACACATCATAAAATAACAATCAAAGTGAACACTTTTGCTTAAAGCATAAACCCCTGTTGGCGAATCATATCCATGTCACCAAGTTCCAGTTTCAGATGACTATTTTAGTCTTTCTTCCTCCCTTAAAGGAAGAGGTTTGCAACATCAGGAATAAACACTGTGTGCTATTCAATCCTCACACTTCCTTCTTTTGAAAGGTATTTCCTCATCATAAGCATCCTATGCAAGTTACAGCAATTAGAAGCACATTTAAAAGCATAACTTACGAAGTCACCAGTAAAAACAAGGCACATCTTTTATCACAAGGCAATAGCCCACACACTGTACTCAATATACACAAAAAAGATTTATTTTTTAATACAAAAGCAAGAACAAGTCAGGAAAACATGTTTCCCTTCTTTATCTAATTTGCTTAAATCAGTTACAGGAAATTTTATTTCCATAAAGATCCTTGCTTACTGCTCACACAATTTTAACAGTCTAAATCTGTTCATTTACAGCATTTTAGCGCCACCCTGTGGCAAACCTGGGCTTCGTACAGCTACATTTCAATCTTCCCCCCTCTATTACAGCAAACAGGTAGGTGCTTAGGTCATATAATTGTACTAAAATCCAACACAACTGATGCTTTCCTATCAAAAAAAAACACTACACGGGAAGAGAAAGGACCAAATACAATATTTAATTCCTAATACTGTTACAAGAAAAAGAAATTAGAGCACGGCTAGTTTTCTAATTCCTCCACAGAATATCATTTCATACTCACACCAGAAATACTCCAATTACCAAAACCAGTGCCTCCGCAACCTCTTAAGCATCTGAACAGATGCATCTGAACAAAAACCTAGTTTCTGTTGAGCTTCAGAAAATAAAAGTTCCAAGACCTTTTTTACCCCAGCTTCATTAAAATTATTTACCAATTCATGCTCTGTGCTCCACAATAGAACACTTGTTTGTCAGAAAACACTGACTCATTTCAGTAACCTGGTTTGAAATATAGCCTAAAAAACTACATGCCCACACATAGAGTTCATACAAGCAGAAAAGACCGTGGTATTCGTTTTCCTGAAAGCTCTGAAGATAGACCTGTAGGCCCAAATCTTCTTACCACTTCCTGAAGAGCATTGGCACTCTCAAAACCGAGGGACACACCCATACACATCTAGAACCTCCCCACACTAGAGAAAAAGGATGTTTGATTTATACAAGACCCTTTGCTCTTCCACAACACTTTTACCTATCTTGTTCCTGACATCCTTAAACAGTGTGTACATGTACATGGCACACATTGAGAACTTAGTTTAAAAGTATAGCTAATATAGGCATCCAATAGTAAGTGCAAACTGAAACCAAAATGAAAATAACCCCCTCATTCCATCCATCTCCCCTTCAGCCATGTGACTCTGAACTTCAGATGCTCATTTATTATCCCGTAAATTTAAACTGCACCATTTAAACATCTTTAAAGCACTTCAAAACTAAGGCAATCATATAGTCAGAGATACTAGAAAACAAAATTTAGCTCATGTATACTTTCGATTTTCAAGAGCAAGCAAGTGAACAACAGTACAATAAGCAGTTTTGTTGATTTTTTAAAAATTCAGTTTAAACAAGTTAACTAGCTTACTTCTATTTCTCGTATTACTCACTTGAAAAGACCTTTCCATTGTTATTGCAAAATAGTATTCTCTCCTGGGATATCTGCGCTCACAGATAAATACTTGATTGCATATCCTGCCCTTTTCTCCTGTCTGCTTGGTAAACAACTTCTTTCCAATCATTTGGGAGGAGATATCTTTCGCTTCTTCTGGACTAGAATAAAAGAAGCTCAGAATGTGACACAGAAACTGCTGGAAAAACAGAAGTAGCATTAAAAAAGAAAATCTTTTCTAATTTTTGTTATTTTAAGGTTAAGAATTAAAACACTTGTTTTAAAGAAAGCAATAGGTTCAATTCATAATGTGAAACTTTTAAGTTTTTCCTCTTGGTTGGATAATTTAGAAACAACTTACGAAAAAACTATTTTCACTCCTCCTTTGAGGCCACCTTCAAATGTTCCTTTTCCTCTACCACCAGCTAAAACCTGTGCTTTTACCACAAGATCCTTTGTACCTAGAACAAAAGAAAACCCAAAAATTTGTTATCTGTGACTGTAGAATAATAAAGGCTGGTTTAATTTTATCCCCCCTTTCCCACTCCCACCATTCAAAACACAAGCATGTAAATTGAAGACTGTATTGTAACTCACATAGATTATTCCAAAAGTCTCAAATAATCCACACATGGCAGATTTAGGCTGCTCTGTGAAAAAACCTTGGTGAATTAGTATCCAAAAGTGTTGGTATTTTGAGTGTTCATCTTTAACATATGTTTGAATCACAAGTGATTAAGCACCCAGTAAGAAATGGTTAGCATCTCACAGACAAGACGAAGCTGAATACCTGACGCACCATAATCCAAGATTTTCCTGAATCAAGTACCAATACCATATATCTGTAACCACTATCTTCCCAGCAATGATGTGTAACTATAGCACTTACCCAAGTCAGCCTGCAGGTCTACAGCTTTCAGCAGAGCACTGATGCATAAGCTCGAGCGCTTTGCAGAATTCGGAGGCCTAAACAAATCCACTATTTTTCCAAGAACAGGCAGAGTAAGCCCTTTAGTTGGCTTTAACTGTTTAAAAATCCTTTACAAAATATTCTTTTAGGTAGGGGAGACTAAGCATTTGGGTTTAAAAAGTAAAGTATGAGAATATAATTAAAATGAAACTCGGATATTCTGAAAGATTAAAAGCAAAGAAAAAAGTTCATAAAGTCATTTAAGGTAATAAAGGAAGAAAAACTAAGTCCTGAGTTACTATTCAATTTCACTTAGAGTACAGAGAGCAATTAGACTGCAAGATGTTAGAGTTGCCCATTCACATTTGTTCAGCACATCCCATCTCTTCTCATGCCATTAGTTGAGCCACTCTGGTCTTTCTGAGCAAAGAAAGAACTTGCTGTTCTCTTGGATGTGAAATGGGAAGCATGGAAAAGCCTAAGAAAAATTACAGTACTCAGGCAAAACTAGCCACTACACATACTGAGGAAGATTATGGCAGACATAAAGAAGATGTGTTGATTCCTATTTTGACCTGCACCCTGCCTTAACAGATAAAATTTAACTTGCATAATGTCACAAGCTAGGCAGGCTATAAACAAGTTACTACTTATTACTACTCCCAACAAGCTACTGGTTGATTTTACTTCTTGACTGCCTAACTAACAACAAATCTCTGAATTCACAAGCCCTTTTTCTCCCATGAGAAGCACGAAGGTTATAAACACATAAGTATATGTCAACTTATTACAGCCTATGATCAAACATTTAATTCAGTTCCTGAAGATAACTGGTTTTTTAAAGCTACCAAGTACTGGCAATCGAGTAAGATACTTGGTAAAAGCTACACAAGACTTAATTTTACGCAGTTACTCTAAGTGCCAAGCCTGCTTTAGGAAACACTAAGCCTCATTTATGAGTAAGACTTTAAGTAGCAGCTTCATGGATAAATAAAGCCATGTACTCCAACATGCAAGATTAAAGTTCCATCCATCTGAAAACAATTTACCTTGTACATAAAAGGAGCATGACTTTTAAGTGTTAATATAAAAGAGAAGAAAACACTTTCTTATCTGGGAAGAGGTTAAAAAAACCCACCCCTTCACACTTGTTCACTTCCTCATAGAGTAATCTATCAGGGCTCCTCCACAAGGATCTGAAGTGCCTCAAATATTTAAGATCTAATATATTCACAGGATTATTTTACTATTTTGATGTTTCCATGGAAGATCTGACAATGTTTCAGAAGCAATATACTTAACAATCAAGACAAAAAGATTTAACTTAGAGTCCACTAATAAGTTCAGAAGAGAGAGTCCTGCTTCTCCACTCTACTTTTCATTTCCTACACTAAGTCCAGAAGCTAAAAAGCTGCTACTACAGAGAAGCTTTCAGGAAAACCGAAAGTTCACCCACAGGCACCTCTTTGTGGTGGTCATTCCTCCTGGCAATAAAGACCAGAATCTGAACAAGTCAAAACTAGACCCCAACTAACGCTCCAGTAAGATCTCAGCTGGAACATCACATTTAGATCTGGACACAGAAGTTTTTTCTGGGTACTAGGTTTATCACTGAAATTAAGAGATACCCTCACAAGAAAAGACTAAAGGAGCTTCTTTACATCTATCAAAGGAGAAGAAAGCAAGAACACGATTAAGTCTTCAGCCATACCTCTGAGGGATAGAACAAGAACACACAACTGTGGTGTGACTCTTGGGGATGGTTCTCTGCAGGGCTAGGAGCTGGACTTCATGATCCTTGCGGGTCCCTTTCAACTCAGTATATTCTGTGATTCTGTGAACTACATGTACATCATTCATTCCAGTTTCTGCTCCACACCAGCTAAAAACAAAAGCAACCTACCGAGGAAAGTCGGTTTTAAAACGGTGCAAGAAAATAGACCCTTCTTTACAAAAGACAATGAAGCCTGCCAGGAGATGGGAAAGAAGAACAGAAGAGTCAAAAGGAACTGGGTAGAGATGTTCCCTCTGATATTTCTAAGACAACAAATATGAATGCTGAAGGGAAATAAGGGGTAATTGACAGCAAAAATAGGCAGGCTAACCATTGCCCTAAATACCATGTTCTTCTGTCCTTAGGCAGAGTATTGGGCTAAATGCATCAATCCTCTGATTCTGTAAGATATTTCTTTAAAATGTCATTATTATACATTATTAAACTTTGTCAACATCTGAAAAAAAGCATGAGAAAAACAACTTTTAACTTTTCACAATCAGTTTGGTCATAACACTATTGTACTATCCCTTATGCAACAACTGTGTCATTAAATGAGCAGGATATTAATGATCTGTAAATTGTTTTCCTACAGCACTCCAAACAAACTAGCTGCTTGATTGCATAAACGCATAACACATCAAGGTTTATTTAACCAGCTATGTTTACAAGCAATTAAGCTGCACAAATGTATCTGAAACAAAATTTAAGATAATATGTCCCAAGAAAACCGTAACTTAAGCCATCATGAAGGAATTTTATTGTTCAATAAACATTTTTTCCCACAGCTCCTATATAAAATTACCCTAAAACTAGAGGACAGAAATGTTTGCTCATATACCCCATGTGCAGTGTTAGATCTGCAACACTGTCCCACAATCTGACACAGAGAACTGCTGATACATAGTAATGCATGAAAAAAAATTGGAAACCAGCAGCTACCATAGTTTTCTACTCAGTATCAACAGTTGTGCCCTTATGTTTTGCTTACGTGGCTTTGAAATACTGCTAGGCTTTTGTTTCAATAAAATATAGCAGTTTCTGCCCTAGGGCAGGTACACACATACAAAGCCAGGACAGTTTATGCCAGCAAACACAATCCCTCCAGTCTTTTCTTGTGCCAGCATAAGCATTTGTGTGATCATGCCCTGAGAAGAGCAATTCCCTGAAGGCAAAAGCTCATCCAGCAGACAGTACTTTTGCAGACTTATGTGCCGTGTGCCAAGCACATGCATAGGGACACTTCAGTGAGCAGGACTTCAGCCTTCAGCAGCAGTAACAAACCCTAAAGCCTTAACACAGGGCACTAGAACATCAGATGTTGTCCCAGGTAAGCAAGCTACAGGCCAAGGCACAAGTCTCAGAACAAGCATTTGTTAAGCGTCACGTTTCCACGTTGATGGCAGTCAGCACTGAACGCACATGTAAGTAGCACAGCCTGAAAAAAATTTAGGAAATGTTTAGAAAATTAAGAATAGATACCAATGAGGACAGGTGTCTGAAATCAGCAGAACGCTGACTTAGCACTACTGTGTTCAGCACAAACTTTATGAAAACCTTCTGCTTTACAAGTTTCCGTTCTGACTCTTGTCAAATCGCATTAATAGCCCCTTCTCTGCCCAACACTAACTGTAGCAGCAGTACCGCATTCCACATATTACAGATGCCTTCATGATAACTATGCAAGCCTAATTACTCTGACAAGACAGGCAACAGTAGAAGGCAGTGACAGGTTAGTAACACAAGTGTCAACCAAGTTCTCAACTACCATTCAACTGCAAACTTATCCTGGGAGAGAGACAGAGACACAACTTTTGCCTCAGCTCTAATTTTAAACAATATAGTTGTATTTACTCGAATCAGGAAGCAAAAAGATGGGTTTGTAACTAACAACAGAAGTGTAAACCTAAATAATATGCTAACAGACCCTAACTCTGTCAACAGAGGCAGAGAATCTCTTCAGATATACAGTAGTACAGTTATTTAGAATTTTAACTTCAAAATCACATTTTTTTCAGCATTTGAAACTTTCGAGTGTTCAAAGACTCATTGCATGCAAATCGAAAGTATGACTACTGAAATAATTATGGGTCAGGAATCTTCACAGTTTCACTGAAAGGACCATACCAGTCAGGAGGGCAAACAGACAATTTGCTATTACAAAGTACTTTTTACTCAAATACTTCCTGACATTAATCAACCACATCAAGTTTCGTCATCAGCTCACAAGACAGGTTTGGTTTTGGCAACAGCCTAAGTCAAGCAATTAAAATACAGAGGTCAAAATTTGAATCTGCTGGTTAGACAAGTTTATTTCACTTAGTGAATTATCATCAGCAACATGTTTTGGTATTTTAACTTCAAAGGAGCGAAGCACTAGAGAAGAAAGCAAAAGCTGAAGCAAAATGTAAGCTTCAGACGCCAAAAAGGCAACATTTGTCAGAATTTAAGTACATTTGGTTTCTAGACTGCTATCTGCTACTGCTGGTTACCTATGACCTAGTAAGTAGAAACATAACTGCATGATTTTTTTAACACATGGGGGATTTCTGCACAAGTTTGCCGCCTTAGATCATCATCCATGTCCTACAGCATCTGAACAAATGCTTTGGAGTTTCAGACTCTACAGACAACCCGAAAGACATTACATAACATAGTCAAGCAGGTAATTGACCAACGGGGAAAACTGATAATGGCAAAATGACCAAAAAAGTACTAGGAACAAAATCTAGACATGAGCTTTCAGCATTGACATAGAACAATTAAAAAACCCAACAACTTAACCACAGACTACCAAGGAACGTGCGGCACATACTAGGGAAGAAAACACCCCAGCTACTGTAACACAGTGCCTGGAATACCTTTCTTTTGATAAAGAAAAAGCCTGAGAAAATTCCTTCATACATTGTACTACACTTTGATTTCTTACTAAATCAAGCCTGAGAAAAAAATTTCTATTTATAAATCTACCCAGGTTTACAAAATTACTTTTTTGGTTTTAAACAAATACAGGTTATATGTTTAAGCAACAGATGGAAAAATAAATAACAACAAAAAGAACTTTAAAGGTTTTAATAACATTGAAAAGACCTTAAGAGGTGTGGAAAAAAAAATCTATTAATCACGGAACTTTCAGCAGCAATACAGCCAAGCCAATTACTGGAGTCATCCTGTAGAAAGCATACCAAAAATAGAACATTCTTTATAAACCACACAGATATGGAGCTGCACTAAATCTCTTAAACTGCAATAGCAAAAGAAGCAGACTCCATCGCTTTTAGTCTCCTTTCAAAAACTTTGATGTAGAAAAGTGAAATGTTACGCACTCAGTTCTCAACACCTCCTATACTGTACAACTTTCCGTTTTCTACAATTTGACACTCTGCCATGAACATAAAGCTGTGGGATTCACTGTCTGAAAAACCAACAAAACTACTGGTACACAAAAGCTTCTTCAAGATATTAATGACTTAAAAAGTCTTACTTCTCAAATCATCATGAATAGAAATGTACGCTATAAAAGAAAAGCAGGCTTTGCTACAGGCTTACAATATGTCACTCCCTTCCACACACCTGTCACCAGAGGAAGGTGTCAGGAAGCATCAAAACCTCAGTTACAGCAATACATACACTTTCACAGGCGCTGCCTTAGCTCAGCAGAACACACTATTTGAAATGCTGTTTGTTATCTGCTACCACACTGACAAAGCATGTGTTCTTCAAGAAATAGTCTTTAGGTTCATTAGTCATGTTCTTGATAACAAACACGTATCAGCTTCTAAATCAGAACTGCTCACAGTGCTAGCTGGAATGCACGCATGGCTGAGAGCAAACCATAAACTTGGAGGCAATCATCAGGACATGCTGCAGTCTCTTATCAACACCCAGGAACAGAACTTACTTAAACTTTGAAAAAATGAGCTAAGATGTTCATGTAACACTGATTTAGCTGCAACCACAGCTAACGATGACAATCACTGTTAATGGGAAGTTTGTATTTGTTATATATTGGATAAAAAGTTACCCATTTCTAAGTCAAGTATTTGCAAAAAAAATCTAATGCCAAACTCAACCTTTAGTCAGAAATCTGCCCTGTGTAAATTTATCAGGAGCATGTGGTTCAGCACTAGGGAAACAGAGCAAAGAGTATTACCAACTATCTTTATAACAGTCTAGACACACATTTGAAAAAACAGTTTAACATATGAAATTATTTTTATTTCTTTTTATATCTACTGGCAACTACTCCTACACAATAAAAATAAACAATGAGCAGGTGGGAAATAAAAAGTGAATTTTTTTTCATTCTGCTAGAGATGTGGTTTGTTTGGTTTGTGTTTTGTTGGGTTTTTTTAAATACATAGTAAATGAAAACTAGTGGGTAAATGGCAACAATAACAAAGAAAACCAAACCACTGGAGCAAAGGATAACCTGTCACCATTCAGAATAAGTTCATGTTTGATCAATGCCTCAAAAATTCAAGATCCTTCAGTGTGTTCTTCCTTTCGGGAAGTCTTCCTTTCCTCATCTCAGCCACAGCGTTGAATACACACCAACTTGAACAAAGTATCTGGCTGTCAACCAGAAGCCCTGAATTCCTTTACTGAAGGATGCTAACTCATACACTGCACAGCTTCATTTTTCTGATCCCCAAGAAACTGCACAGAGTCACATGTTCCAGATAAGAGGAATACCTGTGACACCACACAGATGACACAGAGCTATAAACCAGCAGTTGCACATACCTACTTTGCTACAGGATCCCATTCCGAACAAGGAACAAAATAAAGGAACCCTGACCTATGAGTTTCTGGGCAGTTGATTAAAGAGTTGATTAAAGGTTGTCTGCCTCATTTGCCACCAGCAAGATCTGTGCAGATATTAAAGTAGAGCAAAGGGGTATGCCTGATTTCTGAAGTTCTGATCATGCTACAAGCTCACCCTTGAAAGAAAGCGAAGGTCTGAATTTTAAACCATTCTCAGAAGTACTTTAGCATCTTCCTTTCATATTAATAAAATTATTATAATTTTGTATCATTTATTCTCTAACAGAAACAAGATAAAGAAAGCAGGCAGACAATACCTGAATTTCTGGGACATAAGATCTGAAGGAAAACAAGCTTTTCAATTCCTTTCTATATCACAAAGCAGCATAACTTGCTCCAGAAGAAAAATTATCTTCTTTTTCAGATTTCATTTCTTAAATTAAATCTACACATGAAACTGAAATGAATCTAACAAAACCTATAACCTTAGGAATCACTATAAATGTATCCATCTGGAGGTGAATAGAGATTTGGGCATGTACATAGGAGAGTGGAATACAACAAGTAACATCCTTCATCAAAACTATGTGACAAGCCTACTACATTTTTCCAGGGGGAAAAAAACCCCAAACTTTAAACTAAAAAACAACCCAAACAAGCAAATCAACCAACCAAAAAAATCTCCACCTATTAATGCCTCACACAATAGAAGCTGATTCTATATTACGTTCAACTTAAACAAAAAATTTTACTAGTACCCATAGTAGGTAAAGTGGCAAATTAATAGGCAGAGTCAAGTCCAAATTAAAGCTCAGTCTAAATAAGGTACTTAAGCACCAGGCAAATGAGACTGGATACTTTTTCCACCAAAAATCCAGGAGTTAAGTGTATAACTACAAGTCATCCTGTATGAAGTAGGTGCATTCTGCCAGAAAAGCACACTCACAAAGGATAGGACTTTACTCTTCTTTTGCAGCCTAAAGGTAGGTATGTTTTGCATCTTCTGCTCCCTATGACATCTTGTCACCACCACTGAAGCTCTTCATACAAGATTTCCTTTTAGCTTGCTTGGAAGTAGAAAGAAATCCAGGATTTGCAGAGAGTCTATTGCTCATCTCAAAGTTTAGGTAGTTATATTAGTCTAGGCTAATACAATTTATACCTGACCTATTCCTTCTTAACAGGAAGGCTGCTTCACAGGAAGGGGGGCTCTCTTAAAGAGAAGGTATATTCAACTCCAACCAATACCTTCCCACAAAAGAGAAAAAGTAGTTACGCTTTGTATCTATCCCACACCTATTTGTAAAAGTTCTCTTTAATATGGTACCTATTTCTTTTGCTATTTTGTAAGCTTCGTCTGGCGTCTTGGCAACTACTCCATGTGGAACAGAAATGCCAGCCTCCTTCAACAGTCCCATGCTCAGGTATTCATGGAGCGATAGCCTCCTCTGTTGTTGTTGTTGCACCTGAAATCCATGATTGCTGAGTATTCCTGGACCTCCAGCGAGTGCCTGAAGGAAAAGAATTTAAAAAAAAAAGAAAACAAAAACAACAAAGAACATGACTGTTGTGAAAAACTGCCCTCTTAGTTTAGGTTAAAAAGAAGTCTACATATTAAGCAAGTAAGTACAGTTCAGTGTCCTAATGCAAACACCTGAACACTTAATCCTACCCTTCCACGTTAGTCATTCATGTCCAGTCAGGTGTTTGGTTTAGGAGGTTTCATTGGGCAGTGGGAAAGAGCTGGTGAAGCTACTAGCACTGACAAGGACCAGCAGGGTTAAAACACCCTTGAGTATTCAGTTAACATTTCAGTATTTTAAAGAAAACACCTGTATGGAAAAGAACCTCGAGGAATTTCAGAAGCACATTGTAACACGAAAATTAGTAGCAACAGTGGCAAAAAGACTACAAACTTTTCCTTAATTTTAATTATTTTTTTTCTTTAGTATGCACCATTGGCACAAGCACCAAAGCAAAAGTCAGCCTGTATTAGAAAGTTTCTAATCGACCGGATTTTAAAGGTGTTTTTTTTTTTTTGTTTCACTTTAAATACGCAAGCAGACAACACAAGAGCTTTCCTACGACATTCCAAGGTAGCGAATCGGCAAGGCCTGTTCGACCTCCAAAGGATTCCTCCTGCAAGCAGGAGGCCCTTTCCCTTGGCACAGAAGCCGAGGCAGAGGCGCCGGCTGACCGCCGGCCCCGGGAGGCCGCGCGTAACACGAGAGGGGCGCTCACAGCGACCCTGCCCCGCAGGCGGCAGGGGGAGAAGGCGGCACCGGCTGTGCCACGCACGGCAGCCCCCGGAGCTCTTGGGTTTGCACCGCCTGCCAGGGGAGCTGCAGCCAAAACCAAGCCCGCGCCCCGCAATGGCATTCACCAGGAACCACGGGCGGAGGCTGGCGGGGACGCGAGCTGCAAGAATTGAACTGGCACAGCCCGACCCCTCCTATGGGCAAGGTGACGAACCAGACGGAAACATTGGGTTTTCCCAGCAAGTTAGGGCAGGGGAGGGGGCTGAAAAAGGATGGAAACGGAACCACGCCGGGAAGAGCTGCCACAAGCAAGAACAGCGCCTGCGGGGGGGCCCGAAGGTAAGCACAGTGCTGCCGGCCCTGCCAGCACCGCAGGGCAGAACGGCGGCTGCAGCGGGACGACACGGCCGCTCCTCCCGCCGGCGCTACACAGGGAGCCACCGCGACCCCGGCCCGGCCCGGCCCGGCTCTGCCTCGGCCCCGGCTCCGCCGGCCCGCCCCCTCTCCCGAGCGGCCGCTGTACCTTCGCCGCGGCGGAGCCCAGCGCGGCGCGGAGCCCGCTGCCCCTGAGCCCGGCCGACGCCCGGCCGCAGATCATGGAGGCCGCCATGGCCGAGCCCCTTCGCCCTCAGGTGCCCCTGGCAGCGCGCACGCGCCGCTCGCGGCGGGGGCGGGGCAGGAAGCGCCTGGCGCGGCGCCGCTCCCGCGGTGACGCCCCGGGGGGAGGAGAGCAGCGGGCCCGTGCGGGCCTCCCGGCCCTCCTGTTTTTCCAACCGACTCGGTTTTAATAATGGTCGCTTTTTTTCGGACAAGGATCCTAAAAAAGGGTTGTAATCCACCCACAACCTTTCCACCGCGCCGGCCTCGGCTGGCACCGCCTGTGTCATAGGGGAGGAGAGGGGCACAGCTCCCTTGTGCCGCCCCACCCTACCTGTTCAGCTTCAGAATGGAAAATTTGTCTGTATTTTTGCTCTGAGGATTTTATTTTTTTCCTGTTTCAGGTATTTTCATGCAGCAACTCAAACGCACCCATTATTTGATAGGACAAGAGGAAATGGCTTTAAACGGAAAGAGGGCAGGTTTAGATTAGACATTAGGAAGAAATTCTTTACTGACGGTGGTGAGGCGCTGTCACAGGCTGCCTAGAGAAGCTGTGGATGCCCCATCCCTGGAAGCGTTCAAGGCCAGGTTGGAAGGGTATCTGAGCAACCTGGTCTAGTGGAAGGTGTCCCTGCCCATCGTAGATGGGTTGGAACTAGATCATCTTTAAGGTGCCTTCGAATCCGAACCATTCTATGATTCTGTGACTGCAGTCCTAGTATTTCTAGATATTTTGCAGTTCATCTTCTCCCTGCCCCATACCAGGCCTCTCCCCCACCCCATGCCACAAACCCCATTTCTGCCTCACACAGCTCCAAGCTGCACCTCCGCCTCTGCAACTGAGGGTCTGTACCTTCGTGGTCTTAGTCAGTCACCGAGGAATTGAAGCAGGGGACAAGCATCTCTGCAGAAACTACTGACCAGGCCTGGGATTTACAAGCAGGTGAAGCTTTTTTTGTGTACATTATGAATATCAAAGCTAGATCTGATTTAAAGGAAAGCCATGCTGGAATTATCCATTAATGGGACAAGTTGCCTCTTTTAGTTCTGAAACTGAAAATGCTCTATCATAACTTCTCCTTGGATGAGTATTGCAAAAGATGGAGTTACCATGGGTCAGTTATTTTGCTCCTGATTGATCCTCTACTCTCCTAGTGTTGTCACCCCTTAGCACTGCAGTGAGTTCAGCAGAATGGTTAGCTCTGCACCTCTGTGTTCAAACACGTAAGGTAGGAGGATGTGTCACTGAACCTGTAAGCAGCTGCAAAATTTTAATAGATCATCCAAAATTTTCCACCACAGCTGATAAAATACTTCTTTCTGCCAAGGGCAAGGGAAAACAAAGCACTTAAAATTTGTGTTCTTTCTCTCCTCTGTACATACAGTGGCTCTTCTCTAGTCACTGTGCCTGCCTGCGGTTCCATCATAGGACAGTACCCATATGCCATTTCCCCATACAGACTTCAAGAAATCTCAACTCCGGGAGAGTCCCCAGAATGACCTCCACCCTGGAAAGAGTATGCAACACAGGTTACACGACAGTGTAATGAAGCTTAGCAAAACTTTAAACCTTAAGCTTAAAAGCCCAAAGCTACTGTTCAGAGATAAGTACTGGCTGCGGGTCAGGAAACTAGACTTACATCCTGACTCAGTTGCTTGTTACTGCAAGAAAATTGGACAGCTCTCTCTAGGCTTATAATTCTTGCCTTAGCAAAGAGCTGAAAGACATTTAGAGTACAACTACTACTGTATCTTCTTCTTCTCACTATAGGTGACTTACCCTTCCAGTTTTAAGATGAAGATGGTTTTTACCTTATACATCAAAAGAAGAAATGTTACATGGTCGACAATACTTAAGGACTTCTAGAAAGAATGATGCCATTGTCTATAGTCTGATACACAGCTCTACAAAGAGCTTTATTTATCTGGATGATGTATTGTCCAATTTCTTTCCAGCTGTGAGAACTGGTTTAACTGGGATGCACTGAAAAAAGCATGGATTTCTGTCTGATCAGCAGTGCCACCATATGGTTCAGACTGTCAGCACAAGGTGATCGGGAATTAGTGCAACTCAAACCTTAAAAACAACAGCCCTTGGAAATGGCACATTGACCTTTTCTTCACCTTCTCAGAGAAACAAGAAAGTATAACAATCTTGACTACAGCCAGACAAATTCCTAGTGATTCCACTTCAACTAACTCAGGTTTGTACAGGCTCAGCCTAATTCAATACCTATACTGCAAACACAGAGTCTGTGCAAGGAAAAGGGAACGCTCAGTAGTATTCCGGTAGATATCCAGATGTTTTGCTAAATCTCCAGAAATAGATTCCTTTGAAGTTTAAATTCGTGAGATTTCTCGCTGAAGTCAGAATAAGCTTTTTAACACCAGATAGAAGCCCTCTCTGAAGCTGTATTTAAAACTATAAAGAAGCAGGGAAAAGGTACATAGTAAATGAGATAGAAGGAGCCAAGATGTTTTAACAGACAAGCAATTGCTTGAGGCCAAATGAGAAATTGGCTTGAGGCCAAATTGAGAAAGCATTCCAGAAGGCGCAGGCATTAAAAAATAGATATTAATTTGCTTTATTATGGATTTACCACATCTACATAGTGACAAATTAACAATTTGATTTGTTGCCCAGACCTTGTAAGCACCACTGGTTGATATTTAAGTTGAAAAACATCAGGGCAGAGGGTCTTGAAAGAAGAACATCAGAATGAGAAAGCCAAAGCCTCTGCCAATGATTCTGACATCTCTCCTAACAGGCATTTAACGTATGCAGTCTCAGGCCTGAACAGGTGCAGTTTCTACAGGGGACTGTATGAACATGACGAACCAGCTCACCATCTCTCCCAATAGAAGAACTGTGAAACACCAGGGAAGGCTGGTAGGTGAAAGGTTCAATGAACAAAAAGATTTTGTTTGCAGAAGTGATTCTTCACATAGTTAAGCTGTGGAGCACCTTGCCATGGATGCTGAAAATTATGGAAGTTTACACCAAGAGGAGTCTTGGTAGGTTTAAAGAAGAGAAACAAGAAGAGGGTTAGTAAATACACAGAAGCCAGCTCTGCCTTGACAAGTCACTGACCCACAGATCGCTGTCGAATAGTTGTCAAAAGCACCATCATGGTTTCTTGCCTATTATATTCCAGACATCCACTCTGGACTGCCAGGTACTATCCTAGATGGATTTTTGTTCTGAGCTAATGCATACTTTCATATTCTTCTGATTCGGTCTCCCCTGGGATTGAATACCCCCAGAAGTTTCATAGAACCTGAAGCACAGTCCATCTTCTCCAGTCGTCCAATGTCACTTAATATGTTAGTGGCAGAGCTACAAATAAAACAGATTGTTTCACCACCTACACTCATTCTGATGACTCAGTCTTTTCTGTACACAGCAGAGTAAAGAAATCATTAACGAGCAATGAAGACAGTACACCTATAGCACAGCTCTGATTTGTCCATTGGTCCTGCATGTGCACCCCATTATTCTCTATTAAGTAAATGTGATCAAAGCTTATTTATATTTTAGCATAAAAACAATATATTGTACAATATATCAATTTCCACTAATGTCTATAACGCTGTAACTTTACAACAAGGAATGATTTATTGCCAAAGACAGCATTTTAGTGGAAGCATGAAGTGTCGTGGAAATACTTCTGATAAAATATAAGTGAGGAAACAGTTAACAGTGTTAAATGTTCAGTATCAAGGTTTAGGATAACAACCAGCTGCTTGAACGCAAATGAGGGAAAATCGTCCGAGCTCAAGTTTCAGCCAGGTTGCTGGCAGGACTTCAGTGCCATGTATTGCTGTCACATTCCACCCAGCTTCTCAATGACAGCCTTCCAATGTAAAATATTTAAATATAATCCTCACATCTTCCAGTTTATACTTCTGTTAAGCAAATGTGAATATACAGTAAATTCCACAGCCAGGGAACCGTGTGCATGAAATTCTCAGTAAGATGGATGTTTTGTGGTTGTGTGGCTGCTTTTTAAGAAGCTGTAGTACACTGTGTGCTTTTGTGACCTGCTTTCTCTATATGTGTTCTTCTTAGGGAATGGCTGTGTAGTCATTCTAGGCTGTGTAGTCATTTTAATGCTTCTTAGGCTGTGTAGTAATTTTAATCTGACATAAATCTGGCCTGTCGCTGACATGCTTAGTCCCACCATTCTTTTTCTCAGCTGCTCCTACTTGCTGCCTCCCTCATTTACGTACCCGATCTGTAAATCGCATCAGGGAACACATCCTGCTGAAAAAATAATCTCTCTCCCAGCGTGCTGAGTTAGGTTTGGCTTTGTGCTACATTTAATATGATCAGTCTCTGTCCCGTCCCCTCTCTGCACCTCCACAGCATGCTAGAAAACAAATTAATTAAAAAAAAATGGGTTTTCTAGATCCAGATCGGTTCACTCATCCAGTTCATTGCACAGCAACTGCAATTAATAACAGTGTTAGCATAAGGAACAAGGGATTGTGCCTGAAAAGTAGGTGCCTCTTCTTCAAGAGCCATCCGGACACATGCGAGTTTAAATACACTGAGCTGTTTGTCTCACAGAAGTATTCTGTCAGATGAAATATTAATAAACAAGTTTACAAGAGCATATAAATCATAACCTTGCAAGCTTTTCAACATACTACTATGGCAGAAGATGCATCTTACCACTTTCTCATTCTTGGCTTATTATGTCTTTCTTCAGTGGATGTCTCTTCACTGTCAAACTCAGATACACCAGCCTCTATTTACTTTATAATCTGCAAAAGCTAACATTCTAAACAAGCATAATGACTGTATGCATATTTTTTTTGGTATTTAAAAATGTATCAGTGGATCAGTAGAACGACAGTGGGTCACCCTGAGTCTTGTTACTAAATCCTGTTTGGTAAAAGGTACGGGAAAACGGTGTACACGGGAAGTAGAAGGTTTTTATTGTTCAGGTAAACTGCCTTGTGGTGTTTTAATGTACTGGACCAGAATGAGCTTCGTGGCTGAGGAGTATTTGATAGGCCTTTTGTAAGATCACTGTCTTCTTAAAATGTAAATACAGAAGTGGCATAACTGACTGATGTTTCATCTGGAGACTAAGATACTCCAGCTGTGCTGGGGGACAGATATAAGTGAATGAGCTTGGTTTACAAAAAATCAGTTAGCTTGTTAGCTCAGCAATTTGCCTACTATTATTATTATTATTATCATCATTTTTAACTAATGTCAGTAATTTGGGGCGTGGACTGACATCACAGCTAAACAGCATAGCCAGCCACTGCCAAAGGGCAGCCTTGCTTCTAGCACACCCAGCCAATCACTTCTGCGATTTCCTTCATGCCAACACTGGGACTCATCTGATGCTGTACCGAGCCAGTTCAGGCAATTAAACCTCAGAAAACTAATCCCATAAAAAGTAGTGATTAAGCTTGAGCTGTTTGGCCCTGTGACCTTCATATGTAAATAAAAACATCTGTGCAAGATATTTTAAAACCTTACAAAATAAAACAAAACAAAAAAACTAGTACTATTTCAAAGGTCTGCAAGTAAGAAACTTTGCATCTATTGGGATCAATAGGTGGAGGAAGGGGAAAATCTGAAAAATTGTACAGTTGTTTGTAAGAAAATGAAAGTTTGTGTATTCTACATATTTGTCATTTTTAAAAATGTGAAAATGGGGTAAATATTTGCTAACAGAAACTTTTATTTCTTCTTTATCAGCCAGGAACTGTTATTCTGACTCAGGAGCTAAGTTTGTGGCTTCCTTTTTAAATAATTTCAAAGCGACTCTCCAGAGTCAGGCTCTTCACCCAGCGGAAACCGCGGCCTAACCGAAGAAGGGCCGCTTTTTAAGATCTAAACAAATCTGGAGTCAGGAGACCAGCTGGCTCCACGGCCCCCAAGACCCCGAGTCGCGTCTTCCCCGTTTTCAGATGCCCCTCATTTCCACAAAGGCGCCGTCACTCCTGGGTGCGCTCCGCAGTCCCTGTGCGCTCAGCGGCCCAAGGACCCCCGAGGCGCCGCTCCCTGCCCTGCCCTGCCCTGCCCGGGAAGCTCACCCACGTCACCACCACACGCACCGCCCGGGCCAAGGGCCTCCCAAAACCGGGGATCCCGAAGCCTGATTGGCGGAGCCGCCCCCGCCCGCCCGCCCGCGGGGAGACGGGAGGCTCCGCGGGTGCCCAGGGCTGCCATGGGCGAGGAGGCGGCGCAGTCCCGGCGGCCCGGGGTCGGCGTGGGGGTGGTGGTCACCAGCGCCGCGCACCCCGGCTGCGTCCTGCTGGGCAAGAGGAAAGGCGCCGTGGGCGCCGGCACCTACCAGCTCCCCGGAGGCCACCTGGAGTTCGGGTAGGAGCCCTGCGCCCTCCCCTCCCTCCCCGCCCTCGTGTGCCGTGCCGTGCCGTGCCGTGCCTTCCCTTCCCGTGCCGTGCCGTCCCGCAGGGAGAGCCTGGCGGAGTGCGCGGCGCGGGAGACGCTGGAGGAGGCGGCGCTGCGGCTGCGGCGCGTGCGGTTCGCGTCGGCCGTGAACGCGGTGTGCGCGCCCGCGCGGCACCACTACGTCACCGTGATCATGAAGGGCGAGGCCGAGCCCGGCGCCGAGCCGCGCAACCGGGAGCCCGACAAGAACGACGGTGAGTAAGGAACGTGGCGAAACGGAACGGCCTGCCTGGGGAGCGACCCTAGAGATCATCTAGTTCCAACCCCCCTGCCGCGGGCAGGGCCACCTTCCACTAGATCAGGTGGCTAGCGGAAGGTCCGGGTCAGCTCCGTCCGGCCTGGCCTTGAACGCTTGCAGGGATGGGGCATCCACAGCTTTTCCAGGCATCAGAGAAGTTGCTCAAGCAGAATGACTCTGCGTGCAACAGAGAACTTGGCTTTCTGTTGGTAGTTTCTGCATGATCCATCCTGACTTGCAGAGGAAGAATTTTTATAACACAGAATCACAGAATACCCTGAGTTGGAAGTGACCCACAAGGATCATCAAAATCCAACTCCTGGCCCCGCACAGGACAACCCCAACAATCCCACCATGTACCTGAGAGCCTTGTCCAAACGCCCCTTGAACTCTTGTCAGGCTTCGTGCCATGACCACTTCCCTGGGGAGCCTGTTCCAGTGCCTGACCACTCTGGGTGAAAAAACTTTTCCTAATATTCAGCCTAAACCTCTTAATTCTAAACGCTGATTTTTTCCCCTTTTTCCCCCCCCTGCAGGCTGGGAATGGGTTAAATGGGATGAATTTCCTCCAGCAGATCAACTATTCTGGGGCTTACGCTGTTTGAGAGAGCAGGGTTACAATCCCTTTACGGAAGAGCTTGATCATCTAAAGGGGTACACAGGAAGTCACCAACTAGGGTAAAACCAAATTGTATATATGTAACAAAATAAAGAACAGAGCTGCTTTTTTTGATGTAAAAGAAAAAAAGGGTTTATCATGCTCACTCTGCCGATGTGAAAATACTAGCCTTCCCAAAGCCAGAAAAATGCCAGATGTTTCAGTGCTTTTACCATATTTCACACAACAGTGGTCTCTCATTCCAGAGTTATTTCTAGCTGTGGTGGTTAACAATATTTACTTTTATAGCAAACTCAAAGTGTTTTGTCTGGTTAATCTTTATATAGATGAACAGCCCTTTGGAAGTTAGAACTAGCCAGAGAAGCTTACTCAGAAACAGTTGCAGCATCAGGCCCAAGAAAACTTACTTGTTTAAACTACTGCCCTGCTTTCTGTGTAAACCTACTTTGTATGTGATGCTGCTTTCCCATAATTATTGGACGAATTTTAAAACTTAGCCTTGTCTCTTAGCTTCAGTTATGAAGTTACTGTCGTGAAAAAAAGTTACATTTCACAGACAATGCCTCATTCTCCGGCAGACAGCAATGTATACTTGAAAATCAAGAGTATTATAAATATGAAAAGGTTACGATGGCTTATTGCATTGAATGACATTACCTGATCCTTCTTGTCACTTGCTTTTGGAACAAGAGTTCTGTTTGTGGCCTAAGTTACATTGAATTTATCTGCAAAAATGTCACAGATCTCTGCAGTTGATCTGATTTCATGTTACTAAACTCTTATAATGGTGCCTACAGTGTTCTACTAGGCTGACACAAATAACAAAATGATCTCATTTATAGGTGTAGCTCAATGGCAAAAGTCATACTTTTCTGCTACAGAGAGCTGTCAGTATTAAACAGCACAGATGATGTAATTCTGTATGGCTACTGGGACTCAATAAAATTGTGAATTTTCAGCTTGACATGATTAAATTACTTAATTGGTAGTGAAGATACATACAAGATACATACAAAACCAATGAATTTATGTTATTTTTTCTAGAATCTATAACCAAATTTGATTATTTTCCAGCTGTAGTCACTATGACATCAGCAATTAATTTTAGGATATGACTTTTAAAGAAATCACTAATTGGCTCATTTTTTTTCTCATCAGGGTTCTTTTAAAACACAGTTCTTGTCTGTTTCTTTCAGATATATTCATTGTACAAAAATGTTGTGAGATCTTTAATTTCTTTTGAAAAAAACACAAGCACAATATTGAAAGATTAAAATTGTCTGAAATTATGAGTTCATTCCTCAGTTCTTAAATAAGCTTGAAAGATTTAAAGCTCTTCCTTACTTTGCACTTACATTTTCTTAAATGGAGATGACTTTTTTGCTGAGAAGCAGGCAGTGATATGAGGTATGAGGACACTACTGCCAATGGCAAGCCTCCAGCTTAGAGTCTGAAATATTAGCTGTGTGCAACTTTCCTTAGGACAGACACCCGTACTCTGAAGAAAGAAGGTAATGTTATACAGCAGTTTTGGAACTGGACATATCACCGAAAATTCCTTTGCCACTTTACCTTTGTAAAAACCTTACTTTTTCTATTCAAAAGTGGAGATTTGCTCCCTGAAAGCAACCTGATGTACACTGAAAATTATTCTACTCAGCAGTCAACAAAGAAGCTGTAGGAATAGCTGACAGATGTCCTACCCATCTGTCACAAAGAATAATGAGGAAAAAAATATTTAAATTATTTTTACATTTAGAAGACCTCTAGCTCCTAATGAGAAAACAGTGGCCACTGTAAATGCCTTGTCATGCAATAAATCCTTTCTTATCCTATTTTGTTAATGGTTATATTTATTCTATCTCTTTTAAATACACAAATAGTTACTGAAATGAGGACACAAACAGTATCTCCATATGTCAGCCTTTCTGTATCCTTTTTAAGTGGACTGATTAAGTGACTACACTACATTACTGCAACCAGCTGTCAGCAATGCCCAACTTAAATAACTGTTTGTATGTGTCATGCATTTGTATTTCCCACCCCCATTCCCTCCCCAAAAATTTTGTTTAGTAGATTTTAGCTGCTAAGACCCAGTTCTTTCAACTGAGTCTTTACTTTGCTTTTTGGTACTTTTGCTAAATAGGAAAATACATTATGTACATATCTAAACGACCAAATAACAGAACACTCAGTTACAACTTTGTGGTTCACTGAACTGCTTGTAACAGACAAAACTCACCTAAAATGGTGTTATACTTAGCCAGAGTTGGGAAACGTACTCATGAACTGTACACAGTTTGGAGCACCAATGCAAAGAAAGTTATTAGAATGCATTTTATACCCAGAGTCTGATTTTATGCTAAACGAACAGAGCTGTTCTCTTACCTATCTCTTACATGTAACACACTGGTCCCATTTAATCCTTTAATAGAGTAACACACAACCCAGAAACAGAAGTGGTCTTTGCTTCAGTTCCCCTTATTTATGTTGGGAAACAATCACCCTCTCCACAGTATTTCAGTTAGTGAACTACATGATACAGCCATAGAAGAGTTTTGGGTAGGTTGCAACATTTCACTTTGCATGACTTAAGTATTTATTTTTGTATTTCACTCCAAGAAAAGAATGTCCTTGTAAGTTAGAAGATAAAAGTGACTAGTGAACTGTGTCTATGTCATGTGTTGAAAGAGGCATTTAGAAAGAAAGTGCTAATCCAATGATACAAAGCGTTAAGAACCTCCATTTTGTAATGTTCTGTATGATTCTGGTCACATGTTTTAAGAAAAAAAACATAAACAGGGTAGGCAAGGTTAACTAAGATGGCTGAGACAGGGCACATTTACTGGGATTAAAGGGAATTAAAGAGGAAAGACATTGGAGGTGAACACCTAAGAGGAAAATATGATATTGAATAAAGGTTAAAATATAGATGCATATGGATAGTCTTAGACTGTGAAAGAGGTGACAGTTTAATGACTCTGAAGATACTTCCAAAAGGAACAGCCGAGACAAAACCAAATTGCCCATTTCTCTTGAAACAAAAACCACTGCCCCATATTATGTGATTGAACCTGACTGAAGTCCTTTTCCTTTCTGCATCCCTATGGGATTCGTACATATGCTGGTCATATGCGCCAGCATTACAAAGACTGTCTGAGCAAAGGAGGAAGTACCTGATTCATCAGATACTTCCTGTAAGGAATCTAAAAAGTAGAAAAGTGAAGAGAATTGTGATCTGTGCTGCAGGACAGAAACCTGTAACTGCCAGGAGCAACAGTTCCCATTACTTTTCTGATTTGATCACAAGGTTACCTAAGAGAAAAGCAGCTGTCATAAAATGACTCCTTGGAAAGCCAAAGGAAATGCCTTTGGAAAGACAAAGTAACACTGTAGCTGAGGCAGGACATGCAAGTGTCCAAGTAAACAAATTAGCAGGTTCAAAGAACTAAAAAAAAAAATTACAGATGACAAGAATAAAAAAAAATTGTGAGCACTTTGAACTGAAAGGAGCTGAACCTGCGGTGTGCCTCCAGAGTCCCAGGACGCTTAACCAAGTGTTGGTGCAGCCTTGTGAATGGGCACTCTGCTGTCTCAGGATCTGCCCAGCTACATGTGTATCTGATAAGGCTCACCTGAAAAGGACAGGCTTTCTATGTCTGACACCTCCGCAGCTGATTCTAACACTGAGTGGGCATTTTGCAAAGGCGAAAATATACAGAGCACAACTTCTGAAATTCAGTCAGAATTCAACCATGTACTGGGATAAAATGTGCTGAGTATTGATGTTACAAAGTACCTCAGATTCAAGTTCGGAAAATTAAAGTTAGATCAAAGCTGAGTTTATTTATAACAAAGCATTCATTATATAATACAATAATTACAAACTTTTTTTACACCTTATTTTTGTTCTTGATAAACAGATGATCAAGAACATGGATTTAGGCAGTAACAAAAACAGATACTAAAATTACAAACTTCATGTCTCGTTTCTGTGGCATAGAAAAGGTTGTCATCAAAAGATTAAAGTTACTAACAAACATACATGGGGATTCCCCTTACACCTTTTTTCCCAGGAACTTTTGTCATCTAATGTATAGTAAATACATATATATATACACACGTGTCTCTTGCAAACATACACATTCGTACAATCACTGAAAATTTTACATCTCTCCCTAGCAGAAAGCTCCCAATCACTTTACTTGAATATGTAACGGAAAAAAAAAAGTCTACAGTCCACAGTTTTAAATTAGTCACCTTATTTCTGAGCCAGCTGTTACCTTGTCCCTACAAAAGGCTGCTGGCATAACAAAGGGATATTGCAGTTTGTGACAAACAGCATCCAACCTACCTTCACCACAGGAAAGGTCTACTAGGGATACTGTCCCTCTTGTACCTAGTCTGAGTCACTGCTGCTGCTTGAGGAGTCTGTTGACATAACTTCTACATCATCTTCATTCTCTTTATTGTGTCCTGGAGGCTCCAACATGAAGTCATTACTATGATTAGGAGGTAGCATGTTCATTGACATATCACTTGACTGCCAAGGATACTGAGGAGCAAGCACATCTGGAAAAAAAGGGGGCATAATCAAGCAAACTATCAGTTTTGTATATCAAAAACAAGACAGCTCAACCAGAACTTCAATTTGAAATCAAAACAAATCTTAAAATCCTTTCTGATTTTTGGAGAGATTAAATCCTCCAGTAACAGCTGGAAAACATTTTATGACGGAATAATTCTCTGACTGTAAAAGTCTACTCTGCCAGAGAGACCCATTCAAGTAGATACCTCTTGATCTCTCATCACTCCACTTCAAAACAGTAGATATTCATACAGAGCTAAAAAGAACGGAAAAGGTACATGGATCCATCCTCAGCATTTCCCTGGTGGGTTGCTATGGACAGATGTCAGGGTATTACTCCTATTCAGCTCAACGACCCATTTTCTCCATGACCAGAGGTTTACAGATCAAGAGGATGTAAAATTTCAAGTCACTTCCTAAGAGGTGATCCTAACAGATGATCAGAAAGACAAAAGCCAAGTTTACTATTTCTGCAATGGTGTAGTAATAAGTTTTTGTTTTTAACAAAGTCAGCATAATTTTTGAAAGCAAGCTTTCCATAATGCCTGAAAGTGGCTTAACAGACAGGTAAGAACTGTTTCAGATCTCCTGTTGAATCCAAACTAAGAAATTTACCATGATTTAGTCCAACTATTGTAGATTAATACTGAACAAGTGCAGACCAACTGAACTCCTGATTCGATTACTGTAAATTACTGCTAAATTCTATTTTAGCATGAATGAATGAATCCCATGGAAGTCAATGGAAGTACCTATTTCACTAAGCAATTAAGGGATTAAAGCTCAATTCCTACAGTCAGTTGTCCCTTGCCATGTCTTTTCAATCCAGAACTTCTAAGCATAAACTTAAAGAAAGGCAGGGGATGAAAATAAACCTCTTTTCTTCCAAATACAGCTTTCACAATTCCATACTTTGTCATCACTACTAAGGAAATGTTGCTCTGAAAATGCTTCCTTCTAATATGATTTAATATCACTTAGTTTAAAGCCATTTAAAATAAATAAACTGAGTTTTGTTTATATTGACATATTTGTAGTGTCTGCAGTTTAGCATGAAATAAAACAAACTTATGCAATTTCTAATTGTTAACTTTATTTACTAGGTCTTCACTGCTAGCGAGCAACATTAATTATTATTTTCATTACTTTACCTCTGATTTGCCATTGCTAAGGGAAATGTGTAATTGCTGTGCCTGTACAAGGAATAAAGAAAAGCAAAACAAAACTGAGTTCGTCTTACCTGGTAGTCTGCCCGCTGCCAGTGCATCCCCTGGTAAGTGTCCATTAACTCCATTGGTGGATGGGTTGTTCATCTGACCCAAGAGACCACTCCTCATTTCCAGATCTGTAGGATATGGCCTACGTGGGTCCCCTTTAAGGAAAAAAAAATGCTTTGAAATATTTAACAATTGTCTTGCAGACATTAGTTTTCTCTTCAGTGCCGAGTTTAATGACCAAAAAACTCCATACTCTGCTTAGATAAGCAACAAGCATCAAACCTGTTTTATTAAAATTCAGCCTGGCTTTCACTCAGACTTTATTTGTTCATTCAAACTTGGCAGAAAATGCACATTTAAAAACAAATGAACAACCCAAAACAACTACAGCCAAAAAATCCCATCACGTTTAGAAGATATCTTTGCTCTCCCTGTTACTTCATATCTAAACAGCAAGGACAGGAACTGGATCAAACACATTTTCATTTTGGACAACAAGCAGGCAGTACCCAAAACTGAAATACTCCTGAGTAAAAGTCCTGCTTCTGACTCGATGGATTACTCACATCCTCTGAAAAGAATATTGTAAGGGGAAGAAGGGAACACAACCAGGCACATATAAAAGCCTTTAGCATACTTGGTTTTAACTTGCAATCCAAGCCAACATTCAGAGGAAAAAGGCCAACGAAGAGCAGAGGATGCCAGTCAGTTAATGGAAATACATAGTTTCATAGCCTTTTGAATACATGTGAAGTGGATATCCATTTTTGTTGACAATATTAGATATAACTGCTGAAAACAATGTTACTCTAATAAACCCCAGTGGTTTTCACCATATAAAAACATTATAAGACCAGATATTAGCCATGTTTTATTACAAAAAAAGAAATCTCTTGTCATAAGCACAATAGTTACCTGGTACCCATGTCAGAGGGGCACAAACAGCATTGCTAGCACTGATTCTATGGGCATATTTAATTATTTCTTCAGAGGAAATGGCACCTGGAAGAATGGGAAAAAAGTTTCTCTTATTCTCAAGAGATTGCATCATTTAACCATTTTAGAATATTGGACTCTAAAAGACTGGGAACGTGGTTTTGCCAAACATTAACAGCCTGGTTCAAATGCAATGACTGTTCAGAAGATTCTCAGACTATGCAGAGATGAGCTTTGCAGTGACTTTACAGCCACAAGTTCGGTACACCTTCGATGTCAACAGTTTTCCAACCGTGTGAAAAACGCAAACCAATCTCTTAAACTGTGTACGCGACAAGCACAATTTGTAAAACTTCAGCACCTGATTTATTATGGAGTTTTCTGTAGTAAAGAATTTTTTTGTTTATTTAGTAATTGTAGAGCATACCTGTAGGAGTCCTTCTAAATATGTGCCTCTATTAGAGTAACAGAAACTTTATGAAATTTTTTTATTTTTTAGATGAAAGAGGTATAACAAAAGAGTAAAAGACACTGTAAAAAAACCCCAAAAAAACAAAAACCAAAGACCAGAGAAAATGCCTCGCCCCCCCCAAAAGGTCAGTTTAGCTTGGCAAGTACCACAGTATGGCAGGAATTGCTATATCATTGCTAGTATCAGCAGCTAGGCAGTCTTTCAAATACAATGCACATACAAACAAACATTCTCTCCTTTTCCTCAACAGACCAATTGAGGCAATTTGGTGAGATACTTAGATAATCAGATATACTATTATCACTCCAAAAAGACTGTTGAGATACTTTATTATTAAGATAGTTTCCCCAAAAAATCCTTATTTCCTGCCTTTTTATTCTGAGGAAATGGTTATAGTTTCATAATGAAATGGAAATTTGTTTACACATAAAGCATCCAAAATCTGTGGTAGAAGAATTAAAAAAGTCCCAATTTGAGCTCACTAGCAACTTTCTTTACAACTGCATTTATGTAGTATGTACAACCATGGATACTCACCTTTCCGTGCCTTTTCAATTGATTTCAGTTTTTCCTTTGCTTGATAAACAGCTGTTGCCTAGTTGCAAAAAAAAAAAAAAACAAAACAAAAACCACAAAGTAAACCAAACCTTCAATGCATCTTTAATTTGCAAACATCTACATAAAGTCAGTTCTGTGGATAAACCCCTTAGTTTAACTGCATTTGAAGAGAGAAATTATTCAGTGACCATTTTCAAAATATACAGAAATAAAGTAGGTTTAGAATAAAATTAGCATTATAAACCAAAACTGAATACCATGATAACTAAACAGCGTTTGACTACCAAAAAAACCCAAACCACTAAGCTCTTATGGTTTAAAATATTTAAATCTTCTCAAACTAACACACCACCATTTTCCCCAGAACCACCTTTTCCACAAGTAGATGCTCAAAAGAAAGCACATCATTATGAACTTACCAGTATGTGCTCTGCTTCTTTTAGTTGTTTCTGCAGCTGCTGAATATCATTATCCCGCTTTTCTACTACCTTTTCTAAAAGCTGCATTTCATGATGGATTTTTCCCTGATCAACTGCCAACTTCATTAGCTCTTGAAACTCTCCATCTCTCTGAATCAGCAGTTCCAGGATCTATTGAACAAGAGTTTTGTAGAACTTTTAATTTGGCTAGAGTAACAACATACCCTCACGCTACAAAGAGAAGCAAATGACATCCATAGGAGTATTTTTGTATATTTGAATGAAAAATAAAACAAAATTTCTTCCTGTTTGCAGAAACAGCCTGTGAAGCATACAACAAATGAACAACAACACGAGAACCAAGAATGCCTTTGTAGCAGGGCCAAAACCTCATCATCAACATTAGCCTGAGTATAGGCAAGGACAAAGGGAGAAAGAAAGAACGAACAAAAGAAAAAATGAAAGAACAGAAAAAAATTAGAAGTAAAGCATTATGCTTACCCAAAGAAATACAGGTTAGAAAGTCAGCTTACCTGGCTCTCCTCTCCTGGTTGTGGAAGCTTTTGGTTTCTCGAAATTGCCAAAATTTCTATTAGTTCCCTGAAAGGAAAACTCCGTTAGCGCAATTTTCCAGGGCATTATCACATCAAGTCCTCATAAAATTATCAGAGTACTGGTATCATTACAAAAGTATTCATGGACTTGAGTATTTTAGAGTTTTATAGTACTGTGTAGGCAGGCATGTCTCAACTAAGAGAGCACATTTTCTTTGTTCTTGGAGTTCATGAAGTACTACTATATTTGTACTCAAGAAATGTGCAAAGTTCCTGTCAAACTACAAAAGACATAAGCAGAAGCTGAGAAAAGAAACAGTATAATGAATTATAAAGTTGTCTTCACCATTTTACTTCTCTACTTTTTCTCCATTTTTTTGCCAACTGAGCAAGTTTCACGTGTGTTTAGGGCAATTAAGACCACACTGCAGAGTCTGCTGTGAAACTACTTTTACAAGTATTTCCACGTTGGTATATTAGTTGTGTATCAAACACACAAAAATACAAAAAAATTAGTAATATTCTGGCGCTAGGCTAGAAGTGCCTCTCCAACAAACCTCTTGATCATGCTTCCGTGTAACCCAGCTACGTTGCCACTGTTCTGAAAAGCCAGTAAGAACCTCTGAGGGACCACTGGGCAGTACCAAATTGAATCTGCTGCAGGTAGGCCAACTACTGCCATCAAGGCCGATGTCATGGAGCACTGTAATTCTGCCCTGTGTTAGCCAGCCAGTGCACAGGCACAGATTCAAAACTGTGTGAAGGCTACAGATTAGATATGTTAGATATTGTGACTGTGAACGGCCTAGCTCCAGGCTGCTGCAACACTTTGCTGA
The DNA here is from genome assembly GCA_035584735.1 of Pseudotriccus pelzelni. Taxonomy (NCBI): domain Eukaryota; kingdom Metazoa; phylum Chordata; class Aves; order Passeriformes; family Tyrannidae; genus Pseudotriccus; species Pseudotriccus pelzelni. The sequence goes on along the minus strand of JAWMRA010000001.1, from coordinate 53,587,774 downwards.
TCAGCAGGAAGATGCACTAAATGCTGCTGAGGGTTGCTCTGGATTCATTATGGTAGAATATTAGTTCCAACATTTAAAAAAGAAAGTTTAGATATAGAACAAGTGTTTGTTTTTTCCAAAACTACATGTTCTCCAGCAACCTTTGTGTCACAATAAAATCTAAGACTGAGGATAAAACCTTACTAGACAAAACAAGGGCAACAGACCAATACCTTGTCCTACTAGTAGCAATCATAGAGCAAGCCAGGTACATGGATGGTATTATTCCCTCCAAAAATGTTTTCCTAAGCTCCTGCTCTCTTTGAGAGGTGGAAAATAATTAGGAACCAGTTTAACTTCCAGCAACCGGGGTGGACAGCTTGGATGAGGGCTACCAGTCTGGCCTCAAGAGTATGGACTAAGTATCTAATCTGAGCACTTATATCACTCCAAAGACGAGCCCTGCAGCCTACCTGGAGTTATTTAATACAGACAATGAGCAGAACAGCTTATGTCATGCAACATCATCTACACATTTCTGACTTCAGCATAATTTTTAGTGACTAATGCCTAAAGTCGGTGTGTGACGGTGCATTTCACAGGAAATGCAGGTGTGAACCAAGAAAGAATGGCAAGTGGGAGAATAAGGAACCTCCCTTTCCCTCTGAAAATAGGAAGCGAAGCGTCGCCGGCGGTTTCCCACTGGGGTGAGCGCCGGGGGACAGCGCAGGGCCGGGCCGGGCCGGGCCGAGCCCCCGGGCAGGACCAGCGCCTCTCCCGGGGGAGCTGGCCTGGGGACGGCGGGAGAGCAGGAAAACGTGCACTCGAGCTCGGCCAGCGGTCGGGTCGCGCCGATCGCCTCCCACCCCAAGCCCAGGGGCTCCCGCTCCTCCCGCCGCCCCCGCCGGAGGCTCCGCGCTCGCATCGCGCCGGGCGCCCTCGCCCCACCCCCAGTGCCCCGCCGCCACCTGGGGCCAGCGGGGGGGGCCGAGCGCGGTACCTGGCCAAGAGCTCGAGGTCCTCCAGTGCGGCCAGGAGCCGGTCCCGGGTGCTGCTCCGCTCCCCGCCGGCCGCCGCCGCCGCCGCCATGGCGCTCCGGGGCGCGGAGCCGAGCGGGACCCGCCCCCCCCCGGGATCGCGGCAGCGCCCCCGCCGGCCGACGGACCGACTGCAGCCGCACGGCGGCCGCGCATGCGCACCGGGGCCGGGGGTAACGGCGCCCCCCCCACCGCTGCAGGCGGAGCCCGTGAAGCGCGGCGGGACGGGACGGGACGGGACGGGACGGGACGGGACGGGACGGGACGGGACGGGACGGGACGGGACGGGACGGGACGGGTGGTAAGGGCCCGCCGGGGTGAGCGGGGGCTTGCGGAGAGCCGTGCGTGACAGGAGGGAGGAGGTCGCATCCGCTGTGGTGAGGCCGGCTGAGCGTCTGCGAGCGCCCTCTCCCGCAGCCGGATCGCAGGAGCAGTTAGGTTGGAAAAGACATCTGAGGTGGAGTCCGAGGTACGACCGAACGCTGTCATGTCAACTAGACCGTGGCACTGAGTGTCGTGTCCAGTCTTCGCTTAAACACCGACAGGGACGGTGACTCCACCGCCTCTTTGGGCAGCCCATTCCAATGTTTAATCGCCCTTTCTGTCAAGAAATTCTTCCTAATGTCCAATCTAAGCCTCCCCTGCGGCTTAGGACGTTGTTCTCTCATTCTATTGCTAGCTGCCTGCGAGAAGAGGCCAACCCCTGCGTGGCCATAACCATCCCAACTGGAGTGCATTTCCAGTCTCTGGGTTTCCACTAAGAGCCTCCAAACGAGATTCAGACATATGCTAAAGACATGGAAAACAGGCTGCAAGGAAACGGCATGCAACTGAATTACATCCTGGCTTTTTTAACTTAATTTTTTGAGTGTCTTGGTGTCAAAACATCCCTTAGGAGCCTTCAGTCAGATGGAGGATGAAATCACAGAATCACAGAGCGAACGAGCCAGGTTGGAAAGGATCACAGGTCATCTGGTCCAGCATCCCTGCTGAAACAGGATTATCCTAGAGCACAGAGATTCTTGAATATCTCCAGTGAGGGAGACTCCGCAACCTCTCTGGGCAGTCTGTTACAGTGCATGGTCACCCACACAGTAAAGAAGTTCTTCCTCATGTTCAGGTGGAAATTCCTGTGCATCAGTTTCTGCCCATTGCCTCTTGTCCTACTGCTTGGCACCACTGAGAAGGGCCTGTGTCTGCCCTCTTGGCGCCCCCACTTTACATGTTTATACATGGTGCTTTACTGATGGCCAAAGAAGGGTTAAGTGCCTGATACTGAAAATGTAACAAAACTCCAAGCTTTAAATGAGACCAAGCCAAGGGCTTTACCTGGGCTGGCTGTTCCATGAGTGACCAAAGCCCACCTTACACTGCCCATGGAGACCTGTGTGGCTGAAGGCAGCTTGGCATCCATCACAGACCTCCACACACGATGGTGAGGCAAGTAACAGGTGCAAATCCTGCCCCCAACCCTGCCAGCAGTTGAGCTATAGTTAAAAAGTATTGGTTTATTGTGGGGGGGGTTAGTGGTGCTGTGTATGGGCTGGTGCTGTAAATAGGCATCTCGTTCTGGGTGGGGTCACATTGAATCCAGTAGAATTTTATATATTCATGAAAGTTTCATCAATGTGAAAAGATGCTGAGAGGCCAGGGTGAAGGGCAGATGAGGGGGTATGGAGAGAAAGCTAATCTGGGGCCAAGGTTTATTAACTGGTACAAGCACTGCCACAGAAGAACTGGGAGCCCCAGACCCCGTGTCTTTCTCTGTCGGCAGGCAGCTGCAAATCTTGCCAGTAAACAGCAATTCTCTGCTCCCCTGATTAGAGAAAGCACTAGATGAACACCCACATCCCTGACTGTTCTGGTATTTACTCTTTCACCTTTCGCAACAAGTATGTTCCTAAGAAATTTACATTTATTTAAAAAAAAAAGAAAAAAGGCAAGAAACTCGTTAGTCAGTGTTTCTTTGAATTGTGGTTTGAATAAGCAACTCAACATTATGAGATTTGTGATAAAGCAATAAGATTTGGCAACTCTGACAAGAAGAAAACTTTGCCAACAGGAGTTATTTAAAATTCATTTACAATACACAACAACCCCCAACATTCTGATTGTAAATAGTTTGGGAATTCTTTTTAAACTGCATAGCAGATAAAATCTCATCAAATAGTTCTGCCTTTTAAATAACTTTTGCTTCCTTGTTTTTTCTCGCTTATATTTCCTCACTTCTGTTCAGGGAAAGATGTAATCAGTGATGCTATCTGGTTGTGCATCCAGTTCACTGATTCGTTAGTGTCTGTATGGCTGCATAAACAGAAGGAAATAGCAACTTCGAAAACAAAGCAATCCTTCCGCTAAATCATTTTCTTCCTCATACCCATTTTGACATCTGAATTATTTAGACCTGAAGTACTTCTGATATATTTCAGGGCAATAATGCTAGTTTCACTAGAGCTAAAAGCTTGCAGCATTAATAGGACACCCAAAGTTGACAGGTGTGGATATTAGTTATAGGAGGTTCCTGTAGGCTTATCTTTCCTTCTCCTTGTGCCCGGGAGCTTGTTCCCTCCTTTCCTCTTGACAGCAGCACTACTCCCACCCAATCAGGCCATTACCACTCCAGCCTTTCACTGGAGCAGCCACCCTTCTCTCTCAACTTCTTAATTTTTTTGTCCCTTTTCCGGGCAACATGTTCATCTATCTGCTTTCTCCTTCCCAGTCCTTCCCTTCTCCTTGTCCTGGGGATGTAACTATGGCTGGGAAGTGCAGGGGTACAGGCAGAGACTTAATTGTGCTTGTGCCCCTGTGTGGGAGGACAGGGTGAGAGCAGAGGCATCAGGGAATGCCTGCCTGTGCCAAGACATAGAAAGTCATTCAGACTATGTCAGAGGGGTCATCTCCTTCAGGACAAGGGAAAGGCTGAGTGAAATGAGCTCGAGCCCCAAACGTGCCCGATGGGCAGATTGCTTTAAGACTGAGTAGATAATTTGCTGAATAGACTTCTGAAACACTTGCCCATACAAAACAACAGAGCCTCTGTTTCTCCAGTGTTGGTGCCTCTGTTTCCCCAGTTCTTCAGTGTTTTTGGCCTTCTTTCCCCTGAGTAAACTTTTTTTCATAGTTGTCTTGGTTTTGAGCCAGATCTGCTTCTTTAGAGATCATGCCCTTCCTGAATAACTAAGCACTGTTCCTATTTTTTTTCAGTAGTCTGAGAACATTTTAGATTATGTGGTCATAAATGTATCTTTCCATCCACATTGAGGTTATTAGGCATTTCCCAGCTCTTTCATTTCACGTTGTCTTTTCAGTGGTATACTAAATGTATTGTTAAGACCCTGCTAGCACAAGCAAAAATAGCTTATTTTATCCTGTTTGGTTGAGTCTTGTCTCTTCCAGAATGGGCCTTGAAGTAATGATCTCTAGACAGATCCGTGAGCAGCTGAGCTGATCTAATAGTTCACCAATGTTGAGAAGCTGAAAGGAGTTGCTGACTCCTCATCTCCCAGCCACAGATTTTCACTCTCTCTTAGCCGCTTGGTGTTTGCCATATGCTTCCATAGGCCACATCTACCCAATAGCAAGACTGAGGAATATTTAATTTGGGAGAGGGTATTAATTTCCTTCTGGGTTAGTGAGTGAACTCAAACCTCATCATATGGAACCATGCCTTCAAGGTGCAGTTTTAGTTACAACTAATTTAGGTTGTCTGTGGGCTAGTGCTGGAATGTGCAGGCTTCCCCATCTCTCTTCAGCCATGCTCGCCCCTTTTATGAGGTCCAATGACTGTGAGACTGCAGAATGAATCAAGTGAGCAAATGTGTTCAATGGAAAACCATCATTTTTCTGGTGGATTTGTTTTCTGTCAGATGAGCATGTTGAAGTCACTGAGTTCAGGGCTGGCCATTGCTAGGTCACTAAACACAAGGGAGTATGTGGCCAGGGGAGGAATGAGCGATGCTACTCTTGTTAATAATGAAGTGCAGTTCAGACCTAGGTTTCCTCTGGTGCAAAGCCTTTTCTTCCAATGTACTATTGTGATTTCTTAACTCCTGGTGTTCCTGCCTTACTTTTCGTGAACTAGAGGATCACTTTGGAACTTGGAAGTTGAGCTGTAAAGAAAGTCATCTAAGAAGCCCGAAGCAGATAATGTGTTTCACTTACAGTCTCTGTCTTTTCCGTGCTATGGTGCTTTTCAGCTGTCTTCTTATTTAGATCAAGTGTTCAGTTGGCAAGTGTTGGGTATAACACACCTTAAAATAATAAGGAAAAATACTGACTACAGAAGATACATAAGTCCTGAAAGCTGTCAGGACCATGTGTAATAAAATAGTACAATCACCCACTACAAATAAAAAGGCAGGAGAATAAGCAAAGAGAGCAAGAAGGAAAAGGATATAACAAATTCTCGTCTCCACTTCCCCTAGAAAATGTAAAAATAAAATCTTTCCTGTCAAATATCAACTAAAATAGAAATCAAACATCTTGAGCACTGCTTGGAAGGATTCCACAGCTGTACTTTGGTCTGTGGAGATGAGAATAATCATCCCTTATTTGTCAAACTGTCTTTACACCATTAATAGTTTGAAATGTCTCTGATAAATCACCCATTTCTTACTGCTATTTAAAAAGAAATTTTTATTTCCTTGCTCACTTATGTTGGACAGTGATTTTAGAGTGAAATGAGAAAGGAAAATAAAAAAATTAAAAAGTGCTTTGCTTAGCCGGTGTAATTCTAGAATATGTTAAAGATGAGGTTAAAATATGTAATACTATGAGCCAAAGCTTTTTTTTTTGGAGGGGGGGAGAGAGGAGTGTGAAACACTAGTACATATGGCCAAAACTAGCGTGTGGTACACCATTCCAGAATGTTCCAGAACAGAATTAGCTCTGCTTTGAGCTATATTAAAACTGAGTTACGCTGATTTCTGCTGGTGTAAATTTGGGCACAGAGCCCTCAAGACAGGAAGTCACCCAGGCAGAAAGCAGTCCTGCCCTTCAGTCTGCTGGAGGGCTTGTGGGGACCGCTACTGCCTATGAAGTAGGAGGTGTTGAGTGGGAAAGAGAATCAAAACGGGCCCTGGATAGTGAAGAGAGGGAAAAAGGAAAAAGAAAAAAGAAAAAAGAATTTCCTTTGAAAAGGGAAAGCTTGTTTGACAACTTGGCCACTAGAGATATTCACAATCCTGCCAAGTGTTCCCAGGAATAAAGGAAAATTTGGGGGCAATTAAATATGAGATATTTCCCTCATCAAGCTAAAAGTTAACACTGACTACTTCATGAAATAAAACATCCAATTAGAGATAATTAGACTCCTGGGGTAACTCCCCAACACATATTAATTTTGAGTCTTCATTAAGTTAAACGTGTTTATTTGGAAAAAAAAAAAATCTCATTTTCCTTGCGGCTCCTGCTGCAACCTGTTTACCAAAAACTACTGGGACACCCACACAAGCTTCTGTAGAAGCCAGGCTGAAATTTAGAGTTGTTTACTTCCCCTCACAAAAAAATCCAAGGGCAGTGATGACAGCAGCAGTCCCTGCTCTCCCACATGCTGAATTCCAGCTAGGTTGATAGCAGTGGTAATCTACTTAGAATGAATCTCTTCCCACATCTCACTCACCCTTTTATTGTGCCCCATTGCCTGCTAAAGATAAAGCTGTCATCTCTTCCCATTTAGTCTAGGTCAGCTGTATTTTAACTGGGTGAGTTCATCTTCTGATCTCCAAGATGCTATCTGATTTTCACCTGCTTTACAGTAATGCACGTTCCAGACAGGTTTTCAAATATCTGCACCTGATATCAGCTTCTGCCCTGAGATTCAGAAAGAGCAGAACACCAGCCAGAAAGGGAGGTAGCTGGCTTAAGTGAGTTTTGAGGACTGAGTTCTAGGGTGAAGATAAAATGTAAGATTTGTTTTGAAAACTACAAAAACGAAAATGGGGGAAAAAAGTGTTTTTTCTCCTAACAGTTGGAGATGGGCAGAGGTAAAACTCCTTATGAAAGATGAGTCTTGGGAGAACTGAGGCAAGTTTTTATTGGCAGCTGAGAAAACAGTATGATACACTATTCCAAAAGCAATTACAGAATTGTACTCAGCAGCCAAGTTGGATCCCATGGGAGATTCTGAAATCTAACAAACTACTAACAGTGTTGATTCCATGTGAATTGAGGGGAGAGTTCATAGCTATTAAGCCTGGGAAAGACTATTACAATCAGTAGTAGCCTGTCCTGTGTGAAGCAGGCCTTGCACAGTTCTCTGCTTTAGGACTGTGCTGTTTATCTGGATACTAACATATAATGTAGACAGAAACTCCACTCTTATTTAAATACTGGCAAATTTATTATGCCTGTAAATGAGTTGTTCAAGGGTTAGTGATTGGGCCAAGTGAAGAGTTGTTTCCATAGTTTTGATCATCCACAAGTGTAGATACTGAAAGCACATTGAACACACATTCTTCGTTAGTGACTTATGTGGATGCTTTCAGGCCAAGAGAGGTCATTAGAGAGTTGCCTTATCTGCATCCAAAACGGATGAAGCCATTCAGCAGCACTGTCATTCCAGAATCAGGGACCGTATCTCAAAGGCCAAGTTGGGTTGGGGCCCTGAGTCACCTGATCCAGTGGAAAGTGTTATTGCCCATGGCAGGGGCGTTAGAATTAAATAGTCTTTAAGGTCCCTAACAATCCAAACTATTCTGATTTCTATGATGATTTCTGTGATAAATTCACACCAAACGTCTCTCCAGTAGACAAATCTTAACTACAGTTCATGTTTACTGATGTCATGTATCCTTTTTAGCCCAAACTGCAACATGATCCTGACATGAGATCACTAAAAGCCATGCAGTCTTACCATGCCACCTTGTGCTAGATAGGTGGCAGTCAATGAAAGTAATCTGCCAAGAGTTCATACATGATTAAAATAAATGTATCACTGATAGCCAATGTATTTTGAGATCATCCTGGGGGCTTTGTCTGTTTAATGTAAACTTCTTGTGCCAGGACTTGTCTCTTGTGCCTTGTAAGGACACAGAACCTTGTTCAGCTCCAAGCTGCCTGTCAAAATTTCGTATGTTATACATATGGCAACACTAGCATTGGCAAATGCTTCGTTAAGAGCCACTTTGTAGGCATGAACTTGGGCACATAAGGTATATATGCAAAATGCACTCTGGAATACAGAATATGAAAAGCAACCAGCACAATCTGTCACATCTTTACAGACCTTGAAAAGTGCCATAATGGGAGAATATTTTACGTGTTGTCATTTCTCTTAACCTCACTGAATTCCTTTTATAATCCCTGTCCTGTCCCCATCCCAATAAGAAGTATGTTGTCACTGCAGTAAAAGGGAACGTGGCCAGGCTGGGATCCTATGTAATTCTTGTCTCCAGGTGCTTCATAAATCACATTTAGGTTATCTGGTAATAAAGTTGGCAATGAAAAGAATGTCATAGCAGTGAGTTATAGGCATTTGCAGGTACTGCGGTGAGGAGTTCACCCCAGGGAACCCTCTTACTCAGGCGTCTGCTTCTTCCCCCACAATATCCCTTGTGCTTTCTAATTCTCACTTGTCTCTGATTTTGTTCTGATTACTCAGGGCTTGAGTCATACACCTTGAAATAACAGTCACCCTCATTTCCAAATTCAAGCCTCAAAAAGAAATTAAGGTTCAGTTTTGCTAAGGGTTGACCTTGCAAAGTGCTGAGGGGTTTTTCCTTCAGTTCAGTAGCATGCCTCTCCCTGTGTTTAACATTGGGCTTTGGACTCATAGCTTGCAATTAAGAACATATTTAAGCTGTTTGGTAGATTGTGGCCTGAGTATACACTACCTGGAAGATTCCAGTCTTGCAGGTCAGAGTACCTGGGGACACATTTGTGCTAGGACTGCGCAAGTACATTTATTCTAAAAGTTCAGAACTGCCAAGTGCTTTTATATACCCTGCCTTCCAAGCTGGGACACTTTGCCCATTAAAATATAATATAGTTCTGTTGTTCCTTGAGCATTTCCACAAGGATGGAGTTGCATCCAACATGGATGCAGGCAGGATGCTTGTAGAATTGTAGGCAGTTGTATTAACTAATTGAGTTGCTTCTGGTATGACCATTCCACTGTCACAGGAGAGCATCCTTCCACGTTCACCCAAGAGCTCAAACTCCCTACATGACCAGTATAGATTAGAAGTTAGTGCTGGAGATGCAAATATGCTGTACTCTCTCTGCCAGCACTGACTATACCTTTCTGTTGCATGCGGCTGTAAGTCAAAGAATCTTTTGGGATAAACTCCAGAACCCAGGAGTGCCTCCACAGTAGTCCCAAGTCCAAACACATGTCTCTGGTATGCCAAGGGCGAGCCTTGGGTGTGCACCAATCTATCCTTTTGCCTCACCCACTTCTTTTCACCTTTGATTCATGGGAAATAAACTCACACCAAAAGACAACCGTGACACATTCTTCCAGACCCCCAAGCAAGGAACATAAAGTTGAGTATTCCAGACCTGCATTCTGCATGTAGCCACATATCTTGTGTTGTTTTAGGTCTTCTTTCTCTGTTAATTCATATTACCTATGTGGGAATGTAAGTGCTAACATTTATTTTTCAGGAAACAAGTATTTCATAAACAAGCTTGTCTTTGTCTCTGTGAAAAGACTATCCTATCCCTATGGGATTTCTACTTCTCTCAGGCTATCAGTTGCCTTGCAAAATTGTCCCTTGCTTATTAGGCACTCACATAAAACTCCTGCCTTGTGAATTCACATATGCCATTTTTTCTGTCATCTTCCTAAACAAACAGTTGCGTCTCTCTCACCTAAACAGATAATCCAGGTACTAGGGTGCAGTCTTACAAGAGAGGACCATGCCAGACTCTTACAAGAGAGGACTCATGCAGAGATAAAATCCTAAATCCATAATCCTCCTTCTTACCCAGCTCCTCTTCCTGGCCTGAACATAGGTGCCAAGAAAGAAACGAAATAAAGAAATTAAATAGTAGCCTAATGCTATAGTGTTTTGTGAACAAGAGGAGGACTCAATACAGGTTTTTATAATTATTTTATGCAAGGAACTGATACAGAAACTCTGTTCAGACATAAGCAGTTAGAAAAGGTTTCAGGCTTTGATGAATTCTTCCTCTAAAACTTAAAAATCTTTAAACCTTAAAACTTTCACAGAGAGACTTTAGTTTTGCTTTTTTTACATGATTTTTGTGTCTGTTTGTTGCAGTCCTTATACAAGTATTTGGTATTAATCTCATGTGCTCGATTACCTCAAGGCTTGTTTTTATCAAAACAAAATGTTGTGGTTTGTTTCAACATCAGAGGTAGGTTAGCTGGAGAAGCCAAGCAATGTCCTTAGTTTCCAACTGACCTCTGGCAATCCTACCTCCTGGTGGAACAACAACATCATGTGTTCACTTCCAAACACCTGATATGCACTAATTTTCTAGAAATAACAGTATGTAGGAAGGGAATCTAACTCTCAGTCAAACCCCATTTCCTCTATCTTTTGGAGAGATGACAAACTTCTATTAAGAGAAGGAGAATTGAAACAAGTCCTTTCCAATTCAAAGTTTCACACATTTAGAGGAATATGCTAACCAAAGTTTGCTGAAAATAAAATGGAAAGTGATGCGGAAGCTGAAGTAACTGCACGTGCTACATTCAAAGCCAGACTGTGAATGGATTTCTTGAAATATCAGATTTTAACTGTAGAAAAGCTGTCAGAATGCATCACATATGAACGCAGAAAGACATTACAGACCGCAGGCAGATAAATATCTGATGAAAAAACAACCCAACTGCCATATAGAGGAATGCTTGAAGCCTCCTTTGTTATGACTACAGTAAAAATACACATCTATTTTGCTAGAATAACAAAGCATTCATTCTCTTTCCTCTTGGAGCTGTTGGGCAGTTACAGCATGTTATTAGCAACTGTACAAATGTCTTGTGTTTTGAAAAATCAAAGAATTTAGTGAGTAAAGAGAATTAATACCTTCCCTATAGCCCTGCCCCTGGATTTGCTTGTATGTTTTGCTTTAAGGGTCATTGGATGAAAAAAATGTAATCTTTGCTGAAATCAAGGATTGGCACCCAAGAGCTCGATCTCTCAGGGGAGCACCTCTACAATTAGGGTACAGAGATGGGCTTCCTATTATTGCTTGTGCTTTTCCTGGCTTTGTGGTTCTTCATTGCTTTTTTTGTCTCTGCTGTAGGAGGGAAGGGTCATGCAGCTTAGGCTCCTGGCTCTGGCATAAGAAGATCCCCTTTAAGAGGGGAACTGCAGGTTTGAACACCGTCCCTCTGAGAAAAACCCTGATCTCTTTTTTCTTTGGGTGGATATTCAAACCATTCCATATTCTCCTTGGAGGCCACTTTTCAACAAGACACATTGGTTTCCCAGGGCAGAGTTAATTACCTAAATCTAGAAATGAATGAAAGGAAGGAGGGATCAAAATATGTTCCAGCCTGACACAGGCAGAAGCCTGAATCTGAGAAGAGGAAGAATCTCAGCTCTCCTCTGCCTTGTCTTTCCCTTTGGCTAATTTCAACAGATGCTGCTCTCCCTCATTTAGAGGTTTTGTTTGTAGGAAAAGGATGCACCACTGTCTAACTCCCTCTGTTCCTGGAAGGGGGGAGAGATGCCTAAATCAAGGTCATGAGTTACAGCCCTTGAGTACCTGCCTAAACATGAAGTACCTTGAGTCCCTTGTGAATCTTCCCCTTTGCCTGAGTTTGAAAACATGTCTACCATGCATATTTAAAAAATAACAGGCTGTTAAAAAGGCAAAAGTATCTTTCTCTCCTTTGTTTATGCCATCAGCTAAATGTTTGTCCCCCTTCCCTTGCATGAGATGGACTTGTACAGTGTCTGATTTGGAAAATAGATTCCTGAGGAAAAAAATCCACTCAGGGCAGTTTAGATTCTGGTTAGATCAGCTTCCTGAGCTAAGTTCATCTTCTGGTTACACTGGCACCAATGCTATGCAAGACACAAAGCCAAAACGTGTGGGAAAGGAAGAAATGTGTGAGGAGGGAGGGGAACCAGACAGCACTAGCCCAAGCTTAGAGCAGCTTATGCTGTGTTGGAATCATACTTCAAGGTATGGTTTGGGCTGTTATCTTCCCAGTGGGTTGCCATCATCCACACCTTCTGTAAAATAAATCTCTTTGAACTGCACACTGAGTTCCAAAAATAGATTAGATATCACCCATTTTAGGGGTTTGCAATTATAAAAAACAAAACAAAACAAAACAAACAAACAAAAAACAAAAACAACAAAAAAAAACTTGGCAACGAGCAAGGCCCATGGATGAGGTTTCATGGGATGCTGAATGCAATTTAAAAGCTTGCTGCTGCTGGAAGGGGGGCTGCTCATCTTTTTTTCTCCTTCATTTCCTCCCACGCAGGCACATGCCATTAATGCTTGCCTTGCACCAACTCTAGCATTCAGCTTGCCCTTAGTTTACGAGTGGGTCAGTTTGTCTTGCTAGCCACGTAAGAAAACATAGCCAGCAAAAAAGTGAATGGTCTACTGGGCTTAGGAGCTGAGTCAGCTTTCTTGGTCACCTGGCATGATCGGAGGAGCACCACACCAAGCAATTCCAAGGAAGGAGCAGGAGGCTCAGCTGGGAGTAAGTTCACAGCCTGTTGGGAACACCAAGCTGCTAGGTTGGCTTGGTTTCCTGCCAAATTGCAGCCCAGCTCTTCTTGGACTTTGCTGTCCAAAGCACATTATTAAATACATGCAACTCCTCTGTCAGAGCCCTGCCAAACTTTTACTATGCACTATGGGCCAAATGAGTTTGCAGATCCTTGTAGATCCAAGAACCAGCTTTCTCCTTGGCTCTTGCTGGCAGCTGGGGCAGGTTGTGAAACAGTGGTGCAATGTGCTTCCCCTACAGGAAATTCTGCTTACTAAGAGATCAGTCTAATTGTGTGCTTGAAGCTTTTGGAGAATCCGTATCACCAGTCCCTGGAGCAGAGCAGCAGGAATCCAAATGCTAGGCAACAATACTAGGAAATACTGCGATGAAGCCTGCATTCAGTAGAGAAGAGTGTCACTTAAATGACAAAATACCTACTTGAGAACTTCCTCTCTTTGAGCAGCAGTCTAGCAATTCCTTTGTTAAGAAGACTTGACATTTTATTTGCTGTCAGGTCACAGATTTTACAAACAGCTGTCGTAATGGGCCCAGCATCTCTCTGCTGGAATTTATAAGCCAAGAGATTCATAGATCTGTTTCACAGGTCATAGCTCTGTCCCTTTTCTGTTCCCCAAACCAAAATGATTTCAGTTTGCCAACAGTCAAGCAGAAGGAAGAGCTCTTTTGCCTCTGAGGAGCAGCAGGATACAGTTTGAGCAACTACAATCTATGAAGTGATCCACACTCTTTGGACAGCACAACTACTAATTCTGTCCCTGAACCCCAGACACCCAGGCAATAGGACCCACTCAGAGCAGTTTAGATGCACTGTGATTTTGTAGAAGCCGTGGTGGAGACCTGGGAGCCCTTTTTTCCCTCCCACACAATGAACAACACGAGCTTTCCAACCTCCTTCAAAGTGAAGTCGACTTGCTTCACTGAAAATTCCTATGTGCGGTACATACACCGAGTTCCTATCAACAGCATCTGCTGCTGAGCTATTGTTGAGTATGTAACGGAGCCATAGGAACCCTCAACTCCAGATTATTCCTCACAGAATCATTTGATTTATGCTGCCAAGGCCTGGAAATAGCATGCGTGCACCTTCTGACAGAATTTGGGAAGTGCAGGTATTACAGTAACATGGCCAGGGATTTTTGAAGAGGAGGAATCCTGAATTTCTTGACAGGGGTGAAAGAAGCAGGTCTGAGTCACCAGTGGTGCAGCAGAGCTTCCATATCTTCATTTGTGACTGTGGCTGCATTTTCTTCTTTCCACACTTATGCCACAGTGTGCGTGGTCTTTGCACTCTGTTTCAAGATCTAGTTGTGCAAAGAAAGATGACTTGTTGTGGCTGGGTTCAGTGTCTGGTGTGGAGCCTACTTTCTGAGAACACACTTGCCTTAGGCTTGCAGCATGAGTGTTCAGATATGCTTAGCATTAAAATGTGGTTAACTCGGTTTCTAGCCCAGCTGAACTTTTACAATTAAGGAAGACATTGTGCAGCAAAATCAGGCTTCTGTGTTTATTTATTTTTAGCTTCTATGGAAATTGCAATGATGTGGTCTTGCTCTGAGAATATGTGTGCTCGTGTGTCTGTCTGTCCGTCCTTCACTTGCAAACAACACCCGGCCATTCTGAGCCCAGTTTTACTCAAAGACAGCAGTTTCAAACATTCTGGGTCCCTACATTTATCACAAAAACAGACAGCTGAATATACCAGAGGGAAGGCCTACAGCCTTACACAGAAGAAAATGTATACCATCAACCCAACTCATGTTAGGTAAGAGGAATCTACACAGGAGTGCAATATTATATGTCCCAACCTCATAAAGTTTTAATCAGAAGTGGTACCACTATCAGATGATGGAAGATCCACCATCAGATGAAAATGAGTTGGAAACCAGGTTCCATTTGCTGTGTGGCATATGGAAATACTTGATTACTTAGGTGAGTAAAAAATAAATACTAATTTTGTCTCCTACTCTTTCCTGCTCTGTTGTTTTGCTTCTTTTGCTGCAGGCCTGTACTGTAGAACCAGATCCTGTGTGACAAGGAAGTGAGGGTTGATAACTATGCATAGAAGGCTTAATTTTAAGAGAACGTTCATGAAACTTATCCATTGAGTTTGCATAGGGAATATTTTACTTCTCGTGGTCTTGTTCATCTTACCCCTAACCCACCACTGGTTAGGTATTAGCAGGTCATTGCATGTTGCATATGTCCTTTGCAGAAACTGTAAAATATATTATGCACATATTGTTCCCCTTAGGTGAATTCAAAGGCTCTATTGGAGAAAAACACAATAAAACTGTGCTAGCTTCAAAATTCTGGTAGGGTTCCAGCTACTTGCAACAATCCATACGTCTCCCATCTTGTGGTGAGGGCCTTACCTTCTCCAAAAACTGAATCATTCATATTACCGATTTTCTGAATCAGAAGTACTAAGAGAAATATAATATAAATTGCTGTTGCCAAAAGAAATAAACTACATGTTGTAGTGTGCATTCCCCATGGGTTTTACTGTCTGTCTTTGTCTCGACCACAGTATGTCAAACCCTTAAGTATGCAAGTAACTCTATGCATATAAATAGCCACCAGATCTTCTCAAGTATTCAGAGGTCTGTGGCTTCACAGAACAAATACATGAGTATGCAGAGACTGATGTTGTAATAATTACTAATCATATTGTAGTTTTACATAAATCGTACAATGTATTAGATCTATGCCTTCATTAGTATGTGTTGTTCTATTGACTTCAGCACATTTATTCATGTTAGACAAATGCACTGTTCTCCCTACGCTGGTCAAGGAAATAGTAAATGCCCCTCAGAACCAGAATCTGAGCATTCAGGCTATTAAGCTGGAAGCAGGATCCCAGCAAGGGATCCTGTCAGAAGGATCTCCTGACACTTGAGCTAGGGTGTGCAGCCCCTCCCCACACGGTCTGGGATGCTGAGTGGTAATCAGTTACGGACCATTTGCAGTATGCAGTTTGGATGCAGCCACTCTCTTTGGGGAGATAGGATAGTTTAACAAAATGGGTAGTCACAGTGGGATCATAAGTATATTTAGTCTGCTAGCACAGGCATTGCCTTAACATCTTGCAGTTGCTAACATGGATACAGCTTATGTGAATTTGTGAGCGTAGAAAGAATCTCCTCTAAAGCCTGATTATTTGCTACTCTTGCCTATCCATTTTGTTCTTTTAAAGATGGTTTTAATGTCAGTTCCTTCTTCACCTTTGAGGCCTGGCTGTCAGCCTTTACAGTTTCTACAGCTCACCCTTAAATTAAGGTAGACTCCTCATGCTCCCCTAAGCAGCAGTGGTGTCAGCAAGTATTGCAGAAGCAATGCAGAGCCAGAAGGAAAGATCTGAACTCATCTTTGGCAGATTTAAAAGCCTGTTATCTTTCAATGCAAGAACAAGCCTGTGTAAGGGAGGATTAGCTCAGAATGCATTTTACATTAAAATTCAAACACTGTCATAGGATAAAGATACTCTTCTGCTGCTTTTTTTTTTCTTTTTCTCCTCCAAAGGAAAACATTCTAGTGCATATTTTGATTGCTGTGGAGGAAGACTCAAAATAACAAAATGCTGTTTAAACAGGGCAAAACTTGAATAGTTGAGAAGTCAATACATGCTTTTCATTAGTCATGGATGTATATGTTAAAACCTGCTGTTTAGTCCTTGATTATTTTTCATTCCCTTTCCTTATAGCTGCTTTTTTTATATTGTCAAAGGATCTAGAGGCCCACTCCTGACTGAGGACTAAGGTCGTCATTGTGCTCACACATAGAACTTATGCTTGATGGGTTTATGTTTCTTTCAAAATGTTTGCTCAACTATGGGTATCACTCAAATGATGCAATACTATGACTATATACATAGGATTACCATAGACAGATGGTCTTGAGTCAGTTCACTGTGTTTTGTTGTTTTAATAAATTACATGCTTTAATTAACTAAAATCTCAGCCAGGCGTCTCCCTATCAATTTTCCATAGGCTTCCTTTGCCTTTTTAATTGTAACAGCAGCCATTTCACATTCAGATATTCAGAATGTGTATATTAACACCACCTTTCGTGGATAATTTTGAAGCCACCTGCAAATCAAGTTCTTATAGACAAATAATTATTTTCCCAGTGCACTTGTCTGATCATGAAAAAAAAGCTGACTTCATCAGCATTCCTTGCTTTGCTATAAAGTATTATTCCTGTTTTATGGAAGAGGGCAGTAAGGAACACAGTTTAATCCCTAATTTCTGAAATCTGATATCAGGCAACTTGAACCCTCTGGGTATATCTAAAACTGTGGGACAAGAGACCTCAGTCCCCAAAATGTACCCTGGCCCCATTGTAACTTCATATGAGGATAAGGTTCTGGTGTACAATTTTCCATCCTTCCTGTATTCTGTTTTTCACTGGAAGGAAATTCAGGTGTATGGGAAAAGAAGGCTCTACAGTGTGCTCCAGTTGCTTTCCATCTGAACAGGCACAGGATCACAACAGCAGCAAGGACAGGGAAGGGGAAGGACAAAGGAGGGCAAGCACTGAAACCCATACTACTCCACACATCGCCTGTTACCAGTGAGAGTAGACATATGGAGTGAAAAAATTCCATTAGCACTGGAGTCTAGATAAAGACAAATTTTGTTGGTATAATATGGAACTTTGATGATGTATTTGTTGGCAAATATGGAACTAGGCTGCTTTTTTTTATATTTATTTGGGGTTATGGTCTTATTCCAGGATCATTCTTTCCCTCATTAATGTTTGAATGCTGCTACAGAACCACTCTGGGTATCATATTACATATTCATATTACAGTTGCAAAATAATACTCTGTGCAATTTAAACTCTCATTTTTAGAAAGCACCGTGTGATACTAAATCTGAGAAACAAATTTTCTTCCTAAGATCAGTTCATCTATGACCTCTCTCTACAGCCATATTTTTCCTGTTCCTGATACTCACCTATAGATCACTTTTTTTTCCCAGATCATATTTTCATTATTACTCTTCATCTGTGAGAAGTATTTCAGTTTCCCTGCAGCAGACTGGCATTTCTTCTGGGATGTTTCAAGGGAAGCTAATTTGCATCAGGAAATTGCTTCAAGGTGATCTATCTGGGACAATCAAAAAGTCTGTATACTCTGTATGTGCTATGTAGACATATTTTGTTATTTCTTTTGTACTTCAAAACATGACCTCTGGGTCACAAAGATCTCACCACCATAACCAATCTTTGCCTTTTTCATAGTAAGTGAGCAATAAATGTGCGGTTGCCAGTTGTGGCATCCAAGAAAACTGGGAGGGAAGAATCTGTCCAACCTTAGTCAACAGCTGGAGAATAAAGGAGACTTCCATGGGTCAAGGCTGGCTTCCAGCCCTGAGGGGAAAAGTGCTAAGGAACAAAACTGGGTTCTTTCTTTGCCTGGAGATATTGTGAAAAGACCGCTCAGAATGTCCTTCCTTTCTGCACAAGGTTAATTATTTTTTCTAAGTAGAAAACTTGCTTATTTTCTACCATGTCCCAAGTTGGAAATGAAAAATGCTTCATTTACCACAGAGCCACTCAGCATCAAGTCAAGGGGCTCCATGCAAGAACCTGAAGTGGGTTGAATAAAAGCAGTTCCAGTAGGGAATTTACTGACATATCCTATTTTGTTGACTGACACTACTCAGTTTCTCAGGTTCCCTCAGGCCCACGTGTATGTGCCAGGTCACAAGACAGGCAAGACATTCCATTTCTGCAAAGGTCCATTTCTCTCTCCCCATCCTGCCTTGATCTCAGCCAGAGAGGAGAAAACCAGGATTGCATCTAAGTGGGGAGTAGCGTGTACTTCCCACATTTCTACCCAGGCTATGGCGTGGCTCTCATTACACAGCAGATGTGGCTTTTCTTCTCTCTCTTTCCTTTCTCTTCTCTCTATTCAATGACTTTTTTGATCATTTGAACTGATTAGGCCGACAAAAAGCCAGTTTAAGGGTCCTACGCAGCCATATCAAAAGTACACACTGTATCTGCTGATGCCATGGCTCAGTTAGACAGTGATCTTCAAGCTTTCTGCCTTCCACCTCTCTCTCACAGGAAGGCGTTCTCCAGAAACATCAGTAAGCTTGCCATCTTACACTGTCCCTCAAGTATTTAATTACACTCCTCAAAACTATCCTTTATAAGAAGAGTTGGTAACAGTGGAGAAACTGCCATGCAAGTCTGTCATGATTCCTGAGTTGTTTTCCTGGTTTGTCTGTTCTGGTCTGTTGTCATCAGTTTTAAGCTTAACTGCTTGGTCCTGAGACGTAGAGACCTTCTGTCCTGTGTAACTACAGCACACAACACTGTGGTGTCCTGTGTCCCTTGCCTCAGATTTCTAAAAATGGATGCACTCTGATTGATCCTAATAGCTCTTCTCCATTTCTAATGGTTAATCATATTTTGTGTAAGCCTACTCTCCCTCCCTGAGTATGAAATTATATCAGAGAAGTAAAATCTGCAGGGACAAAGAACAAAAAACTATTTCCTTGACTTTTCATTAATTTTTGGGGTGACAGTGTGTCTCCTCAAGGGCTCCTACACAGGACTTTTGTGCCCTAGGTCAGTGAAAGTGCCATAGCCACACTGTAACAGGCCACTCAAATCTACCACCCTAAAGATTTCTACTGCTATTACCCCAAAATGGGCAGCCTGTCTGTAGCACACACTGGCAGTAAAAGTTCCCAGCCAGAGCTGCCTTTCCTATATCTGTCCTCAGGCACAAGACAGCCAGCTCGAGGTGGTACTGAGAGCACAGTCTTGCTCTGGTGCTGGTGCTTCCCAAGGCAGATATGAACCTGTCAGATGAAGTCAGTGGTTATAACCACAGTGTCAAAAAAAGATCCTGTGTTGCTGGGTATTGGTAGTAAGTAGATCTGTGGTGGAGAGGAAGCTGCCTGAAGCTGTGCAGTTCAGGATGTGTTTTAGTAAGAATGAAAGTATGTACCCAAACTGAAAGTGTTAGATTAGAAAAATATACAAATAGTTATGTGACAATATGCAAAAGAGTCTTGGAAAGATACTAATGCTTCTACGTTGTCAGAGAGAGAAAAATGGGGCATACTGGAGTATGGGTGGACAGGCCATATGTGCAGGGTTAGAGGTTTGCTGGAGAACTGAGAAATTGCTCCCTGTAAACTGTCTCTTCGGCATCTGTTCATTCTGTTGCTGCATGAAGGCACTCCCAAAGTGCTGGGCAGACTGAACACAACTTGCCATCACTCATTAAAAAATTGCTGTTCAGGCTATGAGGATGTGCTGCCCTAGCAGAGTTTGTCCTTGCCCACCCTTCTCCAAAGTGGCACATGGGCTCCCTGGAGGAGATGGACAGCCAGGAGGCAAGTCTGTGTTTGTGGTGGCTGTGGAAGCGGCTTGGATTAACCCTCCCACATAACAGCCTGCCTGGCAACTGTTTCCACCCCAGTGACTGAAGAGCCCTTTGAGGATGCCAGGTTCCTATCTCCAGTCACCTTAAGGCAATGTGGGGGAACTTATGCAAAGGGACTCCAGAGGAGCTTATTCCTGGAAACACCCAGCTTAACTGGAATCCTCATTTGCCTTGCCTCACTCTAAGAATCTGTAGGATTTTTTCTTTTTGAAGCCACCTTTCATACTGTATACAAAACACCTCCCTATGTGACACCTCTCATTTCAGTTTCAGGGTTCCCTCAGGCCCATGTTTCATACCCAAGATATCATGTGGTCATTATTTTACTACACTGCTGGTCGATCAGCGTACCCTTTTCACCCGCTTTTGCTGAAAAAGCACTGCAATCACTCCCACCTTCAGACACACACAGCAGTGTAGCCTAATTTTTCTGCTAGGATCTCAATTCTCTTTCCATGCCAAAGGCTCTCTGTCCATATCATTTTCCCTTGTAACCAACCCTCCTACCCAGTGCAAGGATTTGTCTTCCTCTCATTTTTCCCACTCTTGGCTTAGCTGAACCTGATTTCCTTATGCTAAGGACTTGATGCCCTTTCTTTCTTGATGCCAAGGACTTGATGCTCTTTTTTTTTTTTTTACAATTCAGGCTCCCCCAACTCCCTTCCCTCCCCAGCTCCAGATCTGAGTTCATATCCACTCCCTCACTATTATTATGGGGGTTTATTTCTGTCTGGAAGAGGAATTATTCAGTGTGTGGATGTGTCCCAGCTGTATTGACAGGATGAGCAGAGAGGATGCATGGGCCCTGCTATCTAGGAGTTTTGGTTCACTATACACTTAGAAAAGTGCCTAGGACTGTAGTTCTGATAAACATAAGAAAAATGGCCTTCTACCCTTTTCATTTTTTATTCCTTCTTCATTATTAAATATTTACTAAAATCAAGAGAGTTCTTCCCATTTGTGCCAAGAACACACCCTGAAACTCGAGAAATAAATGGAAACTGTTCATAAGTTACTGCTTTAGAGAACTCAGAGGTACCGTGAGGCTGAGTGCAGGGCTCACAAACTTAGTCTGTGACTTGTACAAGACAGAGGAGAAAACACAGTCTAGCAAATATGATAATGTGAGTTATTCAAAGATGTTTTCACACTGAGAGACATCTCTTTAGGTCTTCTAAACCAAAACAAGGTGATAACCCCTGTACATACTGAGAAAAGAATGATATACCAAAACATGCCTACGCTCTTTTTTTTAATAAAATACTTATCACTTTCTTCTTAACATGGGTTTAAAACTGGCATGGAAATTGTCTTAATCTCCACACTCCCAGTCTCATCAAACTGTCTGCTTCTCTTGCTCTTTTTATTCTGGATATTTATTTTTGGCTCCTCTGTCATTCCTGTTTCATATTTGTTTGTGTTTGTTCCTGTTTTTCAAATATGGGACCTGCTTCTATTGTCTTTACTCAGGCAATTCTTTATTGAAAGCAAATGGCAGTCTTACTGGAGAAAAGGCAGCGGAAATAACCCACGGTTTTCATATTAGGATTGTTGTGGCTTCTGTGACAAGCTGCATGATGGTAGGGATATTCCCCAATATACAAGTAGCCTCAGATTTGATCACAGATGACCAGTTAAATAATATGTTTCCATTTACAATCTATGTAAAGAATGAATTGTTAATAAAATTCACTCTTTTAAACCTATTTTTAAATGCTTTCCATTCAGAAGGGGCAGTATTATTTAGGAATCTAATTCCTATGAATTATTGAAGACCGAGGGAAAACTAACTGGTTTGCTGGCGAGGTACATATGTAAAACATTGACCCATGCCTTTGATTGACTTGGCTTCTTGTCAATCATTTCAGTAATGCAATTTGTGCAAAAAACTCTGTATTCTTCACTGTTGCTTCCAGAAATGGGCAGGTATTTGGTATATATCTTGGTAAATATATTTTGTTAATCTTAAAAGGAGATTGTAGGCTCCTTTTTTAGCAGAGTGAAGATGGATGATTTACCTTTAAGGCAGTCAAGACTCATAATTGCCCATCTTCATTCAGTGGGAATATTGCTCTTGACTTCAGTAACTACAGATGAAGACAGGCAGGAACACAGATCTTTTTTTCTTTCCTTTTCTTTTTTTTGTGTTTAAGCCTCCCCAAAGGAGATAGCTGAAAATTTTTCTTAGATTGAGACTACAGTTTTCTCTTTGAGTCTTGATGTTTCTTTACAAATTGCTGTTACCTTTATCTTTCCTGCATAATTTATCTCCCTAGTGCAGAGTCTGAGCCACCCTGAACAGGGAGGTAGTCACACTGCCACAGCTTGTTTTACCCTGTGCTAGTGCGATCAGTGCTGTGTTACAACGGATAGAGAAGATTATAACAACCAACCACAGGGATATCCTGAGAAACTAAGAAATATCTCTTTCATTTCTTTCAGCTTCTTCAGTGTTTCATCCTTGTAATCATATCACTACCCCACTAATCAGCCTCAAAAATATAAGGAAAATTCGATTTGTTTGCTCTATAGCTTTAAATAACACTGAAGAGAAAAATGTTGGAGAGAGACTGCACATTATTTAATTTTTTGTCCCTACAATCAAGCAAAAGTTGAGGTTTTCTGGGGAGTAAACATATTTTCACAAATCCATTTGGGATTTGAGAAGGTGGTCCTTTAGGAAAATTTCCTGAAGGAAATTTTAAAACAGGTTTAAATTATTGACAGATGTCTAACTCTCTTTGGCCCAGGGACAGTACTTAACAAGCAGTGTGATGCAGCCCACTCCAAATTCTGCTGTCATTATAACCCATGGTTTTAACTCGCCTCACCCTGCCCCGTCCTGCCTCGCCTCGCCTGAGCAATACTGGAAAGTCTGGGCTGTGTGATGTGAACAAGTCATAGGCTGAGGATGCATACTTATTGCTCTGCTTTACTAGAACCACAGTATCATAAAGGAAACCTCTCTCGTGTTGAGCATTCCGGGGAAAATCTTTCCTTGTTCTTATTAATCCAAGTAACCTTATTGAACTTACAGCTGTTTTTAAAATATATATAAAATGGGGTGCGGTGTTTTACAAGTTTGTAAATTGAGTAGAAAAGTAATGTCCAAGCAGCTTAAAAACTTATCTCAAATGCAAAAGTAAGGACACCTCTGATTACTGCCATGGGAAAACTGGCAGATCTCATTTTCTGTTGCCAGTATTCTCCTTCATTAATTTATATTGCTGCTCCTTCTGTCTTTCCAGAATGCCCTTCATGTCACCAAAAAAAAAAAAAAAAAAAAAAAAAAAAAAAAAAAAAAAAAAAAAAGACAGGGTAAACACAGACATCTCAGCCATTTTTGCACGCACAGACACAACCCCAACATCTTCATTGCCAGGCTGACAATGTCAGTTTTCTGACGTTAAGAATGAGGTTTCATATTACATCCAAAGCAAAGTGACTGTGGCTGCTGCCTGACCGGAGCCCTTTAACTGCTCCTTCCCCTTCCTCCCCCACCAGCCAGCTCTAGCTGCTTCCCTGGAGGCAGCTCCAGGGACAGTGGAGCTGAGCAGAGAGCGGCTCGGAGCTGATCCAATGAGAGCTCGTCCACCAAGCAAGCACAGTAATAAAAAAAGAAGCATTTTAGTCTTGGATCCAGCTGATCTCTGACCACACCAAGGCCTGACTCATAGGAAGCAACAGGGCTGTCACTGTAGCAGATACATGCAGTTGTCCAAAATTCAGTGTAAGCTGAAACTTCTCCTGAAGATACCAGGCGATGTCTTAAAGCAGGCACATCTGGGTTCAACTCCTGCTGTTGGAGGTTTGTCTTAGGTGTGGCAGAAGAGCTAGCAAAGAAATTAACCCTCCAACACAAGACATGGTTTACCGTTCTTTGAGCAGCACTGAGCCAACCATATCGAAACCTGTTTAAACAGGACAGAGCCTTTTGTGCTTTGTATTGTGCAACTCATGCAACTTTGCAGAAGTTTATTCTAAAACCCACCAGTTGTGAGGTAGAACTAATCTTACAGCATCAGGCTGGAAAGGTCAGTTCTTCCCTTCTTTGTGAAATGCTGGTAAACACAAAGAGATTTAATATCCACAAGGCTAACAAAAGCTTTAGGAAGAAAAAAACACAAACACAAACAAATTAAATACCTTGGCTAATAGAAATTTTGGCAAAGTCGGTAAATGAGAATTCTGTTCCAGTCACACACCACTGATATTCCACCACCCTGCTTGCTTTCAAACAAACAGTAAGAATGCTATTGGAGTGGTTGGTACCACAGGATTGCCTGGGGGCTAGTTAGCTAGTGTCAAAAAGCACTGCGTGCACGTTCATACTTCCACAGGATCTATGAAAAGACAATCACAGATCCAGAAAAGCCGTGGGAACATAGTGATAAAGAGCAAATGGGGGGAAAGGGGTGAAAACAAGGGTGCAGAGAAATGATAGGATGATTTGTACTAGTGAGGCGAGCAGTCTATCACTTCAGCTCAGCAGGGCTGTCATTTTGCCTGTACATCAGTGCACAGGAGGCTATGTCCTGAGTCCTGGGATTGCAGAGGACCTGTAGTAGTAGGGTCTCACAGTGTGTGGGTACATCCAGCTGACTCAGTGCTTCAGGTGTGGCTTCTTCTTATCCTCTGTAAAGACATCGTTTGCCCCAAGGGAGAGCAATGTTTTAAATGCTTTATATGCAAATATGTGAGATCTTGGTGGTCTGGCTGGGAAGTATGACATGAGGGCAACTTTACAAATCTGTGGTGCCCCTGCTGCCATAGATGTGGCTCTTCCGCTGTGCTAAGCACATAGTTTTAGCAGTATATGGGGTTTGATGGACAGGACAGCTCCTTCCACATATTGGGTGAGCCAAGGTCCAAGACAAGAAAGTTTGCACCAGATTTGTAGGACCTGCCACAAGATCTAACAGCCAATATGGACAAGACCGTGTGCTGGCCAGGGAAGGCCTAGAAGGCCAAGTGAGGAAGTTTGCATTTGATGCAGCAGAAAAGGAGACAAAAAGACAAGTACAAAAAACTCCTGAGGCCTAAATAGAAAACTGAGAGTATGACACTCTATGCTAGAATATATTGTAATGGAGCAAGTCGAATTTGTCTTTAACCTCCTAAAGCAGGTGTCCTGGGGTAAATTAATCACATGCACCCAACAGTTCTGGCAGTCTTGAGTGCTAAAGGACAAAGTGAAAAGGAGCGATAGTGTCAGCTCAATAAATCCTAAAAGACAAGAGATACTTGCAGCATTTAATGTATAAAAAAGGGGGAAATGGCATTTGTTGGGCTGGTAGGGAGAAGGAAGCAGCTGCTAGGATACTAAAGGACAAGGGTTTGCACACATTTTTTATTTCTGTGAACGGAAATGAAAGAAGGGAAAGAGCTTAAGGGGAAAGAGAGTGAGCTTTCAAAGTTATTCTGTGACCTTAGCTTCCCTGAGAAGTTTTTCTTTCTGTATCTGATTTAGATTATAAAATCCCTAGGGCAGCAATAGTCTTTAATTTGAGTCTTCTTCAGTACTGGCTAAATCATGATGTTTAATGAGCAAACAAAGTGTTGATAAATTCATATAAAGGCTGCCTTCCTGGAGTCTGGCATTTAATACAAGACACCCAGTTAGGACTGAAGTAAAAACATTTGTACTGAACCTGAGTACAGGATCAGATTTAAGAGAAAAGCATTAGAGTCCTTTTACTGCCTTCAAATGAGGGAGGTTCCGGTTCATTTCGCAAACAATTCTTTGAAATTAAGAGCGTGCAACTGGGTACTGTGCATACAGGTACATTTCTGCATATTGCATATGGTAATTTCCCACCAGACAAACTACAGACCAAGTCAGGCAATCTGCTGTGTCTTGATGAACCTCAGGGTTCCGCGTAGGTGCAGAAGCCGGCCATGCAAAGCAGCTTGCTGGATTATGGCATAATTCATTGCTGTGGTACAGCTTACTCACTCTAAAGGGCTTTATTCACAGCAGGGATGACTGAGGTGCCGGGAGGCACAAGCCAAGTTGAAATAGATTTGTCAGGCTTATTTCATGCTTTGTTGTAGTGGCTACAGTTTGGACAGCTTGTGAAAATTATGTTACTCTTAAGATTTAGATTACAGTACTGCCTAGAAACTAATAAAACATGGAGATTCTGCTGAGAAGGTTGGGTCCCAAATTTTGTGAAAACACCAACAGTCTGCAATCCCAACCATCTGCAAGCTAAAGAATGGCAAAGATTTATGCACCATTTGGTTTGCCAATTTCAGCAGGCTCCGGGATATTTAGAAGAATAAGGACGCTGATAAACAGACTCAAATGGCTTTTGATATATTTCTTTTCTTATCCTATTCTGTTTACAAGAGTAAGTGCCATCTTTTGTTTTCTGCTTTAGCCCTCAAGAATTTAGGCTATTCTTTTTGGTTTGAGTTGTTAAAGGAAAGGTAGACTTGGAGGTGTAGCATATTAAGTGAGAACAAAGTTAAAAAATGCTGCTATGGCCATATTCCCCCATCTAACCAAAACAAAGGATCTGAAAAAAAATTCCCAGATCAACACATTAAGCAATGGAAAAAAAATTAATTTTGCTGATAAAAATGGCATTCCCAATAGAGGCTTTTGTCACTGGAATTATACAAATAAAATTACTAGTCTTACCTGTGTCCTAATGTATCTAAAATCTACTCTTAGTAAAGTCCTTGTGAATTAATTCAGGGATTGCACAAAAGGGACAGTGTGACAGCAAGTTTTTTGTGGGCCATTTGGCTAAGAATCTGGTAGACCAGACTTCTTTCAGGTGAAGCTGAGGGAGCCCTGCGGAGAAGAAGCGGGGGTGGAAGGCAGAATAAGGCAGAGAGGAAGAGCCAGCTGTGGTGTGAAAAGCTTTGAAACAGTGTAAATGGATTTCAACTTCTAGCTAAGAAAGCAGGCTGAAAAAATGTCTGTCACAGAAACAACTTCCGCTTGTCTCCTCCCTCCCCCTGCTCCAAGAAATGAGAATTATATATATAGTTAGACAGAGACAGATAAATATATATAGGAAGAGACATAAAACTGGGAAGAGTGGTTGAGGAAAATGTTAAGTCTCACCATATCACAATGTTATTCAGTTAATAAGAAACAAGGAGTAGCAGAAACAATTAAAAAATACCATGATGCCATATGGAATTTTCCACATTCAGTTGCATTTGAAAGCTTTATAAAAGAACCTTTAAAAACAACTACATTTTCCTCATCTCAAAATAGTGTCCTTTTTTGGCAGACAAAATCAATATTCAACAGCCCTCCCAGTTTTACATGTTTTAATCCACAGATGTCTAGCACAGACATTAGAATCTTATAATCCCAGTGTAAGAGATAGCACCAGGTGATTTTGAACTGCAGATGGGCAAGCAGAGATACTGCTTGACGCACTGTGGCATTTTAAGAAGGACATCAGAAAGAGAAAGCAGCTCCCAGTCCTATGGGTATAATAGCCATTTTCCACTCAGGGTAAACAAGGAATCAATGAGTTGCCCACTTTTCAGTGTCAGCTGAAACAATGGAAAACATCTGCCCAAGGACACAAACAGGCAGATCTAAACAACACAGGTCATCGAGGGGGGGGGAGTCTGATATTCAGTATATGATGGGGTGGGGAAGTGAAGGAAATGAAGCCTTGTATGTGAGAGAAAAGGGGCAGAAACCTGAGACAGAATGAGAAAGTCATACAGATATAAACTGAGATTCACCTACCTACCTGAGAAAAAAATGACACTGTGGTTTTCAGAGAGGTGATGGGCTGGTTTAATACAGTTATCTATGCAGAAGTGGGGAGACCTTCATCCTTACTTCCTCCCTGCCTTGGCCTCACAGGCCCACTGTTGATACTGGTGCTGGTCCTTATATCTCTGAATTGACCTAACTCACCAACCAAGCACAAAACTAACCCAGAAAAACTTAGATATGCAGGAGTCGTACATGTAGCACAGGCAATGGGTGAAATTGCTGGTGGGAGGAGGAGATTATGAAGAATGAGGGGGAAGATTAAGGACAAGAGGAAGAAGAAGGTAAGACAACATTTCCTTCTGGAGGAATGGAGCCATCCTATCAGCTCAGCTGCCTGTGAAACCACAGCCTGAAAGCAAGCACATAGAAGCAAAGCACAGTCTGGAAGTAAGCAGAGAGATTCACCTTGTGCTTTATCCTTACCCTGGACTCTAATAGAAATAGTCCTAATATCCTAAATTCTCACTAAGAGAAAGGTCAAAAGTGGCAACGCATAAGGGTGCTGCTCTAATCCAGCTGCAGTAAGCTGCCATGGTTTGTAAACATGATTCAAGAAGCAGACAGAGTATATTTGATCTGGAAAGATAAGAGTGTATGCTGCCCAGGGAAAGAGTTAGATGTACTTTGACACAGATAATAAGATGCCATGCCTTAGCCTTGACTGTCTTTTGCATACCCATCTCTCTGTGAGGAATATCTGAAGATGTCATTAAGGAGAACAAAGCAAAGCAAAACTCTGAACTGCAGCCTTTGCATGCTAAATATTGTCCTGAATACACAGTGCGCCTGCACGGATTCCCTTTGAAATGGGAACAGAGATGTCACCTGCTGCTTTTCTGAATCTGGGAGTGAGACAATAAAGTCCCACTTATAAGAAAAAAATTAAAATCCATAGTAGTAGACTGGGAAAGTGTAGCTTATGATAGCTTTATTAAAGTACTTTATCGTTTTCATGTAGGGTGCTCATGTACTTTCAATGAAAGTTCCTATTAAAGTAAAACCACCAAGGTCATACCAAATATGGTTGGAAAGTGCCTAGAGAAATGTCTGTGTTTTGTCTTCCTCGGGTCCGATAACTTTTTATACTTCAGTGAAATATCTGCAAATGATTCTGTTAACCTCTCTTGAATTTTAAGGCAGTTAGACTGAATTTTGGAATACCTGGGGCAATTTGCACTCTTGGGTGGAAGCCGTGTCATCAGCTGTTTCATCTTGAGGTCATGTAAAATTACCATGGTTTGCTTTGTGGATTTTATATCTTTTAAAAAAAATTAATTAAATTATCCATAGTTCTTTAAATACTTTAGGATGATAGCATGTTGCAGGTTAAGTTTGCTTTTCTGTCAGCCATTTTATGTCAACAATTTTAAAGGACACAAGGTGACCAGGCACACAGCATAAGGACAATTCAGTCCTGGTGCCATCTAATGCTCTAGGGAGAAAGACCAGATTTTGCCAAAGTCAGCAGCAGAGCACCCGCTGAATTCAAGTACTGCGTTTTGCTTGCCAGGTATCTCACTAAGAGCGACAGAAACATTACTCTGCCAAGCTTTTGCCAGGAAATCAGCTGTACCCAGGTGAGTCACCAAAATTAAATCCTTCTCAAAGCAGCCTACAATCATCCCCACAATGTAAATTCGCATAGGTGCATCACATAATTTTACTGTAGAGCACCCTATTAGGATGGTGTGCTGGGTTCACCGGACTTCTAACACCCACTCCACCGGAGAGGAAGGGGGAAGGTCACACCTCCACTTCCCCGTTGCTCCTCGTATCCTACCCGAGGAGTTTAACAGCTGCTGGACTTCACCTCCACGCTGCCTATATAACATCTTGGGGATTTTCTTCCCGAACACAGGTCCCAAACATTTTAACAAAAAAAACCAGATTAAAACGGCAACCGGAGAAATGCTGGCAGTGCAGCGGGTGAACCGAACTGCTTTGTGCCACCCGTGCCCCCGGGACGCGCAGGGCCCGCAGCGCGTCGGCCCGGGCCGAGCCGCGGGCCTGCCCCCGGGCCTTGCACAGGAGCCAGACGGCGGCTGGGCGGCCGGACCCCGCGGGGCTCCCCGCCGAGGCCGTGGCGGTGCCGCCCGGGGCACGGCCACACACCGCTAAGCGGCGGCCCCGCTACCCTCGGCTACCGACCGGGCAGCTGCAGCACACAACCCTCCCAGCCACGACCCCGCGCCGCACCGGGCTGGGACGGGCAGGGCAGGGCAGGGCAGGGCGGGGCGGGCAGAGGGCGAGGCCGCGCTGCCACCACCTCCCCTCTCTCCGTCCGCCCCGTCAGGCACCGCCTCCTCCTCTGCTTCTCCTCCTCCACCTCCTTCGCCGCCTGACGGGGGGACGGGGCTGGCAGTCGCTGAGAGGCGGCAGCGGGGGGTCGGCGAGGCAGGAGACAGCCTGCGAGGCTCAGCCGGTGCGGGCTGCTTCTCGTCCTCTTTCCCCTGCGTGCGGGGCGCTGAGAACCGGCCATGGTGAAGGTGTCGTTCAACTCCGCGTTGGCGCAGAAGGAGGCGGCGAAGAAGGAGGAGGAGAACAGCCAGGTGCTGATCCTGCCGCCGGACACCAAGGTGAGGGCGGCGGGGGCACCGAGGCGCCGGGGCCGGCCCGGCTGCGGATGGTGCCCAGCGCTCCGCTCCGCTCCGCTCCTCGGGGCCGCCGGGGCAGGAGAGCGCGGCGGCGGCGGCGGCGACGCCGCTCTTTGTGCGCCCCTTGCCCGCGGCGCTGAACCGCGGGGCGGGCCGGCCGGCGGGGAAGGCTGCGCTGCGGTGCGCCCCGCTCGGCTCACGCTTCTAAAATGGCTGACAGGCAACGAGCTTTGCAGCTCCGCTTCTTCCCGACTCCGCGGATCTCCGTGGTGGTTCGGGTTTAATTTTTTTTTTTTTTTTTTTTTTTTTGTTAGCTCCGACAGCGCATGGACCGCGGCCAACTCGGCTTTCAGGGCCGGCTGCCGGCCCGCACCCTCAGCCCCCTCGCTGTGCTCGGCTCGGCGGTGGGAGGTGGTTTGCGCGGAGAAGGCGCATCGTGCCTGGTTCTTCCCACGGCGTGCGATCCCCGCCGGCCGCACGGCTCGGTCCGGGCTGGCTCCCGGGCCCCAAACGCTTCGGGGCGAGGGAAGAGCTTGGCGAGGGTGAAGTTGGGGGTCTGGCCGTGCCTGTGCCGCAGCGTGTTCGCAGAGCCTGGTGGTTGTGCGGTACCGAGAACTTCGCCTCGGAACTTGCGCTGGCTTAAATAAAGGAACAAAGAGCTGCCTCCCCCCCCCCCGCCCCAAGGCAGCACCCAAACTCCAGGCGCTGCTGTCGCCTCCCCTCTGCAAACAGTAACAAAGCAGAAAACAGCAGCGGCTTTTAAAGTTTTTGAACTGCAAAACTGCCTAGAATATAAAGGGGTTTGGTTGCAATTTTTATGCTCCGGTAATCAAAACCACTCCTTAATTAGGAGTAGGGTACTTTGCTTTAAGCTCTTTGAAAAGTGAATGAAAACTTAAAACATGGCCAGTTGCGCATAAACAGTATGTCTTGATGTTTTCATTTGCTTTCACAATTTCTTGTGCATCAGGCCTGTGAATTACCAGATTTGCTCTGCAAAAGCGACAGTGTTTATTAATTTTCTAAATCTTCATAATGAACTTCTGCCTAGGAAGACAGTTTGTAGCATGAAGTTGTGCCCTCGTGCAGATTTTGCTGTGATTTTGCTGGGGCCAGGTTCTTTGCTTGCAGAATCCCTTGTCCTCTCAAAGCCGAGGGGAACCACCAAGGTGTTTCTACTGACACCTTCCTGGCACAGCAAGTGGTTAAATTTCACACTTCTACTGAACATACTGCACTTACAAATAAAACTCTGACCAAAGTATTTAAGTGAGACTTAATAAAACAGTGTGCCACAACAGATGAGACAGTATTGTTACTCAAATTGCCTGCAATTATGGGAAATCCGTTAAGTGCTCCCTATTTATAGCAGGAGTGCCATTCTCTAGAAAGTCATGGCTTCCCTGAGCTCAGATTGAGCTCTAGAGTTCCTGACCCCATGTTTGGTGGTCAGTTGAACACCAAGCACATAAGGAAGAAACAAGCTACATGTTCCAGAACACGGGGTTTTCATACTATCTGGGAATCCAGACCTGCCCTGGATGATGTTTGTTTCCAGACAGCTTACCAAATTGGGCTTGTTTTTCCTACTGCTAAACAAACAAAATACATCTGGCTAATTGTACACTAGGGAACAAATCCTTCTGACCCTGTCCAGATACTGACGGAAGCATGTCATTTGAATATGGTTTCCTTAACACAGAGCTGTAAATTCTTGCAGCTGAGGATGAGGTACAGGATCTGCCTTAACTTTGTCCAGATCTCAGTACTGCTTTCCTTGCCTTGAAATGAGACTTGTAAACATTTATTAACCAGGTCAAAAGGTGGTCTGGTCTCACAGTAGCTACTTAAAAGTTCTTGCACTGTTGTCAGGGGATGAACATGCCTTAACAAAGCTTAAACCAGTCCTTAAATAGAATGCTAGGAGCAGACACTCAGTACAGATGAAAACTCGAAAAGCAGGCGAATGCTCTTAAGGGACATCAAGTCTTTGACATTCTCCTTGACACATTTCTATGTTTTCTCTGCAAAACTGGAGACCTGCACCTAACAGTTTCCAAAATTCTCTTGACTAAGCTTTTTTTTTTTTAGATTGCATGTTTTGGAGCATAAATAAAAGTATATCTGAGTACAGTAGTGTTATCTTTAGTTTAGTAAAAAAGGCTGTGCAATCCATGCAGGATTAACAATAGTGAAACAAATTATGTCACGTAGCTCTAGAGGTATGTGGTTCTTCAGTGCTGGTAGTTTATTCTCAGATCTTGGGGGAAAAAAAAGAACTGAGGGCCCTTGTAAAACTTGATACCTTTGAGGCAAGTGCAAGATATGCTCTTTGAACTTTGCCTTCTCTAAACCAATTGCACTAGAAACAGATCTTGCCCCTCCCGCTACACAACGTCAGCTGCCTATGCAGTTCTTTGGAGAAAAGGGGAAAAATAAACCACATCTGACAGATGTATTATTCATATCACTTCATTGCTGGAAAAGTGAGGTTTGAAGGCAGTGTGGGAATGTATACTGGAAGAGTGAATTCTGGTAGATTGAAAAAGTCACATACCCAAAACAGCATATATGGGACATTTGTTTTTCCCTCTGCTACATTGTTTCTCTAGGAAAATAAATAGATTTAGAGTGCAACTGTAAACATGAAAAATATAACAACATTTTATGAAGCTTTCTTTTATGAAGAAAGTCCTGGAAGGCATTCTGGACTGAAGTAAAGGGAAAAGCATAAGAGTGGAAGAGGATCAGCAGAATTGTACATTCAGAGTTTTATTGTCAAAAACTTACCAAAGATTTGAGCAAGAGATATTAGTAAACCAGTTGATATTAGTGAAAACAGACAAATGCTTTGAAATGTCCAGAAAATAAAAGTTAATGGAACGAGTTTTTGAGCTAGTTCTTTGACAGTCTCATTCTGCTGCTTTTCCCAGCACCATGTCTTGAAGACTGCAACTCTGCAATCACAAAATTGCTCTCAAATACATAATCTTCTGAGGACTTATTAAAAGAGTATTTGCAGCCAAAATATGCTGATGATGTAGCATAGAAATACCCTGATCTTGCCAAAATTTGCCCAATAACCTCTGATTCAGATACTAATAGGAAGTAAATTGGGGAAGGTAAGACAAGATGCAAGAAGAGTAGGGGATGTGTCATGGGAACAACAGCTTAAAAGCTTTTGCAGAAGGCAATGGTCTTATGCACCGGAGTTATGTTACTTTAAAAGGAGTTTAAAAATCAAGAGTGCTAATCCTGTCTCTGCATAAATCATCAGTATTACATGGTGTGTTGTGAAAGCATCTCCATACTTACTGTAGGCAGCCATTAAAACTCTCTTACTGATGTTAGAATGGTAGTTCTATGCCACAGTTCTTGGCCAAAATACAGAATACTCTTAGTGAAGGTTCTCAGGCTGCATTTAATTTTCCACTTTGCTCATTGTCTTTACAATAGGGTATTTTATGACCCAGTTTCACAACAAACAAACAGTGTGTGGTATTTTAACATTTCTCCCTACAATAGATCTTTGGGGAGCCGAAGATGGTTGTGAGCACAGTTGAAGTCTTCAGACATTTTGCAGAGGCCATTCAATAGATTAAGCCCTCCCCAAAGATCTCCATAGCTCTCAGGCTGTTGCTCCCTTCTGTGTTTGGAGTAGGTGGCAACATTTTGAAACTATATTTTTTTCCTTGGGGTCCTCGCTGCAATGCATCTTTACCACATGCAGCTTTGGCAGGGAATCTGTGGATTCACCCATGTGTATTGTAGCTGACCTTTGGATAACTGTATCTGCAGAGAGTTCAGTGTGAAAGTGTAAATATTACGAATTTCAAAAGCAGCAGCTTCTTGCATTTATTCCTTATGAGAACATTATTACTCCGACCTTTAAAATTAATCTCTTTTATTCACTTTAGCTTAATCTTTCCTAAAGTGTACTAAAATAGGCATTTTTAACACAAGAGTGAGGGGAGCTGCCTGGGAAATATGTTGAGCAAGTAATAAGCACTATTTTGCTATGCAGAAAACCCCTTGGATTTTATGTTATTGGTGTTAGATGTTTCTGAAATAAGGATGTTAACTTTACAGTTTATATATAAGTACTGTATAACATATTTATATGTTACAGATGTTAGTACACACACATAAATAAATAGTCATTTCCTTATTGGTTTGCTGTCAGAAAAGCAGGTTTTCCCACTTTATGGGACATGTCTGTAGTTAGATGGTTAAGGGTTGGGTTTTTTTGTTTTTGTTTCTTTTTTTTCTTGGAGGAGTTTCTTTATTCCCTTTATGGCTTCCTCCAGCCAAATTTTTTACAGGCCTTTCACCAGTCGCCATTGGGGAAAGAGCAGTCTTTGTATTTTTCTGTATTTCTGTGATGCAACTAGGTCGTTAAACCAACCAGCTTCTGCTATATGTCAGAGCACTGTGGATTAAGGCATGATTATTTAAAGAAGGACCAGAAGTAAAAAATCTTAACAAACTGAATTCTCTCCCGCTTCTTCTTCCAGACATTGCTAAGATTTTAATGGAAACCCATCAAACCAGAGATGAAAAAACCTTCCAGTTTCAGGCACAAGCGTACCCAGGGTTCTGTTACTTCATTTGACTTTATGCATACCTGCAAACATAAATTAGGGTAAATTGAGTTTATTGAACAAAATTCGTGTTGTTAATAAGGAACACTTCATAAGAAAAGAAGCCTTGTGGCTGATGTCATTGCCTGCATCCTTTTACGTGGTGAATCTGTGCTACTGGTTAAGTAGTACAGCTTCCTGATAATAAGGTAACTGTGATCTTGAGACATCTGGCTCCTAAAGCTATCCCTTAGACGTTGCCAGCCATTGAGAGATACTAAAAAACAAGATCTTTAAAAGTTTGTGGTGCTCCTCTGACAATCTCTTGCTATTTTTAAGTGAGTTTTGGAATTCGGAAGTAGAAGCTAGAAAGTTCAAAAAGTGATCTGGAAGAGCTTGTGCCATCCCCATCCTCCCAGCAATGGAAATGAACCTGTGGGACAGAGGATTTCTGTCAGTGCTTTGTATCTCACTTCCTTTTCTGTTTCTCATAACTTCCTGACCTGAATAACAAACACAAAGCATTGGTTGGGAAATACAACCGTTTCCCAGAAGAATGATATTTAATGCCAGACCTTTGTGATAACTGCTGTGTCAGTTATTTGTATCATTTGTGTTTTTGGCTGACCGAGCAGGAGCTGATGGCTGTACCTTACAGCTCCTGTGAATTCAGTGTAGGGATAACTACAGAGACC
Source organism: Pseudotriccus pelzelni (assembly GCA_035584735.1). Taxonomy (NCBI): domain Eukaryota; kingdom Metazoa; phylum Chordata; class Aves; order Passeriformes; family Tyrannidae; genus Pseudotriccus; species Pseudotriccus pelzelni. The sequence goes on along the minus strand of JAWMRA010000001.1, from coordinate 53,552,060 downwards.
ATGCAAATATTTTGTGCAGTTCTAAATAGTTTCTCTTTCCAGATTAACAAAGTTTTACTTGGATGAGGCCCATTGCCCTAAAAATGTATTTGGAGAAGTTAACATGGTCATGTGGAAAAGTCTGTAATTAGATGAAGCTTTATACAGTGCAATATTTAGAAAAACTATCCTGCGCTGTAATCTTACAGTAAATGCCATAAGCACTCCTCTTATGTTCACTCCTGTCTTTCTGTATTGCAATATTCTTGTCTTTCTGATAAGCTCCAAGAAACTAGTTTGGATATTAACATTGCATAGTAGTGTGAAGAATACCGCTTTAGAGGCTGTTGGAACCAAAGTTCTATTCAGTGGGAAAGCTCAAATAAAATTAGCTAATTTCTGAAGATGTGGGTCAAAATGCAATGCTGAACTCTACTGTGAAAAACATTTGAAAGAAAATTTTCTTGGCATCAACAGTATTTTCAAGGGAAATGGTTTAGACTCCTTCCATTATAATGAATATTTAATTCAAAATATGAACATCTATTTCAAGAAAGGTTTATTTTCAAAATATAATGTATATATGTTGTTTTTCTGTTAAGTATTTTAATGAAACATTTGCAGTTGCAAGTGTAATATAACAGTTTAGTTTTTATAGACTCATATTTTTTGTTACTTGCATGTTTTTTCCCCCTTTTTTTTTCTTATCAACATTTTAGTAAATGTTGATGCTAAAGGTCTTTTGGGGACAGTATAAGAATGGTAAGCATACTTACCTCCAGTAATGTTTTCAGTTAATTCTTCTGCAGTTGCAGTTTTGGAATATTTGTCGGCATTATATGTATTTTCTATCCAGTAGCCACTAGCTACAGGCACCAGATAGCTTACATACAAAGAAAATAGTCTTCCCTGTGACTCTCAGGAAATATCTTCAAAAGCAAATACTGCATTTTTAAGTCCTAGTAATTTTAAATGTTCTTTATTCTGTGCTTCTGAAAACATTATGACATATTTAAAACATAACTACAGCTGGGATAAGTAATTATGTGTTTTGTTAGCTGTTGCACAGATTCTTTTTTTCCCCTGTTTTTTCTCCCCATCCCCCCTTATGCTATGATTGACAAAGGTTAGTATTATCTGCTTTTACTCTCCTGATCTGTATGAATAATACAACATTCATTTTCTTACTATTTATGTACTGCTTTTTATCCTCAGTGGAAATTACTTTGAATCTACAGATGAAAAGCATGCTAATTTATAAAACTCAGAGATCTGTCCTAATTTTACAGATGTGGTAAACCAAAGGAATGAGATAATTAATAAGATTAAGCTCTGCAGTGAAGTCAGAAATGGTTTTGTGGCAGACATGACGTGGCTTAAGTAGGGTTTGGACAACAGTGGACATACAAAGAAACATAGATCCCTTCTGAGGGATCCAAGTGTCATCTACAAGCAAAATTCACCATCAAAAAATGGCAAAGTAATATTTGCCCAACAGTTACTATAGAGATTGTGAAAAAAATAAATTGGTATCTTGTTTGTCCTTTCCATGTAATAGTGTCAGTATGTGTATACAAATATTTTTATGAAGTTTATATATTATTAAGTATGTAAAAAAATGTATATATACACACACATAAAAATAAAACCCACAGGCATTTTAAGAGTAGAGTTCCTTGAATGCAAATTCTGGGTTAATTTGTGGTTGTCTTCTTCCTAGGGTTCAGCAAACAGCTGCTTTTGATGGCAGCTTTCTGTTCCTTTGAGGGTAGAATGAGACAGTGGAATGACTGTGGAAAAAGAATATGCTGGGCAGATCGTAACTGGGAGCGGTCCATGATCTCTAGGGTGGATCTCATATAGTCGCTGAATTACCAAGGCCTATTTATTTATGTATTTATTTATTTTAAAATATAAAGTCTACATAGAAATAGAAAACCCTTGCACTTATACATTTGAAAATGCAGTACCCTGTGCAGGGTAGGAGGCCAAACAGGGTGAGATTGGTGCAGAGGGTGAGGAGTTGTCTTGCCTAAAGTTTGAGTTTTGTGAAGTTCTCTTGGTGAGGTGTTTGAACGATGGCCAGCGTCTGTGATTGCACAGGGTGTGATGCAGCCAGGTGCTGAGCACTGGAGTGTGTGCTCCACCTCAGGCTTTGAATAGTCTAATTGCAGTGAAGCCCTTTAGTTGGTTACAACAGTTTTCTCTAGAAAGAGGGCATAATCAAATATAAGCATTTCAAGATCAGCTCTTCTGTGGTGATACTCATAAGTGCTACAATTAAATGCTATTCCGTATTTGCATATAGAATGGTTTCCACTCGGAGAACTCTGCTTGCTGTACAGGTAATATGCACCTTAATTCACTAATATATGTATTAGCAGAGTGTATTTGTTTGAGGATGGGGCTCCCATTCAGAAAAACACCAACAGGCTACAGTAATGGGCTGAACAAAATCTCTTGAGTTTCAGAAATAAGAAATGCAAATGCAAAGTCCTCTACCTGGAGCAGACTCGTTCCCTCCATCAGGACAGGCAGGGGATCACCTGGCTGGGAAGCTGCTCTGCTTGAGAAAGACCATGGGCTTCTGGTGGACCATCAGCTGGGCACAAGTCAGTGGCATCTTTGAAGGCAGAGAGCTTTCTGCTCCAAAAAAAGACAGTCACAAACTGGTGCAAGTCCAGAAGGGGCCACCGTGATGGTCAGAGTCTGGAACACATGCCCTGTGAGGAGAGGCCAAGGGAATGTGGCTTGTTCAACCTGGAGATGAAACTGCTGCAGGGGGGATGTCACAGCAGCCTCCCAACACCTGGGCAGGTGACCAAAAAGACAGTGGTCATAAACTGAAAACGGAGAGCCTCTAATTGGTATAAGCAAAATATTTTTCAGTCTGAGGAATGCTGAATGCTTCTGAGGAGGTCACCCAGAGGAGCTTTGAAGTGTCAGCCTTAGAGGTTTTCAAATCTTGACAAGAGCCCTGAGCAACCTGGACAGCCTTCAGAATCCACCCTCATTTAGAGCAAGAGGCTGGACTACGGACCTCACAAGTGGTTTCTGTGATGCTGGATTCTACTTTTGAGAGAAACTGAGACACAGCATTTGTAACTTGCTTGAGATGACATACCATCTGTGGCTGAACTGGGAATAGAGTTATTAAATTCTGAGGCTCAGTGGCGCATATGTGCATGCTAATGAGATCTCTTGGGTGAAAGAGCCAATGCCGCTTGGGAAAATAGCCTTGAGAGAAATGTAGGTTAAATCCACATGGTGTTCTATCATACTGATGTCTGAGATTCAGGCAGTTGTAGGAAAAAAGCAGAGAAATTTCAGATAAAAGAAGTGAGCAGGGTAAGGAAGAGACAGGAACTAAAACAATCAAGGTCAAAGAGATAATTTAGTATTGATCCATTTTAAGTGCAATAGGAGCCTTCTAAGTTCCTGTTTTCAAACATTGATCTAATTCAGGATAAAGATGAGAGAAATACTGCATTAAAGTTATAGATTGATTTAGTGTAGTTTTTATAAGAACGGGAGAATGTAAGTCAGTTGTAAGTCAAAGAATGCAAGTGGGGAAAGGGTTGATTTTTGCAATGTTTAAAAATGTTTTTCAAAATTGGACAGTTTAGTGAAATGCCATGTTTGACATGCTGTAACTGTAAAGGGTGTAGTGGTTTTGTTTTCTGAAAGCAAAATGCATTCTGAAAAATGTCTCATATGACCTCTTTGGTTTGAGGATTTTTGTTTAAAATAAATAAACGTCCCTCAGGCACCTCTTGCCAGATATGTAGGCAAGCTTTCACCTGCATGTTTTGGTCTATGACTTGCAAACTTGCACCAGAACACTTATCTTTTTTTAAAATACTTGAGAAAAATAGATGTTGAATGCAGAACAAATTTCCAGCATCCTAGTTGATGAAAATGATAGATAAATTCATCAACATTATTATGTCATATAAATAAATGTGAATTTCACCACGTCTTCACTAGCCAAGCTTATGAAAACTCTTTGTATTCTGTATAGGGCAGTAGCAACTATGGATTTCTCTGCCTGTCAGTGGCAGCATCCAGACATTTAAAGATAAAACATTTTCCAAATGTAGCTTTTGTTGAAGTTTTCATGTGGGGGGTGGGGAAATGGCAGAAGAATGATAAAGCTCCAAAGCAAAGAAAATTAAAGATGTGTTGAGCTTTACTGCTTGTCTAGCATAGACTCAGCAGTCCTGGAGGGTATTTTTGCTGTAATGAAGCCAGTGGTTAGGGTTGTTTATTAATCCTTACCCTGTATAGTGTTAGTGTTACTTAAAAACTGTAGATGTGTGTCACAGAATGGCTGGCATTGGAAGAGGCCTCTGGAGGTCATCTGGGCCCCCCCCCTCTCTCTAGCAGGGCCACCTGGAGCTGGTTGCTTGGGACCATGGGACCATCTTTGGTCAGCTTCTGAATATCTCCAAGGATAAAGACTCCAAAACCTCCCTGGGTGAGCTGTGCCAGCATTTGGTAACACTCACAGTAAAAAAAGTGTTTCCTCATGTTCAGAAGGAGTGTAAGGGCGTATTAAAATCCTGTTTTACTAGTCTGTACAGAAAAAAAAAAAAAGAGCAGTCCTTGCCCCTGAGCATTTACAGTAAAGAGGCACAGAAGTGCTGGCTGGTGTGGCAGGTCAAAGTACAGAGCACTTCTGTGGCTGCAGCCCAGCTCCTCTTCACCAGAGCGTAGCACACTGATGTGGTGAAAGGTTTATCTCATGACAGTGATGAAGGGAGGAAAGGGAAACAAGGTGTGCCCAGTTACTCAGCACATGGCAGAGACCGGAGAACTCTGCTTTGGGGTGGAGAAAGATACAGGGGGCATAGACACAGGACAAGGAGGAAGGTATAGGAAGACTTGAAACCGCTAAGTTTGGTGGCAAGAGAAGGAAGTTGGTGGATCTTGGAGCCGGACAGAGAAGAGGAACAATCTGAGGGAGCACAGTTTGAAGAAAACAGTGAAATACAGTGTTTGTGGTTAGTTGTACAGTTGTTGTAGACATCGTGGTTGGAGGATATAGCCAAAAGCTGTGCATGTGCACAAAGAAAGTCCTTGCCTGGTCTACAGAGACAGAACTTTCAGGCCATTTAAGTGTGTCTGGGTGTGTCACGCACACTCCCCGCCTTCCTTCCCCTCCCCCTGCCACTTTCTAGTCTGCGTATGACCAAAGCTAACTAGGCTACTCTTAGCGCTACTCCAAAGTTTAACCAAAGCAGCAGTCTAAATAGTTACAGGCTTCTTTCTTTACCCATCCCCTTTAATTGTTGGCTCCCATTAACTTTTGCAGTCTCTTTTCTCAGAAATGAAGGCAGTGTTTAGGTAAATCAGGATTACTCATGTCAGTTAGTTGCAGGATTAGCCTTCAGGACGTGTTTTTTTGGTTGTCCCTCTATCACGTAGCTGCAGGTGAACTGCTGATTCACATCCTTTACATTCACTTTACAGTTGTAATTTTCTTTCACTTCCTGCGGAGAAATTGAACTCTTCATTTTCTACGATGTTTCTCTCTGGTTTTATTTCCTCCTGCCCTTCTCTTGTCTGCATTCTGATTTTTGTTCTCCCTTCACCTCTGTCTTTCCCAATACATGCAGCTGCAACTCCCTTCCTACCCATCAGTGCTGATTCCTTTTCTAGGATGATTTTGAGCTGGCTGCTTATACTAATGTTTTTATTCTGTTACAGTTATTATGTTTGAACCATGAAATGAGTCATTTGATAGATACCTCATTTTTCATAAAACTCCCCCATCATTTGATGAAAGGTAGCATTCGAGTAATATGAAAATGACTTTGGACTTTGAACTTGGTAAAGCTTTTGGAATGTATTTTCTTGTCACTTCTGGATTTCCTAATGCTGTATAACAGATTTGTATTTACAATATTATTTCAAAGACCATATACAGATACTAGAAATACAGAAGGAAGAGGTTAAGAATACAAACTGCCTCATAGGTAATTCTAATTAATCCCCTTGTGTTTTCAGGCTACGTGACTACATCAAACAGCAGTAGAACTAAGTTCTGGTTTTCATGCTATTCTTCAGGCAGAGAGCCTTTGTCCAGATGGACAAATCCCTGTCCATTGTAACAGAAGAGGAATGGCAGTGCTGCCACAGAAGGGTTGCAGTGTTCGGATATCAACTGCACAAAAAAAAACATAGCTTGTTTGTCAGATAAGCGAGAAATCTCTGAACCATCTATTGTATATAGAGTGTTTTTTTCCAAATGGCAAGTTAGAAGATCATTGTACTTAAAATTTAAATTTTATTTTATTGGTAAGCATAAAATTACTGCTTGAGAGGCAGATCAGTACTATGGCCTTCCACATTTGCAGCATCTGCTAAGTGAGGAGTCTTGCAAAAGCCTGCCTTAGTTTCCCATCTGCAACAAGTAATAAATAGAATACCAGGCTTGGAGCAGTCTTCAGGCAGGAATGCCACTGAAGGAATGCTGAGCTCTTCCATAAGGAAGTTCATTTTAAATGGACTTTCTTTTCTACAGATGTCAGATTTACAAGTCAGAGCAGGTGAGCCTGACCAACAGAATGCACTTTATACAGCCGTTGGTCAGTATTTTCTTTCAAGACTTTTTAGTCTCTCATTAAAAAACACTTTTAGGAAGTCATCATTAACTTCTCTTCTTCCTGTTCCACTAATTAAAGCTGCAGTTGGTCAATATTTGGCTTTAGGAAGCTCAATCTGCTCCACTGTGTTCTGTCCATCCATGTGAACTAAGTGGCACACAAAGGACCTCAAAAGAAAACTGTTCTAAACAGCTTCCAGCCAGTTTTACCCACATTAACTGCAAGCTTTTATATGTGTGTGTGTGTATATATGTATATACACACACACACATATATATATATATTAGATGTTATTCAGTCCTGCATAATTATGGACATTTTGTGTATTATGCTGTAGACATTTTTAGTAATATTTGTAACACTCAGTAATACTCTGCATCTGATTTCTCTGTGAATCAAAGACTCTGTGTTGGTTCTCAAAAGATATTTCCCTCTCTCAAAATTATTTTTATTGCTATAATATCTATTTTTAAATTTGGGACATTATGTTTTGCGTAGCTGTTTAGCAATCAAACAGTATTCTGGACTTCCCACAATGTATTATCCATCATATATCGTTTAGGTGGATTCTTACCTAACTGATTCATAATTGTTTTGGTTTTTTTATCATATCATTGATGTGTCCTTAATTTCTGCAAAGGAACAAGGTCTGATAATCTCACTCATTTTAATATGAACTAGGCATGTGCCTTGTAAGTTTTTAGACTGCTTTACTTTTATAGTGTTAAAGCAATTATATTCCACTATGTACAAAAAGCCACAAGGGGAAAATCTAAGTAATTACCAAGTCTAATCATACATATTTGTGGCTCAGTATTGGAGCTTCTTAGAATAAATTTGCCATACTACTCCAAACATGAATTTGGTCATTCTGAAATTCAGGATTTATTTAAAGAAAAAAAAGTAGCATTAAAATTGAACTGAAAAGAGCAAGAGGATATAATGGCTGGTGGCCATTAATAACTGCTATTGTTTGCGTGTTTAAAGGGGTATTACATTTTTTCTTTTAACCTACTACAGAACAGTTAATGCTAATTATCTTAAAGATGTTCTTGTGAAGAACTCTCTGTAGCTGAGTGGTGCTTTGGTAAATAGCTTGTGGTCTCACTGTCCATCTGCAAAGTGTTTCATGTTTTCAGTAACAAGACAGAGCAGCTTTACATTATCTATTGTGGTCATTGATGAAGGAATCTGTACTGAAAACTGCAGTAACTTCCTTGTGAGACTCTAGATGTGAATCTTGCGAGTCTCAAATAATACAGAATTTAATACTTCTGATTTTCTATCTGATTGTTCCTGCAGAGATTGAAGCTACTGAGTTTGGGAAGTTCTGAACCATTTAATTTTAACACTGTAGTATTTAGTGTTCAAGTGGCAGAGAGATGCTTCTGTTTCCTGTCTTGTCCATGGGAAATAGGCTAATCAAATGTTTTCCAATTAGAACAATCAGCTCATCAAGGGAAACAAGCCAGTTTTGGGCTTGCATCCAGTTCCTCCTAAGGCATTTTGCATCGGAAAAGATGAGTCCTGTGGCATCATCTTAAGGCTGAGGATTCTTGAGAGACTTGAAAGTACAGAGGGCAGGGATGAAGCAGAAGAAGGGAAAGAAAAGGACCATAACAGTAATGATTAATTATTGCTGCTTACAAAAGTAGAGAGACATATTTTTAGAGGTCAGTCTTCACCTCAAGTACGTGAGTCTTTCTTTTGTCAGATACCTCTGTCAATGGAAAGCTGGCCTAGAGAAAAATTAGCCAGTGAGGCTGCAATCTCACATTGCGCTCTGGCAGTTGTAACCATGTGGGGAGAAGTGCTAATTCAGCAATGTCCCTCTAACTGGGAATCTGCTTTCACTTAATGTGTTTTCTTTCAGAACATGAGTTACCTGGAAGGAGGGTGAGCATCCATTGCACTTTGTTCTCTCGCAGTGCAGAGGGTCAGATTTATATAGCAAGGGACAAATTATTCTTTTGGGTCAATACAGCCCAAACTAAGCTGTCATGGCAACAATACAAAAGCTTAGAGAGCTTAACCACGGTGCAGCTGCTAATATGAGTATAATTTAGCTTCAGTAGGTTATTTATAATATTTTAATTTAAGCTGGTTTTAAACTGCTTGATAATATACTTAGTTTTCAGATTAGGAAATCAATCCTGTGTTCTCTTTCAGTAGCATAAAATGTTTTCAGTGTTGTCAATCTCAGTTCTTCTCTGTAATCAGGTGCTGTGCTTTTACGCATTCTCCTCAGCGAGAGCCTAAACTGAGCTTGAACTCTTGCTCTAAATTCTGTGGGCTGTTTTCAGTAGGCTGGGGACAAATCAATGCAATAGGCAACTACAAAATAGATTGACATGCCGCCACTAGGGATTCTTTCAGAAATAATAATGATAACATTTAGCTGCTGGTAAAGGATAAGAGGGTTGTATTAAACCTGTTGTTTACACCTGTCATCTTACATATCAAAGCAAAATTATTTACGTTGGAATACTGATAAACTTGTCCTTCAGGTTTCTTCTAGCATGGTGAAATGTAAAAGTTGCCTTGTTTTGTCTGATTATTTTTTTGGCCTCTGTAAAATCAATCTAGCATTAATCCCCATTTCCAGGTAGGTGCTCACACTGTGTATGCCTTCTGCACCATTTCGCAAATGCATGTTTGTTAGCGTTTCTGAACTTACAAAATAATGTAAAAATGGAAAAGAAAATAATTCCTTCCACTAGTGGATAATTCTGCTTGGAGATAAAAAAGGTGTATAGGATAAAAGCAGTACTGAGAACGAATAAAGATTCTCTTTATATTCAGTTTTAGGGAATATTTTGACATTGTATCCCAGAATCAGTTTGCTATCCCATTTTCTGACATTAACTTACAATGGTTTAAATGACAGCTATTTTAAAAAGTTTCAACGGGGTGTCCTTTAAGCTTTGAAATATCTAGGGAAATAGTTACCTAATGATACAGGGCAACATAAAAATCCTTGGTTTACCTGGTTTAGATTTATAATTGAGATGATTTATAGAAGAATCCACAGTGACTCTCAACTTGACCTGAGAGTTAATTAGATTAGCATGGGTATTATGGCCTGTTCTCAATCTTTGCAAACAACCAGGTTAAAAATCAGGCAGCTAAATCCTGTAATTTTTACGCTGAATTCCTTAAGTAATTAGTAATGTAAAAACTATAAAGAGTTCTTACTTGTCTTTACATTCTGCTTCTTCAGTCAACAGGAAATGTTTTCTTCCCAATCTCACTTTGTCTTGTCATGTATCCCAGAAATGTTGGTTGGAAGTGGCCTCTGGAAGTCATTGGCTCCGGCCTCCCTTTAGAAACAGGATGGTTGCCAAAGCAAGATTAGCCATGGCTTTCTATGGTTGAGTCTTGAAAACCTCCAAAGATGGAGATTTCACAATCTGATTTACTGCAGTGGTTAGCAAGGTAACGTAAAACAAAATCTGTGAAATATCTTCATTTTGACTCCAGATATTTCTGAATCAGATTTTGGCAGCCATTGCCTGGCAAAGAAGCTGCATTGCCACTTTGGTATGAAAGATAATTGCAGTGTACTGTAAAGGTGGGTTTCACATCACTTAATTTTAGCTGCATATGAATTAAGGTACCTAATTTGTTAACCAAGGAATTTCCCTCTATAATCAGTGGAAAGGAAGTAAGTCCCTCCAAAATGCCACTTCTCTAAGATGGCTGGGATGAGTCATTCCAAGGAAGTGCCACTTTCTCCCACCATTTACAGGAAGGGTCCTCTCTCCATTTGGTATCCCCAGATAAGGGGAATATTACTTCTTAACTGGACAAAGACAGCATGGGGACTACACCCACAACTTCGGTCAAGTTGGGAAATTATCCAAATTAGCAAATACTGCAAAAAAACCAAAACCATGAGGCAGAACACTGACTAACAACCATAGCTATCAAAGCCTTCTCAAGCTCATACTCTTCCTCAGTTTTATGGTTTGGTGTTTTTTATTCATTTGGTCATAATGATTTTGCCCTGATCATCATTCTGTGCTGTTGTTGTTTTTTGGTTGCAAAGATGTAATGAATTTCTTTGTATTTATTTGAATTTTCCCAGGATTATCATGGCTTGGAACAGGATGAATCAAATTTGGATTTTTTTTTTCATTTTTTTTTCTTTGGGTATGAGTTATGCAGACACTTGGAGGAGAAAAGAACATTGTAATGTGGCTGATAGAGGAAAGATTTTGCAAGCGGCAGTTTATTGCTTAGGATGCCTGTGGGGACTGCATGGTTATGCAAACTAGTGCCCCAAAGGGGAAACATCCTGTCATTCCTTTAGTATTACACAAACAGCAGATAGAGGCATGGCAAATGCTGTCTTAGAGCAGAAAGCTTCCTTAACAGCAGCTTACAAAGCTTGTTTTTTTTTATTCCCATTTTTACCATTCTGCCAGCCGAGCTGTGGTAATGCCTCTTTTGACCTGATGGAACAACATAGGAAAAGATATATTCTGCTGCTCTTATTACCTTTGATATTTTGTTTGTTCTTCAGGTTAATTTAAATTGCGTATACTGAGGTAAAAAAGAATTTGACCTTTCTGAATTGACTTCCTCACTCTGCTGTTGTTGCGTGGAGGTTGCCTGAGAATGGATATTTTTCTGTCTGCGATCTGTGAAGTAGCTGGCTCACTGTGTGTTATTAGGTATCTTGGGAGATTTTATTGCATTTTTATCTTTAGTCTGCTGATTTAGTCAGTGACAATGATTAAAAGTGACTGATAGTCCAAGTTTTACTAAACCTCAACTGAAATAGACCTGTTTTAAACTTTGCCAAATACAATAAATTTCCAAACAATTTTGATAAAGCGCATACAGCCTTTTCTGGTGGACGCGGTGTTTGTACTTGCTGGGCCTGAAGTATCTGCTCTCATACCTGTCTGGGGAACAGTGTGTTGAAGGTCCCTCTCTGGTGCCTTGCAGGACCCTGAGGATGCCGTGCCTGTTGGGCAGAGGAGGGCCTGGTGCTGGTGCATGTGCTTTGGATTGGCCTTTATGCTGGCTGGTGTGATCCTGGGTGGTGCCTATCTGTACAAATATTTTGCATTCCAGGTAAGTCGCATACTTGTAATGAGAGGGTTGTGTTAGTGTTTTTATCTGTGGGAAGTGGAGTAACAGACTGCTTTTCTGCATTACATTTAGAAGAGGAGCTGCAGACTAAACTAAAGGAACAAAATCTTTTTCTCTTTCCAAAACTTAAGCTTTTCTAAAGGCCGGTGGTAAGGCCTGCTCTGAAGTCACCGATCAGCAGAGGAGGGCGGAAGTGAAGCTGACAAATAAAAGGGAGCAGCACTTTTGAAAACCTTATTTTGCAGAGGAAAGATTTTATCTAAATAGGACTTGGGTTTATGAACCCCAGTGGTGTCCCAGATTTTCATCTGCTCTCATTCCTCTTTTGCAGTGCCAAACGTTGGAGGTGGATTAACCCCTTGAAAGCCTCTTTGTTTGATCCCAGGTTCTCTAACACATGTGGTACTGCTAATGCACAGGGAAGGGACTGCTTGTCAAAGCAACACGGTGACTCTTCTCTTTCCTAGCCTCCACAGGGAAAAGAAATATGGGCCCTGCAGGGGACTTGGGAAGAGCACAGTCAGTGTGGTTTAAACATGCTCTGTCAAGTTGAATCCGTGCTGACAAGATTAGATCTCTAACAAAATGTATTTTCAGTCTTTTAACAAATGGCACTGCTGCAAGAGGAGCCCTGTGAAAGCAGTGGTGCCAGGGAAATGGAGCATTTACCTGAAACATGGGAGATCTGAGTTAAACACTGTCTCCCTTGCAGGCGGTTGTCACTGGGCAGTGCTGGATGTGCTGGGCTGTTGCCCAAGTGGTGCGAGCACACCCTCCCTGCTTCAGAAACTGCTGGGGTTGCAAGATCACAAGAGTCAGAAAGGGAGAGTGTAAGCAAAACATGAATCCCTCTAGCCCACTGGTAGTGCACATAATTATAAGGTAGAAATTCTTGTTCTTGTCCCTGATACCAGGATCGTTACTTTTTCTGCATTTTAGTAGCTGCTAATGTGGAAAGCAAAGTGATTAAACTTGAGAAATTCTAGCTGACTTTGCAGTTTATAGTCTCTTTGGCTATCAAATTAACCAAATTTATGGGGGAGCAGTGGTGTTGCAAATGATGCTTAAAGAGCATAGTGTGTCTTGCTGGATTAAGAAGTTGGGTAGCTGAAAGCCTGTTGTATTTCTACTGCACTGGGCTGCTCCACCTTTCACAAGCCAGTAAGTGAAATGGAAAGTGCTATTTAATTCAAACCTGTGGTATTTATCTGTGAGTCACACCGGGATTGAAGGAAGCATTCAGGAACTGAGGTAACCTTGCACTGAAGACATGTTTTTAATGCAGAACTTTAAACTGATGGCATGTGTGTATGCATAAGTTGTATACTTCTAAAACAATGTGGCCTAGAATTTTGACTCAGGACTTTATGATACACTTCACTTAGACAACTTGTCATGTGTACTGTGACAGAAGGACACAAACTGGTTGTTTTAATTTCTTTTTATTACAGTTTTGTCTTTTAAAACTGTTAAAAAATTATTTTGGAAACTGACTTCCAAAACTTCTGATGTCTTGTAAAACTAAGCAATTTCACAGTATAACTGAGGTTAGAAGAAAAGTCTTGAAGTCATCTGGATCAACCCTCTGCTGCAAGCAGGACTAAAGTTAGACTTGCTTTTTAAAGGTGATTTGAATGACCAGTTTTAAATTGTAATTTTGACTACAGTTAGATCGTAATTTAATAATACGCATATAGATGTAGGAACTTCATTGTCTTTTTAAAAATACATGTAAGACTAGATTTTAAGAACCTGCTTATGGGATCCTGATTTCCTTGAATTCAAGGGAAGAACTCCACTCCCTCTGAGTTGAGTACAATCAAAATTTTAGCCATGGCCCTGTTGTAGATAGCAACTGGCTCCTACTTTGGTGTACAAAACAAATTAAAGGGAAAAAAATTCATTTACTCTGACAAGTTTTTCTTCTTTGCAGTGCTTTGAGTATATTAGTTTTAATCTTCTAGGTTACTGATGGTTTTGTTGCTGGGTTGTTAACTATTTTTAGCAGGGTGGTGTGTATTTCTGCGGAATAAAGTACATTGAAGATGGCTTAAGTTTACCTGAGGCTGGGGCACAAGCTCAAAGTGCCCACTACCACACGATTGAGCAAAATATTCAGATCCTGGAGGAAGAAGATGTCGAGTTTATCAGTGTGCCAGTCCCTGAATTTGCTGATAGTGATCCTGCTGATATAGTCCATGACTTCCACCGGGTAAGAAACATTTCTGAAGAAGTTTAAAGCGTTTAAAACTTGAAAACTGTTTCCCTTCAGTCATCCCAATAAATGTACTCCCTCATTATTGTGGCTGGGGAAAGTGAAGGGTGGAGGAGGCGGCAGAAATGTTTTGATCAGCAGCAGGCTGCAAGCAATTATTAACTGGGCATACAAAGTACAGCATTATACAATCATTCTGAGGTAGTATGTAAACCATTTGTTTTTAGAATGGGAAAAATCTTAGACCTATTTTCTTTCTTTAGTATGAGGAAGTAAAGAGAATATGCTTTTTGCTTGGTGAAGTTCATTGGGCCAGAATTTGACCAACTTCTCTGGTGCCGAGTAAGGTTTGGAAAGGGCTGTTATAGCTTTGAGGTCAGCTTGCAGGGGCTGATTGCATCTCATGTCACAAGGTGTGTTCAAGCACCCCCAGAGGTGCTCTCTTAGCATGGCTCAAAACCCCAAAGCAGCAGCAGAAAGGGAAGGAAATGACAAGTTGACCGACCGTGGAAGAGAGCTCATTTTCCAGATGCCATAGGAAGCCTAGCCAAAGTTTAATGTCTTTGTGCACCACAGGCTACTATGATTCCTAGAGGCGCTGAACTAGGGTATCAAAGCACTTTTAGCTGTTTCTTCCTTTTTTGAAGGAATAACCTTGATTGATAGGAATCATGGTAATAAATTTGTGTTAAGGCAGTTGGCAGGCCTACAGCTTTTAGTATTAACAGCAGCTGTGAAACAATTAGAAGCCTTCCTTTTCTGTATCCACATGATTGGAGCTGATATATGGCAACGAAACGTACACCTGGTTTTCAGGAAGCTAAATGTCTGTGAACATTGGAAGACTTTGCTGAACAGCTTTTTTAGCAAGGCTGAAAAAGAAGAATAGGGAGGTGTCCTAATTTTTTTTTAATGCAAACTTCAGAGTTTAAAGGTTTTGAGGCAAAACAAGTGCTATCTATCAAATATTCATAACCAGATTTAGAGGAAAACATTGCTTGCTCGAGCTATGTAATTTAAAAGTATTTCTGAATATATTTAGGAAGCATCTGTTAAGAGTTACAACAAAGACTCTAAAGACGAAAAACTAGAAAATGAAAAAAAAAACCACCCAGCATCCAAGAAGTGAAAAAGAACAATATAATACTAGAAATTTACCTTTTGATTCAGTAAGATAAAGGCCTTGCTGTTATGGTCATTTGCCACAGGTACAACACTTGCTTCCATGTAATGAGATTAGTTGCACTGATGATTGCTGTCCTGTACTATTTTGACTGTTGGGCTCTTGGCGCTCAGTATTTTATATACATCCCCAGCCTCAGAGCTTTCAGCAGCTAGAGATAATGTCTTCTTCAGCAAGAACAGGTGCAGTGAAACACAGCTCAGTGAACAGAGCTACAGGATTCATCAGGATAATTCCCTCAGCTTTTTATCAAATAATGGCAAATACTGCAGTTCAGGTACTGTGTAAAGATAATAGTTGAATTACGAATAATCATTAACCCTTCAAGTCAGAAGTAGTTTTGAAAATGAAAGGACTTTGTTACATTATCTGTAATGGTATTTCTTTCCTTCTGTGTTTTGTTCACATTGGCAGCATTTCCCTTTAGAGGATAACAAACTGTAAAAGCAGGGAGATTAGAGCAAGGCTTTTGCCCTGTTATTTCAAAATATAGGCACTAGCAATAAATAAATACTGTACTTGTTTCTGAAACAGTTCAGATACACTTCTGTGGTTTCATTGCTGTAGTGCATCTGAGCTACTCATTGCCTGCTGTCTTGCCCAAATCCCTGTTGTAGATGCAAATTCTCATCAAGGCTCTCTTATTTCTGCATTTACCTACCCTCAGATTGGAGTTGTTGTACAGACTTTATAGTGAACAAAACAGTAATTTTAAGAACTACACGAAGCAATGGAGTTTCAGCAAGATCTGTATGTCAGTTTTCTGATGTTATTTTGATTAAATATTTTCTCAACAGAGACTCACTGCCTATCTTGACCTTAGCCTGGATAAGTGCTATGTGATTCCTCTGAACACTTCAGTTGTTATGCCACCAAAAAATTTCCTGGAGCTGCTCATCAATATCAAGGTACGATTAAGTTACAAGTAGTTTGTTCTTAAGACAGGAAAAAAGTAGGTGTTTCCCTTTTTGTTTTTTCCTTCTACAGAACTCTGACATTTGCACAAGGCACATGTGTTAGAAAGTTAACTGAGCACTAGAGATCCTTGCAAAGAGAAAAAGAGTCTCTAACCTACTTAGTTAATGATCTATAATCATGAAGGAATTATTAATTCAGAGGAAGGCAAACAAATGTGATTTTATTATTTGATGCTGTAAATTTGGCTGACAGAATTGTGTAAATGTGGTATACCTGGATTATTTGATAGCAGTCTGTGTGTTTTTTAATTTTACAATCCATTGTGACTAAAACTTCTACAGAGCGTGGATGCACTGGAGTAAGGTTGGTTAGATGAGAGGAATAAAGCAGATGACTGGGAAATCCTTTTAACACGGGCCTTATTTAAAGAACTGGTCCCTAGGGTTGGTCCCTACTTTGATCCAGTGGCTTGAGGGTGATGTACATGAGGCATATTGGATCTCCTGTGCGTGCTCAGGGAAATTGGCTGTGGCACTTAGGTGTGATGGAAATTCATGAGGCTTCCAGCAGCCTGAAGATGGATCTTCCTGTTTGCAGGGAGGTTTTATAGGAGTGATCAGGGTGTGGGTTGTATGATTAGCAAAGCCAGTTTAAGCAAGGGGCCAGATTCCTGGTTCTGTGAGCACCAGACCTTCAGAATCAAGATTTGTTGTCCTTAAAAACAGAGAATGTGGAAAAGGCTGAGGTGCCACAATTGCTGAACAACCAAACATGAGTTTTCCGTGTGATGTTGTGGGGGCTCCTAAATGCTTCCCAGCAGGGTTTGGTAACTGAACAGTACTGCTGGACTTAGGGTGCTGCTGCCGCCTCATTTGTCACCATCAAAGGGACACACTTTTCCATTAGTCGTGGTAACTGGGTGAAATGTAATGGCCTGTGAAATTAGGGAGGCCAAAGCAGATAATCTAATGGGGTTTCTCACTAACTTAATATGAATCTTTCTTTGTTTTTTACACTTTTACATCTGTATGCTTTTAATGCAAATTTAAATAGTATTTACCTTGGGTTTGAGCCTTCTGGTTTCTTTACAGAACAGCAAAACAGTCCAGATGGGGGAGCGAGCTGATTAACTTGTGCCTTAAGATTTGGGGAGAGTGTTTCAAATTTTATTTTACTGGGCTTTTTAAATTTAGAACTGTTACATCATCTTTGGGTTTGCATCTTTCAAAAAAGGCTTTGGAATTAGGACTCCAGGAACCATTTTAGCTATTTCTATGTGATTTGTATATATAAATAAATTCCATGTGAAAAATTATTTCACAAGTAAGTCCTCTGCCGCTTTTTTGCTGCCTATTTTGAGACTGGCTCTTTAACCACACTTTCATTTCCTGTACGTAAGGATGATGTGGTGTCTGTAAAACTCAGTGACCTCGTATTTTTTTTTTTACTTTCTGTTAGTTTCCTAGTTTGTCATTAATACCAAATCAAATATGCTTGGTTTACAAGTAAGAGGATAACCAGGCATCATGCATTTAACTGAAAATCTGTGCAAAAGCAAACTGTTTTGATCAGTGTCCCAAACAATGAGTGCCCTAATTTTATGAGACATCTGTTTAATTCTCATTGTATTAACAAAAAGCTGTGGGCATTTGATGTCACAGAAAATCAGGCTAAATGTTTTGTAACTAAAATTTGGAAAACTACGCTGCCGATGCACAAAGTGAGTAAAAACTGTCCTGCAGTCACACTGGTTGCACCAGGAAACAATGTATGAAATTGATGTGCTAGTTTCATTAAAATGAGCTGTGACTACATGCAGGGGGCATTTTATGAAAATGGAGGTTGTCTGGGCTGGTTTGTTTTTTAAGAAAAGCTGTAATTTTGGCTTTGAGAGCCACATTTCTATATATTGATACAGTTTGCATGAATGTGCAGACATGAAAGACCTCCTTTCTTTCGGAAATGAGGCTGAAATGCAGGTATATTTGCTCACCCACCTCGTTCCTGTTGTTGAGCCAACTGGCTAATTTTAACTGTACACGATGCACAGGATGTCTCAAAGATGACGATATTTGTGGCTGTGCTGGATCCCAGTGCTGGATAATTGCTTCTGCGGCAGCTGGGCAGAGGAGATTCCTGCGCTGAACTACCTCTCCTCCTGGTTTGGGACATGGTTGGGGGAGTCCTGTGATTTGGACGGCATGGGCCCAGGAGTGTCCCTCCAGGTTGCCCCCTAAGTCCTCAGCATTGCTGCCTACTCTGCCAGTGCCCTGTGCTGCTGCTTTGCTCTAGAGCTCCCTCAGGGCTCTCTCCCAAAATTTGAGAGATGAGGGGTTATGATACAGGAATTTACAGTGATTTAATTATTAAAAAATAATGAGTGGGATAATTTGGGAGAATGACGTTTTCTAAGCTCTTATTTAAAGAAAAAGAATTGCTGTTGTTTTCATTAAAATGTGCACTGAAGAAAATATTTGTAATTTAAAGCGAATTTTATGCAGTCCTTTATTTACTGAGGAGAATAGCATTTAATCAGCTTCTCACCATGTCGCTGGGGCTGACAAGATGGTCTTGTTTTGCAATGGAAATTTCAAGTTGTTTATTGTCAATAAAACATACAGCCATCTTTTGCCACAGAAGCTGAATATGTTTTCACAATAAACGATCATTCTATTTTTACAAAGCAAGGAACACCTTCTCTACTGCTATAAATTAGAACCACTCTAGCAGGATTTCTTAAATGAAATAATATTTGTAAAATTTGATGATTATTTACTAGTGGTAGTATTAAGAAATTGGCTGGTAGCAAAGTCTCTGTATCTTCAGCCATGTATAGTGAGGTGTGCACAGAGCAAGATTCCTCCATCATTTAATCTGTGGCAAAATAACACTGAAGGGATTAGAAAAGGCTTGGGAAGCCTTTGCATGTTGTCATGGCTCTTCCCTTTTTTAGTGTATTGCCACGAAACACCTGATGTACCACCATGGCTTTCTAATACCTCTCCGTATAAACGATTGTGGGAGTCACCATAATAACTTTTGTGGCTAGATGGCCTTGTCTAGGGTTTGGCTTGAGAATTGTGTCTCATGCTGTTATGTTTTTTTTTGTTCAACAGGCTGGAACATACTTGCCCCAGTCCTATTTGATTCATGAACAGATGATCGTCACTGATCGCATTGAAAATGTGGATCAGCTGGGATTCTTTATTTACCGCCTCTGCCGTGGCAAGGAAACCTATAAACTACAGCGCAAAGAAGCCATGAAAGGTAAGTGTTCCTCCCGCAGTCTTGTGTGCGGGCAAAATGTTCAGTGATGCTTGAGTTCAGTAAGTAGGCTTCATTTTGTTGAAAGGAGTGACTGTAATTAAAGCAAGGGTTGCTTATTGCAGTAATTGCTCTGTGGGACTAAGTACAGCTGATATTTTCTTGGGTAGGTATGGAAATTAGTCACTTCATCGTGCAAAAGTGCTCAAGGCTCTAGTGAGCGAGGAGTGCCAAAATATGTGTGTGTGCATAGGCTTGTTTTCTGGAGTTCAGCCTTTCATTCATGCTCGTCTTTAATCTTTTTTCTTGACCCGCCCTCACCCAAAATCAAAGAAAGACCTCTAATATGTGAGGAGCCTGTAGTCCAAGTACAGAATGGCAAGTTCAAGTTCTTCCTGTCATTAGAAATTGTTCCACGGTTTCCTGTTTGCATCAGTGAAATGTGAATAAGAGTTGTCTTCACAGGAAAACTGTAGTGGTTGGTACTTCATCATGGAAAATGTTTGAAAAACATTATTTGGAAGAATCTTAACAAGCTATTAAATATTGCCTTAAAATTTGCATTTAAATGTTACTCAGATTTGCTTTTTCGTTGTTTTTTCTGCTATTTGGTTGTTTGGGGTTTTTCTTTTGGTTGCTGTTGTTGTTTAGTGAGTATGTGGTGGGCAAGTACACCAAAGCAATTTGATTGCTTTAGTCATATTGTTGGACCTGACTGCTTGGGAAAACAAGGAGAAGAAATACATTTTATGAAAACAATTTAGAAAAACATTTGAAAATGAAAAGGTCTTAATAGCAAGAGCTCAATATGTTTATCCTATAGTAATAAATGATGAGCATAGGTTGACAGCATTGGTTTGGCTAAAATTTAGTTAAATTCTATCTTTGTCCAATTCCAAGATAATGTTTAAATACTACAAGTCCACTCTTTTTTGCTTATAGCTGTTTATTCCTTTCCTGTTCCCTCTCTCACATTCTCACAAGCATTTGTACAGACGCACAGAGAGCAGGATTGGGAACTGATCTGAGTTAAAAACTAGCAAGGGTAGGATTTGGGTAGGTTGGGTACTGCACTTTGGTTCACCATACCTTCAGAATCGTTGCCTGCTTATTGATTCTCTACATCTGAATGTGTGACTCTGTGTGTTTCCTCTGAGGGGTGGGTTGAAAGGGGGTAGTTCTGATTTCTGGTGACATCTTACCATAGCAAATGTTAAATTATTATGTCTCTGATGTACCTCACCCGCTCTGGTGTTTACCCTCTGTTGTTCTTTATAATACAACAGGAATTCAGAAGCGTGAAGCCGCCAACTGCCGAAAGATTCGACACTTTGAGAACAGGTTTGCTATGGAAACACTCATCTGTGAACAGTAATGAGGAATATTACTGCTACAGGAGACTTAAAAATTACAGTATGACCCCACCCTTTGTATTGTGTGCAGTGATTATTTTTTAAAATCTTCTTTTATGTAAGTAGTGGACAGGGCTTTCTTGCTGAACACCTTCCATACTTTTCATCTCATGATACATGTAAAATCAATATGTTTTAGTTTTTTCCTTATTTTCAGGTGTGGTGTTCTTCTTATATTTGAATAGCAATTGTATAAAGACTTAGTTGCTAGTGCATTTCACGTGATGAATCTTGAATACTAGGAAGAAGAGGAAGTCTTTGAAATATCCACCAGTTTTTAAATAAGTAAAATTGAAAAGAATTATTAATGTACAAATGGACTGCAAGAGCTACTTCTAACTGTAATATTACCTGCTATATAGTTTGTTACAGCATATAGACAAACCTGTATTTGACTCTCCCTAACCGGTTAAAGTGCAATTTGTTTTGTTTTTAAACTATTGTCATATTTACCTTTTTAGGTTGATTTCTGACTTGATGTTTGAAAATGGCAAGTGTTTGCTGTAACAATCTTTTAGAAAATTAAGAAGTAACTTATGTTACTAACTTGTATATAATCCATGTATGTGCAATGGAAAATAAACCTTATAAACCTGTTTGTCTAAAAGTCTTGTGTTTTTTTCTGCTATTACTGGGGTGTTTTTTTAGAGGAGGGGACTATAGTTAAAGTTAAAATTAATGCTTCTTACTTGAAGTGCTGTTTGTAAAGATAGAATAGGTGATGGCTGAGAAATTAAACAAAAAAAGAGAAGCATGTTTTTCTGTTCCTTTTTCATTTAAAGGTAATATGGTGCTGCATGCTTAAATTCTGGGTTGGTATTTCCACAATACATACGATCAGAATGGAGACCCAAAGCTGACTTTGCTTTTTGTTAATGCCTGAAATCCCTGTCCTGAGTATTTGTCAAATGACAGGCATCATCCCGAGTGTGGCGTGAGTCAGGCTGACCTGCCTGAGAGCCAGGAGCCTTCACCACGTAAAGGACTTTGCCATTCCTTTTGTTCACCTTCATGGCATTTCTGCCAGCCTGTGCCACTGAGCTTTGCCAGTTAATCTGGAGCTCACTCAAATACTACTAATGCCGTTCTGCATTGTGCCATTACACTTAAAAATCGCTATTCTTAAAGCAAGACTGGTTTTGTTGTTTGTTTTTTTTTATTATTATTATTTTTAATACTACAGGGATCTTTGTAACAGCAACTTTTGTAGGGGAGAGTGCAGAATAAGATGTATCATAGTACCTGCTGTTTTGAAGGTGGTTGCAAAACAAAACACAGAACACAAAAAAAGGGAGTAACACTCAAGGCTGGAAAATCTCCCCCAAATCCACTTACGAGCTTCCATGATATGGGAACTGATCTGTCTTCTGACCAAATTCATCAGGAAAGTAGGAATGTTAAATAGAGGATTTGGGGGGAAAAAAAAAAAAGTCTAAACTGATTTTTAAATTATGTGTACCATAGGTGTCCAAGTCATTTGTCTTAGGTTAATTCAGTTAAGAGGCTAATCTTATTTTTCATCTTTTAAAGGGTCTTTTCTTAATATAGTGGGAGGATGCTTTACTGTTTTTGGAGCTATTATACAATTATAAACATGCTATCATCCAGCTTCCTGCTATTGTGAATGTTTGGTTTGAGATAAAATAATTTGTTTTAAAGGAAGCTTCCTAAATACACAATACTTTTTTTCCTTCATCTCCATGTGGCTTGATTTACAGTGTAGTCTTAGTGTAAGTGCATTATATACAAAATGAAAAGTATAACTGCTGTTTTCCAAAAGCCAGACTTTTAATCCATTCTTGATGGTGCATGGAAGTCGTGAGTATCAAATAAAGCCTCACGTACATGTAGGTTACGTGTTCATGTATAAATTATATTTATATAGCTGCACTTAAGTATAGATGCACGCAAGCTGGAAAACATGCTGGGAAAACTTTAGGTGCAGACATTCAGGATGTTGCAATTGTGTGCTTGCAACAGAGGTCAAATCTATGTCAGGACAAGGTTACTGGTGCATTCTTTGGAGCTCTGTATGACGCAAAATTCACGCTGAAGTACTTTCAAGGATTTTTTTAAGGATTACCTTTTCATGAGCGTACTGTTCCTATTTTCCATAAGTTAAATATGAAACTTGTTAATTTTTAAGCAAACTTCGCACTGTCTTTAACTTGTTTTCAAAATAAAACTCAGCAGCCAAACTTGGTGATCTCTGGTGTGTCCTTTAATGGAGACACCAGCAAATGAAGCTACTGAAGGGGTGGTGAAGCAGGGGGAGAAATGTTCTTACAGACAGGTGGTTTCTAAGATGATGCCACATGCTTGTGTCCATTATAGCTTTTGAGCCTGTTGGGTGGTGGAAGGAAATTTACTTTGGTCAGTAGTGTGAAAATAAGCATGGGGAAGGAGGGACAAACTTGTGTGGACTGAGGGAAAGCTCCTAGCATGTACTCATGTCATATTAAATGCCAGGCAGTCTGTATGGGAAGATGACCTAAAACACCCACAGTGCAGCAAAAGCTCATGCTGGAACTTCTGCTCTCTTAGACAAAGTCCGTGAAGCATGGGACACGAATCCATGCAAAGAGATGCTTGGGCTTTTTTTCTTTTAAATAAATAAATAAGTATAATAAATACAAGTATAACAATAGTTAAGAGTCTAGTAAACAAACATAGCCGTGCAGTTCTGAAGGAAACCATGTTTCTAGTCTAGTGAATTCCAGAAAAGGGTTAGTATAAAAATTACTTCATTGGACAATTATATTTGCAAATATTTTTAAAACTCCTTATATGAAAGAAAATTAATTTTAATGCTGAGACACACTTTGTCACTGACACAGGAAAATCGCTAACCTATGCATCCGTGTTTATTTGGTGGAGGGGGCTGTGTTGGTCTCTCACGGGTCCCAAACAGCCTCACGAAATTCAGCTGGTCTTTGCCTGTGTAGGGCTGTTGTGACCAGTCGATGTGTATGATCTGGGCTTGCAGATCATGATAAAAGCTCCAAGTCCTCCCTCCTGTAGCTGAAGTCTTTCAGCTTTAGTCAAGATGCATTGGGCAGGTTTTGGCATGAAGAAAATACTTAAGTCCTGCGAGACAGAAAATGCAAGAGTTCGGTTGTCTGACGTCTGGCAAGGTGTGTACATGATTTTGTTCATACTGGTTGGGTGGGAGGATGGAAGTCTGACATGTCAGTGTTAGCAGAAGCTTGTGGTTTAGAGAGATTAGAGCTGCATTCTCACTGACATTGCGTGTTCGAGTTGTAGGAGGATATTTTACTGCTGTGGAGGAAGGAACATAGAGCCTATAGCTGTGTTGTCATACTATGAGTTTTTCTGGAATGCTATACACAAATGTTTTCACCTAATTAGGGTATTTCACTGCCATGGCTTAGTAAAGAATGTCATTATTTTGGGCACACTTAAAAAGGAAAAAACAAGATCAGAGAAATGTCTATGTCTGTTACTACAGGCTGCGGTTGCTAATTTGCAACTGGGTTTCAGGTTGTTGGTTAAGATTAATTTGATTCTGGAGAGCTACTTCCAGTAGAGTGCATTCTGCTTCTTGTGGTCTTAGGAAATCTTGGAAGCAGTAGCATGGGAAACATCCTCACTGGGGAGACTGCCAGCAACAGGACAGGGTGTTCCCGTGCCGGAGCATGTTGAGAGGAAGCAGAACCTGGAACTGAGCAGGATGGAAAGGGAGGGATCACAATGGGGTCAGTAATGTGACAGTATAATTGCAAGCAATAAGAGGGTTGTTGTTTGTTTGCCGACCTTTATTTCATTACCAGTTGGCAGTACCAACGAAAGTGAACTGCCCTGCAGAGGGGACACAGGATGCCCTGCACCCTCCGGGGGCAGAATGTGTCTGGGCTTACACCAGTAAACCATTTCCAGCTTCCAGGGCAGAGCTGACACCACTGTAATCTCAAGGCAGCATTACCAGGGGAGGTGATGCTGGGGAGTGGAAAGGCCTGTTCAAACCATGGCCTGAGTGTCCCTGAGGCACTCCTGAAGCAAGATCAGCATGTAGGTCTGTCTGTGGCGCCAGGTGCTGCTCCAGGGAACTTCTTAAGGCCTGGAGCCTATAGGGCAGCAGCTGGAGCAAAGGTGGCCCGCAGGGAGCTGGAGTGGGTCTGCCACTCCTGTTAGCACTTGTGCTGTGGCTTTGAAAAGGACAGCTGGGCTCCAGGTGACGCTGATGGCAGGGGGCTAGAGGCTGCTGCTCTGAAAAGGCTGACCTGGAGAGACTATGTCTCCTCCCTGGTTAATTCTGTCTGGTACAGGCAGGGAAATGGATGTGATTCAGGCAGACTGTCGGGGTTGGACTGGAGCCGGAGACAAACTTTGATCAGTGGAAAAATGAATCCTCTTACCAGGAGACCAAGATACAGGAGAAGAAGTTGTTTGGGAATATGAACACCCATAAGCTGCAACAGAACTTAAGCCTTTTTGTTGTTATGTCTGTTCCAAAAGACAAAGTTATCCTGTATATTGAAAACCCCTATAGGTGCCCCTTAGTGCAGTGAAGGATGCTGCAGTAAAGTAGCAACAGTTACCCTAAACCAATAGTAATCTCTTTAGTTATCATTTGGACTTACACCTTATCCTCCCTTTGTCTTACCCTATCCCGTCTCCAAGTTTTACATATTCCGCCCATGTTACACCCCAATTCTAGTTCCTTCCATCCAGACCCCTTATAAACTCTGATCCTGATACAATAAAGCAGTTTGCCTTCGTTCACCGTCTCTTCTGTTGCATGTCGTAATTGCATCCTCTGTCTGCGGCCTAGGACCATGTCCTGCTGACCAAAACCTCTGCAGCAGGCTGTTAGCAGCTTAGCACAGCTAGCCCGGCGGACTCCAGACGACCCCAACCCCAAACCGGCACAGCAGACATCTATAATCCATGAATATTACAGTCTATGGGCTTTATTCAAGCAAAAATTCTGCGAGTACTTGCACTAATACCCAGAGGCTGCCAACTTGGTGGGTTTAGTGCGTGCGTTTTTGTCATGCAACTCCAGAAGAACTGATTTTACTGTAATTGTAACAACTTAAATTATAGAGGTCTGTGATAATGTAGAAATAAGCAGCTAGTCTTGGTAGGCCATGAGGTATACTTAAATCGAGTTTTCCTCTCACAAATATTTCATTTTTATGAAAACTAAAGGAGTAGCAAGCTTCTAGGGTTGGTTTCATTTGCAGTGAAATCATGGCTTCTATTCCCACCGGCAATTACCATGAAACTATAGCAACAGTTTTAAGTGAAAAAATTAATAAAATTACCTAAGATTTTGTAGCAGCTGGAAACAATGTGTCAAGACTGCAATGTTTCAAAGACTTCCATCTGTCTATGACCTACACTTTAAAGGCAGTCGTAGCGAGATGTTTAGAATAAAGATATTGGCAAGTCAAATGAAAAGATTATCATTAATACTTTATTTGACCTTGCAGTGTTTCCTTTGTTTCTTTTTTTTCTTCTTCCCACTCATAGCTGATTTTCTTCTTTCCTTTGTCATTTCATTGAAAAGTCTAAAGGTTCCATTTAAAAGAAGAAGTTTTAAAATACAGGATTAAAACATTCAAATCGGTATCTCTAACAAGGTGGGGGAAAGTGCAGAAGTTTACATATGTTTTTACACAAGCACATGCTTTTCTTTGGAAGTATATACATACATTTTGTGTCTTCTTACTGCAGTTCAGATATAGTTTCTACATCTGAGACTCCAGGATGGACAATTAAAGGTTACTGTTGCTTGATTCTTCTGCTGCCTCCTTCTTCTCCCTCTAGTTGTAACTTTAAGTATTCAGAGATAATATTTTGGTTATAACTGCTTATGGAAGGGAGCCCTAGGAGCCTTGCTTGATGAAAAAGTGCATAAAATTTGACTTTAGAAGGCGCTTGGCATACTAACAATTTTAGAAAATTAGTATTTACACTGAGGCTGGTTTGTGAACTCCTTAAAAAGAGCAATGCGCAGAGGGCCAAGAGACAAATTCTTTGCCTGTCGTTTGGATGATCCAGGGCCTGGCTCTAACAGCATGTTAAAGCAGCTGTGAAGGAACTGACCCAGGAGGGTGTGTTTCCTTCTTGCTGACAGCTGGGATGGTCTCCCCTCGCTGTTACCCAAGTTTTCTGAGATGCTTTGCTCTCCCTTAAAATTCTTTTGTCCTGCCAGTTGTGAGGAGAAGACAATGAACTCACCTGTGGTTTAGAGTTTTAGCTTACTTTTCCAAGCTGGTAAATCTAATTGTCCGTGATTCAGCTGTAGATGACAGGCAGTCCCAGACTCCAAACCTTCCAAAGCATCTGGTATCATCTGATTACAAGAAGTATTTAAATGTGCTTAGAAGCAGGATAAATGTATTGCCACGATTGTACTAGGATCGTAATATGGAATGTCTAAATCCCAATGCAGTCTACAACTCAAACATTTAGTTTGGAGTTTATGTACATTGATTTGCCCCAGAAATCCCATTTTTCTGTAATTGGTTTAATTCTAATTATATAGCAGAAAGCCAGTCTGTTCTCCTGTTTTAAGTTAATGAATATAAAGGAAAAGCCTGAAAAAATTAACAAAATGTATGAATCTTAAAAATACTAGTGAATTTCAACTGCATACATAGTAATACTCATCTTGGGTTTTGTTCAGTTTGTTTTTTTAAAATCCAGAGTTTTGACAGCAATCTCACTAAAACTAGTTGCTTTACAGGCAAGAGATAAATATGTGTATGTAGTAAGAATCCCTATGTACAAATATTTTTCCTTTTTCTAAGAAGTTGTCATCATACAAATCTGAAAATAAATGTGCTTGTTTACAACAGTGATCTGCCTTCTAAACATGGGTATGTAACTGCAGACAACAAAGCAGATTTTTAAGATCTGTGAATCAGGGCACCAGGGATTTGAATCCCATTGGCTTAAAATCCAGGGATGCCCACAGACTGAAAGTCTCACATTAAGTGCAATTTTAATGCACAGTGCTAAAATAACATTCCAGTGAGGACTTGGCTGAATGTTACATCAAGAGATCAGAGAATGATTTCGTTTGGAAAAGACCTCTAAGACCATAGAGTGCAACTTTTGATTAATCACCGCCTTACAACGAGACCATGGCACAAGTGCCACATCCAGTTTTTCCTTAAAACACCTGCAGGGATGGTGACTCCACCACCTCCCTGGGCAGTCTATCCCAATGTTTAACAACCCGTTCTGTGAAGTTATTCTTCCTGATGTCCAACCTCCCCTGGCACAGCTTGAGGACCTCTTGTTCTGTCGCTAATTGCTCAGAGAAGAGGGTGACCTCCAGCTGGCTACAACGTCCTTCAGGTAGTTGTAGAGAGTGAAGACAGTCACCCCTGAGCCTTCTCTTCTCCAGGCTAAACAGTGCCATCTCCCTTAGACACCCCTCACAGGACTTGCGCTCCAGATCCTTCATCGGATCCGTTGCTCTTCTCTGGGCTTCTTTGTAGTGAGCACCCCAGAAACTGGACACAGCACTCAAAGTGTAACCCCACCCGTGCCGAGCACAGGGGGACAATCACTGCCCTGGGCCTGCTGGCCACACCACGGGTGATCCAGGCCAGGATGCCGTGGGCCTTCTTGGCCACCTGGGCACAGTGATGGCTCATGTTCAGCAGCTGTCAACCAGCACACCCAGGTCCTTTCCATAAGCAGCTTTCCAACCACTCTGCCCTCAGGCTGTAGCGCTGCATGGGGTTGTCGTGGCCAGTAAGGCACTTTGCCTTATTGAACCAACCATCCTAATGGATCTGCAATTCCTGCCCCGCTCTGCGTCTGTATAGTTACTTGTTTTCGCATAGAGGTCTGTGGTTCTTCCCATGTCACGGTGTTAAAAGTTGGATCCGCTGCCCCGGCAGCGTGTTGACTAGCTGACGCACCAGGCACAGCCGGGCTGCCGTCCCTGGGGTGACCGAAGGGCACGGACGGATCTCCAGCGCCGGCAGCCCCGCCGGCCGGTGGTGGCGAGGCACGGACACTGGCGCCGCCGCCCCGGCCGAGCCTGCCTTATCCCGCACGCACTTCCCGGTGTCCCGGGGGCGGGGCGGGGGCGCGGCCCGGAAGTGACGGCGCGGCGGTGCGGGCGGGGCCGGGGGCCGGGGCCGGGAGCGGGAGCCGGGGCGCGGGAGGCGCGGGAGCCGCGGCCCCTTCGGTGGCGGTGCCCGGAGCCGCGATGCCGCCCAAGCCCCCGCGCAGGGCGGGCGCCGCCAGGAGCCAGCGCGCCAGCCCCGACGGCGGCTCCGCGCCGCCCGCCACCCCTCGGTAAGCGCCGCCCGGGCCGGGAGCCGCCGCGGCGGGGCGGGCTGGGCTGGGCTGGGCTGGGCTGGGCTGGGCGGGCCGCCCCGGGGCT